>CM014277.1:39700700-39868858 GCA_004135705.1 Alloteropsis semialata
ATGCTGGCCATGGCGCCGCTGTGCCGCCAGTTGTTGAAGCCGGCTCGGTCGGGCTCGGGGCCGGGGCGAGCTTATCTGTGCTGACGCCGGAGCGTGGTTTGGAACTGGACATCGCCGACTGTCGAGGTTGTACTCGTCAGATATTTGTCCGGCAGACACCCCGCTTTGTGCGAAGATTGATCACGGTGATGAACAGAAAGGCACGGGATTTTTATACTGGTTCGGGCCCTCGAGATCGAGTAATAACCCTACGTCCAGTTGCTGCTTGTATTATTTCGTCGAGTACAGATTACAATGCGTAACAAGTACCCTCGGGCGAACTTGTGGATCAATGAGCAACTATTGAGAATACCCTCTACGGACAGGACCCCCGCTTTTATATCCAGGGAGACGTGCCTTACAAGACAAAACAGACCTAAACCTAGTAGGACTCGAACTGTCTTCGGGCTTCCCTCCTGCGATCAGGCCATCGTGTCTTGTTCGGAGTCTTGGTCGTCTTGGAGTCGGTAGTCGGTAATCCTTGTGATCGGGTACCCTGGTATTATGGCCTCAACAGTAGCCCCCGAGCTTATCTTGTTCAGAAAAGGTTGATCGTTCAATAGTCTTCGGGTCTTTTTGCTCTTCGGGTGATTTTTGGATATGCAAATACCTCGTTAATCACGAGAGCCAGAAAAGTTCCCGAACTCTTGAATGTGGAAACCTGCATCTGAATGANGATCTGTGAAGGATCTTCGCTTCAAACAGCAGGCCTTGGAGGACCGCCGGGCCTTGGCGCGAATCCACACGGACCGGGTCCGTGAAGCTGAAGCCGCCAAGGAGTACCTGATGCAAAGGGAGCGGGAGCTCGCCGACCTGCAGAAGACCAACGAGGACCTCATGAATGACATGAAGGTCATGGTCGAGGGTACGTTCTTGTCCTTGTCTTGAGTGTTCCATTGAATCGAGCCATCTGTGCCCATGAGACTTCTGTTGCAGAGACGAGCAAGAAGGAGGAAGCTCTCCAGGTGAAGGTGGAGAAGCTGGCCGGGGCCAAGAAAAAGCTTGAGGACGAGCTGGCCGGGGCCAAGCGGAAGCTGGAGGAGGAGGTGCGGACGCTGAAGGCGGCCAACCTTTGTCTGGCGGCCGAATCTGAGCACCTGAAGGAGGCCAACCAGGCGTTGAAGGATTCGCTTGACCAGGCCATGCATGGTGAGTATCTTTTGCCGAGTCTTCTAGAGCTTGAGTAAGTTGGAATGCTTATTTGGGTCCCATTGCAGCGCTCTGGGCGGAGTTGATGGAACTGAAGCAGGCGGCCGAGTTCAACGCCAACTCGCTGATGCCTGCCGAGTCGGGCCCGGCAACGTTGACATTGGCGCAGCGGCTCAGGGCCGGCCCGAACCGCGCCGCTCAGTTGATGCAGCAAACTGCTGTTGGCTTCGGGAGCCGGATACTGGCTCTGTTCAGAATTCATTTCCCGACGCAGGAGCTGGCCCCAATCGCCGATGGTATACCCGAGGAGCTTGCCGATGAAGAGTTCGAAGGACTAGTCGACGAGTGTACCCCTTTGGCCGAGGCTGTTGCAAGAGAACTGGGCCTGTAAAAACAATTATAGATGTAAACTCTGTAGTATTCAGATATGTATAAAATTCCAGGTTCATTTGAAGCATTGATGTGCATTAGTATTTTGTTGGACCCTTTTCCCTGCCGACTAAGACCTTGCGTCACCCGACTGGCCACTGCCTTGTGCTGTTTAAGCGCCCTTTTGGACCCGCTGACCACTGCTCACGGAGAGGACGGCTTACCCCGTTACACTGCTCAGCGGGGAGGCTTAGGTGTAGGGGGCACGCAGGTTGAGCACGGAGCTCAGGGTTTTACGGTTGGGGGCTCGGACCAGCCGGGTTAGCTCAGTAGTCGCCGGGGGAACATAGGGTTGGGCAAGGACTCGGAAGTCGGAGTAAGCAGGTACTCCCCCAGATATCGTGGTGAAGAAAACGCAGTCTGGGTCGGGCCCAGTCCTCGAGTATCAGCATGGGTGCCGGGGAAGAAGTTAATAACAAGCCATATAACGAGGCAAAGATGCTTTCATTGATATGAGACAAGGAATACATAGCTTTGTTAAATTCTACAGGTAGAACTTGACGAGGTGCTCGATATTCCACACGTTCAGGACGGGGTCGCCGTTAGCCCACTGGAGGCTATATGTTCCTGGCGAAACAACTTCTTTGACGATGAAGGGGCCCTCCCAGGGGGCGGATAGCTTGTGCTTGTCTTTGGTGGACATGACTCGGCGCAGGGCCAAGTCGCCAACGTTGAGGGAGCGTTCCTGGACGTTCTTGTCGTGGTAGCGCCGTATCTGCTACTCGTGTCTTGCATGCCTGACCAGTGCAGCGAGTCGATGTTCTTCTAGGCAGTCGATGTCGACCTGGCGGCCGATTTCTGCTTCACCTTCCTCGTAGTGCTGGATGCGCGGAGCACCATGGGCGATGTCAGCTGGGAGGACGGCTTCGGAGCCGTACACCAGGAAGAAGGGAGTATATCCCGTTGCTCTGCTCTTCTGGGTGCGTAGGCCCCATATGACATGGGGTACCTCTTTGGCCTACCGGCCGGGGTGCTTGTTGAGTTCGTCATACATGGCTTTCTTGAGCGAGTCCTGGACCATGCCATTAGCCCGCTCAACCTGGCCATTGCACCTGCGGTGCGCCGTGGAGGAGTAGTAGACGTCGATGCAATTGTCCTGGCAGAAGTCCCAGAACTCGTGGCCTGTGAACTCGGAGCCGAGGTCAGTCACGATGCGGTTTGGGATCCCAAACCGGTGGGTAAGCTCTTGCATGAACTTTGTAGCTATGGCCGACTTGGTGTCGGTCACAACCTTATACTCGATCCACTTGGTGAATTTATCAACCGCCACCAAGATGTGCTTGAATCCGCCCGGGGCGGTTTTGAAGGGCCCAACGTTGTCGAGTCCCCATATGGCAAATGGCCAAGATGGGGGATGGTCCTTAGCGGGCAGGTGCTTTTGCTTCTGGAAGAACTGGCAGCCGGTGCAGCAGCGCACCAGCTCTCTTGCGTCAGATAGGGCCGTTGGCCAGTAGAACCCTGCCCTGTAAGCCTTGCCAACTAAGGTGCCGGCTGCCGCGTGGTTGCTGCAAGTGCCCGAGTGGATATCTTGCAGGAGGGCGATACCTTCATCGCGGCGGACACACTTCATGAGTATTCCTGTGGAGGCGGCCTTTCTATACAGGGCGTCGCCGATAACGACATAATTTGTCGCTCGCCGAGTTAACTTCTCGATTTCTTCCTTCGTACCCGGTGACCAGTTCTCTGTGAGGAAAGCGATAAAGGGGGCGCGCCAGTCTGCTTCCACCACGAGAACTTCATTGGTCGGCGGGCCACCCGGGGGAGCTCCGAGTCGGGCACGGGGCTGCCGTCCTCAAGCATCTTGATGGATGGGGTCCGCAGGTCTTGGACGAAGACGCTGACTGGAACCTGGGCTCTGGTGGATCCTAGCTTGGATAGAACATCGGCGGCGACATTGTCTTCCCGGAGGACATGATGGAACTCGATCCCAAAGAAGTGGGCTTCGAGTTTGCGTACCTCTGCGCAGTACGCGCTCATGGTTTCCTTGGTCGTGTCCTAATTCTTGTTGACTTGTTCGACGACTAGCTTGGAGTCACCATAGCACATTAGCCGCTTGATGCCCAGCGACACCGCGATCCGGAGACCGTGGTTAAGGGCCTCGTACTCGGCCCCGTTGTTGGTGGCCTGGTAGTGTATCTAAAGAATGTATTTCAGGTGCTGCCCCTCCGGGAGATGAACAACACTCCTGCGCCGGCTCCCTCAAGGTTGAGGGCGCCATCGAAGTACACCTTCAAGTGTGTTAGCCGTTCCGCGGGGGTCGGCGTCTGGATTTCCGTCCACTCGGCTACAAAGTCGGCCAATATTTGGGATTTGATGGCCTCCCGTGGCTCGAAGTTTATGGTGTGCTCGCCGAGTTCAATGGACCACTTGACTATGCGGTCGTTGGCATCCCTATTGTGGAGGATGGCTCCGAGGGGGAAATTCGAGATGAATCGAATGACGTGTGCCTGGAAATAGTGGCGTAGCTTCCTGGCAGTGATCAAGAGCGCATAGAGCAGCTTCTGAGGATGGGGGTACCGGACCTTGGATTTGCTGAGTACTTCGCTAACGAAGTATACAGGACGCTGGACCTTGTATGGGTGGCCTTCTTCTGGTCGCTCGACGACCAGGGCCGTGCTGACCACATGAGTGGTAGCCGAGATGTATAGCAAGAGTTCTTCCCCGGGGGTCGGACCCGTGAGTACCGGGGGTGTAACTAGGAACTCCTTGAGGTTGGCCAGGGCCTTGCTTGCCTCAGGGGTCCACTCGAACTTGTCTGCCTTCTTGAGGATCTTGAAGAACGGAAGTCCCTTTTCACCGAGCTTGCTGATGAACCGGCTCAGGGCCGCCATCATCCCAGTAAGCTTCATGATGTCTTTCTTGCACGTTGGTTCCTTGAGATTGCGTATGGTGTCCAGCTTGACTGGGTTTGCCTCGATGCCGCGTTGGCTGACCCG
This sequence comes from Alloteropsis semialata, assembly GCA_004135705.1. Lineage (NCBI taxonomy): Eukaryota > Viridiplantae > Streptophyta > Magnoliopsida > Poales > Poaceae > Alloteropsis > Alloteropsis semialata. The sequence continues at coordinate 39,705,254 of CM014277.1, forward strand.
GAAGCCCAGGAGCTTTCCTGACAACACCCCGAATATGCACTTCGTGGGGTTAAGCTTCCATCTGAAGCGGCGCAAGTTGTTGAAGGTTTCCTGGAGGTCGGCGATTAGGGAGTCGGCGTCGTATGTCTTGACAACAACGTCATCCACGTAAGCCTCCACGTTGCGGCCAATTTGGCTCTACAGGCAACCTTGGATGGCCTTCTGGTACGTGGCACCGGCGTTCTTCAACCCAAACGTCATCGTCTTGTAGTAGTAGATGCCGTGCAGGGTGATGAACGCTGTCTTGTCCTGGTCGGACGTCTTCAGGGCTATCTGGTGATAACCCGAGTAGCAGTCGAGAAAGCACAGGAGCACGCAGCCGGACGTAGAGTCGACGACTTGATCAATTCACGGGAGAGGAAAGGGGTCTTTAGGGCAGTAGTGGTTGAGATTCGTGTAATCAATGCACATTCTCCATTCACCGGATTGCTTCTTTACAAGTACAGGATTTGCAAGCCACTCTGGGTGTTTGCATTCTCTAATGAAACCGGCAGCTAGGAGCTTATTCAGTTCTACCCTAATGGCCTCCTTGCGATCTTGAGCGAATCGGCGTAGCTTCTGTTTGGCAGGCTTTGCATTTTTGCTCAATTCCAAGGAGTGCTCAGCCTTCTCCCTCGGAACACCCGGCATGTCTGATGGCTTCCATGTGAAGATGTCCTAGTTGTCCCATCAATTCGGCGACGAAGTCAGCGCGGAGCTGGTCGGCGTAGGAGCGTCGAGCATCATGGTGGAGCCAGAGGCGGCGGAGTGGACCTCAGCAAAAAAACTGATGCCCTCAAGATGCGTAGCATAGTCCTTGATGGAGTCGGGGAAGACGACGGAGCGATGATCTGCCATCGAGCTAGCTTTATTGCCCGGCGATCACCCCTACCTGGCGCTCCAACTGTCGGATCTATTGACCGGCAGTCCACCCGGGGGTACCCAGATGGTTGATTTGTAGGCAAAGGGAGATCACTGGACTAGGGAGCTCGAGGTAACACAGGGACACAGGGATTATACAGGTTCGAGCTACCCAGAGGTATAATACCCTATGTCCTATGTTCGGGGGTCTTGTATTACTTCGCTCTGCAAGATTCTGAGGAACAACGGCGAGTTTGTGGTTACAAGGAGGGAAGCCGAATGACGTAGAATCAGATGGATGGAGATGGGATTGAATGATCTAAGGGGGTCAACCTAGGCCGCCTTTTATAGGCTGATGGCCTAGGGTATACAAGTCGGTTATCTCTAATCGTATCCGGCTCTAACTAGGAAACTAATCTAAGTCAGTTGCCATATAATCTCCATGATCTCCAAGTGGGATCCGAGGATATCGCCGAATGCCTTACGGGCTAAGTCTTCTCCAATCTTGTCCATCGAGCCGAGGATCCTCGTGGGCCGGCCTGGGATCGGCCCACCTCCTTGTCAGATGTGGGACCAGGCCGACTGGCTACCTGGTCGGTGGTGGGCCCAGGGGTACCCATATCCCACAGATATATAATATGTTATATAATATGTTCTTCAACGAACTCCACCATATTCTTGGAATCAGCAACCTTCAAAGGAATCGCCTCAACCCACTTAGTGAAATAATCAGTTGCTACCAATATGAATTTATGCCCTTTACTCGATGATGGATAAATTTGTCCGATCAAATCAATTCCCCATCCTCGAAAAGGCCATGGTTTGATAATCGGATTCATGGCTGATGCAGGTGTCTTTTGAATATTCCCAAACTTCTGGCATTCTTGGCAACCTTTATAATATTAAAACAATCTTCCAAAATCGTTGGCCAAAAACAACCTGTCTTTCTGATTATCCATTTCATTTTATAAGCCGATTGATGTGCACCACAAACTCCTTCATGCACTTCATCCATCATGTCCTTGGATTCTGATTTGCTCAAACATCGGAGCAACACACCATCAATCGTTTTATAATATAATTAATCATCAAGAAACACATATTTAACAGCCACGAATCTTAATTTTCTAGAAACCTTTTGTGATGGATCTTTAAGATAATTTACAATTTCATACCTCCAATCTCCGATTTCTGGCTCTATCGTCATAATCTCATGAAAACGCCGATAACCAGAAGCAGCCTGTGCCAAATTGTTAGCTTCTTGACTTTGAGCCTTAGGGATATGTTCAATATTAACCATCACAAATTCCTTTAGCAACAATCGGCACTCTTCAAAGTAATGAATTAGAATATCATCCTTACATTCATATTTACCGATTAGCTGATAAATCACCAACTGGGAGTCTCCAAAAATCTCAACAGCTTCAGCTCCGATTTCCAATAATAATTTTAACCCTTTAAGTAATGCTTCATACTCAACCTGATTATTTGTAAAACTTGGATCCATCGGATAGCTGAATTCAAAATTTGCCCCCCGAGGCGAAACAATAACGATTCCGATGCCACATCCTTGGCCACATGAAGACCCATCAAAGAATAGCGTCCAAGGCATCGGCTCAATCACTTTAACTTCATCTCCGATGTGTTGTGTTATAAAATCAGCCATTACTTGTCCCTTGACCGCTTTAGCCGATTCGTATTTTAAATCAAACTCGATAATGCCAATATCCACTTTCCGATTTTGCCTTTCAGCATCGGCATAGACAACATATACTTAACCACATTGGTTTTGCAAACAACCATACACTCAGAAGATAATAGATAATGTCTCAACTTAGTGCAGGAGAAATATAGACATAAACATAACTTTTCAACCGGTAAATACCTCGTTTCCGCATCAATTAATTTTTGACTCAAATAATAAACCACTCTTTCTTTTCCTTCAAATTCTTGTATAAGAACAGACCCGATTGACAACTCATCGGTCGACAAATATAATCGGAACGATTTATCTCTCTGAGGTGGAATCAAAACTAGCGGCGTCATCATATACTGTTTTATCTCATCAAATGCCTTTTGTTGATCTCCTCCCCACACGAATTCTTCATCGGCTTTCAATTTCAGCAGCGGGGAAAAGGGACGAATTCTTCCAGATAAATTTGAAATAAATCTTCTAATAAAATTAATCTTACCGATTAACGACTCAAGACTCGTCTTATCGGTGGGTGGCTTAGCATCCCTTATAGCTTTCATGCTTTTTTGTCTGACTTCAATGCCTTTTTCACAAACCATGAAATCCAAAAACTGTCCGACCGATACCCCAAATGCATAGTTGTTAGGATTCATCTTCAAACAGTGCTTTCTTGTGCATTCAAGAGTTTCTCGTAAATCGGCCAGATGCTGCTTATACCCATCGGACTTCACCACCACATTATCAATGTAGATTTCAACAATCCTGCCGATCAATTTGTGAAATATATAGTTCATAGCCCTTTGATACGTGGCGCCAGCATTTTTCAAACCAAAGGTCATTACAACCCACTTGTACAATCCAAGTGCACCAGGACACCGGAATGCAGTCTTAGGAATATCTTCTTCTGCCATAAAAATCTGATTATATCCTGCATTACCATCCATAAAACTAATCATCTTATGTCCTAAGGCTGCATCAACCAACATATCGGCGATCGGCATCGGATACCCGTCCATCGGAGTCGCCTTGTTAAGGTTTCTGAAATCCACACAAACTCGCAATTTCCCATTTTTCTTAAAAACAGGAACGATATTAGATATCCACTCAGCATATCGGCAAGGTTGAATAAACTTGGCTTCATATAACCGAGTTATTTCTGCTTTTATTTCTTTATCTAATTCAGGTCTAGATCGTCTCGGCGCTTGTTTAAAAGGCCGATACCCTGGTTTGATCGGGAGCCGATGTTCAACAATAGATCGGCTTAAACCTGGCATTTCAGTATTCCCAAGCAAAACAATCATAATACTCTTTCAATAACTGTATTAATTCTTGTTTAAACTCAGGATCCAACTTTGCACTTGCATATGCCGGCCGAGATCTATCTCCTAATTCTATGTCTAGCTCTTCTAACTCATCGGCCGACATAAACCCTTGACCAAGTTTACCCTCATCTTCGATAAACTCCTCTATTAATACAAGCTCTCAGAGCCAACTGCTTAGATCGGCTTTAAACCATCATCGGACAATTGTATGAAGTTGCCTTCCCAAACCTTGCTCGACAAGCACTTTATTCCTTCGAACTCCCAAACTATTAAATTGGCGGTAGCAACACTGACCGATTCATCGGCTTGGACAGTCTCAATGTGATCTCCATGCCATTGGATGAGACATTGATGCATGGTAGATGGCACACAGCAATTAGCATGAATCCAATCATACCCAGAGCAAACTGTAAGATCCTTTACTGTCGATGACGAAGAACGTAGTAGGCAATGTCTTGTTCTATCTTGTTCCCAATCATCAATTCGACATTTAATGCCCCCAAGCCGGCGATGGATTCTCACCAAAGTCTTTGAGCATCATATCGATCTTGATCAAATCATCAGGGCTTTGCCAAGCTTCCGATATGTAGTATATGACATCAAATTCACAGCAGCTCCTCCATCAACAAGCATTTTAGTCATCGGCTTGCCATCAACACATCCTTTAACATATAAAGGCCTCAAATGCCGATACTTTTCATCAACTGGCTTTTCAAATACAGCTTGTTGAGTTTGCAGAATCAACTGTGCCATAGCTTCTTCAATATCATCGGCTTCATCATCAGTTGAACTGACATTATACTCAGCTGGCAGCACAAATACCATATTCACCGATTCTGATGGTCCATCATCATCACGCTTGGACTTAGCTCTCCAAACCTTGGAATTATCATCTCCTTGGTGCTTTTCTTTGAGCAATTCCTTGAATCGAAGACGCTGAACTCTTCTCTTTTGTGTCTTGGTCAAACCTTCAGGACACCATTATGGATTGACCTTCGGATGCAGGCCCGATTTAACCTCCACATTCTCCTCTGATTCCTGTGAATCATCTGGCTCTTGAACATTTTCCTTTTTTCTGTACACCAAATGATCATACATAGAAAGACGGGCTCCTTTATATTTTTGGCGATCATTATACCTTCAGCGATCATCGTCCCATCTATCCTAGCACCGATTTTCATACTCACGCCGATCATGGTATTCACGCCACTCTTCGCGCTCCTGCTGATAAGCCACCTCATCATGCCAGCTGCATCGACGCCCAAAATCCAATCGGTCATGTACAGAATGGTGTTGCCTTTTTGAATCTCTGTAACTTTCATACTGGTCACTGCATTCTGGACAATCATAAATCGATGGGAGTCTCAACTTCTCATTCCAACAAAACCTAAAAAATGGACATCCCCAATGATCTTCATCATCAAATCTCTTCGTCGGAGGACTCCGATCCCTTTCTTGCTGACGCATGTACTTGTCAATGAGCTGTCCTGATGTAACCCTGGGCTTTTCCCTGTTGTGACACCCCTGAAGTCACTATAGTAATTAAGAACCATAATGAACTTAATTAAACCAATCATGACATGCATCATTTCATAATCATAATGTTTGTGCATTTGTGTGTTTGTGTTGACCTAGAACCCATTTAAGCAAAAATAGTCAAAATATAAAAATTATACCAAAATGTCACAAATAATGTCAATTACATGTTCATGACCCCTTATGAGCATGGAAGGTTCAAACAAAAATTCGAAATTCAATTTTGAACTCATTTGACCATCATTTCATGTGTTGCAAGCTTTACTTTTTACCCTTCTTGTGAGGCTAATATCTTTAGATTTTACCTAAACACTTGAAATCCCACCAATATGAAAGTTAGAGTACAAAGTACCCTCTTTACAATGGTGGTGGTGTGGATCAAGGCAAACCTTGTTTGATCTTTCAAAATCTTGGTCAAAAACAGGTCAAACTGCTGAAAATTCAGCACTTAGCTGAATAAACTTTGTCTGAAAATCAGAGTTTTCGCCGATTTTCGTGGCACCATAACTTTCAAACCGTTGAGCAAATGGTATAACTCTCTTTGTAGAAGTTGTAGCCTATTGATCCATCTCCAACTTTTGAATTGGCCGATGTTTATGTTTACACACAAAATCGGAAGAAAAATGGAGTTAAAAACCGGCCGTCGCACTGTAACCAAACTGAACTGAATGAAATCAGTTCAGTTCAGAACTGAAACGGCTTTGGCCGAATTTTTGCTGATTGTCACCACTCAATAACTTTCCAACCATTGATCCCATACTATAACTTCCATTATAGAAGATGTAGCCTGATGATTCCTCTACAACTTTTACATTAGCCGATCTTTACGTTTGCAAACAAAATACAGTGAAAAAGTGGAGCAAAGGTAGGCTGTTTGGCGGCCCGACCACTGAATCTTTGATTCAGTTTGTCAGGGTCAGGACTGAGCCGAGCGCGGCTTAGGGCCACGCCGGCCTCGGCGTCTCCGGCCCCACGCGCCGTCCTCTCGACGTTTTGGCCACGCGTCCATCTCTCCCCCATTCCAGTTGGCCCATGCCCGGTGTCCATGCCCCGGTGCCAAGCCACGTGCCCGCTTGGATGGCCAAGCCGCCAGCTCGCCCTCCCATACCGAGCGGTAAATGGCGTCGGCCAAAATCACCGAGCCCTCATTCCCTCACTTTCCAATTCACCGCGCCCAGAGCTCAGCCACATCGCTAGCTCCGTCCTCCACCCCTTGCTCTCTCCGCCATAGCCTCCCTCGCCGGGAATTCGGAGAATTCCGGCCGCCATTGCCACTGAGGAGCTCGAGCTCTGCCCCTCATGTGGACAGCCCTACTCACTCCTTCTCCCCTCCAAACGACAACCAAAATGGGTTCCCCATAATTCGTTGATCCTCCCCGGCAACTTTTTCCTTTCTTTCTTCCACCGGCCGAGCCGGGCCGCCGCCACTTCCTCCGGCTGATGGCCGTGCGCGAGGACAGGGCCGGCCGGGCCACGCCCCACCGCCAGCCGTGGTCGAGCATGGCCAGGGGGAGGGGGTGGACGCAGCCTCTGCGCCGCTCGCCCAGGCCGAGGACGGCCAGGGCCGGCCAGGCGCCGCCGGCCAAGTCCGGCTAGGGGGCCAAACGAGCTCTGCTCGAGCTCGGACTGAGGAAGAAGAAGGGTGGACCCTAGGGTAAGAAGATAGAAAAGCTAGGGGGTTATCCATAAAAATCATGGACTTATGTGTAAAGGTGGGATCTTGCAGGGGGTTTTCTGTGAGAAGCCAAGGACCTATTCACGGAGAAAGGATCTTGCTGCAATTACTTTTCTTTTTGCAGGGACCTTGATGTAAAGATGTTTTCTTTTTACTTTTTGTTTTCTTTCCTTTATTTGGCTGAGAATTTGGTAAATCGCTAAAAATCGTAGAAAAATCATAAAATCACAAACTTGGACTTTCTGGAATCCTTGTAAAATTATCTTTCCAGTGATGTATCATATGTATGTGTAAACTGTAGTTTGAATGATGTATTGCTTCATGCAAGAATATTTGCTTGAGAGTTTGTTTATTGCTTTATAAATCCTATGCATGAGCTAAAAATGCAAAACCACCTCTGATGGTTCTGTTGTTGATAGTAGAGTTGAGTTGAGTATCTGATAGCTAAAGTTTATTCATGATTTTGGTAGGTTTGGGATTAGTTAAGTTAATGGAGTAGAAAAAGTAATAAATACATAAACTACACAATAAAACTTGGCAATTTTTGTTAGAGTTCCTCTGGAGTATAGGAACCTCCTGAAAAATGCTCAGCTCCAGAATACATGTAGTTTTGAAGTTGTGATTTAATCTTGTTTATAGCTAGTTAAGAATAGTTAAATCATCAAATATTCGGTATAAACTAGAAAAATATGAAAAATTCACAGTAGAGTTCTCTAATGATAAGTAAGCTCCAGTAAAAATTTAAGCTCAGGAAAGTGTCTGTAGATTTACTTATGATTTTCTAACTGTTGGCAATTAGTGGCTGTTAAAAGAAATAGAAAATGAATAGGTAAAATGCAAATAAATTCCTGAAAAATATGTTTGGCTGTAAACATAGAAATGTGTTTACCTTAATTTTTGTTTATGTAAATATAAATTCTAGGCTTTATTTGGTGAAAACTAGCTAGGAAATGCTTAATTAATAAATTGTTTCCTTGCTGTAAAATAAATTCTAAAAATATTTCTAGCAACTGATCTGTGGAATGTTCAGCTTCAGCCATAGGAACCATTTTGCTACCTGTAGTTATTTGTAGAAGTTTTATATTTAATTTATGGAATACATTATGTTGCTTTAGTATATTAGAATGGCTAGTAAATTTACTTTCTGTATTAATCCCGATCCGAACCTAGGGTGATCAGCAACTAAAAGCATCCCCACCCAGCTTTCTTTGTGAGCTTCTTAGTTGTTTATACTCCGTAAATGATTGCCCAGTGATGAGTATAAGTGAGTTGTTGCAGATATTCCTGTGATTGATTGCTTATGCATTAGTGCATCTCATGCATTTGCATCTCATGTAGATAACCCCATCGTTGACGGAGTGTATGAGATTGAAGTCGAGCATGAGGAGGATTCCGTGATTGCTGAGCTGAACTGTACTGCTGCTTAAGACCCGAGCCAAAGTCCGGAAGGGCCCAAGGCCGTTGCTGAGCAGGAAGGCAAGCCCCGGAGCATGAACCCTCTGTTCAAACTAACACTCCTTACTCTATGCTTTACTTTGTGTATTTAAGTTTTGAGGAGTTGAATGAAACCCTAATTACATAATCCCTAGGTACCCATGTACTAATACTAGTATGTGTACGTATAGAATGCCATACTTAATTAGGACCGGTAGAAGTCGAATGATTGCCTTGTCACTCGCGAGATATAGGCTTTTAATTTATATCAGTTTATGAAGTTCGGCAGGCGGGGCCTTTGCGATATTCCTATTTGATCGAGTGCCCCGTTTGCACAAGTGATTGTTGGCTAAGGCATTGATTGTGTGGCGTTGTTGGTCAAGCTTTTGAAGGTACTAATCATATGCCGGGAAATGTGGTAAACTGGTAAACCTAGTACATGATTCAAACTGACGTCTAACGGGTCTTCCTACACCATTGGGCGAGGGGTTGATGGCGAGTGCAGCAGTGGCCGCGGCACAGGTTTGCTTGGAGCACCTGGGGTTCGTTGGGGCGTGCACTCGGATGGAGTGGGCCCTGATGGCAGATGGCAGGGAGAGATGGGAACGATTGCCTCGTGAGATCCTGGGTGTCTCTCATAGGTCGTACGATTAGGTTATCCCATGCATGGTAAAAATCAACTCGAGTTGTCCGTCCTTCGCAGTTACATGAAGCTGCTTGATCGCTTGTTGCAAATCAGTGTGCTTGGGCAATGGTTAGAAATGTTGTTAATTGAGTAATGTTGATATCTAGTTAATCAATTGTTTTTCGACACTGAATGTTGTTGGATAGTTTGGCAAACTTAGTAATGATTAGTCGCACTTTAACTTGGCTAAAATATTGAAAATAGGGATCAACTGTAGATGCTTTTTGGCAAAACAATCCCTTCAGCCACAAAGTCTTGCATGTCTAGAATTTAACCTTGTCGGGTAAGTCTTGCTGAGTATTAGTATACTCAGCCTTGCTTGTGGCTTGTTTTTCAGATAATGGTGATGGCTATGATCCTGTTGCTGCTTTGACTTGGCCATGTATGTTGCCCATTGGTTGGACCGTGGAGCGGGTGCCGTCTGAGTCTGACTCAGGCCGCGGTGACTAGATGTTGTGCGAGGGCTCCGCATAATATCTTTTGTATCGACGTTTAGACTTCCGCTGTATTATACTCTGGCTTGTAATAACTAAAACTTATGCACTGCTTTGTATAATTATCCGTGTGAACCTTGTGCTGCAAAATATGTGATGAGTTGTATTGCCTGAGCCCATCTTCAAGTGGGACTTGCTGCTATTTCGTTTCGGTCATGAGAATTGGTGGTTTAATCGGGAAGGTATCCGACGGATTGCACGATTAGTTCGGTTCAAGTGTGTGGAGCACTGCAGTAGAAGTGGTCCCATGTGTTTGAGTCGAGTTAATTGGGGCGGTCTGCCACAGAGCCGAAAAATAGGCAGCGGGTGGTATGACTGTTGACGGTCCATAGACGCGCCAATTGTGAACCGCAAGCGCACGGATCATCGTAGCTTTTCCCTTAGAGTATTCATCCAAGGTTATCAATCCGTGGATCGACAATGAACCATCTAGGGTTTTCTACCTAGCTAAACGGATCTAATCCCAACGTTAGGCATAGATTGCATATAAAGGTAAACCTTTAAGATATGATTGAAGTGTAAAGGTTGATCGCACCCATGAACATAGGCAAAGATTAAGCACAACCAAAGGGGTAAACGAGCCTATCGCCTTCTAGTTATAGTTCTAGCCAATAAGAGCAAGCGCATCATGCATGTCATCCAAAGCCATCTTTAAACTACTATCCTCTGGTCAAACCCCTGAAAGCCCCACCTTACACGGGTTCACACCCTGTCACGATGCTCCCTATCGGCGTAGGTAACTTAAGAGTACGTTCGCAAAGAACGTGTTGAACCTCTTGGTAGATCCGGTATGAACCTCTAGCCACCATGACTACAAGATCACCCCGAGCAATCTATCTCGATAATAGATTGAAAACAAAGCAAACCCAAGAAAAGCTCAAGATCATAGAAGGAGGAATCAAGTCGCTAAAAGATCGGATGACATGAAGAACATTACTCACATAATAGATGTATTAGATCATCACCTCCGAGTACAAACCATAGATAATCCACTACTAGCTCTTGAACTCCGCCATGGCACAACCACGCAGGGAGGCCATGGCGGCTAGGGTTGGCCTAAGCCATCCTCTAGACAACTTCGAGGACTTGCGGCGGCCATCGTCTCCCTTTGATGTATGCCCTAGGTTTCGCCGAGTTCTGGTGGATGGATATGCCCCCCTTCGTGTACAGGGACTATAAATAGTCCGAGGAGTCCGTGGTTCAAAGGGGAGGTCGAACCAACGTAAAAACACCCTAGGCCGGCCTAGGCCTTTTTTGGCCCGGCTCGGTCCCATCTTTCGTGTGCAAGCTTCTCTCGACGATCCTTGTTCATGTATGCATGATGTCCTATATGGAAGTTGCTCCGAAAATGTTGGTTTGGGCCTTCTTTGCTTGGCTTGATTCCGTCGGGTTTGGTGTTGCTTTTGGACTTGAATATAAATGCCCCAAAAAGGGCCATTTTCCTGCAAAAACATGATATGCTCCAAAATACAACACACATACGAAAATTGGGTTATTTCACGTGCCAAGTGGCGGGTTAGTATATGAATTAGTCCAAAACCACCACTTAAATGGCACTAAAAGTGTACTTATAACGAGCGTCAACATTCCCCCTAAGCTTAAACCTTGCTCGTCCTCGAGTAAGTCCAAGATCTTTGCTTCACAAGGAAATCAGCATTGCCCTTCAATGTTTTCCCTGCACTTAGTCATACACAACAAGACACATTGCTCTCAAGTGTTTAGCATTTAAAGTTCAAGTTGTGACCGGCTACTTTTCATTATGGAAGATAGACTAGCAATAAAGAACAAGCCACAATAATAAATGCAATGCTCTTGAACTTAAGCGAACTTTAGACCTTTACCTTGTTCCATCGTGAAGAGTTTTCAAAAAGATGCATATCCAACATAAGTGAGATTCTCTTACAAAAGCTCATGGAAACACTCATCTCATCAAGTCGCTCAAGCCTATACTAGATTATTTTCAACCTATTCTACTCATATTTGAAAGTGGAAGGCTTATGTGGAGCTTGGTAGGTAGAAACAATCCTAGCAAAACATTATATTTGAAATATTGTCAAACTAAGAGAGAGCTCTATTGGAATTACCGAGACTAGTCAAAAAGGCCATGGAGAATAAATGTTGGAAAGGGGGAGGGATGGAACACACACAATTAGATAGGTGGACATGTGCAAATGGCAAGTGGATGGTCCCGATCAAATGAAGTCCTCGTTATTGGATTGCACATGGTTGGAAAATTGAGTATGGAATTGTCTTGAAAGCACTTGGAATTTGATGAAGCTAAAAAACCTAGGAGCATTATTTCTTTTTTATTTTTTCTTTCTTTCTTTCATTCATTTTTTATTTTCTTTTCTTTTTTTCTTTTATTTTTTATATTTTTCTTTCTTTTTGCTCCTTAGAACCTTTGGCAACATAGTACTTACTCAGTATCCTCCCCCTATGCTCTCGTCCTTGAGCATAGAAGTGAGGATTGATAATTGCTGAAGTAAGTACACAAAGTCCATCTTGATCTTCTAAAAAAACACTTGAATCTTCAGGGAGTTTCTTCGATGCCTCCCAAATTGATGTTCTCTAAATTAAGCTCTCGATTCTTGTGGATTTCCATCGAGAAAATGATCCATACTCAATTGTGGATTGTGGTCAAGGAGGTAATCACAAAAAGATATTTGGGTTTAGGGTGGATATCTAGCGAAGTTTGCAAAGTTTTTGGTGTAGAAACTCACAATGCATGGATAGAAAGGCTAGCAAAAGAAAGGTACGCAAAAACAGAATGACCAGCTTCTTAGTCTCGAACCATAGAAATCAATCTTAATCCAACTCATCAAAATATAAGTTTGCAAATCTAAGGGTTTCATCATGAAAGATTATGTATATGAAGAGGCTTTGGTAGGTAGAACTTTGCAACAGATTTACGAATGTAGATAGCATAAGAATCAAGTTTTAAATAAAACAATACAAGACATAAGGTCATCGGTAAACTTAAATCAAAGAGCAAAGATATGTATGTGGATCTAGAATTTAGTCATTTAACCTTCACAAATAAAAGAGCCGGTATTTATATCAATTTAAGTTCATTTTATGGAGAGCTAATGGTCAAGTCATATACAACACCATGTAGATAGAACATAGCGTCAATTTTCATCACTTTTCCACAAGCAAAAGCATTCAAAATATGTCATCATGGTGAGCACAAAGTGGTGGTGATCATTATTTATTGAAAATAAAAACAAAACTAGGTTGTCCTCCTAGTAGCCATGTTATTAACAAGAGAGATATACAAAGGTTTCTAACCTATGGTCGATGGCATACATATATACAAGCATTTAGAAGTAGATGAACGAAGAGAAGGTTGAGGGAGAGTTACCGTCTTTCGATGCTTGTAGTGGAGTGTAGCGCGGCTTCCCCCATGCTTAAGCATTGTGCTTAGCATGGAGAAGAGAAATGAGCATCTTGTGGTGAACACGATCGTTGTACTCCATATGGCCTTTTTCTTTTCGTCCACCAACTCCTCCCCCATGCTTAGCATGTTGCTAAGCATGGAAGAAGATGGTGAACCGTCATGTGATTCTTGAAGTCCTTTCGCCATGTGTTTGGAGATTATCTTTATGCTTCTTCACCTTTGTTGCCATAATTTTTTTCAACTTTTTCTTGTCATCAAGCCATTGTCCCAATCATTCCTCGTACCATCATCACCTCCTTGCTTGTTGTCTTCGTTGCTGCCCCATCTTTCACAAATTTTTCCTCTAATTCCAGAACAGAACATGTACTGAATCCTTACTCCACTGTAAAGTGCAAAAATTTCTCTTTCCAACGAGTCATCATTTGCCAAAAATGGATTCCGTATAAAAGAGTTATGCCCATTTTATTCCAGCACTGCAATCTGTCCCTAGCTGATTTCAGAACGCACAGGGCCCAACGTTTTTGTCGTATCTCCTTGTATCGGTCTTCAAATTCATTGTTCTTGGATGCGTTGGAACGATAATTTGATGGAGCTTATGAATATCAACTTTTTGTTCCTCGTACATCTCTGAACATGTGCAGATTTTTGATGAAAATAGCAGTGTCCCTTTCAATCTTTGGAGATGTTAACGGTCTTGGTTGCAACTTTAATCATAAATTCATGGGACTCCCTCGTCATGCCTGCAAAACAATTGAGACACACAATCTACCCCCGGGGTGACGGTCGAGAGTATAAGTAAATTCCAATCAACCAATGACATCCCTAAGACCTTAACTTGTGGCATAATTAACCTAGTAAAGGAGGAAAATAAAAACCTAATGGGTGTGCGTGTGTGCAAAGTGAGTATGCAAATGAGAGGAAAGCATATAAACAAAGACAATGTTTACACCTAGTTCTAAACACCATGTTTACAACTAGAGTGCCGAATTTCTCCATAGTCATAAAGATTTGTTAACCAAGGTCAAAACACCATGTCTATCCCAAGGTCAATAATTCCTTATAGCGCAAGAAAAATAAAGCGCATTGCAAAGCTTATAAACCAACCAATGCAATGCAAATGCTAACGTGACTCTCAAAAATAAATGATGATGGTCCGCGATGATGTCTAAACACCATGTTTACACAAGATTGATTGAAAAATGCCTTGCAAAGCATTGACATGGATAAGAAAGCATTCATCATTAAGTTTTGTGAGAGAGCCGAGCTAACAAATGCATGATGGAACGATGGAATGGATGCAAAATGCAAATGCAAAGAGTTAGCAAAAACAAGAGTTAGCAAGATTTGAAAGGTCTTTCAATGTTGTTCCGCAATCAATTCATTCAAAAAGTAATTGCTTAGAGCAACAAAGCTTGGCCAACCACCTCATAAGAAGTGAAGCATTGTCGACAAGAAAATCATTCATCGAAAAGAACCGAACAACCTAGCTAATAAGGTTTAGGGGAAGTTCATGGGTATCCTATATTTTTGGCTTAAAACAAGAATTTTAAAAAGAGAAGTCAAGTTTAGAAAATCTACCAAGGTGGTTGAAAACAAAAAAAAACAAAGGTTGTTTCATTGGGTGGAAAACAAAACCTATGGTTTTAGGACGGCTATAGGTATGGGAGATTTTCTAAGGGTTTAGGATCTCATAGGGAGGCTAGTCAAAGTTTTCAGTTAGTACAAGGAATAGAGATAGACTTGGCTAATCTGAATGGTGCAGCAAGCAAATCAACACAAGTCAATCCTACCCTTGTTGGCTCCGGTTTTTGGCGGGGGTGATAGGAAGGCTTAGATGGTTTTAACAAAAAGTTAGATCAAAACAAAACATGCAATGCAATGCAAGGGTGACAACAACATGGCATGAAGTGCAACATGAGGTGGATAAACACAATGACATGACATGATGTGGTGGTCTAAAAACAAAAGTTAGCCTAGATCAACTAGCCACAAATTTAGAATCAAAGGGTGGTGCCATACCTCATATTTTTCTCTAAAAAGACACAAAGAAAAAGACTTTAAACACTAATAGGCACACAAAAGGGTCTACAAGTTTTCCAAGATCAAATAACAAAGTGCTCCCTCAATAACATTTAGATCATACAACATAAAGTTGTGGCATTTATTAGAGCAATGGTATAATGTTACTTGATGTTTCAATTAAAGAGCAGAATAATAGACCGTCATCTTATATAGATAATAAACAAAAGATCGGGTTGCCTCCCACAAAGCACTTCATTTAAAGTCATAGAGCTAGACTTTCTCACATACCTTCTCATTGTTGTGAAGCCATGGTCCTTTGTGCGAGAATCCAAAGTATCCATGCAGCTTGATGTTGCCTTGTGTAATTCGCCGTGGTTTGCTCAAAACATCTTTATGTATCGAATGTCGCCGGCTTGTGTCTTCATATGCAAATGTTCTTGGGGGTCTCTCTTTTGTACTAAGCTTCTGAATTTGATCATGTACGCTCGATGAAAGCATTGCCCAAGCTTCTCTTCATTGTTGTCATCATTATCTCCTCTACTTCTCATCATGTTGCTCCTACCTCTTCTTCATGGATTTTCCTTGTATACAGAACACAACATATACTAAAGTATAGATCTATTGAAAATTTTGTGAAATTATCTTTCCAACGAGTGGTCATTCATCTTAGACGGAGTTCAAACGAGAGAGTTATGCCAATTTTACTTCAGCGTTGCGTGCTGTCCAGAAAATTTCAGAATGCACGACCTTCGATGTTTTAATCATAACCATTTGTAGGAATCTCCGATTGACTTGATTCTTGATTCGTTGGAACCAGAACTTCATGGGGCTTTTAAATATCCAAAGATATTCTATTGTTTTCTTTAGAAGTTGTGCAGACTTTTGGTGCAAACAGTACTTTCTTGCAAATTGATCCTGAGATGTTGATGATCTTGATCTTGTGGTCTTTGGAGCATCGTATTGTGCATCCTTAGGATTCAAAGTTGTCACCATTGATTCACCAGCGAGTGGCATTCCAATGATGTGTCTTCTCTATAGTTCTTACTTTACCCAAGGTACCGGAATCATGGGTGGCTCTTGTGCTTTGTGTCGATGATCTGAGTGGTTTCCTTCGTTGGTAGCATCACTCAATTAGAAGCTTTTTGAGCATCCTACTAGAAAAGATTGGTGGTGTTATGGTACTTCTAATCTTGTTGCCTCCAGTCTTGATCAACTTCAAATCATCATCTTTTGTGTTCAAGGCCCTCCAATCATCCCTTGACATCATCATCACATTCTCCGTTGTTTGCTGCTGCCTTTTCTTCATTGAATTCCTCTTCACCTAATGCAGAACATGTACCAAACTTCTACTCCATTACAATGTGCATCCAATTTCCTTTCCAGCAAGTGCTCATTCACTTCAAACGGACTCCGGATGAAAGAGTTACGCTTGTTTTGCTCCGGCATTACGTTCTGTCCTGAGCAATTTCAGAACGTGTAGTGTTGAAAGATTTTACCATAACTCCTTGCACCGACCTCCAAAATTTACGATTCTTGATGCGTTGGAAAGAAAACTTGATGGAGCTTCATATTTTCTAATTTTCCTAAATGGTACCTCTCTGATCATGGATGAAAAACTAGTCTCAACAGCAACCTTCCAGAGATGTTGACGATCGGATCTCACGACTTCGTTGGGGTATGATTCATCACCTATAGGTTGGACAAATAAATCTCCAAGAAACATTAGCCTTAAAAATTAATTGACATGACGGCATACCTTGTTCATCTTAATTTGGTTTGGGTGTGGACTCGATAGTGGATGATGGGCCACTAACAAAAGTTAGCACCTACCACTAAAGAGCGGATCTTCACATAGCCATCAACTTGTGGGAGCGAGTTTGGACTTGTTGAAGCCCAAGCTTAGTGTCTAGATTTCCACCTGCTTTCAAGGACACAAACAAGAAAACAAGGGTATATGCAATAATAACAATTAGGGTTAGTCCAAAAAATTAGATAGATCTCCCTAGGGTTCGAGTTGCCGATCCCCGGCAATGGCGCCAGAAAACTTGTTGACGGTCCATAGATGCGCCAATTGTGAACCGCAAGTGCACGGATCATCGTAGCTTTTCCCTTAGAGTATTCATCCAAGGTTATCAATCCGTGGATCGACAATGAACCATCTAGGGTTTTCTACCTAGCTAAACGGATCTAATCCCAACGTTAGGCATAGATTGCATATAAAGGTAAACCTTTAAGATATGATTGAAGTGTAAAGGTTGATCGCACCCATGAACATAGGCAAAGATTAAGCACAACCAAAGGGGTAAACGAGCCTATCGCCTTCTAGTTATAGTTCTAGCCAATAAGAGCAAGCGCATCATGCATATCATCCAAAGCCATCTTTAAACTACTATCCTCCGGTCAAACCCCCGAAAGCCCCACCTTACACGGGTTCACACCCTGTCACGATGCTCCCTATCGGCGTAGGTAACTTAAGAGCACGTTCGCAAAGAACTTGTTGAACCTCTTGGTAGATCCAGTATGAACCTCTAGTCACCATGACTACAAGATCACCCCGAGCAATCTATCTCCATAATAGATTGAAAACAAAGCAAACCCAAGAAATGCTCAAGATCATAGAAGGAGGAATCGAGTCGCTAAAAGATCGGATGACGTGAAGAACATTACTCACATAATAGATGTATTAGATCATCACCTCTGAGTACAAACCATAGATGATCCACTACTAGCTCTTGAACTCCGCCATGGCACAACCACGCAGGGAGGCCATGGCGGCTAGGGTTGGCCTAAGCCATCCCCTAGACAACTTCGAGGACTTGCGGCGGCCGTCGTCTCCTTTTGGTGTATGCCCTAGGTTTCGCCGAGTTCTGGTGGATGGATGTGCCTCCCTTCGTGTACAGGGACTATAAATAATCCGAGGAGTCCGTGGTTCAAAGGGGAGGTCGAACCGATGTAAAAACACCCTAGGCCGGCCGGCCGGCCTAGGCATTTTTTGGCACGGCTCGGTCCCATCTTTCGTGTGCAAGCTTCTCTCGACGATCCTTGTCCATGTATGCATGATGTCCTATATGGAAGTTGCTCCAAAAACGTTGGTTTGGGCCTCCTTTGCTTGGCTTGATTCCGTCGGGTTTGGTGTTGCCTTTGGACTTGAATATAAATGCCACAAAAAGGGCCATTTTCCTGCAAAAACACGATATGCTCCAAAACACAACACACATACGACAATTGGGTTATTTCACGTGCCAAGTGGCGGGTTAGTATATGAATTAGTCCAAAACCACCACTTAAATGGCACTAAAAGTGTACTTATAACGAGCGTCAACAATGACAAGTCTTAAAAATGTTTTCTTGACGTGCAAAAGTTTAATCTTGACTTAGGATTTCGTTGGTTTGCGCTAGGGTTGAAAAGAATAGAACGTAAGCCCTAGGGGGAATTATGGGTATGTTTAGGTGGCATAATATGTATATAACTGACTTCCAGCACATTTACTTTCTGCAATTTAAATTCTGTAACGACGCAAACAGACGTCAGGTGAGTAATGGTCGCCCATTGCCAGAGGGCGTGACTACTGGACGCTGTTCCCCAAGCAGTGGCCTACTTGGGGTGCAGTCAATATAACATCTTCACGGTGTTATAATGACTGTAATGCTTTTACCTTACCGGTTGAACTGTTGCATCTATAGTGAGCAACAGGGTGTGGTCATCATATGTACGCAACCGCATATGCGTCACCCATGTGGCGTGAGGTACAAGGGGACTGTTTGTGAGTGCTGGCACAAACGGTTCAGTGATGGATATATTTCCTGTAGGTACACTAACCGCGAAACCTTAGGATTGTGTTCGATAGAATGCCGACTAGATATTATAAGGAGCGACGTATTATATGTGCCACCGTGACTAACCGCGTGAGTCCAAGGCTACTTGGCGATTGTTCTTTTTGTGAGGATGAATAGGATGATCATTCATGCATCATGTTAATAAACGAATGCTAAAATTATGGGTTTGGGCCACATTCAATCCTGATTGAGTAGGGATTAAGCTTACACACACCTAAGGGTATTCTAGGCTCTTTTTGAACCTGTCCGATTTTTGTAATTTTTCGACCAGCAGACGCACCTCAACTGCAAAAGCTCAAATTGGAAAAGTTGTTCCAAATTTTCTTATTTAGCTGCTATAAAAATTTCAAAAATTTTGGCCCAGCCAATTCAGAGTTATGATTGTCGTACCATTAGGTGGGTTTCTGCCCAATTCTGAAGCGATCTGCTCAAGGCTGAGATTGACCTGTCTTGTTGATCTTTTCTTTGACACTCATGAATAGAAAAGTTATTCCCAATTTGTGTATCTATCCACTGTCAAAATTTTAGGTCTATTGGCCCAGCAGAAATGGAGTTATAGTCTTTTTACTACCTCTCTGTCTGCTGTATATTTCTTGCATACATCAGTTTTTGTCCATAAGGATTTGGATGATTTGCAGCTATATTTAGCACTGGCACTCAATACTAAAGTTGTAGATAAATATGTCCTAGATATTTTGGTGAAATTTGATGATTTTTGAATTGCTCAATTTTGAGTTATGAATTTTTGAAATTCATTCCAGAAATCTGTCCAGTTTTAATTACTTGCTGGGTTTGGTACACTTATGATTAAACTTGTCATGGTTGTTGTTTTCTTTCAGATGGCCGGCCCTAGCAACCGTACCATGTACATTGACGACCAGGGGCATTATCACTCCACTTGCCTCCACTTGGGGGGTTTTCCCGCTCTTCTCTGGGAAACCGTGCAGCGATGCGATTACACAGAGCCGCCACGCTATGTTGGGGTGCATCGCCTTGAATGGAATGTGATGCAGTTTGAGGTCACCGTTACCATTCCAAGCCCACCCGGAGTGAGGCAGGAAGACTTGGTGGTGGCTACACAAGCCCATGCTTTCTTACCCGGCTGTGAACTTGCGGCACAACATGCTTTGATGCTATTTGGGTAGCAACATCAGATGCAGCTCCACCACACTCCTGCAGCCTTGTTCTCACCGCGGGCTAGGAATGCCATATTGTGGAGGGATAGGAGGGCTCGAGTTCAGGACCCTACTATGATAGCTTTGATTGACTATGTGATGGCATCGGCCGATCTCATAGAAACACTTACCCATTAGAACCGTTCAGTGGCCGCAGCAGCTTAGGCTCTAGCTGATCAAGTGAGGGGCTTGGATCACCAAGTCACCCATCTCCACGAAGTCCTAGCTGAGCAGCATGAGTTAGTGGCCCACTTGGAGGATGACCTTAATGACGCTCAGGGAGTGATTGAGGAGTTGCAGCATCCTCCGCCAGCGTCTGTGGCTCCAGAGTTGCCCGTGCAGGATGATTCAAGCATGGATGCCGCGTCAGGACAACCGGTTGAGCCTAATGATCCTGCCATGTCAGATGAGGAAGGCTCAGTATGGTGGAAATGATGGGTCCAATGACGAGAAAGATCCAGAGATACTATATCCTGTTGACTCCTCCTAGATGATGTTTTTAGGAAATGACTCTTTTGTATCCATGAATGTAATCCTTGAACTTATGGTAGACTTTTGATCTGCTGAAAGGATGATGTGAATTGTTTCATGGATCTTGTAATATATGCCACTAGTATGGAAGAACAATCTATGTGTATGTGCTGTTTTCAGCTTTGTTGCAGCAAGCATGTCCTCAGTTTTACTTCTAGTAAATGATGTTTTTCGAATGAGTCATGATACCAAACTTGTGAAAAATTTCATGATCTAGCTTGTGTCAAAAATTCAGCTCCTTTGGAGCAACGCAACAGAAGTTATGCTCAATTTACCCTGACATAGCTTGCTGAAAACTCCAGAATGACAAACAGCTAGAAAATTACAAATTTCACATTCTTTCAATTGAAAACAGTCTGACCACTAAATACAAAAGATTTAGTCAATTATATAAGCTCCCTGCTGACAAAAGATGAGAATTTTTGGGTTAACAGAACTGCAGATATGAATTTTTGAAACTCACTTCAGAAATTTGTTAACACACCATAATTGATTTTAGCAAGGAATCCAATTTTTGGTAATTCCTTAAGTACCCTTAGCAAGTTAGAAACACGCTCCCTGATGTGAGGGATGATGTTTGATACTAACCTTATAAAGAATAATTCTTATAGTTGTTAGTAATTTTTATCATTCTTTTGTTTTTGTAATTCTAAGAATTGCATGACTAATCGGGAGATTTGAAATAATGCAAATGGCGAAAACTCCAGAGAATGGTCCACCTCTTCCACCACCTCTGCCCACCAACCTCGCTGAGGTACTGGCTCTAAAGATGGAGCTTCTTCGGTGCTTGACCGAAGGGCAAGTGAATTCACAGCCAAATGGCGGACGTCACAATCAACATCCTCAGGAGGCGGTACTCGGATTTCACTAGGACTCAGCCACCTCTGTTCTCCAGGACCGAGGATCCTCTGGACGCTGACGCCTGGCTTAGCATTATTGAGTCCATGTTCTCTCTGTTGGTGATGAGGACATGAAACCTTCAGATACAACCATTGATTATAAGGACCAATCTCGAAGTGCAAGTCCATCAAACTTGAACATTCGAATCGCCAGCAGTTCGGGAGTACTTAATTGGGAAGGCCATAATTCCTTCATCCGGAGTGTGTTTGAGGTCCATAAGCACTTGATGGAAACATTATTTTATAATCTTTCAAATGGATATGATATCACCTCAATATCATGTCGTCGTGGGCTTCTTATTCACACTTGGGACCCTGGCCCAAGTTGGATCACAGTTCCTCCATGTGGGGAACACATCAATGAAGCCTTTGCACGTCCTCCTCCTTGGCCACCACCTTTGGAGGCCAGCAAGGGCGTTCATGACAAGTTGGAGGCCCAGTCCACGTCAAGTTCGAGTCTGTTTCGGAGTCTAGGAGCAGCCTGCACAAAAAATGATGCCCAGGTCGCATACGGTCTCGGTTTTGGGAGTTCTATATATGGTTGGAAAGCTAAGGAGATAGGCTTTCCAATGCTTCCAGTCCCATGTTTAAATTCAATAGGAAACGACAGGAATCGTCAAAACAATTGGACGTCCAGAATGTGTCAAGGTGCTACGCCGCTGTCTTTTGGGCTGTTGGCCCGTGTATCGCTTGGGAGTCCAATAGGGACGTGGCTAGGGGGTTTTGCACGACCTAATACTCATATATTCAGTAGCCGCCGCCACATTAGGGTTTGGGTTTTGTTTAGATGTAAGTTTAGCCATTGCTACTTCCTTGTAGACGCATGTGTCGGCGAGACCATCCGTTCTACTTGATTCAGAACCCCAAATTCGTGTGTATCTGATTTATCCCTTGGGCAAGGTCTGTGCGCTGTTTGCTTGTCCACTTGTTCTTGCTTGTTTTTTGCTTTGCTTACAGGTACAAGGTTGTTCTTGGCACGGCAAGAACAGCAACAAATTGGAGCCGGTATATCTGTCGCTAAGGCGCAGCATCCCTGTGATTGTTGTAGTCGGGCAGCACAACGTCGAATCCACCCCCAAATTGAGTTATCTACCACTCACCGAAAGATCAGCACCAAACCCTAGAGTTGGGTTATATCATGTGGGAATCAGAGCAAGGTTTATTGGTGAGTGATTTACCGTTCTTTACCAACAGTCTAAAAACCAAAAGAAAGGTTAGATCTTAAAATCCCAACAACAAGTTTGAGCCTTTGCTGTTCTACTTAGTTCTTTGCTTGTTAAATTTTCAGTTGCATTGATTGGACTTGTTGCTGGTTCTTAGTTGTTTATTCTTTAGAGTTTCGAGTTCTGCTCACGTTTTAGGTCACCACGAGATCCACTAGAACCATTTGCATCTCTGCTGCTGGATTCCCCAATTCAGCACAGGAAGAAAATATTCATATCTTTTGTTGCTGATATCTGATTCAAGAGTTTAAATACAATCTGAAAAGCTTATCTTGTTACCTTTCCAACAGATCCAACCTTGATCCATAATTCATTTTGAGCACTATGCAATTGCCCTGGAGATTCATGATCTACAATCTGAAACTAGAGTTGTTAATCTGATTTAAAAGGGGCTGTGTGCAGTAACCCTTTGTATTGATTTGTATTGATACTAAGAAAAAAAGCTTAGTCCTCTGAAAAAAGGGAGAAGAAAGAAAGAAAGAAGGAAAGAAAGAAAGAAAAAAAGAAGAAGAAGAAAAAAAAGGACAGAGTGTTGTTTTCATTGTGTTCCTTGGTTATTTTGGTGTGTGACAACACTTGTGTTCAGGCTCGCGTCTCTAGCATGAATTTATCCTAGGACCAGCACAGGACTATCTTTGAATGCTTATTCAACTTGCATTGATTAACGTGGTTCTAGCTGTACCTTGATTCTTTGTCCTTGCAGCCACCTATAGCTCCACAAATTTTCTACAACATCACAGGGTGTGCTTGTGTCACCATTTATGTTGTTCTTGCTGGTTGCCAACACCTTCTGCAAGTGTGGTAAGAACAAGTAAGAACTTGGTTGCACAAGTTTGAGAGAAGATATAGTGTGCCACCACCTATTTATTTTAGTTGGTAGGCAATTTCTTGTGAAGTTTGCTGCTGTCCACTAATGATGACAGGATTGGAGCGATACATGGGAGCTGGCAGCCTGCGTCATGAGTCTTCACGACCTCAACAACATATGAGAGCACATCCACTGGAAGTACATGATGATGTTCTAACTAAGATAAGTTATGATCTACCTTCTTTTGAGGGAAAATTTGACCCTTGTGCATATATTAATTGGGAGCTTAAGGTAGCTTCTCAATTTGATAATCATGACTTGTCCGAACATCAAATGGTTTTAGTTGCTGCAAGTGCTTTAACAAAAGATGCCTTGATTGAATGGAAATATATTTGTAGGCATAACAATGTCCCGAAAACTTGGAAAGATTTCAAAATGCATTTTAGAGATGTCTATATTCCTGAATATTATGTTGATTATTTACTTAACAAATTGGAGAAACTAAAACAGGGTAATAAGACTGTGAAACAATACTTCCATGATTTTAAAATTTGTATCATGTTTGGTGGATTAGATGAATGCAGGGAAGATGTTATGGGTAGGTTCATGAAAGGGCTCAACTCTGAAATTAGAACCTTGTTAATTAGCAAATCATACAACAGTATTGGTCAATTATTTTGGCTTGCACGAAGTGTTGAAAAGGAGATTCTGTTATCTGTGAATACTTGCAAGAATGATGTGACTCATAATGTCCAAAATTTGTCCACTTTGCATGGTAATCAAAAGCAACAAATAGTGGAACCCGTTGCAAATTTACCTTCGCCACAAGATGAATTACTTGCTGATCCTTGTCATAAAGAGAACTTGTGTGCTGATGATTATTTTACTCCTATATCACAAGTAGTGCATAAGTGTGATACTTTCGGTTTGGAAGCATACAAATGCGCTGAAAATAAACTTTTTCATCCTATTACTTGTGCACAAGATGAACTGAAGTTGTTGTATTCTTTAGATACTCTGGGTTATATTGAATTTGATATTCTATGTGATCTAAACTGTTTGGAGGAGAATTTTTTTTGATATTCTGACTTGACATACTTGTCTAATCATACATATCACTTTATTGGCAAGTATAATTGTAAAGGAGAATATTTGGTGCATAAAGTTTACATTTGCTCTAATTTGAAATATCCTTTTGGGCTACACTATGATGAAGTAGACAACTGCAATAACGCTAATCCTGTAATGTCAAGTTTGTCTAGTTTTGTTTTAAACAAACAGGTTCAATTCCAAGAAGGAGAGAATTGTTGGCTGATGTCTATGGCCCCTCCTACAACTACAGTCAAACCGAGGACGGTTTGCTTTCAAGAATGAGAGAATGATGAGGACATGAAACCTTCAGATACAACCATTGATTATAAGGACCAATCTCGAAGTGCAAGTCCATCAAACTTGAACATTCGAATCGCCAGCAGCGGGAGTACTTAATTGGGAAGGCCATAATTCCTTCATCCGGAGTGTGTTTGAGGTCCATAAGCACTTGATGGAAACATTATTTTATAATCTTTCAAATGGATATGATATCACCTCAATATCATGTCGTCGTGGGCTTCTTATTCACACTTGGGACCCTGGCCCAAGTTGGATCACAGTTCCACCATGTGGGGAACACATCAATGAAGCCTTTGCACGTCCTCCTCCTTGGCCACCACCTTTGGAGGCCAGCAAGGGCGTCCGTGACAAGTTGGAGGCCCAGTCCACATCAAGTTCGAGTCTGTTTCGGAGTTCAGGAGCAGCCTGCACAAAAAATGATGCCCAGGTCGCATACGGTCTCGGTTTTGGGAGTTCTATATATGGTTGGAAAGCTAAGGAGATAGGCTTTCCAATGCCACCAGTCCCATGTTTAAATTCAATAGAAAACGACGGGAATCGTCAAAACAATTAGACGTCCAGAATCTGTCAAGGTGCTACGCCGCCATCTATTGGGCTGTTGGCCCGTGTATCGCTTGGGAGTCCAATAGGGACGTGGCTAGGGGGTTTTGCACGACCTAATACTCATATATTCAGTAGCCGCCGCCACATTAGGGTTTGGGTTTTGTTTAGATGTAAGTTTAGCCATTGCTACTTCCTTGTAGACGCATGTGTCGGCGAGACCATCCGTTCTACTTGATTCAGAATCCCAAATTCGTGTGTATCTGATTTCTCCCTTGGGCAAGGTCTGTGCGCTGTTTGCTTGTCCACTTGTTCTTGCTTGTTTTTTGATTTGCTTGCAGGTACAAGGTTGTTCTTGGCACGGCAAGAACAGCAACAAATTGGAGCCGGTGTAACTGTCGCTAAGGCGCAGCATCCCTGTGATTGTTGTAGTCGGGCAGCACAACGTCGAATCCACCCCCAAATTGAGTTATCTACCACTCACCGAAAGATCAGCACCAAACCCTAGAGTTGGGTTATATCAGTTGGTATCTCCTTGCTCGGATGCCAACAAGGCCCGCTTTGCCGCTCAACAGCTGCGCGGCTCTGCACGCGTATGGTGGGACACACATAATGGCATGCTCCCTGCCGATCACATTGTTACTTGGAATGAATTCAAGATGGCTTTTCGTGCTCACCCTATCCCTGGCGGTTTTCTGGATCGTAAGCTGAATGAGTTATTGGCTCTTACTCAAGGAAACCGTAATGTGCTGCAGTATGCCCAGGCTTTCAATCAGCTGGCACGGTATGCGGGCTATCACGTTGACACTGATGCTAAGAAGCAAGATCGCTTTCGCCGTGGCCTTAGCTCAAAGCTAAGGGATAAGCTTTCTCTTATCAAGGCGAACAGCTATAATGAAAGAAGATAGTATTAATGCTCATAAGGCTGAGAAGAAGAGGAAGGCCCCAGTTGGCCAATCTAGCTCTCCACCGCCCAAGTTTCGCTTAGTGCAGAAGAGTCCTGCTCAGTCTTTTCAGAGGGCCCCTTAGTCAGGGTCATGGGTCATCAGGCCTCCACAGCAGCAAAATCAGGTTTATCGTGCTCCTGCTCAGGGACAGCAGCCGCCTCGTCCCAGTAATGCTCCCTGTTATAACTGTGGTAGGCCAGGCCACTTTGCTAGAGATTGCAAGTTGCCCAAGCAAGGTGGGAATAATGTCCAAAGGCAAGCAAATAATCCAGGCAAGAAACGGGTAGCAGTTGTTAGGCAGGGCAGGCTGAATTTCACTACTATGGATGAACTCCCTCCTGGTGCTCCAGTGATGTCGGGTATTTTCTCTATTCGCAATATGCCTACATATGTTTTATTTGATTCTGGAGCATCACATAGTTTTATGAGCAATAGACTTATGGCCAAACACAATTTTACGTTTGTGCATACTACTCAACAATATGTCATATCTACACCTAGTTGTAGAATAGGGTCTCATCAAATTGTGAGAAATGTACCTCTCAAGTTGGGTAGTAAAGTTTATGAGATTAATTTCATTCTCTTGGAGAATCAAGGAATAGATATTATTTTGGGTATGAATTGGATGGAAAAACATGGGGTCAATTTAGATATTCCTTCCTGCTGTGTGGAAATCAATTCTCCAATCCATGGTGCATCAACACTATATTTGCCTCGCAAAGAACTCAGGAATTCTTGTGCATTCTCTGCAATCGAAACCCCTTTGGAGAAGATTCCGGTTGTATGTAAATATCCGGATGTATTTCCCGATGATTTACTAAGAATGCCACCTAACCGGGACATTGAATTTGTGATTGAATTACAATTAAGTACAGCTCCCATCTCCAAAAGACCCTATAAAATGGCACCCAAAGAATTAGCAGAACTAAAAATTCAACTTCAAGAGTTGCAAGATAAAGGATATATTCGTCCTAGCTCTTCACCATGGGGCTGCCCCGCTCTATTTGTGAAGAAGAAAGATAAAACTTTGAGATTATGTGTTGATTACCGACCTCTCAATGCGGTGACTATCAAAAATAAACATCCACTTCCCCGCATTGATGTCCTCTTTGATCAGTTTTCTGGAGCAAAGGTATTCTCAAAGATTGATCTTTGCTCCGAATATCATCAAATAAAAATTCGGCCAAGTGATATACCGAAGACGGCTTTCTCAACTCGCTATGGGCTCTATGAGTACTTAGTGATGTCTTTCGGTCTCACAAATGCTCCGGCATAATTCATGTATCTCATGAATTCGGTCTTTATGCCCGAGCTGGATAAATTTGTGGTCGTGTTCATTGATGACATCTTGATATACTCCAAAACTGCGCAAGAACATGCTCAGCACCTCCGCATTGTTCTCCAACGCCTCAGAGATCATCAGCTCTACGCAAAATTCAGCAAGTGTGATTTTTGGCTGTCAAGTGTAAAATTTTTGGGGCACACTATTTCAGCCGAGGGAATTGCTGTAGATCCAGAAAAAGTGCAAGAAGTATTGGATTGGAAGCGTCCTAAATCAGTCCACCAAATTCAGAGTTTTCTGGGATTAGCAGGATATTATCGCCGCTTTATTTCGGATTTCTTCAAAATTGCCAAGCCTATGACTGAACTTCTCAAGAAAGTGGAGAAATTTGTGTGGAGTGAAAAATGTGAGCAAGCCTTCCACACCTTGAGAAGGCTTCTA
The DNA here is from genome assembly GCA_004135705.1 of Alloteropsis semialata. Lineage (NCBI taxonomy): Eukaryota > Viridiplantae > Streptophyta > Magnoliopsida > Poales > Poaceae > Alloteropsis > Alloteropsis semialata. Next base: position 39,733,466 of record CM014277.1, read on the forward strand.
ACCTCAGCACCGGTTCTAGCTCAACCGGACACATCCAAGCCTTTTGATGTTTATTGTGATGCATCTGGCACTGGTCTTGGTTGTGTGCTTATGCAAGAAGATAGAGTCATTGCTTATGCTTCTCGAGCTCTTAGACCTCATGAAGTAAATTATCCCACTCATGATTTGGAATTAGCTGCTGTGGTTCATGCCTTAAAAATTTGGAGGCATTATCTCATGGGCACTCATTGCAATATCTACACCGACCATAAGAGCCTCGAATATATCTTCACCCAAGCTGATCTAAATATGCGCCAAAGAAGATGGTTAGAGCTGATCAAGGATTATGATCTTGGGGTGCATTACCATCCAGGAAAAGCTAATGTGGTGGCCGATGCCTTAAGCCGCAAGGCTCAACGCAATTGTCTCACCACAACATCTTTTAATGAAACTCTTTGCCATGAGATGTCCAAGTTGAATTTAGAAATTGTTCCTCAAGGCTCATTAAGCCACATGGTGGTAGAATCCGCATTGAGGGAAAGAATTATTATGGCACAATCAAAAGATAAAGGCATTGCTCATATAAAGCAAGGGCTAGCTCAAGGGTTGCCCAAATATAAATGCTTTCGGCAAGATTGGATGGGTATTCTTTGGTTTGAGCAACGGCTTGTGGTACCTAAAGACCATGAGCTAAGAAAACAAATTCTTGATGAGGCTCACTTATCAAAATTCTCCATTCATCTGGGTAGCAATAAAATGTACCAAGATTTGAAGAAGAATTTTTGGTGGACAAGAATGAAAAGGGAAATTGCTAAATATGTATCCGAATATGATACATGCCAAAGGGGGAAAGCAAGCCATCTAAAAGTAGCTGGAACATTGCAACCTCTTCCTATACCATCTTGAAAATGGGATGACATAGCCATGGATTTTATTGTGGGCTTGCCCAACACCACTCATAAACATGATTCTATTTGGGTGATTGTTGATAGACTCACAAAGACCGCTCATTTTATTCTGGTCAACACAAATTATAATGCCAAGAAATATGCTGAAATTTACATCAACCGAATTGTTTATCTTCATCGAATTCTAAGGACAATCATTTCTGATCGAGGCACCCAATTTGTTGCTCGCTTTTGGGAACAATTACATGCTTCCCTAGGCACCAAGCTGATCTGTAGCTCCACTTATCATCCTCAAACTGATGGGCAAACTGAAAGGGTGAATCAAATATTGGAGGATATGCTTAGAGCTTATGTCATACACTATGGCAAAACTTGGGATCAATGCTTGTCTTTGGCTGAATTCTCATACAACAATAGCTATCAAGCAAGCATAAAAATGGCACCATTTGAAGCCTTGTATGGGCGACGGTGTCGAACCCCTTTGAATTGGTCCGAATCCGGTGAGCGGAATTTCTTTGGACCAGATTTAGTCCAAGAGGCTGAAGATAAGGTGAAAGTAATTCAAAAAATCTTTAGGCTACACAATCTCGCCAAAAGAGTTATTATAACAAAAGAAGAAAGCCTTTAGCCTTTGAAGTGGGTGATCATGTTTGGTGTAAAAGGAAAATTAGCTCCTCGCTATATTAGACCTTTTCCAATCTTGGAAATTTGTGGACCCGTGGCGTATAAGGTTCAGCTTCCTAATAATCTTTCAACCATCCATAATGTGTTTCATGTCTCTCAACTCAAGAAATGTTTTCGAGTTCCAGAAGAGTTCATCTCTTATGAAGAAATTCCTATTGAACCCGATCTCACCTATGAGGTACGTCCTATCAAGATTATTGATCAAAAGGATAGAACCACAAGGAGAAAGGTCATAAAATTTTATAAAGTTCAGTGGAGTAATCATACTGAAGATGAAGCAACGTGGGAAGAGGAATCATATCTTAAATCTAAATATCCGAATTTTATGAGCTCTATTCCAGGTAACTTCTTTTCCGCACTAAATTTCTGCACCGGAATCTCGGGGCAAGATTCTTTTAAGGAGGGAGGGCTGTGACACCCCTGGAGTCACTATAGTAATTAAGAACCATAATGAACTTGATTAAACCAATCATGACATGCATCATTTCATAATCATATTGTTTGTGCATTTGTATGTATGTGTTGACCTAGTCAACCCATTTAAGCAAAAATAGTCAAAATATAAAAATTATACCAAAATGTCACAAATAATGTCAATTACATGTTCATGACCCCTTATGAGCATGGAAGGTTCAAACAAAAATTCGAAATTCAATTTTGAACTCATTTGACCATTATTTCATGTGTTGCAAGTTTTACTTTTTACCCTTCTTGTGAGGCTAATATCTTTAGATTTTGCCTAAACACTTGAAATTCCACCAATATGAAAGTAAGAGTACAAAGTACCCTATTTACAATGGTGGTGGTGTGGATCAAGGCAAACCTTATTTGATCTTTCAAAATCTTGGTCAAAAACAGGTCAAACTGCTGAAAATTCAGCACTTAGCTGAATAAACTGTGTCTGAAAATTAGAGTTTTCGCCGATTTTCGTGGCACCATAACTTTCAAACCATTGAGCAAATGGTATAACTCCCTTTGTAGAAGTTGTAGCCTATTGATCCATCTCCAACTTTTGAATTGGCCGATGTTTATGTTTACACACAAAATCGGAAGAAAAATGGAGTTAAAAACCGGCCGTCGCACTGTAACCAAACTGAACTGAATGAAATCAGTTCAGTTCAGAACTGAAACGGCTTTGGCCGAATTTTTGCTGATTGTCACCACTCAATAACTTTCCAACCATTGATCCAATACTATAACTTCCTTTATAGAAGATGTAGCCTGATGATTCCTCTACAACTTTTACATTAGCCGATCTTTACGTTTGCAAACAAAATACGGTGAAAAAGTGGAGCAAAGGCAGGCTGTTTGGCGGCCCGACCACTGAATCTTTGATTCAGTTTGTCAGGGTCAGGACCGAGCCGAGCTCAGCCGAGGTCCACGTCGGCCTCAGCGTCTCCGGCGCCACGTGCTGTCCTCTCGACGTTTTGGCCACACGTCCATCTCTCCCCCATTCCAGTTGGCCCGTGCCCGGTGTCCATGCCCCGGTGCCAAGCCACGTGCCCGCTTGGATGGCCGAGCCGTCAGCTCGCCCTCCCATACCGAGCGGTAAATGGCGCCGGCCAAAATCACCGAGCCCTCATTCCCTCACTTTCCAATTCACCGCGCCCAGAGCTCAGCCACATCGCTAGCTCCGTCCTCCACCCCCTTGCTCTCTCCGCCATAGCCTCCCTCGCCGGGAATTCGGAGAATTCCGGCCGCCATTGCCACTGAGGAGCTCGAGCTCCGCCCCTCACGTGGACAGCCCTACTCACTCCTTCTCCCCTCCAACCGACAACCAAAATGGGTTCCCCATAGTTCGTTGATCCTCCCCGGCAACTTTTCCTTTCTTTCTTCCACCGGCCGAGCCGGGCCGCCGCCACTTCCTCTATCGGTCGGCCTTGCGCGAGGACAGGGCCGGCCGGGCCACGCCCCACCGCCAGCCGTGGTCGAGCATGGCCAGGGGGAGGGGGTGGACGCAGCCTCTGCGCCGCTCGCCCAGGCCTGAGGACGGCCAGGGCCGGCCAGGCGCCGCCGGCCAAGTCCGGCTAGGGGGCCAAACGAGCTCTGCTCGAGCTCGGACTGAGGAAGAAGAAGGGTGGACCCTAGGGTAAGAAGATAGAAAAGCTAGGGGGTTATCCATAAAAATCATGGACTTATGTGTAAAGGTGGGATCTTACAGGGGTTTTCTACGAGAAGCCGAGGACCTATTCGCGAAGAAAGGATCTTGCTGCAATTACTTTTCTTTTTGCAGGGAACTTGATGTAAAGACGTTTTCTTTTTACTTTTTGTTTTCTTTCCTTTATTTGGCTGAGACTTTGGTAAATCGCTAAAAATCGTAGAAAAATCATAAAATCACAAACTTGGACTTTCTGGAATCCTTGTGAAATTATCTTTCCAGTGACGTATCATATGCATGTGTAAACTGTTGTTTGAATGATGTATTGCTTCATGCATGAATATGTGCTTGAGAGTTTGTTTATTGCTTTATAAATCCTATGCATGAGCTAAAAATGCAAAACCACCTTTGATGGTTCTGTTGTTGATAGTAGAGTTGAGTTAAGTATCTGATGGCTAAAGTTTATTCATGATTTTGGTAGGTTTGGGATTAGTTAAGTTAATGGAATAGAAAAAGTAATAAATATATAAACTGCACAATAAAACTTGGCAATTTTTGTTAGAGTTCCTCTAGAGTATAGGAACCTCCTGAAAAATGGTCAGCTTCAGAATACATGTAGTTTTGTAGTTGTGATTTAATCTTGTTTCTAGCTAGTTAAGTATAGTTAAATCTCCAAATATTCTGTATACATTAGAAAAATGTGAAAAATTCGCAGTAGAGTTCTCTAATGATAAGTAAGCTCCAGTAAAAATGTCAGCTCAAGAAAGTGTCTCTAGATTTACTTATGATTTTCTAACTGTTGGCAATTAGTGGCTGTTAAAAGAAATAGAAAATGAATAGGTAAAATGCTGATAAATTCCTAAAAAATATGTTTGGCTGTCAAGAACACAGAAACATGTTTACCATAATTTTTGTTTATGTAAATATAAATTCTAGGCTTTATTTGGTGAAAACTAGCTAGAAAATACTTAATTAATAAATAGTTTCCTTGCTGTAAAATAAATTCTAAAAATATTTCTAGCAACCTGATCTGTGGAATGTTTAGCTTCAGCCATAGGAACCTTTTTCCTACCTGTAGTTATTTGTATAAGTTTTATATTTAATTTATGGAATACATTAAGTTGCTTTAGTATATTAAAATGGTTAGTAAATTTACTTTCTGTATTAATCCCGATCCGAACCTAGGGTGATCAGCAACTAAAAGCATCCCCACCCAGCTTTCTTTGTGAGCTTTTTAGTTGTTTATACTCCGTAAATGATTGCCCAGTAATGTGTATAAATGAGTTGTTGCAGATATTCCTATGATTGATTGCTTATGCATTACTGCATCTCATGCATCTGCATCTCATGTAGATAACCCCATCATCGATGGAGTGTATGAGATTGAAGTCGAGCATGAGGAGGATTCCGTAATTGCTGAGCTGAACTGTACTGCTGCTTAAGACCCGAGCCAAAGTCCAGAAGGGCCCAAGGCCGTTGCTGAGCAGGAAGGCAAGCCCCAGAGCATGAACCCTCTGTTCAAACTAACACTCCTTACTCTATGCTTTACTTTGTGCATTTAAGTTTTGAGGAGTTGAATGAAATCCCTATGTACCCATGTACTAATACTAGTATGTGTAGGTCGTATAGAATGCCATGCTTAATTAGGACCGGTAGAAGTCGAGTGATTGCCTTGTCACTCGCGAGGTACAGGCTTTTAATTTATATCAGTTTATGAAGTTCGGCAGGCGGGGCCTTTGCGATATTCCTGTTTGATCGAGCGCCCCGTTTGCACAGGTGATTGTTGGCTAAGGCATTGATTGTGTGGCATTGTTGGTCAAGATTTTGAAGGTACTAATCGTATGCCGCGAAATGTGGTAAACTGGTAAACCTAGTACTTGATTCAAACTGACGTCTAACGGGTCTTCCTACTCCATTGGGCGAGGGGTTGATGGCGAGTGTAGCAGTGGCCGCGGCACAGGTTTGCTTGGAGCACCTGGGGTTCGTTGGGGCGTGCACTCAGGTGGAGTGGGCCCTGATGGCAGATGGCAGGGAGAGATGGGAACGGTTGCCTCGTGAGGTCTTGGGTGTCTGTCACGGGTCATATGATTAGGTTGTCCCATGCATGGTAAAAATCAACTCGAGTTGTCCGTCCTTCGCGGTTACATGAAGCTGCTTGATCGCTTGTCGCACATCAGTGTGCTTGGGCAATGGTTAGAAATGTCGTTAATTGAGTAATGTTGATATCTGGTTTATCAATTGTTTTTCGACATTGAATGTTGTTGGATAGTTTGGCAAACTTAGTAATGATTAGTCGCACTTTAACTTGGCTAAAATATTGAAAATAGGGATCAACTTTTAGATGCTTTTTGGCAAAACAATCCCCTCAGCCACAAAGCCTTGCATGTCTAGAATTTAACCTTGTCGGGTAAGTCTTGCTGAGTATTAGTATACTCAGCCTTGCTTATGGCTTGTTTTTCAGATAATGGTGATGGCTATGATCCTGTTGCTGTTTTGACTTGGCCTTGTATGTTGCCCGATGGTTGGACCGTGGAGCGGGTGCCGTCTGAGTCCGACTTATGCCGCGGTGACTAGATGTTGCGTGAGGGTTCCGCATAATATCTTTTATCTCGACGTTTAGACTTCCGCTGTATTATACTCGGGCTTGCAATAACAAAAACTTATGCACTGCTTTGTATAATTATCCGTGTGAACCTTGTGCTATAAAATATGTGATGAGTTGTATTGCCTGAGCCCATCTTCGAGTGGGACTTTCTGCTATTTCGTTTCGGTCATGAGAATTGATGGTTTAATCGGAAAGGTATCTGACGGATTGCACGATTAGTTCGGTTCAAGTGTGTGGAGCACCGCAGTAGAAGTGGTCCCATGCGTTTGAGCCAGGTTAATTGGGGCGGTCTGCCACACCTGCGCTGGTGATCTTCCCGATAATTTCGGTAGTTCCGATTTTGCACATCATCGGCCGATACCTGGCAGTCTGGATCGACAGCTCCCGATTTCTTCGCATGCTCCGATGTGAGGACTTTAGCTTTCAACTTCCTATCGGGTGCTCCGATTTCAACCATATTTTGAGGGAACGGGTGTCCATCAAGCTTCATCGGTTTCTTACCAGTTTCAACTTTAATGATCCCTTTCTCAATTGCCGATTGAATCTCATTGCGAAAAACTTTGCAATCATTGGTATGATGAGATACTGAATTGTGCCACTTGCAATATTTCTTTTTCTTTAATTCTTCGGTAAAAGGAATTGTATGATTCGGGGAAAGCCTAATTTGTTTCTCTGCTAACAATAAATTGAATATTTTATCAGCTTTAGTGATATCGAAACTGTACCTCTCTGGCTCGACCTTCGCCCACGGGCAGGCAACAGAATTCTTGTTCTTGGTCCACTCAGCCAAATAGATCTCAGCTTCATCACCATCGGAGTCATACTCGATGTTAGCAATTTTCCTCTGAAATTTCTCCCTCCGATAATCATTACCACGACCTTCATGCTGAGAAAGCTTTTGAATCATATGCCCCAAGCCTTCAAAATCTTGACTTGTATATCGGTCTCTGACCTGAGGCAACAATCCTTGGAAAGCCAAATGGACCAGTTGTCCCTCCGATAGATTTAATGAATAGCAACGGCTACGAACATCCCTGAATCTTTGGACAAATTTGCTAATCGATTCCCTGTTTCTCTGTCGGAGACATCCCTGAATCTTTGGACAAATTTGCTAATCGATTCCCTGTTTCTCTGTCGGAGCTCAGTCAAATCGGACAGTCTAGCCTCTTGTACTCCCATGAAGAAATAAGCATGAAATTGCTTTTCTAGATCGGCCCAATTACTGATGGAATTCGGTGGTAATGAAGAAAACCAGAAAAAGGCCATACCAGAAAGGGACATAGGGAAAAGCTTTACTTTTAATGGATCAATTGATGCTACCTCACCACATTGAATTGTATAACGATTGATGTGCTCTATGGTAGTAACATCTCCTTGTCCAGAAAACTTGTAGAAATCTGGAATCCTGAATCGGGCTGGCATAGGTAATGTATCAAACCAGTCCGGATACGGCTTCCGATACAGATAGGATTGTCTCTTGGGCTTCAAACCAAACTGATTCTTCATGACATCAGTAATCTAATCTGTCCAATCCTCCTGAGTATAGCTTCCCTGACTGATCAGAGCACGAGTCGACGTCATTATGACTGGTGTCTCAGTAGGCCCAATCGACGGCTCCCGATAGTCAGCTCCTCTGTTCCTTGGTGGGTTTTTCAGTGTTTAAGTAGGAAGGATACACCATTTTGCCATCAACTACAGGAACGCGGCTACCAAACTGATCAATGTGTTGAGTTGCGCCAGAATTCTTGTCTCCTGTTTCTTCTTCCTCTTCCTCTTCTTGACCTCCTTCTGCCACCTTGACCTTTAATTTCTTTGCTTTAGGAGTCTCATAGCACTCAGGATGTGTCTCAGGTGATGTGATTTGCACCATCTTCTTCTTGAGGTCTTTAATTGCCGAAGAAGCACCAGTATCAAAGTAAGCAGGTCCCCTTCTGGACATCCTTCAATATAGCTCCATCCAGCAACTTGGCGATCAATCCCACCACCGTATTAACCAATATTCCAGATTGGTTAATCAAAGCATGACTCACACCAGCATCTACATAGTCTTGAAAGAATTTTCTCTTCTCAGCCGTGATCCGATCAAACGCTTCCTGGGGAACAGGAAACTGATTTTTCTTGATCACAGCATTGCGAGTTTTGCTGAATGAGTCTAGACACAGGTTCTTGAATTCTTCAAGTTGTGCTTCCACGAGTTTCTTCTGCTCATCGCTAAGATCTTCCATCGTGACAGCAGGGATCTCAGGAAGTGCCATCGCAGAAGCTTTCTGGTCTCACCGAGCGTGCCAAAATGTGTTGACGTCCAAAAAGTCCGACGTTGACTCTTGGAAATTAACACTGTGGCCTGGAAAATTTGCTTGAACTTCAGTGCAGGTCCAAAATCTTGAGGTTCATGGCGCCAGTCAATTTGACCTGAAATTGACAAGGTAGAGTTTAATCAATAAACGACAAGGAACTCATCGGCCAAAGCCCGATTCGTTCCAGCAAATCGGATCACCATAAAGAGAGGTCCGATTTGAGAGCATGAACCATCGGCCTTGAGTCTGATTTGTGATAATATAACATGTATTTGAAATAAACCATTGACTATAAAAGCCGAATCGGAGATAAACCTAATTTAGACTCATTTTTTAATATGCATCTTTCCAAAGGTAATAAATAAACTAAATCTTATGTCACTAACAATCGGATCAATTTCGAGACAGCATTGCTAGCAGGGCACCGATTAGCCTGTTTATTCCGATAGATCGATATATATCAAAGAACTCGTTTAAACTAGATTTATTTGTAACTTGCTTATTGAATCTAAATCAGCTACATAAACAATAAGAATAGATCTATTATGAAATTTGAATCACAATAAAGCAAGATAGATCTTTGAGACAGATGTAAGCCGATAAGATAAAATCAACAAGATACGGTAAGTATGAGCGATCTAAATGAAGAAGGGCGATACGCCTCAATCTAAAGCCTAGAACAACTTGGTAAATTGGTGAATTAACTAAACAAAGATGGGCGATATGCCTCAATCTAAAGCCTAGATTAATTTGATAGGTGTTGCACTTATAGACAAATCGGAGGTCAAGATGATGCAGCCCTGCTTGCTGAAGAACTCGACGAAAAGGGTTGTTGGCACGAGGGCCAAAAGTTGTGTTGTATTGATTGGTTGTGTGAACATCTTCTACAATGGCGCAGGGTTTATATTTATACCCTGGAAATCTAGCTAATCCTTGTCAGCTACGACAATATCTCTAATTTATTTAAAGCAAACTAATCTAAACTACCAAAACTATTACAATTGCCGTGCAATCAGGCCGTAAAGAAGCTTCTAGACGCATCATCTTTCCTGACAGTCGTACACGCTCCGGCCTCCTCAGTCTCATATCCGATCAGGACTCCATCGGGCGATCTCCAATCGGAATTGGAAATCCACTCAGAATCAGACTCGGCATCCAGCCTTAGTTCAATCATGCACAACCTTAGCCGAGTCAAATTCTGGTGTCAACAGTAGGAATAAGGCATCACTGAGGAGCTTTGTAAGGCTATTGATTTAAAGCTTTACAAGAAAAACATCCCAAACACTTAATAAAGAAAGAGCATGATTTCTTTCATCATACCATATCTCATTAATCAACCACTTAGATAAACATGTTTTCCTAAAGATATATGCTCACAAGTAACAGGTGCATGTGCAAGGAATAAAGAATATGCAAGCCAATCAAGGATAGACATGTAAACCAAAGGAGCATCAAAGCTTATTTTATCATGAGTTTAATTTTAGAGATCATCTCAAGATAGGATTGAATTAACTCATGAATCAGAGAGGATGAGGGATATGGTGCGCAAACCATCGCTCTGGACGAAATTGGAGACGAAAGGCACCAGAGGGCCGTCGGCCGACCTGGTGGGGTCGGCCGAAACCTTCTGGGCCTTTTCCACCTTGATCTTTCTTGTGTAGCTTTGTGCGATGTTGTGCAGCCTGTATGTGGGTGGTCTCCAACATGTGTGCATCAAAAAGCTTGAGAGACCCCCACACTTGATCATGTACCTGCATTTATTCATACATGGTGGAAACAAAACATGGGCTCCTTGGTTCTAAAGACCAAGAGCCTTAATTTTTTATTTTATTTTTTTTCAATGTGCAAGAACTAACACCAGCTCTAGACCAAAATAAGATTTGGCTCGAAAGGGAACTTACTTGGGATACTCACATACATCCCCCACAGCTGGAGTTCAAGCTTCTTTTGTAATCTTTCCCAAACCAAGACTTACCGAGGTTTTTGTAGCTTATGTAGCTCCATGTTATTAAGCATCACCTATCCATTGTTCTTCTTAATCTCTACCTGAAACGGTTAGTGACCAAAAATACCCGAAGGAAAGATTATACTAAAAACATGTTCTTGCTTTTTATTTGAAAGGAAAATAATACGATAATCCGGGCCATCTTCCGGCAGTGCTTTGTTTATGGTCTAAAGCTAGACCATGAGGGATCCTCACATTGCAGCTATCCTTGGTGATGTACTTTCAATGCTCATCGCCAATTTTTGATGTGTCATTGAAGCTTTAGCTGCAAGGTTAGTGCCACAAATGCAAACATGAATTTTGCAATGTTTATGCTAAACAAATGCATCTACAACCAACCTTCTAAACATTTTAGAATTAAGGATCTCAAGGTGGTTGTAGTCCTCGTATGTGCTTATGGCACAAATCGTGGTAAACTCTAAAGATTCGTTAGAGGAGCATGACTCTAGTGAGATTTCAAAAGAGAAGGTATCATGCTCATTTATAGAATCCTTTTGCTCGGGCTCCAGAGTCAACGCTTCAGGCCTATCCATGGCCCTTGGGTTCTCTAACTCAAGAGATTCCATGTGGACGCTCGGGGTTGATTCTTGACTATTGTCAAGAACAATGTCCCGAGGGCCATGGGACCAAAACTTTCGCTCGTTCGAGGGTGATGGAAGTTGTTTGTGTTCGTAGAGATGAGATGTCGGTGCGAACGGCGACACAAACATCACCTTCTTGAGCGAGTTATGCTTCAAAGATGACTTTGCCCTTGGAATTTCTGGAAAAGAGATAGGAATGGCAAAGGCAGCATTCCCAAGCATGTAATGAAGGCTCCCATGAGATACTTTCTCCTTGGAGAAGCTTTTCTAGCGGGCGGCCTATGAGAAGATCATAATCGAGGATATCAAAGATGTGGAAGTCTCAATTGACCTCGATTTTGTCTAGCGTGATTGTCACGGCACTGGCGATCCCCCGACATTGATTGATGTGTCCAAAGGGACAACTTTTGAGGAGCTTGTCGGTGGCCTTAGTGGAACATTTCCTAAGAGATTATGTGCAACTAGTCGTCAACCCGTGCATTCGCACGGACTGGGAATGTACGATTTTTAGAAGCTGATATTATTAACCCATGTGTTGCACAGTTTGTCTCTTAAATATTATGTTGTTTATCAGAATATAACATTAAAATACCTGCCAGGTGTTAAAAATATAATGTGTTATACATATTCATGATATAAAGATTTGGCTTACAAAGCCTCTTTGTTATTTATTTATCCTGGTTGTAAGCTAGCCGTTCATCCTTTAAGGTTGTTTTTTCAGTAGTAATGGTGAACTGAAATTATTTGAACTTCTGATGTTTTTGATTTTTTTTTTGTCGACACGAATTACCAACCAGTTTGATAACATGTTGACATAGCAGTTCAAAATTTGCTGCTGGCATCACCATATATCTCCACACTTATAGATCATAATCCACCAGTCTGCCGTTAGGCCCACTTCATTGTAACGAAATTTCTACTTGGCTTCATCTCTGAGCTCTTTGCCATGCAAAATAGATTTTGTAACGAATACAAAAAGTAATCCGATATTTCTAGTGAAGTATAGTATGGGGTTTCAGAGGTCAACAGAGGACCCTTCGAATTTGCAGAATCTGAAATAATCATTTTTAGAATGTGGTTGCACTTATCAGCTTCAAAACTAAATCAGAGTAATGAAGGCCAAAGAAATAATTGTATGTATATGACAACTGCTACATACATCCACATCTTAAACGGATCAAACATACATGCATTGCTCCGATTTTTATGAACATGAAATGTATATACTTCTAGACATACTGCATGCTTATGGAAAGTAGCATATATAGATGTGTCATGCCTTAAATTATAGGTATGTTAACACTATATGGAACTACGAGCAGAGAAAGATATAAGATTAGAAAATTGAGATCAGGCATGTCAATGAATAGTCTCAATACTTTGAATACACTGTGAGCAACCTCTCTTGCAGCCCTGAAAATCTTACTTCATATCAGAAAATACAGGTCTATATGTTCGCTTGCTCATAATTTGTGATTGAGTACCACAAATTTCACTGTATACATCACCTATATATGTTTCAATTGATATTTGAGATAAAAGAATGAATTTTCTATAAACATTTAAGTGTTATTTTCTTATTTCTTTGGCTCAACTCGAGAAGGAGCAAAAAAGCCTGCGAGATCAGAAGAAGCTTGGTTAAAACTGTCAGACGATATTGCTATGGAAATCTCATATATAAAGCCACTTGCCCTTTATGGAGCTACTACCAAGGAACCACACGTGACATGAAGAATGCCGATGATTGTTGGTTTAATTTCATTGTGCATACTGCAAGCAAAATCCAAGGAGTCATCTAGAAAGTGACCGGATATCTGCTAGAAAATATAGTGCAGAAAAAAACATGTTACCAGTCATTTAAATTTGAGGAACAGTGGGGCGTGAAGGGACACGTACAGGGTTCTCCTGGTCAGGAAGAGCTGGTGAGGGTTGGCGTCGTGCTGATCAGCGTAAAGCCATGCAGGGCAGGATCTTTTTTTTCTTTTTGTCGTTCTTAATTTCTCTGGTAGAAAAAAGAGTCTGTCTTTTTTTCTAGAAACAAAGGATATAGAGTCTATTTTTAGAAAGTAAGAAACAGATTTTAATTTTGCTTTCTATATGTATGCAATAAAAATGAAAATATTGTTTGTATAACCCTCTACAACTATCCTTTGCGTGAGGATTCTGGAGCCAGGTATACAATAGCATAGATATACCTTTTACTTCCGTGTCAAGATATAGGGAAAAGAGAAAAGGGATGGAGATGGACTCTGATTTGTTTAGAAAGTTTTTGTGGAAAGGTTCAAAAGGAGTCTGTGAGCTTTGCATATTTTTCTCCGTAGGTTCTTTTTTTTTCAACTGTTTGATTAATTAATCTGAACCGTTACAACTCCGCCCCACAGGCAATCGATGGCTAGATGTTTTTCTTTTTCTCTGATTAACGTGAGAATTTCTAGAGAGTCTGTGATTAGTATAGGTATAGATGTGCCATGACATGATGTTGACCTCCATACTGGGGTTGAAATGGCTTCTACGACAGTTTCCCTTATATAACATGGAAGGATTATGGAAGGTGAACTATTCCAAATTGCTTTGGAAAAGTGCCTCACTCCATCCGACCATTCCTCCTTTATGTTTTTCACGAGAAATGCTTCATGGGGAGGACAGGGAGGATGAGAAAGAAGGGATGCCGTAGCCTTCTTGTGCCTTGAATAATCCAAGGTGTTTCTATGATTTTCAAAGAGATCACCCTCAAAGTCAAAAGGTAATTCGAAAGGCTGAGTTTTCTCTGCCTTAACGGATGGTGTTTCAGGAGTTGAATCTGGACTGGGCAAGTCTACGGGTAAGATAGGATCTACTTGAAGGACTTCTTGCTCAGTTCCATCCATAGCTACGGGAGAGTCCTCTCGAATTTTCTCCAGGACCTCTCTTGCTTCAGCCGGCGTTACATGTAAGAATGATCCCCTGGTGGCTATATTGACGAATCGGGCAGCTTTGCTAGTCAAACCGGACCAAAAATGCTGCATAAGCATCAAGTCCGAAAAGCCTAAATCTGTACCAGTAAGGCATAAATCCTGGAGCCGTTCCCATGCATGCCGCAATTGTTTCCTTCTCTTTTTGTTGAAAGTTATTGATTTCCTTCCGAAGGGCACAGATCCGATGAACGGGGAAGTATTCTAGATAGAACTTGTCTCGTAACTTCTCCCATTCACCGTTCGTTAGCCCAACAGTATGGTCATACCACTTCCTTGCCTTCTCTTTACGAGAAAACAGGAAGAGCTTCCATCTAATCGTTGCTTGCGTCACGCCTGATATGACCCGACATGAGCAGAGAAGCTCGAATTTGTGCAAGTGATGGTATGGTTTTTCACCATCACGTCCTGAGAAGGATGTCTCCTGGACCGTAGCTATGAAAGCAGGGTGAAGCTCATACCTATCTATTTGTATAGGATTTGACGAGGGGTGCGGCTCCAATAATTCGCCCTTTGGAGCAGGGTGAAGTCCATGGGTAAAATAATAAAAGAAAAGAAAATATAAAATAAAAGATAAACGGGCAACCGTAGTTCTTAGACAACACAGCTACCGTTCCCTGGCAACGGCGCCAGAAAGCTTGTTGGTATTTCTTACGGTCCCAGATAAATCCGCAAGCGCACGGATACCGTTGTACCTTTCACCCGGAAGTATTCAGGGTATCAAATCCACAGGGAACGAAAGGGCACCGTCTAATCACTAAAGTTGATCGGATCGATCGAGTTTATATGAAGGCTGGGTAGAGAGGATAACATAGAACTAAGCTGGGAATATAGCGAAGGGAGTTCTCCTATGCTTGCTTTGGGCACCGGGGTATCCTAGGCCTCTAGGAAATTACCGACAAACAGCTCTACGCCATATCCGTACTGGAGGATTACAATGGATGGACAGGGCTTTCACCACCTGCCACCTATCTCTACTAATCCATGGGGCTACGAGGCAAACGAAGGTAGTCGATAACCTAAGCACCATGCTTAAGATATATACTACTACTCTAATCTTAGCTTGAGACAAGAGCATTCTATAAATAAAGCGATGAACCCACAAGCACAATAAAGAACTCAGCTTTCTATAACTCAGACTTAAATACTTAGTTGAAATCCCGGATACTTACTAAGGAGCTCGCATCCGCCGAGGTACAGGTGGAGGGTCGCCGACACGCCGGGACTCCTCCAGACTCTCCCTCACTCTCTCCCTATTTCTACTCTCATTTGAGGAGGGCTTCGCCTTGACTTGATGCTCCAGCTCGATGATGATCTTCAATGACCAGGGCGCAGCTATTTATAGCTTGTAGAGGCGGTTAGGAGTGGACACGTGGAAGCTGGGGACGAACGGACTCAGTCACAGGTCGGGCGACGTGGGGAGGTCGGCCGGCGTTGGATCCACTGCCTTGAGTGGTGTACGACATACATGGACTCCTGGAGGCGGTGGGAACGCGCACGAGAAGGATGAGGCGGTTTGGCCTCCGGACCAGGTCGGCCGACCTAGGGGGTCGGGCGACATGGCACCGACACCAATTGGGCCCATCTTCGGCTGAGTGACTGTGTAGTGGATCCTCATGGCAGTTCCAGGTGGTAGAGCTACAATTGTGTATGTTTAGTTTGCCAGGTGGGCTCTTCAATCCATGTGACCTCCCCTTGGACCATTTCCATCTCTTGGATCCAACCGACATGGAATCAGTGGCTAGGATGATCCCCAAATGTGCTTCTTTGCCCTGGAGGAAAGTGGGCCCCATTGGGCTCCGGGCCAGGCTCGGCCGACTGGGCTAGGTCGGCCGACGGACCTTTTGTGCCTGATTGCCCTCATCTTTTACCAGCCTCTATCTTGTAGGCCCTAGAGTCCTACCAAAGGTGACACCACTCCATTTGAGTATGTGTACTTGTGGATGTGGCCCCTTTGATCTATGTGCTTCTCTTGAGGTCCATCTCTGATGAGGACATCACCAGCTCAGATACAACCACAATAGCAACTTTTGATTCAAAGGTAAAACAATTCTTTATAATAATTGTATGTGATACATTTGATGAATTGATGCTACGCCATGATGTATGTTCATTGTCATTTTCAGAAATACATTCGTGGATCAAAAAGGGTGTTAAACACACATAGAAGGCATGGAGGACCAAAGAAGTTGATTGGGAGCCAAGTTCAAGTATTCCCCACGTCCTCCACCAGGCCACCACGTCACTTTTGGCCCAAGGAAAGAAAGAGATCAAATCCAACACGTTTTGGAGTTGGATTCGGACTGCAGCATTGGGCCAACTTGTGGAGGCCACCACGACTTCATCCGAACTCCGTTTTGGGCGTTCAAGTACTTCATGGAAGCGTCTTGATGTCAGTTTTCATATGGATCCAGACTCAAGTCCACATCTATTTCAAGGTGGCTGGAATCATCGATTTACTCCCCATAGGTTTTTCTGTCCAGGGTGCTGCGTCGCCTGATTTTGGCCTGATGGCCCGTGTATCATGTGGGGCCCAATAGGGGCGCATCCTAGGGTTGTGGGACGACCTCCACCATGTCCTGGTCGTCCCCTACCCTCAAATATACCTCCATAGCCGCCACAAACAGATTGGGTTTTGTTTAGTTGTAAGTTTAGCCATTGCTACTTCCTTGTAGACGCGTGTGTCGGCGAGGCCACCCGCTCTACTCGTTTCAGAACCCCACCCTTGTGATTTCAGATTGGTATTCATCTCCATATTTGCAATTTAGTTGCTTGTTCTACTTGTTCTTGCTTGTTCTTCGATTGCTTGCAGGAACGGGTGCCCTAGTGGCCGGGTGACGCGCTCCACAAGATCACGGCAGCCATAGGAGGTGGTGTATCGGTTGCTAAGGCGCATCCTTGGAAAGGTTGTAGTCGGGCCGTGAACGTCGTCTCCTCCAATCGAATTATCCCCATGCCTCTCATCGAAAGATCGGGCACAAACCCTAGTGGGTTCACATCAATCTCTCTTATGGGCTTGATCCAACCTTGGTGCACAGGCAAGGGTTGGTCTAGAGTGTCTTTCCTAGCATATATCCAAAGATAGGCGCATTTGGCCTCGGTTGGGCATCGGCCGACCTGGCTAGGTCGGCCGACGGCCCACCGAGCCCGTTTCGCCTCAAATTTCACCTGTTGCCTCCTGCATACACATAGTCACCAAAACTGGTTGAATTTGTTAGATATAATCCCTATAGCTATGGTGAATGTATATTTGTATGTCAGAGTTGACGGTCTGAGATGTGCATTAATGATCATCAACAGCTGGTAAGGGCCCGGCTCGGATAACTGGTGGAGCATGGTTCTCCTTGAGGCTTGGCATGGCCAGGAGGTATTTTGTGTTGGATATGAACGACTCCAACAAAGGGTGGTGATCAGATTAGTTCTACATCGGAAATCACCCCCCTTCTCTGCCGGCCCGAACTGGCCATCGGCCAAAGAAGATTACAAAGTGGGAATCACTTCCTGAGGGCGAAGAACTGTGGGAAGTCGAGGAGTTGTTGCAGCTGATTGCCGAGGCGAAGGAGAATAAATTGACTGCGGCGGCTATTATGATTTCCTTCGTCCGGCATCTGACGCAGCCCATCAAGGACCGGGTTCACCCGGGGTACGAGTTCTCGGGTGCCAGGGACCCAACTCGGGAACAAATCCGATCAGTGTCCATCCCTAAGACCAAGGAAAGGGTCTCAGGCTTTATGCGGGGAGAGATCTTTAATCAGGGTTCACCTGTGCCCTTCTCGTTGCACAATCTGCCACCGCCGATCAGTATTTCTTTCCGCATGTACCTCATGTAGCTTGATGCTGGGTATGTATTTCTGTTTATGGAATTTTGAGGTGATGTCTTGATTGCCTTGTAGGAGCGCGTAGCGAAGTACTTCTGCCCGGCTCCATTGCCCGAGGGCAGTGTTCGGCTGGAGAAGCTGATGACGGCGGATGAGGCACCCCACCACGCGAGCCGGCCGAGTGGGAGGTTGGCGATTTGATTCCAGCTCCCCTGGAGGAGTCGGATGACGATCAGGTGGCCCAAGCGGGTGCTATCGGCACTGGGAAGCAGAAGCGCATGGCTGTGTGCAAAGTGGTGGCGTCGAGGTCGACGAGGTCGACCGCACGGAGGTCTTCCCCGAAGCAAATGCCAAAGTCGGGGCAGGCTGCACGGGCAGAGTCCCAGGTGCGGAAGAGGAGGAGGCTGATATCCTCAGCGAGTGAAGCTGAGGATGAAGTCGACGGGTCCCCTTCGAGCCCGAAATTGGGGGAGTCGCCTCGGACTGACATTGATGGTCAAGAGACCTCCTTTGTTCAGTCAAGGAGGGAAGGGGGAGGGGCAGTCGAAGTCACTTCCGGCGCCCAGCCTGATGCCACCGATGCTTCTGAAAAGGGCGGAGTTCAAGCGTCCTCGGAGGAGCAGGTAAGTTGCTAGACACGTCTTGAACGTCGCCTGAACTGTGATTGTTGAAGCTGAGTTTGTCTTGAATGTAAGCTCGGAAGCCATGGAGGTGGGACTGGTCTGGTGTCGCTCCCCAGAGCGGGCGGCAAGACGTTGTTAGTCCATCCATCTACCGCAGACGTAGGGTCCGGGGCCGAAGTCGAAGTTGGATTGCCGAAGCAGACGCCGAGTGGCCTGTTGGCCAGGGACCAGCCTCGGCCGCCGAGTCCTCCACGCGTCTCTTTGGGGGAATCTGACAGGGGTGGAAGACCCAGTCGGTGGTCCTTTTCCACTTGAAGACGACAATGATCTACTACTCGGGGAGCAATTGAGTGCCAGGGTTGGCACTGTCATGGTGCCCAGAGTCGAAGAAGCTGTGGCCGGGCTCGGGGCCGGGCCTAGCCGGTGCTGACTCCGGAGCGGGCTCTGGAGCTCGACAATGCCGACCACGAGGATGAGCTTCGGAAGCTGCAAAACGTGGCCAGCGTTCTGGATCGCGTCATCAAGGTACGGTTTCCTTAGCGTCTTGAACATTGTTGTCCTTGTGGTGGCTAACTGCCTGTGGTTCTTGTGCAGGGTTTTACGTCCCGGGCTGCGAAAGACCTAGTCTTCAAGCGGCGAGCACTCCTGGACCGCCAGACCCTGGCAAAGATGCAAGAGGAGAGGCTCCAGATGCCAACAGCTCCAAGGAGTTCTTAATGAAGAAGGAGAGGGAGCTGGCCAACGTCGTCAAGCTCAATGAAGAGCTGATGAATGACATGAAGATCTTGGCGGAAGGTAAGTTCCTGTAATGTACTAGGGCTGGTCCCATGATGGGGCTTTGTCGCTGATGATGATTCCTTGTAGATGTGGAGAAGAAGGAGAAGGTTCTCTAGGGGAAGGTGGAGAAGCTGTCCGGAGCCAAGCGGAAGCTCGAGGAGGAGGTCGGCTCGCTCAAGGCGGCAAATCAACGCCTCAAAGTTGAGTTTGAGCACCTGGCGGAGGTCAACCAACGCCTGAAGGATGAGCATAACCAGGCCATGCATGGTGATTGCTGCCTGTCGGGTCTGCTGCTGTTCTTGTGGGCCTATCTACTTAGGCGCTTCTTTTTGCAGGTGTCCGCGCCGAGCTTTTGGAGCTGTGACAGGCCTATGTAGTTCAGCACCAACTCACTAGTCCCTGCTAGGTCGGGCTCGACAGCCTTGACATTGGTTCAGTGGCTCCAGGCCGGCCCCACACGCGTGGCACAGTTGGTGCAGAAAACCGCAGTCGGCTGCGGTAGTCGGATCTTTGCGTTGATCCGCGCGCACTTCCTGTCCCTCGTCCTTGCACCAATCTGCGAGGGTGTCCCTGACAGAGTCACCGACCAGCCGTTCGACGATCTGGTTGAGGAATGCGCCCCCTTGGCGGAGGCTGTAGCGAAAGAGCTTGGCCTGTAAAATAATAGTAATGGATGTAAACTGCATTTTGCATTGTATAAAGTGAAGTTAAGCTTGTTGAAGCATTGTGTGTTATGGTTGACCCTTTTCCTTGCCGACTAGAACTCTTCGTTGCCCGATCGGTCGCTGCCTTGTGCCGTTTAAGCGCCCTTTTATCCCGCTGACCATTGCTCATGGAGAGGACGGCTTACCACTCAGCAACACTTAGCTAGAAGGCTTACACGCTGGTAGTGCGCGGGTTGAGCACGGAGCTCAGGGTTTCACGGTTAGGAACTCGAGCCAACCGGGTTAGCTCGGCTGTCATCGAGGGGAACATGGGGTCGGGCAAGGACTTCGGGAGTCAGAGTCGGCGGGGACTCTCCCTATGATAGTGATCAGTTGAACACTGCCTGGGTCGAGCCCAGTCCCCGAGCATCGGTTTGGATGTCGGGCGAGGAGGAAACAGCGAGGCATATGACCCAAAGTAGTTGGAGAAAGAGAAATGCTTTTTATTAATATGGGAGGGAGAATACATAGCTGTTGAAAACATCTAGGGGTAAAACTTCATGAGGTGCTGGATGTTCCATACGTTCGGGACGGGGTCACCATTGGCCCACTGGAGGCGGTATGTTCCTGCGAGACGACTTCCTTGATGACGAAAGGTCCTTCCCAAGGGGCCGACAACTTGTGCTGGTCCTTGGTGAACATGACTCGGCGCAGGGCCAAGTCGCCAATGTTTAGGGATCGTTCCCGGACGTTCTTGTCGTGGTACCGTCGAACTTGTTGCTCATGTCGGGCGTATTGGATCAAGGCGGTGAGTCGGTGTTCTTCTACGCTGTCAATGTCGAATTGCCGACATGTTTCTGCTTCGCATTCCTCATAATGCTGGATGCGCGGGGAACCATAAGTGAGGTCGGCTAGTAGGCCAGCTTCGGAGCCGTATACTAGGAAGAATGGGGTGTAGCCTGTTGCTCGGCTGTTCTGTATCCGCAGGCCCTATATAATGTGTGGTACTTCTTTGGCCCACCGGCCTGCGTGCTTGTTTAGGTCATCATACATGGCCTTCTTGAGTGAGTCCTGGACCATGCCGTTGGCGTGCTCAACTTGGCCATTGCACCTAGGATGCGTCGAGGAAGAGTAGTAGACGTCGATACCGTTGTCCTAGCAGAAATCTCAGAACTCACGTCCTATGAAATCGGATCCTAGGTCAGTGACGATGCGGTTTGGAATACCGAACCGATGGGTGAGTTCTTCGATGAACATAGCAGCTGTAACGGACTTGGTCTCGGTCACAACCTTGTACTTGATCCATTTGGTGAACTTGTCAACTGCCACCAAGAGGTGCTTGAATCCGCCCAGGGCGGTTTTGAATGGCCCGACATTGTCGAGTCCCCATATCACGAATGGCCAAGATGGAGAAATCGTTCGGAGCGCCTGTGCTAGCAGGTGTTTTTGCTTCTTGAAGAACTGGCACCCGGTGCAGCGGCACACCAAATCCTTGGCATCGGTAGGGCCGTGGGCCAGTAGAATCCTACCATATAGGCCTTGCCGACTAGGGTCCCGGTGGCTGCATGGTTGCTGCACATGCCCGAGTGGATTTCCTGCAAGAGGCTAATGCCTTCATCGCGGAGGACACACTTCATGAATATGCCTATGGAGGCGGCCTTCCTGTACAGGGCGTCGCCGATGACGATGTAGTTTGTCGAGTGCC
Source organism: Alloteropsis semialata (assembly GCA_004135705.1). NCBI lineage: Eukaryota > Viridiplantae > Streptophyta > Magnoliopsida > Poales > Poaceae > Alloteropsis > Alloteropsis semialata. The sequence goes on from CM014277.1 coordinate 39,755,141, forward strand.
GAGTTAGTTTTTCTATTTCCTCCTTTGTTCCTGGTGACCAGCGCTCCGTGAGAAAAGCGATAAGGGGGCACGCCAGTCTGCTTCTATCAGGAGAACTTCACTGGTCACCGGACCACTCAAGAGCGGTGGGTCGGGTATAGGGCTGCCGTCCTCAAACATCTTGATGGACAGGGTGCGTAGGTCCTGAACGAAGACGCTGACTGGCACCTGGGCCCTGGTAGACCCTAGCTTGGACAGGACGTCGGTGGCGACGTTGTCCTCCCGTAGGACGTGGTGGAGCTCGAGCCCATAGAAGTGGGCCTCAAGCTTACGGACCTCGGCGCAATATGCACTCATGGTCTCTTTCGTCGTGTCCCAGTTCTTGTTGACTTGCTCGATGACTAATTTGGAGTCGCCGTAGCACATGAGCCGCTTGATGCCAAGTGACACCGCGATCCGGAGACCATGGATAAGGGCTTCATACTCGGCCCCATTGTTGGTGGCCTGGTAATGTATCTGGAGGACATACTTTTGGTGTTGCCCCTCCGGGGAGATGAACAACACACCCGTGTCGGCTCCCTCAAGGTTGAGAGCGCCCTCGAAGTACATTTTCCAATGCTCTGGTCGCTCCTCCAGGGTTAGAGCTTGTATCTCTGTCCACTCAGCCATGAAATTGGCCAGGATCTAGGACTTGATGGCCTCCCGTGGCTCGAAGTTGATGGTGTGCTCGCTAAGTTCTATGGACCACTTCGCGATTCGCCCTATGGCGTCCCGGTTGTGCAAGATGGCACCAAGCGGGAAGTTCAAGATCACTCGGATGACGTGGGCTTAGAAGTAGTGGCATAGCTTCCTGGCGGTGATCAGGAGCGCGTAGAGCAGCTTCTGAGGATGAGGGTACCAGACCTTGGAGTCACCGAGTACCTCGCTGACGAAGTATACAGGACGTTGGACCTTGTATGGGTGGCCTTCCTCTGGCCGTTCGACTACCAGGGCCGTGCTAACCACGTGCGTGGTAGCCCGTGAGTACTGGTGGGTTGACTAGGAACTCCTTTAGGTCGACAAGGGCTTTGCTAGCCTCAGGGGTCCATTCAAACTTGTTCGCCTTTTTTAGGATTTTGAAGAACAGAAGTCCCTTTTCGCCAGGCTTGCTGATGAATTGGCTCAGGGCCGCCATCATTCCAGTGAGCTTCATGATGTCCTTCTTGCACTTGAGCTCCTTGAGGTTGCGTATGGCATCTAGCTTGACTGGGTTCACCTCGATGCCGCATTGGCTAACCTGGATGCCCAGGAGCTTTCCTGATGGTACACCGAATACACATTTTGTCGGGTTGAGCTTCCATTTAAAGCGCCGTAAGTTGTTGATGGTTTCCTGGAGGTCGACGATGAGGGAGTCAGCGTCGTATGTCTTGACGATGACATCGTCCATGTAGGCTTCAACATTTTGCTTGATTTGGCTTTGCAAGCAACCTTGGATGGCCTTCTGGTACGTGGCGCCGGTGTTCTTCAACCCGAAGGTCATCGTCTTGTAGCAATAGATGCCATGTGGGGTGATGAATGTTGTTTTGTCCTAGTCGGACGTCTTGAGGGCTATCTGGTGATAGCCTGAGTAGCAATCTAGAAAACAGAGGAGTATGCAGTCGGACATGAAGTCTACGACTTGGTCGATTCGTGGAAGAGGGTAGTAGCGGTTGAGATCTGTGTAGTCGATGCACATTCTCCATTCACCAGTTTTCTTCTTTACAAGTACAGGTTTGCAAGCCACTCAGGGTGTTTGCATTCTCTAATGAAACCGGCAGCTAAGAGCTTATTCAATTCTACCCTATGGCCTCCTTTCGATCTTCATCGAATCGGCGTAGCTTCTGCTTGGCAGGCTTTGTGTTCTTGCTCAAATCCAAGGAGTGCTCAGCCTTCTCCCTCGGGACTCCTAGCATGTCAGATGGCTTCCATGCGAAGATGTCCCAGTTATCCCGGAGGAAGGAGGTGAGCGCGTCTTCCTATTTGGGAGTGAGCCCTGGCTATGAGGGCCGTCTTGGCGGGGTCGTCGAGTCCCAAGCTGATCGCTTTGGGGGCTTCTGCAGGCATCAGCGCCGTGGGCTGCTGCTTTTGCTCCGGGAGAACTGGCTCGCCGGTCGCCACCTGGGTGCTGCTTCTGCTAGCAGGGCGCTGTTGCCGAGTTGTTGGGATAGCTCGGCTATCTTGATGGCTTCCCCATCGCACTCAAACGAGGTCTTGATGTCTCTATGGATGGAGAGGACTCCGTTGGGCACCGACATCTTGAGGACCAGGTATGTGTTGTTCGGTACAGCCATGAACCGAACCAACATGGGCCTGCCAAAGATGGCATGGTAGGAACTCTGGAAGTCGGCCACCTCAGAGTATCAGAACTCCATGCGGTAATTGTCGGTCATGCCAAATGTGTGTTGGTGCTCGTTATTGTCACACTTTTGGTGTCATTTAAGCGGTGTTTTTGGACTAATTCATATACTAACCCGCCACTTGGCACGAGAATAACCCTGTTTTCAAATATGTGCTGTATTTTAGAGTATGTTGTGATATGACAGGAAATATGACATATTTGGAGGGGTTGGACATGGACCAATGTGCACACATGAAAAAGCATCGCAGAGGAGGACCTGCACGCAAAAGATGGAGGCGAGAGGGGCCAAAAAGGGCCTAGGCCGGTCGGCCTAGGGCCTATGGAGCCGGCCAGCCTAGCCCATTTTTGGGCCCAAACGTCCCCATCTTTCTTGAGCACGAAGTTGGTGCGAAACCCTAGTCGGATGCCCGCCGCCAAGCGCCAGAGCCGCCAATAAAAGCCCCCGAGGTCGACCACATCAAGGACCCATCATTCTGGAGAATCAACAAAGAGGGAGAGAGGGAGGACGCCAGGAAACCCTAACAAGGTCCCTCCGGCGCCGCCACAAGATCAAGAACAAGGAGGAGATTGGATCTACAAGAGAGCAAGCAAGGTGAAGCTCGAGAGGAGGAAGAACACCCACTAGCCGCCCCGGCGTAGGGATTCCCCTCCTCCGGATCATCTTCCCTGTCAGTCTACATCTACTTCGGAGGATTCTACACCATGTTCAGCGCTACAATGTGTAACATTATGGGGTAAAGTCCTTGTTTGTCCTTGGGGTTGAAGGAAGATCTTAAGTTGCAATCACCAAACCATTATTTTGGATCTTTGCTATCATATTCTTGTCATTGGTGCTTTCAATCTAATAGTTGGACGACTTTGCTTTGGGGATGCATCGCTCGTAGTTTTGCATACCTAGAATTCATCGACAATCTTGTGCTCTTGTGGCTCGATCACGGATTACCCTCATGTAGTGACAGTACGCGGGAGGGAAAGGGTTGAGTTTGGTGCACCTTTACCTTTGATAGATTAGATCGGTTCATTCTTGCTCGATGGTTACATCTTTAAGTGATCCTAGATCCCTTGGACAAACATTCTACATATCTTGTTCTCTCCATATCATTGCTCTCTACGTTGTTCTCTTTACCTTAGATTAGATTTAGTTCTTTACTCATACACACCATCATTCGATAAAGAGCTTTCAATCAACGAGATTAGTGCTTAGTTAAGCATAGAAATCCACTTGTTCCACGGATTGATAAAACCTGGGGGATACTTTAAGGGAAAAGCTACAACCGATCCGTGTGCTTGCGGTTCGTAATTGGTGCGCTTAAGTGCCACCAACAATGTGACTGGCAAGGTGACCCTCTCTATCGGGTAGAAAGCTTTTCCTGGTACGATGCCAAAGATCGGGTCTTCGACGCTTAGGAGTCGGCTATAGTCGAACCCCATGCTGTTGAGGGTGCTGGTGAAGATGATGTTTAGGGCACTCCCGCCGTCGACCAAGACCTCTGAGAGGAGGACCCGTTCGACGATAGGAGCGACAACGAGTGGGTACGACCCTGGCTCGGGTAGGTGGACCCAGTGATCGGTGCGGCTGAAGGTGATGGGCATCTTCGACCACTAGAGATATTCTATCGGCTTGGTGGAGACCAGCTTAACCTCACGCTTGTGGAGCTTGCCCTTGCGTTTGTCTGGGAAGGCGTCGGGCCCCCCAATGATGACGTTGACATGGCGGTCGGCGTGCTGGAATTCGCCATTAGCACCACGCCTGGTGATGCAAACCCGCTAGGGTTTGCGCCCGATCTTTCGATGAGAGGGAGATGGCGATAACTCGACTGGAGGGGACGACGTTCACGGCCCGACTACAACCATCCAAGGACGCACCTTAGCAACTGATACACCACCTCCTATGACTGCCGCAATCTTGTGGAGCGCGTCACCCGGCCACTAGGGCACCCGTTCCTGCAAGCAATCGAAGAACTAGCAAGAACAAGTATACAAGTACTGAATTACTAGATGTAGATGAAGGTTTCAAACTCAATCACAATCTCAATAAGGTGGGGTTCCGAAGACAGGAAGACGGGCGGCTGATCCAGCACGCGCTTCAAGCAAGTAGCAATGGCTAAACTTGATCTAAACAAAACCTAAGTGTTCCTGATGGCGGCTAAGGGGTATATGACGTGGGAAGGACGACCACAAGGGTGTTGTGGTCGTTCTCCAACCCTAAGATGCGTCCCTAATGGACCCAACTTGATACATAGCCCACTGGGCCAAAATCAGGTGACGCAGCACCGTGGGCTAAAAAGTACTCTGTAGTAAAACGACGGTAGCGGCCGACTCCGAACAGATATGACCATGAGGCCAGATCCGTTGGAAAGTAGACTTTATCAGCTTTCCTTGAAGTACTTGAACACCCAAAACGGAGTCCAGATGAAGTTGTGGCATCCATCACAAGTTGGTACTGTCCTGCAGCCCGAATCCTGCCTGCGCGAATCCTCTCCCCTTTTGGTCGTCTCCATCGTCCCTAAGCAAAAGAAGAGTGCACGTGTTTCCATGTTCTAAATAATCTGAATATGAACTCAAGAATGAACTCACTTGATTGTTGAGTTGGCGAGCACGAGCACGAGTAATAGGACCAGAAACTGGTACTGGCGTAGGCGGCGTGGCTGACGTAGACACCGTGGAAGTATCGTTGGTATTAGTGTCCTCATCATCCTCCCCTTCTTGCATTTGAGTCGTCCTCGACTGAAGCCCATCTTCTTCTCCCAAATACGGCTTCAAATCTGCAATGTTAAAGGTGGGACTAACCCCAAAAGCTGTAGGCAGATCAAGCTTATATGCATTATCATTAATTTTCTCTAACACTTTAAAAGGTCCATCAGCTCGAGGCAGCAATTTAGATTTTCTTAATTCAGGAAACCGATCCTTTCTCAAGTGCAACCAAACCAAATCTCCTGGTTCAAAAATTAATTGCCTTCTCCCCTTGTCACCCGCAATCTTATACTTAGCATTCATGCGTTCTATGTTCTCTTTAGTTGTTTCATGCAGTTTTAACATTAATTCAGCACGTTTCATAGCATCAAAATTCAATTTTTCAGAAGGCGGCAAAGGCATCAAATCAATAGGAGCACGAGGCAACAATCCATATACAATATGAAATGGGCACATCTTTGTAGTAGAATGCAGCGAACGATTATAAGCAAACTCAATATGAAGCAAACATTCTTCCCACATCTTAGCATAGTAGACAAAGTTCTATTCACAACTTCAGTTTGACCATCAGTTTGGGGATGACATGTAGTAGAAAACAACAGCTTAGTCCCCAACTTAGCCCATAAAGTCTTCCAAAAATAGCTAAGAAATTTAGCATCTCGATTAGAAACAATTGTATTTGGCACACCATGCAAACGAACAATTTCTCGAAAGAACAAATCAGCAATGTTTGAAGCATCATCAGTTTTATGACATGGTATGAAATGTGCCATCTTAGAAAATCTATCAACAACCACAAAAACACTATCATGTCCCTTCCTAGTTCGAGGCAATCCCAACACAAAATCCATAGAAATATCCTCCCAAGGAACACTAGGAACGGGTAAAGGCATATACAAACCGTGTGGATTCAACTGTGATTTAGCCTTTTGACATGTAGTGCAGCGAGCAACAAATCGCTCCACATCTCTCCTCATCTTTGGCCAAAAGAAATGACCAGCAAGTATGTCCTCCGTCTTCTTTGCTCCAAAATGCCCCATCAAGCCACCTCCATGCGCTTCCTGTAACAACAACAAACGAACGAAGCTAGCTGGAATGCATAGCTTGTTAGCTCTAAACACAAACTGTGGGATATGGGTACCCCTAGACCCACTACCGACCGGGTAGCCAGTCGGCCTGGGCCCACGTCTGACAAGGATGTGGGCCGACCCCAGGCCGGCCCACGAGGATCCCCGACTTGATGGATAAGATTGGAGAAGACTTAGCCCGCAAGGCATTCGGCGATTCGTCTAGATCCCGCCTAGAGATCACGGAGATTATATCGTAACCGACTTGGATTAGTTTCCTGATTTGAGCCGGACCATAATTAGAGATAACTGACTTGTAAACCCTAGGCCGCCAGCCTATATAAGGCGACCTAGGTCGACTCCCTTAGAGGATTTAATCTAACCTCCACGCATTGTAACCAAGAGCTCGTCGCTGTTCCCCGGAACTCGCCGAGTAGATCAATACAAGACCCCGAGCACAGGACGTAGGGTATTATACCTCCGGGTAGCCCGAACCTGTATAATCCCTATGTCCCTGTGTTACCTCGAGCTCCCTAGTCCAGCGATCTCCCTTTGCCTACAAATCAACCATCTGGGTACCCCCGGGTGGACTGCCGGTCAATAGATCCGACAGTTGGCGCGCCAGGTAGGTGTGATCGCCAGGCAATAAAGCTAGCTCGATGGCAGATCGTCGCTCCGTCATCTTCCCCGACTCCATCAAGAACTGCGCTACGCATCTGGAGGGTATCAGATTTTTCGCTGAGATTCACTCCGCCACCACAGCCGCCTCCGACTCCACCATGACGCCTGACGTTCCAACGCCGACCAGCTCCGCGCTGACTTCGTCGCCGATCTCCTCATCAATCGTCGCTCCGCTCCAGCAGCGGCTCGATGCGATTTCCATCAACGACCAGGCTCCGGGCCTGGCCACTCGCCGAAGAATCCTTCCCCCGGATGACCATCTCCATGTCAGAGGAGGCCCTGCGCCGACCCCGCAAAGCGCTCCCTCTAGGGTTTCGCAACGCCTCGTCGATCTACTCGGCCCAGGTCCGAGAAGACATGTCTCAGATCCAATCTGAGATCCCACCCCAGCCCGCCCAGTCTCCGGATTGCGGCGAGTTCCAGGTCGCTACCAGCGTGCTCTTGCCGGCCCCGGCCGACTCGAGCAACGACTCAAGCTACACCACGCCTCCGGGGCGTGAAGTCTTCGTTTCCGAGGATTCCGTAACTCGGGACGGAGAAACCGACTTGGCCAGAGATCGCCGACAAGAGCGAAACCAAGGCCGAGCCCGACGGCGCGCCGAAGAAGCCGCCCTGCCCCCGGCAGCGGCCGGAAACGCCGCACCTGCTGCAGCTCCCGGTGATCCCGCAGCCGCCGCTGCTGCCGGTGCACCTGCAGCCGCTGTACCAGCCGGAGAGATCCCCCTTGGGGCTCCACAGCGACGGCAACCCCCACCTCGGGGTCCCCACGGAGTCGCGCCCCAGAACCTCGATGGTGCATTCGCCCGGGTACCGTTCCGCACGCCCCAGGCCAATGTCGCCGCCGCTTTCACCGAACTGGGTCACATGCCCGACACCCCAGAGGTGCAGAGAGCCCGAGCTCAGTTGGAGGCAGCACAGGAGCAGATCGAGCGATCATATCGCGCCAGATCCCGGTCTGGGCGATCAAACTCGACTCGTTCTGCAAGTCGCCGCTCTGCTCATAGCAGATTGGATCGGGATCATCCTCACCAGAGGAACCCCCCACTACCCGTCGTTGAAGAAGAAGTGGCCCAGAACCACCATGAGGATGAAGAAGAGGAACGGCGTAACCCGCGCAATGCGGACCTGCGCCGTGAACGCTACCAGGAGCGGCGCGACAGGCGCCAACGACATCAACAACCTGACGATCTCCGCGATCGCCTGAGGGACTGCGCCCGCGACATCCGCGCTGACCTCGATGCTCGACACCGAGAACGCGACGCGGCCGAGCTCGAGCGTCGCGAGCGGTACAACCAAGACTACGGCCGACCCGACCACCAGCCGGTTGGCGAGGCAGGTGATGACTCGGCAGAGGAGAACGAGCGCCGCGTCGTTCACGAGCTCATGGAGCGTGAACAGTACGATGCAAGATACGGCCCCCCGCGGGACGACCGCCGCCATGGGCGCGGTGACCCTAGGCCCCGCACCGACCAGATCCGACCTCCCTGCCGCGACTACCACAACGACGATGAGGACGACTTTGACGGCTTCGCCGCCTTCTCCGCCCGACTCCGTGCCATCCGTTGGCCCGAGTCCTTCAAGCCAGCACTCGTGGAGAAGTTTGACGGTCGATCCGACTCCAAGCTTTGGCTCAAGACGTACCACACGGCGGTCAAAGCCGCCCATGGGACCAACGACCAAGCCGCCGCTTACTTCCCCGTGATGCTGGGCAAGGAAGCGCTCTTATGGCTTGAGGGTGTTCCCCGGAACACCATCGACAGTTGGGAAGACCTCTACCATGCTTTCACCAAGAATTACCAGGCGAGCTATACTCGGCCAGGCACCAGATTCGATCTGGACAACATCAAGCAGAAGAAGGGTGAGAGTCTCCAAGACTACTCCGGCCGTTTCTTCGACAACCGGAACAAGATCGCCGAGCTCGAGGACCGGGATGTCATTGACGCGTTCCGGCGCAGTCTTATCGACAATCAGTTGTTCCGTACGCTGTTCAAAACCTACCTTGTCATGGTCTTTGACCTGATGGAGGTGGTCAACCTGGAGGTTCGGGCCGATCAAGCTGAGCAGGCCCAGTTCAAGAACAAACAGAAGCGCCCGGAAGATGATGATCGGGTTGAAAGCTCGAAGCGCCACGAGCCGTTACGTGGGCGCAAGGCAGGCCCCGAGCCCCTTGTAGCCCTAGCAGAAGAAGAAGGCCGGCCGGAACCCAGGTTCCTGGCCGAAGAGTTTCACGACACGCTGAATTATCAGTGTCCCTTCCACAAAGACGCGAAACACAATCTCCGTGATTGTCATGCGCTCCTCAAAGAACTCGGCGCCCTGCCACCAACCAAGAAGCAGCGCTACAACAACAACGGTGGTCGTTACAACAACTACCGCCGTGACGGCTACAACGCGGACCGGCGGGATGACTATCGCCGTAGAGAAGACCACGACCGCCGCGACGACTACCGCCGTGGCGAGCGCGACCGCGATGCTCCGGCTCGCCGGGATGATCAACGCCACTATGACGAGGAACGCCGATTGCCACCACCGCCGGAGGCGCCCAGACGCGACGCCAACTGCGAATTCCAGCGTGCGGACCGCCAGGTCAACGTCATCATCGGGGGGCCCGGCGCCTTCCCAGATCGGCGCAAGGAAAAGCTCCACAAGCGGGAAGTGACGATGGTTTCCACCAAGCCGGTAGAATACCACCAGTGGTCAGAGATGCCCATCGCCTTCAGCCGCGCCGACCACTGGGTTCATCTCCCCGAGCCGGGATCCTACCCACTCGTCGTCGCCCCCGTCGTGGACAGGGTCCTCCTCTCCAAGGTCCTGATTGACGGCGGGAGCGCCCTCAACATCATCTTCACCAGCACCCTCAGGCTCCTGAGCGCCGAAGATCCGTTCTTTGGCATTGTGCCAGGAAAAGCTTCCTACCCGATAGGAAGAGTCGCCTTACCAGTCACGTTTGGCACTGCCAACAACTACCGCACGGAGTTCCTGTACTTCGAGGTAGCCGACTTCAAGAGTTCCTACCACGCCATCTTTGGCAGNTCCGTGATCGCCTGAGGGACTGCGCCCGCGACATCCGCGCTGACCTCGATGCTCGACACCGAGAACGCGACGCGGCCGAGCTCGAGCGTCGCGAGCGGTACAACCGAGACTACGGTCGACCCGACCACCAGCCGGTTGGCGAGGCAGGTGATGACTCGGCAGAGGAGAACGAGCACCGCGTCGTTCACGAGCTCATGGAGCGTGAACAGTACGAATGCAAGATACGCCCCCGCGGGACGACCGCCGCCATGGGCGCGGTGACCCTAGGCCCCGCGCCGACCAGATCCGACCTCCCTGCCGCGACTACCACAACGACGATGAGGACGACTTTGACGGCTTCGCCGCCTTCTCCGCCCGACTCCGTGCCATCCGTTGGCCCGAGTCCTTCAAGCCAGCACTCGTGGAGAAGTTTGACGGTCGATCCGACCCCAAGCTTTGGCTCAAGACGTACCACACGGCGGTCAAAGCCGCCCACGGGACCAACGACCAAGCCGCCGCTTACTTTCCCGTGATGCTGGGCAAGGAAGCGCTCTTATGGCTTGAGGGTGTTCCCCGGAACACCATCGACAGTTGGGAAGACCTCTACCATGCTTTCACCAAGAATTACCAGGCGAGCTATACTCGGCCAGGCACCAGATTCGATCTGGACAACATCAAGCAGAAGAAGGGTGAGAGTCTCCAAGACTACTCCGGCCGTTTCTTCGACAACCGGAACAAGATCGCCGAGCTCGAGGACCGGGATGTCATTGACGCGTTCCGGCGCAGTCTTATCGACAATCAGTTGTTCCGTACGCTGTTCAAAACCTACCTTGTCATGGTCTTTGACCTGATGGAGGTGGTCAACCTGGAGGTTCGGGCCGATCAAGCTGAGCAGGCCCAGTTCAAGAACAAACAGAAGTGCCCGGAAGATGATGACCGGGTTGAAAGCTCGAAGCGCCACGAGCCGTTACGTGGGCGCAAGGCAGGCCCCGAGCCCCTTGTAGCCCTAGCAGAAGAAGAAGGCCGGCCGGAACCCAGGTTCCTGGCCGAAGAGTTTCACGACACGCTGAATTATCAGTGTCCCTTCCACAAAGACGCGAAACACAATCTCCGTGATTGTCATGCGCTCCTCAAAGAACTCGGCGCCCTGCCACCAACCAAGAAGCAGCGCTACAACAACAACGGTGGTAGTTACAACAACTACCGCCGTGATGGCTACAACGCGGACCGGCGGGATGACTATCGCCGCAGAGAAGACCACGACCGCCGCGACGACTACCGCCGTGGCGAGCGCGACCGCGATGCTCCGGCTCGCCGGGATGATCAACGCCACCATGACGAGGAACGCCGATTGCCACCACCGCCGGAGGCACCCAGACGCGACGCCAACTGCGAATTCCAGCGTGCGGACCGCCAGGTCAACGTCATCATCGGGGGGCCCGGCGCCTTCCCATATCGGCGCAAGGAAAAGCTCCACAAGCGGGAAGTGACGATGGTTTCCACCAAGCCGGTAGAATACCACCAGTGGTCAGAGATGCCCATCGCCTTCAGCCGCGCCGACCACTGGGTTCATCTCCCCGAGCCGGGATCCTACCCACTCGTCGTTGCCCCCGTCGTGGACAGGGTCCTCCTCTCCAAGGTCTTGATTGACGGCGGGAGCGCCCTCAACATCATCTTCACCAGCACCCTCAGGCTCCTGAGCGCCGAAGATCCGTTCTTTGGCATTGTGCCAGGAAAAGCTTCCTACCCGATAGGAAGAGTCGCCTTACCAGTCACGTTTGGCACTGCCAACAACTACCGCACGGAGTTCCTGTACTTCAAGGTAGACGACTTCAAGAGTTCCTACCACGACATCTTTGGCAGGCCCATGTTGGCCCGCTTCATGGCAATTCCGAACCACACCTACCTGGTTCTGAAGATGCCGGCGCCCAACGGCATCCTCTCCATCCGTGGAGACATCAAGACTTCCTTCGAGTGCGACGGGGAGGCCATCAAGATAGCCGAGTTGTCTCATCAACTCGGCAACGCTACCCTGCTGGCAGAAGAAGCCTCTAAGGCAGCCACCGGAGAGCCTGTACTCCCGGAGCAGAAGCAGCAGCCCACCGCGCTGGCACCTGCAGACGTCCCCAAAGCAATAAGCTTGGGGCTCGACGACCCATCCAAGACGGCCCTCATAGGGCCAGGGCTCACTCCAAAATAGGAAGACGCGCTCACCTCCTTCCTTCGGGACAACTGGGACATCTTTGCATGGAAGCCATCAGACATGCCGGGTGTTCCGAGGGAGAAGGCTGAGCACTCCTTGGAATTGAGCAAAACCGCAAAGCCTGCCAAACAGAAGCTGCGCTGATTCACTCAAGATCGCAAGGAGGCCATTAGGGTAGAACTGAATAAGCTCCTAGCTGCCGGTTTCATTAAATAATGCAAACACCCAGAGTGGCTTGCAAATCCTGTACTTGTAAAGAAGCAATCCGGTGAATGGAGAATGTGCATTGATTACACAGATCTCAACCGCTACTGCCCTAAAGACCCCTTCCCTCTCCCGCGAATTGATCAAGTCGTCGACTCTACGTCCGGCTGCGTGCTCCTATGCTTTCTCGACTGCTACTCGGGTTATCACCAGATAGCCCTGAAGACGTCCGACCAGGACAAGACATCGTTTATCACCCCGCACGGCACCTATTGCTACAAGACGATGACGTTTGGGCTGAAGAACACCGGTGCCACGTACCAGAAGGCCATCCAAGGTTGCTTGCAGAGCCAGATCGGCCGCAACGTGGAGGCTTACGTGGATGACGTCGTTGTCAAGACGTACGACGCCGACTCCCTAATCGCCGACCTCCAGGAAACCTTCAACAACTTGCGCCGCTTCAGATGGAAGCTTAACCCCACGAAGTGCATATTCGGGGTGCCGTCAGGAAAGCTCCTGGGCTTCCTGGTCAGCCAACGCGGCATTGAGGCAAACCCAGTCAAGCTGGATGCCATACGCAACCTCAAGGAACCAACGTGCAAGAAAGACACCATGAAGCTCACTGGGATGATGGCGGCCCTGAGCCGGTTCATCAGCAAGCTCGGTGAGAAGGGACTTCCGTTCTTCAAGATCCTCAAGAAGGCGGACAAGTTCGAATGGACCCCTGAGGCAAGCAAGGCCCTGGCCGACCTCAAGGAGTTCCTAGTTACACCCCCGGTACTCACGGGTCCGACCTCCGGGGAAGAGCTCTTGCTATATATCTCGGCTACCACTCATGTGGTTAGCACGGCCCTGGTCGTCGAGTGACCAGAAGAAGGCCACCCATACAAGGTCCAGCGCCCTGTATATTTCGTCAGCGAAGTACTCAATGAGTCCAAGGTCCGGTACCCCCATCCTCAGAAGCTGCTCTATGCGCTCCTGATCACTGCCAGGAAGCTACGCCACTATTTCCAGGCACACGTCATTCGAGTCATCTCGAATTTCCCCCTCGGAGCCATCCTCCACAACAGGGACGCCAACGACCGCATAGTTAAGTGGTCCGTTGAACTTGGCGAGCACACCATAAACTTCGAGCCACGGGAGGCCATCAAGTCCCAAATATTGGCCGACTTCGTGGCCGAATGGACGGAAACCCAGACGCCGACCCCCGCGGAACGACCGACGCACTGGAAGATGTACTTTGATGGCGCCCTTAACCTCGAGGGAGCCGGCGCAGGAGTGCTGTTCATCTCCCCGGAGGGGCAGCACCTGAAATACGTTCTTCAGATACACTACCAGGCCACCAACAACGGGGCCGAGTACGAGGCCCTTATCCACGGTCTCCGGATCGCGGTGTCACTGGGCATCAAGCGGCTAATGTGCTATGGCGACTCCAAGCTTGTCGTCGAACAAGTCAACAAGAATTGGGACACGACCAAGGAAACCATGGGCGCGTACTGTACAGAGGTACGCAAACTCGAAGCCCACTTTTATGGGCTTGAGTTCCACCATGTCCTCCGGGAAGACAATGTCGCCGCCGATGTTCTATCCAAGCTAGGATCCACCAGAGCCCAAGTGCCAGTCGGCGTCTTCGTCCAAGACCTACGCACCCCATCCATCAAGATGCTTGAGGACGGTAGCCCCATGCCCGACTCGGAGCCACCCCCGAATGGCCCTCCGACTAATGAAGTTCTCGTGGTGGAAGCAGACTCGCGCGCCCCCTTTATCGCTTTCCTCATAGAGAACTGGTCACCGGGTACGAAGGAAAAAATCGAAAAGTTAACTCGGCGAGCAACAAATTACGTCGTTATCGGTGACGCCCTGTACAGAAAAGCCGCCTCCACAGGCATACTCATGAAATGTGTCCTCCGCGATGAAGGTATCACCCTCCTGCAAGATATCCACTCGGGCACTTGCAGCAACCACGCGGCAGCCGGCACCCTAGTCGGCAAGGCTTACAGGGCAAGGTTCTACTGGCCAACGGCCCTATCCGACGCAAGAGAGTTGGTGCGCTGCTGCACCGGCTGCCAGTTCTTCCAGAAACAATAGCACCTGCCGGCTCAGGCGCTAAGGACTACCCCCCCATCTTGGCCATTTGCCATATGGGGACTTGACAACGTCGGGCCCTTCAAAACCGCTCCGGGCGGATTCAAGCACATCTTGGTGGCGGTTGATAAGTTCACCAAGTGGATCGAATACAAGGTTGTGACTGACACCAAGTCAGCCACAGCAGCCAAGTTCATCCAAGACCTTACCCACCTGTTTGGGGTCTCAAACCGCATCGTGACTGACCTTGGCTCCGAGTTCACAGGCCACGAGTTCTGGGACTTCTGCCAGGACAATTGCATCGACGTCTACTACTCCTCCACGGCGCACCCCAGGTGCAATGGCCAGGTTGAGCGGGCTAATGGACTGGTCCAGGACTCGCTCAAGAAAGCCATGTATGACGAACTCAACAAGCACCCTGGCCGGTGGGCCAAAGAGGTACCTCATGTCATGTGGGGCCTACGCACCCAGAAGAGCAGAGCAACGGGATATGCACCCTTCTTCCTAGTGTACGGCTCCGAAGCCGTCCTCCCAGCTAACATCGCCCATGGTGCTCCGCGCATCCAGCACTACGAGGAAGGTGAGGCAGAAATCGGCCGCCAGGTCGACATTGATTGCCTAGAAGAACATCGACTCGCTGCACTGGTCAGGCACGCAAGACACGAGCAGCAAATACGGCGCTACCACGACCAAAACGTCCGGGAACGCTCCCTCAACGTTGGCGACTTGGCCCTGCGCCGAGTCATGTCCACCAAAGACAAGCACAAGCTATCGGCCCCCTGGGAGGGCCCCTTCATCGTCAAAGAAGTTGTTTCGCCAGGAACATATAGCCTCCAGTGGGCTAACGGCGACCCCGTCCCGAACGTGTGGAACATCGAGCACCTCGTCAAGTTCTACCCGTAGAATTTAACAAAGCTATGTATCCTTTGTCTTATATCAATGAAAATATCTTTGCTTCACTTTACGGCTTGTTATCAACTCCTTACCCGGCACCCATTCTGATGCTCGGGGACTGGGCCCGACCCAGACTATGTTTCCTTCATCACGATACCTGGGGGAGTATCCGCTTACTCCGACTTCCGAGTCCTTGCCCAACCCTATGTTCCCCCCGGCGACTACTGAGCTAACCCGGTTGGTCCGAGTCCCCAACTGTGAAACCCTGAGTTCCGCGTTCAACCTGCGCGCCCCCTACACATAAGCCTCCCCGCTGAGCAGTGTAGCAGGGTAAGCCATCCTCTCCGTGAGCAGTGGTCAGCAGGTCAAAAAGGGTGCTTAAATGGCACAAGGCAGTGGCCAGTCAGGTGACGCAAAGTACTAGTCGGCAGGGAAAAGGGTCCAACAGAACACTAGTGCTCATTAACACTTCAAATAAATCCGGAATTTTATATATATCCGAACACTACAGAGTTTACATGCATAATTATTTTTACAGGCCCAGCTCCGTCGCTAGAGTCTCGGTCAGAGGGGCACACTCCTCGACTAAGGTCCGGCGGTCCTCCAGGGCCTCCAGGGCCTGCCGCCTGAAGCCATACAACTCATTGGCCTCAGGGTCAACGCAAGATTTATACTTACAGCAAGGTGCTGGGAAGACATACCTGTACAACTCGATTCAGGACGCCGGCCACGTTCTGCAGCTTCCGAAGCTCGCTCGCTTGGTCGGCGAGAACAAGTTCCATCCGCTGCTCTAGAGTCAGCTCTGGTGCCTGCGGCCGGCCCCCGTGCTCGGCTGCGATCGCCTCCACCTGGGGAGGCACGTGGACACCAGGGTCGACATCCAGGTCCTCCCCAAGGAGCCGGTTGTCATCATCCTCAAGCGGAGGAGGACTCCTAGTCGGCTCTTCCACCGTACGACCCTCTGGCCTCCTCCTCGAGGGCGACCTCGGACATCTCGGCCTGCAGATTCTCCACTGGGTCGCCCGTCCCTTCGACGCGTGGAGGGCTCGGCGGGTGTGGCGGCCCTGACATGCCGACCGGCACCAGCTCCGGCACGACCAAGGCGGTGCTGGACCCTGATCCCACCTCCGTGCCGGCAGGCCGACTTGGCGGCGCCTTGCCCCCGGCCCCCACTTGGCTCCCGGGCCTGCATCCAATATTCCAACAACTCAAGACTGGCTCATCGAGAACATACTGGGTTGCTAAGGCAACTTACCCGCCCTTGCGTGGACGCTTGAACTGCACACCCCGCAGCACCTGCGGAGGTGTCTGGCTCGGCAGCAGGGTCGCGTCTGGCCGCAACGCCGGTTGGGCAAACGGGCCCCCGTGGCCCCTTGCAGTCTCCTACGTTGGCTGCTATGACTCAAGCCCTGAGGGAGACCCGTCGGCGCCACCTCCCGCGTCACTCGCCGCCTTCCTCTTCCGCCGCGCCTCGGCCTCGGCCCGCCCGGCCTGCCCCAGCTGCGGAGACGGCCTGGGGGACTCCTCTCGAGCCGCCCTCTAGGATGGCGTCAGCTTGCGTACGGCCTGACGCAATGGCCTCCCCAGCCCGCCAAGCACCTGGGCCACCGGGTCATTCCCCGCCTCGTCTCGGGGAGCCGAGATGAAGTCGGCCACTCCCAGGCGGCTTGTCTCTCGGCCACGACTTGAGAAGTCCGTGACGCCTCCTCCACCGTCATCAGTTTCTCCACCCAAACATTACCCTCGGGCAGGGGTGCCGGGCTGAAGTACTTCGTCGCCCGCTCCTGCAAGACAAAGGCACGGCACAAGCAAGGGTACAGTTCATCAAACGCCCAGCAGCTCAACAGTCAGCAACGCAACATACAAGGAAAAAGATAACTGACCGATGGAGGGGGATTATGTAACGAAAAGGGCATCGGCGTGCCCTCATTGTAGATCCTGCCGCGCATGAAGCCGGAGATCCTTTCGCAGGTCTCCGGGATAGACACCGTCCGGGCCTGTTCCCGGGTTGGATCATTGCCCCCAGAGAATTCAAACCCGGGATGCACCCGGTCTTTGATTGGCTGAGTCAACCGCTGCACGAAAGAAATCATCACAGCCACGGCAGTCAACTTCTGTTCCTTCAACTCAACGATCAACTTCAGAAACTCCTCGGCCTCCTGCAGCTCCTGGCCCTCTGGCAGTGACTCCCCGCAATCCTTCCTCACTGGCCGGTGGCCAGTCCGGGCAGGAAGAGCAGGCGGATGGTTCGCGACATAGAACCACTCTTGCCTCCAGTTCTTGTTGGAATCGTTCATGTCCAGGACAAAATACCTCCATGACATGCCGACCCTCAACGAGAACCCAGCCCCTCCGGTGATCCTAGCTGGACCCTTCCCGGAACCTTCCCCGATGATCTTCATCCGATACAAGCGCCGCCACAATGGGAAATGTGGCGGGATCCCAAGGAAAGCTTCGCACAGATGGATAAAGACGGAGATCGATAAAACGGAGGTGGGGTTCAAGTGACTCATCTCGACTCCATAAAAGTGAAGAAGCCCTCGGAAGAAATCTCCTGTGGGCAATCCAAACCCCCGCTCGAAGAACGGCACAAAGACGGCCATCTCTGTCTTCGAGCGCTCCCATGGCCGGGCATCTCGCCGGCGGGCCGCCACTGCAGGATCTCCCGCGGCCCGAGCACGCCGCGGCGAACCATATCCTGGAGCCTCTCCTCGTGACGGAGGATTGACCCCAGGCCGGCTCTTGGGGCGGCACTCCTCCGGGCACAGACGTCAGCTCCGGGACCTCCTCCGACGAGGCCACTCCCTTCCCTTTGGCGTCCGCCCCGGGGGCGGTCGCCGGCGCATCAGCATCGCCGCCCTCGTGGGCGGCGGCATCCCCCGCGGCCCCAGCCTGGCCAACAGAGGGCGTCACCTCCTTCTCCGCGTCACCTTCTCCGAGGCCCGCGGAAATGCCCGCGTCCACCACCTCCGTCGCCGGTGGCACCTCCTCCCCCGATGCCGGCGTCCTCAGCGTCTCCCTCGAGTCCGCCATCTCGGCCGAGGTGCTCAGGCACGAGGTAGACAAGCAGCGGCGGCGGCGGCGCTTGAACTCTGGCGGCGGCGAACGGGCGGCGAGCGAATCGCTCCTACGGCGGCACTAAGCGGTGGTGGAGGCGCGGGATGCTTCTCGATTTGGAAAAGTAACTGTGGTAAAAGCCGCCGGTGAACAGATCCGATTTATCCCCTTCCGCCGATCCGAATTACCCTAACGGCGCCGTAATAAACGGACGGAATCCGCGGGAGTCCCGTTAACTGCGGGCCAACGGCTCTCTGTGTGCCAACGGCTCTTTTGCCACAAGACTCGGCCAGCCCCGACCCTCGGGGACTCGGCGCTCTTGACTCCGGTCAACGGGTCTCCGGACTCGGCCAGCCCCGACCCTCGGGGACTCGGCGCTCTTGACTCCGGTCAACGGGTCTCCGGACTCGGCCAGCCCCGACCCTCGGGGACTCGGCGCTTTTGACTCCGGTCAATGGGTCTCCGGACTCGGCCAGCCCCGACCCTCGGGGACTCGGCGCTCTTGACTCCGGTCAACGGGTCTCCGGACTCGGCCAGCCCCGACCCTCGAGGACTCGGCGCTCTTGACTCCGGTCAACGGGTCTCCGGACTCGGCCAGCCCCGACCCTCGGGGACTCGGCGCTCTTGACTCCGGTTAACGGGTCTCCGGACTCGGTCAGCCCCGACCCTCGGGGACTCGGCGCTTTTGACTCCGGTCAACGGGTCTCCGGACTCGGCCAGCCCCGACCCTCGGGGACTCGGCGCTCTTGACTCTGGTCAACGGGTCTCCGGACTCGGCCAGCCCCGACCCTCGGGGACTCGGCGCTCTTGACTCCGGTCAACGGGTCTCCGGACTCGGCCAGCCCCGACCCTCGGGGACTCGGCGCTTTTGACTCCGGTCAACCGGTCTCCGGACTCGGCCAGCCCCGACTCTCGAGGACTCGGCACTCTTGACTCCGGTCAACGGGTTTCAGGACTCGGCGCCTCAGCACTTCGACCAAGAAGACTCCGTGACTTGTTACTATTATGCGAACCTGCGACGCCTCTCTTGACCTCCGGGTCCAGGGACACAGATATTGCGTTTATAAGAAATGAAAAGGAGAAAAGATTCAATAACAAGGATTATAGATTACAAAGGGAGCCGGTCAAAGGGCCGGTTACAAGAATCAAAACACATCAACCGTCAAGATGACGGCCTGGGGCACTCGTCCCTGCGCCCAGTGCTGCATCCGTAGCAAGCTTGGCCCACATGAGCTCCTCGCAAGCTCTCTTGTAGCACCACTGCAGCCGTCGATGGGACAGCACCAATAGAGGGCTGTTAGCGAATGCCTCCGGGTATCTCTTGCTCTACAAAGCATTTCACCCCACATGGCCCTCGTCATATGGGAATGCAGGGGTGAATGGGACAGCACTCAGACGCTAATCAACACCTCAAGATCTTCGCAAGCACTCTTCTAGCACCAAGCTACCAAGTCCCCATGATTCCTCTCAGGAGGATGAACCCAGGAACAAGCCCCCAACATTCTTCAAAATGGTTGGTACGCCTATCATCTGATTACCGCAAGGCCCTGTGCCTTGGTGACTATTTATAGCCCTGTGCTAGACCATCGCATGTGACTCCGGTTGCATTGTTCAGCGCGTGAGCTCTGTGCCACGCAGCAGCTCCTCTCTTCGAGGTGCTCAGTCCGCCCTTATCACCTTCGGCTTCATCCCACCACGGGAGTGTTCTGTGCATTCACGTGAACCCTGTTCTTGTCACGACTCATCTGGCAAAGCTTATCCTTTGGGCGGCCTGACTGCCCCGAAGCATGAAGATCCTTTTCTTGACCATTAGCCCGACTTTTCTAGTCGGCCCAATGCTCGGGGACTACTCCATATGGAGGGCTACCCCATCAGGATGTGTCACTTTTCCCAAGTGGTGCAGCTCCTCGGCGCCCGACTCGGCCACGACTCGGCGCTACGCCACTCGAGGCTCCGCTCCGGGTTCGCCCAGGGTCATCCCCGGATGGCCTGCGGCTTTCTTTTTTGAGCACCGCCCACCCTTGTGTCGGCCTGCCGACCAAGATGCTTCAGCCGACCTGGAAGGCTTCGTTTCTTCATCGACAGTCCGACACGCGCCTGCATGTTGCTCAGGGACTTGTGGGATATGGGTACCCCTGGGCCCACTACCGACCGGGTAGCCAGTCGGCCTGGGCCCACGTCCGACAAGGATGTGGGCCGACCCCAGGCCGGCCCACGAGGATCCCCGACTTGATGGATAAGATTGGAGAAGACTTAGCCCGCAAGGCATTCGGCGATTCGTCCAGATCCCGCCCAGAGATCACGGAGATTATATCTTAACCGACTTGGATTAGTTTCCTGATTTGAGCCGGACCATAATTAGAGATAACTGACTTGTAAACCCTAGGCCGCCAGCCTATATAAGGCGACCTAGGTCGACTCCCTTAGAGAATTCAATCTAACCTCCACGCATTGTAACCAAGAGCTCGCCACTGTTCCCCGGAACTCGCCGAGTAGATCAATACAAGACCCCGAGCACAGGACGTAGGGTATTATACCTCCGGGTAGCCCGAACCTGTATAATCCCTGTGTCCCTGTGTTACCTCGAGCTCCCTAGTCCAGCGATCTCCCTTTGCCTACAAATCAACCATTTGGGTACCCCCGGGTGGACTGCCGGTCAATTGATCCGACACAAACCCGTCATTAAGGACGAATATGTTCCAAGTTTTTCCATCTTTACATTACACCAACACATCCTTAAAATCAGCATCATGAGCATATTGATCTTTAATTGCTTCTAATCCAAAAATCTTGTAATCAAGCTAATTTAGCAAAACATATCTCCTAGACAAAGCATCAGCAATAACATTCTCTTTCCCTTTCTTGTGTTTAATGACATAAGGAAAGGATTCAATGAATTCAACCCATTTAGCATGTCTACGGTTCAGTTTACCTTGACTACGAATATGCTTCAAAGATTCATGATCAACTTCAATTCCCTGTGGAGTAACAACATAGCCAAGAAAACATACTCGATCGGTGCAAAAGTTGCACTTCTCAAGGTTACCAAATAAACGTGCATCTCGTAGAACTTTAAAAACAGCACGTAAGTGATCAAGATGTTCATCCATGGATTTCTTGTAAATCAATATATCATCAAAATAGACAACAACAAATTTTCCAATGAAAGCACGCAAAACCTCGTTCATCAATCTCATGAAAGTACTAGGTGCATTAGTTAACCCAAAAGGCATGGCTAACCACTCATATAACCCGAACTTAGTTTTGAAAGCAGTTTTCCATTCATCTCCCAATTTCATACGAATCTGGTGGTACCCACTACGCAAATCCACTTTGGAAAATGCAACAGCACCACTCAATTCATCAAGAATATCATCTAAACGTGGAATAGGGTGTCGATATCGAATGGTAATATTATTAATAGCTCTACAATCAACACACATACGCCATGTCCCATCTTTCTTTGGCACTAAAATAACCGGAACAGCACAAGGACTAAGAGACTCACGCACATAACCTTTGTCGAGTAGTTCTTGTACTTGTCGTTGAATTTCTTTGGTTTCTTCCGGATTTGTTCTGTACGGCGCACGGTTTGGCAAAGATGCACCAGGAATAAGGTCAATTTGGTGCTCAATCGTCGTATTGGTGGCAGCCCCGGTGGTATTTCACTTGGAAACACATCCGAATATTCCTGCAAAATGTTAGCAACAGCAGGAGGCAAAGAATATTGCATATCATGGACTGAAATCAAAGCATCCTTGCACACCAGGGCATAAGCAACAGAAGTTGAAGCAATCAATTCACTAATATCAGATTTAGTAGCAAGCAAACATTGCCCTTTCAATCTTATCTCATTTTTATTATCATCAGCAGATTTGGCATTGTTATTGTTCTCAGTTTTAGCTTTTGCAGCCTTAGCTAAATCATCACGCACAATGGCCTCGGGAGACATAGGATGTAACACAATTTTATTATTATGGTGCAGCAAGGAATATTGATTTGATCTACCATAATGCATAGTATCCCTATCAAATTGCCATGTCCTACCTAGCAGAATATGACAAGCTTGCATAGGCACAACATCACATTCCACAACATCATGATATGATCCAATAGCAAAATTAATTCGCACCAGTCTAGTTACCTTTACCTTACCACTGCTATTTAACCATTGTATGTGATACGGATGCGGGTGTGGTTTGGTGGTAAGTGCAAGCTTCGCCACCATGTCGCTGCTAGCCAAGTTGTTGCAGCTACATCCATCAATGATCATGCGACACGAGCGATCCTTAATGACACACTTTGTTTGAAACAATGTGTGTCGCTGATTTTGCTCCGCTTTCTCCATTTGTGCACTAAGTATGCTGCACAATCAAACTCTCATAGTGTTGTCCATCATCTGCACTAATATGAACTTCTGGATGCTCCTCATTACCTGCATGGTCAGTAGCAAGCAAAGCAAGTGTATCCTCATCAAAATCACTAGCAGATGAATACTCACCATCTTCTTTAACTACCAAAATGCGGGTGGTAGGGTAATCACGCTGCACATGTCCATAGCCCTTGCAACAGTGGCACTGAACGTCTCTTGTTCTACCCGTGGAGGCAACCGAAGACGCACTTGTGGCTGGTTTTGGAGCAGATTTGGTTGCTAAATTTGTTGGAGTAGCACGTGGTTTGTCGCTGGAGGAAGGTGCAGGCCCGGTCAAGGAAGTAGTAGAGCGCTGCTGCCATGATGTAGATTTTCCTGCAGAAATGTTAGGCCTTGCACCAATACATCGTCCCTGCACTTCCCTTTTAGCTTTACAAGCAAGATGAAAACATTTTGTTATGGTATTATAATCCTTATACTCCAGAATATCCCGAATTTCTCTATTCAAACCACCCACAAATCTAGAAATAGCAGGTTCCTCACTCTCCTCTAAGTTACAACGCAGCATACCCATTTGTAATTCCTGATAATATTCTTCTACACTTTTAGTACCTTGTCTCAAAAGTTGCAACTTATGTAACAGATCACGTGCATAGTAAGAAGGAACAAATCTAATTCGCATGACCCATTTCAATGCATCCCATGTTTGTGGAACATTATTAGGATTTTTCTTGCCATGTTCAATCCACCAAACAGAAGCAAACTCAGTAAATTCACTAGTAGCAGCCCTAACACGTGTATTCTCAGGAAAGTCATGACATGCAAACTTTTGATCAACAGCAATCTCCCAAGTAATGTACGCATCAGGATCATATTTACCATCAAAAGGAGGTATCTTAAATTTAATCTTACTGAAAGCATCATTGTTAACATGTACCTCACGTCGGCGAAAACCTCCCATACCTCTACGATTATGACGTAGTCGTCGGCGTTCAGGAGCTTCTCCATCATCTAGTTCAGTATCACCAACATATGCATTCCAATTATCCTCAAAACTCTCATTCTTCTTGTTGTCCTTGTCGCCATCCTCCTTCTTGCCATCCTCCTTCTTGTCATCCTCATCACGCCCACCAGTGGTTTTAGCATGCATATCATCAAACCTGCGCAAAAGAGCAGCAAAACTCTTGTCCATGCGACCAAGTGACACCTCCACCCCTGAAAGCTTGGTGTTGGTGGCGATCTGTGCGGTCTCCAACTGCCCAATCTTGTCATTCGTCACCAGCAAGTCATTTCAATTCCTTCGTTGTGCTCCCTCACCAACTTTTCAAAATGCTGTATGATCCCCTTGGTGCGAGGAGACTGTGGCATATGTTGTCCAGACGCATCATCATCTTCTGATCCTGTCATGGTTAGGCCAACAGAGACAACAAAGAAACAAGTGAAGAGATAAAGGCCCTAACACTATTAGGATGTAGCTACTGCAAGGCGCTCACTCTCAACCTGTTATACAAGCTCTTACCAATCCTTACCTTGCTCAACAGGAGGGGACAACCACCAACAAGTCTGCAAGCCTAGAATGAAGTGTATCGGTGCCGAAGCAACAAGACCTGTCAAGCTGTAGTCGAATATGTGGAGCTATAGGTGGCTGAAACAAGGAGGAACTAGCACCACGTTAGTTATAAAAGCAAGTTGAATAATTGTTTAACGGCGGTACTGTGCTGGTCCTAGCCTAGACCGTGCTAGAGGCGCGAGCCTGGACACAAAAGAAGTCACAACGCACCACCGAAGACAATAAGTAAGCACAAAGAACAGCCCCTTTCTTTCTTCTTTTCTTTTGCTTCTTCTCCTTTTTTTCTTTTTCTTCTTTTCTTTTATATTTTTTCTCATTTTTTTCAGGGGTACTCAAAACTGAATATATGAACACAGGGGATCCCAAAAGTCCAATCAGCACACACACTTTTTTCGAAAGTACAGGGGTATTCCAATCAGCACACACACACTCTCTCTCTCTCTCTAGAGTAAGCCGAGCCTATGTATATGAGATACTTGTTGTGTGATATATGAAATACTTGCTGCGTGGTCACGTGAATATATGAAGCACCAACAGAACAGCAACAGTACTTGGTAACGCAGCAAAACAAGGTAATTCCGAACTCAACTCTCCACCGATTTCCACTCGGATTGCAACACCAAAACCTACTCGGTTTCGGCCAACCCTAGCACAAGCAGGCACGTGGATAGCCGAGTCCAAGTCGAACAAAGCTGTATTCAGATTCGACCAATAGAGAGATGATATGATATTGTGCGTTGTAACCAGGATGTGACAAGAACTCGAAACTCTAAATGACCTAAACTGAGACCAACAACTCGACACAACCGATGCAACCGAAAACTCAACAAGCCCTAACCAAGCAGTACTAGTAAAGGCTCAAACAGGTTTATAGGAGTGCAGGGGGAAACTAATCTACTAATATTTTTTTTGGCTTTTGGACTATAGGAAAATAAAAACAGCGTAGGGATGGAAATCTCTCACCGAACAACCTTGCTCTGATTACCAACTGATGCATCCGGCCCAGGCGGGGGTTGGCCGAGGCCCAATAAATTAAGGTTGCCCGGCTCCCAACAGTTCTTAGGCACACCCACTCGGGGAAAGGCCCAATCTCCCTAAAAGACTAGTCTGATAGGGGAAGGGTGGCTCTCCCTTTTAAAGTGGCCTCCTCCTCCCAAGCTAAGCAAGGTGGGATTATTCAGAGGCTCACACGGTCGCCGCCCGACTACAACTGGGCCACTTGGCCCATTTTGTTGCGTCTTTGCCTGCGGGTAATAATGAAGGAAGATGTCCTCATCAGATGGTTTAGTAGTACCATCTCTTTGCCGTCTCATCGAGAGAGAATGGAAATAACTTTCATTTGATGGTCTCTTGTGTCAAGCCTGAGATTCTCAAACATGAGCACAACAACTCAAATTCTCGCAGGTGATCATAAGGATTTTTGTTGTTGGCCCCTGAGAAGGTTTTGTTCCGAACCATGGTTATAAAGCTGGGGCGGAGTTCAAAGCTAGATGTGGTGATTGGTTGATCAGAAGGTGGTAGCTCAAAGAACTCACGCCTTGGAGCAGAGGATTCTAGAATAGAATATTGCTCCAAGGTAGAGGGGGTAACTGGTAAAATAAAATAAACAAAAAATAAAAAGATACGAGGACAAACAAGGTTCGAAGATAATACAGCAATCGTTCCCCAGCAACGGCGCCAGAAAACTTGTTGGTAATTCATACGGTCACAGATAAATCTGCAAGTGCACGGATACCATTGTAGCTGTCACCCGAAAGTATTTAGGGTATCGAATCCACAGGGAACGTGTGTACTAATCTTCTAACGAGATCGTCCAAGGACAACAAGAGAATGGATGGCGAGGGTAGAGAGGATTCCTATGGATAAAGACCTTGATGAAGGATAAGCTCAGCATCTATAGTTTACTTACTTTGGGCACCGGGGTATATTAGACCTTTAGGAAATTGCCGGCAAACAGCTCTACGCCGTATCCGAACGTGGAGGATTACAAAGGACGAACATGGCTGTCACCACTTGCCGCCTACCTCTTTTAATCCGTGGGGCTACAAGGCAAACAAAGGTAACTTCAAGCCCAGACACCACGTCTATGCTATCAATTAATACTTTAGTCTTGCTTCGAGACCAAAGTATTCACTAAGCATTCACAAATGATTAATGAATGATGAACCTGCAAGCAATTATAGCAGGGAACTTACTTAATCAAGAGAAATTAATACCATAAGAGATCACGAACACTTACTGGAAGAAAAAAGCATCCGTCGAGGTACAAGATCGGGGAAGAGTGCCGACAGACCCGGCACTTCCCTCGGACTACCCCTCACTCTCTCCCTATTCTCTAGATACTACACTGGAGTAGAGCTTCGCCTTGGAGTGGAGCTTGTGGCTTCTCAATCTTGTGTGTCTTGAACCGAGACCGGGTACACCTATTTATAGCTTGGTAGGACGGTAGAGAGGTTGCTCTAGGCGGTTGAGGCCATTTGGCCCCGGGACCAGGTCGACCGACCCTCAGATGCACCGCCTTGCCTCAAACACGGTCCAGATGCATCCTGGAGTCGGTATGGAGTCGGTCGTCGAAAGGGGACCGATTCTGTCGCCCGTGGGGGTCGGCCGACGTGCCAGGTCGGCCAACCTGGGGTTGGCTCGGCTCGGGCCCATCTTCCTCTGAGTCCCTTCCCTGTGGGTCCAAATGTCGATTCTATGTGGGTTGGTTTGAATTGAGTATAGTTCTCGTTATGGGCCCCTCAATCCAAGTGACAGACACATGGCTTCATCTTGTCCTTTGATCGAAACCGACATCCAAGCAGTGGCCAAGATGTTCCATGGTTGTGCTTCTTTGTTGTGACCGAAGATGGGCTCCAGTGGGCTTGGGCCCAGGTCGGCCGACCTAGGTGGGTCGGGCGACCTGGCCCTGAGCCCAAATGTCCTCCTCTTTTGCTAGTTAGTCCCTGCATTCACATATTCACCAAAACTTGTGGAATTGATTAGATATAAACCCTATCACTATGTTTGGTGA
Source organism: Alloteropsis semialata (assembly GCA_004135705.1). Classification (NCBI taxonomy): domain Eukaryota; kingdom Viridiplantae; phylum Streptophyta; class Magnoliopsida; order Poales; family Poaceae; genus Alloteropsis; species Alloteropsis semialata. Next base: position 39,782,349 of record CM014277.1, read on the forward strand.
TTATATTTGATATATTTTCTGCAGGATTGACGGCCAAAAGTAGTACTTAAGAACCGTCAACAATGCACAACCTCAATATCATCATCAAACCATTGAATAAGAAATTGAGGCAAGCTAGATGGCACACATCTATTCGCATGAATCCAATCATGACCCAATATTAAACTGAAATTACCCTGGGCCTCGGCGATGAAGAAAGTAGTAGCCAACGTCTTGCTCCCAATGGTGAGCTCCATAGAAGCAACACCCTTAGCACTCATAGGCTAGCCTCCTCTCACACCACCGACAGTCATGTTGGTCTTGATCAACACATCATCCAAACCACCAAGTTTCTTGAACATAGAATAGGGCATCGAGTTGACTATTGCCCCGGCATCAACAAGCATTATAGAAACAGGCCTCCCATCGATATGTCTCTTCACATACAGAGCCTTTAGGTGATTTTCAGAATCCTTTGGCCTCTTAAATATAGCTTCGTTTGGACCAAAGTCTAGATGAGCCATCTCTTCCTCCAGAATGATGTAATAATCCTAAGAGAGATGCACCACATTTGCATTAACATTCATGCGATCAGGCGATGACTCATAATCAACAAGTTGCTCATCGTCCATATCCTGCGGACCCAATGACAACTTCTCATCAAACAAGGGAGTAACAAAAATTTCAGAAGCAATAAAAGATGGTCCTGGATTAGTAGAAACCGGTACCAACGGATTTGAATCCGATACCACCGGATTTGGTGCGGCAGTAGACACTGAGTCGAGCAAAACCTGTTCCACCGGTTTGGAATCCGGTACCACTGGATTCTCTCCTAAAGCATCACAGATCTTCAACTTCCACCCTTTGCCTGGAGGAACCATGGGCCTGTATTTGTTGAAGTTCTCATCCCTTTGTTTCTCCAACTCTTTTTCTTTCTGTTCTTGAAACCGAAGCCGCTGCAACTTCCTCTTTTGTGTGCATGTCAAACCTAGAGGACACCATCTTGGCAAGAAATACTTAGATTTATCAATTTCAACTTTCTTACCCTCATCAAGATCTGCAGCAACATTTTCCTGGACTGAAGCTTTGACCTCATCTCCAATGATAATTGGTCTCTTGCCATCATCCTCCAAAATCACCTTGATGTCACCAATCTGAATCACATCAGCAGCAGTAGTCTTCTCTTGGTCGACATCAATCTTCTGAACAACTTCCTCCACCCTTTTAGGATGATAAACTTGTTTTGGGAGGCTACCCCTTCTGGGAAAACCGGTTCCACCGGTTTTGAAATCCAGTGCCACCGGTTTTGGGTGGCTGATCCCAACCTGATCGACGAGGCGCCAAACGGTTATCCACTAATCTTTCATGCACCGGTGAAAGTGCATCTAGGCCCTATGTGGTTTTTTGTGAGTTTGATGACAAAACGATTAAAGGTCTAACTTGTTTTGCTTGAGATGATGAGCAGGGAATTATTCTTATGATTCATTATGCTTAATATGCTCATCAAAACGTATGGTTATTCATAGATACAAGCAAGCAAGTGTGTGAAGAAATAATGCTCATTGCATAGAATAACAAGTGAAGCTAACTGGCCTAGCCAAGTGTGACTCAGGTCAGCCAGGTGGAATTAAATTCAGAACAAAGAAGCTAACCTGGTTCAGCTAGGTGGCACCCAGGTCAGCCAGGTGAAATTAAATTCAGGACAGAGAAGCTAACCCGGCTCAGCCAGGTCCTACCTAGGTGACCCAGGTGTCAAGTCAAAACAAGCAATGAGTAAACAATGACTTGGAGATGTGCTATATGGGTCTCCAAGACTATGAGATGACTTGTTCGACTAAGAAAAATGATATTGCAAGGCTTCATGTTTGTATGCTAAAAGGACATAACCTTATGTGATCCATGTTGGTCCTCATGATTGGAAGTATGGGATATTCTTTATCAATCAAGAACAAGCATTTGAAGAGTCTTTCAAATGGAATTCACTTGTTGGCAAAGCAAAGCTAAACTAGATGAGGCAAGGGTAAATGGTGAAGAAACAAAACGAGATGACTAGAGCGAGAGACTAAGCAAGCTTTGGTTAAGTGACGACTTCTGACCATGTGTGTATTGCTAAGGTGAAGTGACTAGTATCCGCGGGGTTTCGGAGTATCATATCCAACCTTTATCAAGTAAGGTAATGCAATGCATAGATGTGTTATGGTTGATAAATGGAGTGACTTAAGGATTAGAGTGGACTCAATCATAAGCTATGGAAAAATCCAAAGTCATTAGCTCAAGGTTGATCTGCTCAGTTGATATGCATTGTTGAAAACCCTCAAGTGAAGAATATTCAAGAATTGGCATGATCTTCCACATACAAGCTCAAGTGCTTGAAATATGATTTATTTATATATCTTGAGTTTAGGTATGCGGTACTATCAAGCGGGATGCAACATTGGTTGAAATGCATTCACTGAAAGTGCTCAAGTCAAACCCATGAGAGTCTAACCTAGAAAAACGAACTTAGTGGGGTCGTCTGGCCAAAACTGGTCATACCAGTTTTGGGGACCGATCTGACCGGTTCCTGGCCTTTGAATGTCTAATGGCTAGTTGAGTTTGAAAACCAGTCTGACCGGTTTAGCAAACCGGTCTGACTGGTTTTGTTTGACAGAATAACGGCTAGTTTTGTTAGAGTTGGGTATTTATACCCATGAGCTCCTCTAGGAGGGGCTGCTGGTTCTGTGTGTGTTTCACACCTTCTTGAGGCCAGTTGAGCTCTCCCAAACCTCTCTTTGTGAAATTTGAGCATCCTTGTGAGATTCTTTGAGTTGGGTTGAGAGAGAGACTTGTGTGTGAGCTTTGTGAGCAATCTGACCTTGAGCACTTGTGGTGACTTCGACCAACTCCTGAAGCATTTGTTACTCTTGGAGCTTTGCTTCTAGACGGCTAGGCATCGCCGTGGAGCACACATTTCTTGTGTGGTTGTGCCCTGGAAGTTTGTATTATCCATCCTCTTGGTGAGGAACACTAGTAAGTAAACTCAATCCTCCTTGGTGGTTGATTGGATGAGGAAAGGTTTTGGTGACAACCCGGCTCTTCATGAGCACCTCAATGGAGACTAGGATTCACAAGCCTGTGTGGAAAGTGAATCTGAATTACGGTAAACAAATCCTTGTGTGCTGTCTCCATTTCCTTACATTTGTCAATTCTAGCATTTACATGTAATTCCACATCTATCTACTTTGGTATACTTGTGCTATGTGCAGGGACTTCATAAATATACTTAGAAACACCTAGTGAACCTTGTTATCCAAAGTGGTTTGTGCTAGAATTGTTAGAGGGGCAAAACTTCATTTATTTGCTTGCTGTGAGACCAAAACTGGTCTGACCGGTTCTAGTACTAACAGCTGTGTTCAAGTTTTTATAATTTGCAGAAACTCCTATTCATCCCCCCCCCCTCTAGGCGACATCAAGGTCCTTTCCATTGGTATAAGAGCAAGGACTCACAATCCTAGCTTAATCGCCGTGAGAAAAGATGTCGTCATATTGTAAGGTACCATTTGAGCCACTCGCTTTTGATGTCTCAAACTACGCTTCTTGGTCTGCTCATGTACTTAATGTTTTGAGGACCATGCATCCACTTGCTGAGCAGGTTGTGGTTGCTAGACATTCTTCCTCCTCACCTTAATGTGGATAAAATTGACTTGTCAAGTTTATCACTTAAGGAGTTGGAATGTTGGCAACTCAACACTCAAGTTACTAACTACCTGTGTAGTGTCTTGAGTGATGATGTGATGGATGTAAACTATGAAGAATGTGAAACCGATGCACATCACATTTGGGAATTGCATGAAGAACTATGTGGATTGCCCAAATGTGTTGATCAAGAAAAGACACCTGAGAAATGCTCAATTGCATCAGCCATATCTATTGAGTCTTAGCTGGCTCTTGCCATGGAGCTAGAGGAGCAAAAGGAGGAAAGTACAGCTTCACTAGAGGAACCGGTCTGACCGGTTCCAGGAACCGGTATGACCAGTTTTGGCAGAGAAGCTGCCGAGTGTGCTCAAGACACTCAAGCTGCAAGCGTTACCCCATCCACTTCTGGTTCCTCATTATCCAATGATGAGGGATCCAAGTGCTTGATGGCTTGCAGAAAGAAGAAGACCAAGAGAGATGAATTCCATAGAGTTAGAACCATCAAGGCTCTAACTCAAGAGCTTAAAAAACTCAAGCTTTCACATGCCACCTTGGTCAGTAAGTATGAAGTCTTGTCAAAGGATTATGCTTGTGCTACTGATTTATCTACTTGTGTAGCATCCTTGGAACAAGAAAAATAAGTTCTTAGTGCTCTACTTGCGAAGGTCACTAGTGAGCATATGACTTTACAATCCCAATACAAGGAACTTGAATGTTCTCATGAAAGATTGTAGAATCATATGCTCTACTAGAAACAGCTCATGAGGTTATCGTTACATCGGTAAAATATCTTGAACCTCATACGCACACATGCACATGCTCTCACATGAATTCTATTTTATTATATGAAAAACCGCATTGCTCCCAAGCAACCCAGTCTTGTGATGATCTCCTTGATGAAGAAATAGAAGATATCAAGCAAGAGGATGAATAGATCAAGAATGACTTGGTCAAGCTTAAGGGAAAGGGCCAAGTGCAACCTTCTCAAGATAACCGTGAAAACATGGTGAATAAGCTTGAGAAGGGTTCAATAGTCACTGGCTCAATCCTTCAGCATGACAAGCAAGTCAACAAGAACAAGACTCAAGAAAAGAATAAAAAGGAGCTTGATCACATATAATGCTTCAAATGTTCAAATATGGGACATTATGCATTCATGTGCTCCACATGGCATAAAAGCAAGGCAAAGAAGCATAGAAGATCCAGAAAAGGCCATGCTACAAGTGCAAGGGAGTTGGACACTTAATTAAGGACTGTCCACGGAAGTTGGAGCCACTGCCTGTGCAAAACCGATCTGACCGGCTGCAGGAACCAGTCCGACCGGTTCTAGCTAAGGCAACGCTCCAACCTCCCAAGAAGAGTGATCAAGCCACACCTTCAAATAGCAGGACTAGCAAGGGACAAATGGTCAACAAGAAGAGCAAATCACCAAGAAATATCAAGAATTGTATTTACTATACTTGTCGATCAAAGGGGCACCTAGGTAAGGATTGTCCAAATGGTAATACTCTAAAATCTGATCTTGTCCATTATGACTTTGCTAGGCTTGGGAATGACAAAGCTGGTACTTGTGTTACTAGAGTGATAAGTTCACCTCAAACTAGCATACGAGCCATTTGGGTTCCCAAGTTTCTTGTGACTAACCATAAAGGACCCAACATGGCTTGGGTACCTAAAAACACTTGCTAGACCTGCAGGGGAGCAGCGATGCATTGGGGCTTTGGCAAATAAAACAAAAAGTATGGACTTCACCAATTTGCTAAAGCATTACTAAATCTGCTACATCATCTCCAATGACATCTCGGTAACATGTTCTAATTGGCTGTCTTAGTCATGTTATGTCCCTTTGCTTGGATACTCATATTCTTTTGTGAATACTTGGATATGACTAAGTCATCTACTTTTACCTATTTATTCCCCCTATGCCATATGATGCTTTTAATGGCTCTTCTGTAGAGCATATTACTTTGAAGTGCAGGAAACTATGGAATAAATGAATAAGCAATTTCTTAGAGCAAGTAAGAGAGAGAAATCCACTTATAAGGAGCTGACTGGTAAAACCAATCTGACCGGTCTGGCCCAGTGAGCTCCTCACAAGTTAGAATATTACAAGAAATTTTCTCAGCACTTTCATGGCATATAATTTCATATACTATCTTTGTGGTATGATCTTGTAGTATCAATTGTGAAAAAGTTTGTCTCTTTTTGAAGCAAGCTATGCCTCTTGTTCAAAATTGGTAAAATTGTATCTATCTCTTATTTGAACAATGAATTTTCTTAGTAAATAGCTGCTTGCCATAATATAGATTAAATCCCTTTGCTTGGCTTTGTGACAAGATTGATGCATGTGAGCTTGTCATCCATCCATATACACATGTGCATCAAGAAAAAGAAATTTAACCTATATTGTGGGGTTTCATCTTTTTGTGATCCATTGTGCCTTTCCAATCAAAAGTTCTTGTGCTGTTTAATGCGTTTCTCTTCAATATTGTATGCCAAGGCCAAATCACAAAGAGAAAAGACATTTGGATTATATTGATAATGCACAAGATTTATGAAATTAATCTTCACCAATGTGAAGAAAGATTAGCTAGAGGCCAAGGTCTGTCTCCTTGACACATGTTGTTACATTGAGCATCGAGGCCCCATATCTATGCTGGTGTGCATTCTTGCATGTAACTCTCTCACGTCCCTCTAGTTTCACCTATTAGATGTTTAGTAAATTCATTCTTTAAAATTGACTTGGTGTCAAATGTTCCATAAAACGGTGTAAGGAATATGCTAAACATTCTAATATGGTTCTTGACTTGATTTGTTGCATGCTTGTGTGACATAGGATAGTTTTTGAAAAATCCAACTAGCATGATAGAACTTGTGTGATTTTTGAAAATATTTGGTTCTTGGTCTTTGTGACCCAATTGATCTATTTGTGACCATGGTTAACCTTGCTTGACCGATGGCTGGTCACAAATGGTGAAATTACTCTCAAGTCCATAAATTATCTATCTTTCCCAACTCTCTTGGAAGAATCAAGGAGTTTGAATAAAATTGGAAATTCTAGTACCTGATCAAGATCCAGTACTCAAATCCATCCAGTGCAAAGTTATCTCATTTTGGATCAAATCTAAGTATGTCAAGATGAATCTACTGGACTTTGGCTAGCTTCTGGGTGAAACCGGTCTGACCGGTTCCTAGAACCGGTCTGACCGGTCTACCCCGGGGTGACCCACCTTTTTACCCCTTCACCTCTAGAAGTTACCCTATCCACTCTCATTTACTCCTTTCACCCAGACCAAGCCCATGACCTCTCTCCCTTGCGCCCCCATGCCCGAGCTCTCTCCCCCCATCGATTTTTGAAGATTCAACCAAGGAAGAGCTCGGCCCCTTGGAGTTTTGGAGGGTTGAAGTGATTCTCATCGGTCTGACCGGATCCAACACCGGTTTTTGGATTCAAATCTTCAAGTTCTTCACTCTCAAGGTACTCATATGTTCCCCATCCTCGATCTACGTGCTCAGTGAATATCTCTAGGATTCCTTCAAGCAATTACCTACTAGTATACCTAGGAAGCTATCCCTATGAGATCAAGTGATTTGGTTGGCTGCATTTTGAGTTACCTCGATCTAGGGTTCCACTCCAGGAACTGGGCTGACCGGTTCTTGCAGTTAAAACCTAGCTATGCTGTTTTCTGGATCAGTGACCTATCTACAATATCTTGGAATGTACTGCATATTCTTTACAATATCTATTTCTATTAGTACATTCATCTTGTGCCTATCCAGATTCATGTTCTTGGGCTGCTTTGTGTAGAACCGGTCTGACCAGTTCCTGTAACCGGTCTCCTGTTGTGCACAAAAAAGCTATATCCTATCCTGTCCAGTGCTTAAATTCAAATTTGTTCGCTCTTTTTAATATTTCTATATTTCTATGACCTGATCCTACTGTTACTATGCTCTATATGTTCAGGAATCAGTTGGCTCCACAAAAGAGAGTGGCAAAAAGAACTAAGAAAGGGCAAAATGTTGATGAGGACATTGCCGGTGGGTCTAGCCAAGTCCCCGTGGTTACTAAGCCTGGTCTAAGGCCTAGAGGATAGAAAAGGGCAGCATCTAGGGAGGTGAATGACAGCGAGGAAACACAATCTAGTTTCAGCAGTGACGATGAGGATATTGAGGATGAATCATATGTCATGCAACCCCGTCATGGAAAAGGGACAGCAAGAGAGCGCAACAGCAGTAATGATGATGAGGAGGAGGATGAGGAAGAGGAGGCTGAAGTCCCTAGGGGTAGAGGGCCTGCAGTTGGTCAGGGTGGTAGCTCTTCTGCTGCCATGCCAATTGTGATGACTCCCACAAGTCCATCTAACAGAATCATTGTTGATTATTATGGGACTGGGACCACAGAGGTGATAAAGAAGATGAGAAAGGAAATTCACTCAATGTACCTAGGATTGCTTCAGATTTCAAATTTCATACTTCATTTCAGCAGGACTACTACCAGACTGTACTTCTCAGAAAAGCTAAGGTAGTGTCAGAGGCACAGTGGATAGATTGGAGTGCATTGGAGAGGAAAAACAATCCATTGCTGAACCAAATCATCAAGGTGTGTGAGGATAGAAAGATCAGGAGTATCATGGGGTACTCACATGATTGGAACACCAAAATTATTGCCCAATTTTATGCCACATTGTACTTTGGGACTATTCAGGGAGATAGAGTGATGCATTGGAGGATTGAGGGCACTGCTTATAGTATCACATACACTCAGTTTGCAGAGTGCCCTGGGTTTAGGAAGAAGGATGCCAAGCGTAGCAAGATTCACTTTGAGATCATGATGCCACCTGAAGCCACAAAGTTTATGTATACTAGGACAGAGCGGCACAACTATGGCAAGATAAAGGGCTTGTACACCTACTATTCCATCCTAAACAGAATGTTTAGGAAGACTATTTGCCCTAGAGATGGAAATCCCTCAGACATATCTTTTTTTGGGTACAAATCTCCTTGCTAGAATGAGGCCAAATGGAGAGAACTTTTGTGTTGTTGATTTCATTTGGGAAGAGATCAAGGCTGTCTCTGAAAGCACTCAAAAGTGTTGTGGCTATTCACCTTATATTATGAGAATGATAGAAAAGGTGGTGGGGAGGATTTGGCCGATGGATGGTGTGCACTTACCTCTCACAGTTAAGGTGCCCAAGCACCCCATTCCAATGCCTGATGAGGAAGAGGAAGTGGAAGAAGTGCAGGTTGAAGAGGAAGAAGAGGAACAATAGGAGGAGCAGCAGTTTGAGCAGGAGGCTGCTGGCCTGGGGCCAACCGGTCTGACTAGTTCCCCAGACCGGTCTGACCGGTTTGGGCCTGGGCGGCAGCAGCGGGCCTCCTTATCTCGGTCCAGTAGGAAACAATCTTCACCCATGAAGAAATTGTTGAGTTTTCTCACTGGCATGTGTAAGAGTCAGAGGGACATTATGGTTGAGCAGCAGAGAGAGAGGAGGGCAACCAAGAATGATTGAGATTCAATCAAAATGATGCACAATGATATAAACTTGTAGCCGCCAAGATCTCCCATATCTCCAATGCCTGTTGAGGAAAAAATTCCTTCTCTTGAGGACATGGTGGATCAGTACAGCTCTGGTGCTTATTATGAGCAATTCGAGCATATCCTTGATCCCGCTTTTGGAGCTTCTTCGTCTTCAGTTCCACCGCCTCTTCCGCCTCCATTTTGATAGGTACCGATATGAATCGATACAAGGATGGCCCAATCTTCACGACAGTAGTTTTACGAACAAAGGGTAACTTGCTGAAATCAGCGGGATAACTAGCTTTATACCTGACCAAGGTTGGATGCGACCAAGCGACGGGGAGAGAAGCACCGAAACCTTGAGGACTTCAACTCGATCTCCGAACGACCGCAGAACCACAATCCGGAACTGATCCACACAAAACGGTGCAGCCGTACTGGAAACTGTAGAGCACGAAGTAGCGGATCCCAGAGGGATCTCTTCACAAGTCTAAGAAGAACAAGGGTGTGCAAGGCACTCAGCAGCGTGGCTGCAAAACCATATGAGGTTATCTGTATATCAAAATTCAACTTGTGTTTTCAGAAGTACATAGGGGATATTTATACTAGGAACAACCCTCCGAGATGAGTTTAAAATAGGTGTGAACTGAAAGCACCATGTTGGGAAGTGGAGAGCTAAGTGGTGGAACCATTTATTAAGTCCTCTTCAGTTCACGCGCGTCTCCTGGGCTGCTGCACAGTCTTCAAAGAAATGGTCATTACTCTTAATTGGGAATTTCAAATGACGTGCCGTCAGTTGAGTTGGAAAGTAGACTTGGAGCATTTTCCAACCATATATATAATGACCCTTGTCCCTTCCCAAGATGGTACAGTTTTCCATGGAAAGTTGACCCTGGATAAATTCTCGAGCAGACTCTTGACCTTCTGACATGTCTTCATTAATCTGGTCAAACCTCATAAGTGGAAATCCAAAAGTATTGGAACTTGATGGTGTTGTAAATTAGATTTTAGATTTTATAAGCTTTCCATCAAGTGCTTGATGGCCTTCATAGCCTTCGGGAGTCAAGCCTGGTCCTATTACTCGTGCTCGTGCTCGACAACTCAACAATCAAGTGAGTTCATTCTTGGTTCATATTCAGATTATTTAGAACATGGAAACGCGTGCACTCTTCTTTTGCTTAGGAACGATGGAGAGGACCAAAAGGGGAGAGGATTCGCGCAGGCAGGATTTGGGCTGCAGGACAGCACCAACTTGTGATGGATGCGACAACTTCATCTGGACTCCGTTTTGGGTGTTCAAGTACTTCACGGAAAGCTGCTAAAGTATACTTTCCAACTGATCTGGCCTCATGGTCATATCTGTTCGGAGTCGGTCGCTATCGTCGTTTTACTACAGAGTACTTTTCAGCCCACGGTGCTGCATCACCTGATTTTGGCCCAATGGGCTATGTATCAAGTTGGGTCCATTAGGGACACGTCTTAGGGTTGGAGAACGACCACAACACCCTTGTGGTCGTCCTTCCCACATCATATACCCCTTAATCGCCACCAGGAACACTTGGGTTTTGTTTAGATCAAGTTCAGCCATTGCTACTTGCTTGAAGCGCACGTGCTGGATCAGCCGCCCGTCTTCCTGTCTTTGGAACCCCACCTTATTGAGATTGTGATTGAGTTTGAAACCTTCATCTACATCTAGTAATTCAGTACTTGTATACTTGTTCTTGCTAGTTCTTCGATTGCTTGCAGGAACGGGTGCCCTAGTGGCCGGGTGACGCGCTCCACAAGATCGCGGCAGCCATAGGAGGTGGTGTATCGGCTGCTAAGGCGCATCCTGGGATGGTTGTAGTCGGGCCGTGAACATCGTCTCCTCCAATTGAGTTATCCCCATCTCCCTCTCATCGAAAGATCGGGCGCAAACCCTAGTGGGTTGGCATCAGTTGGTAATCAGAGCAAGGTTGTTCGGTGAGAGATTTCCAGCCCTACGCTGTTTTATTTTCCTATAGTCCAAAAGCCAAAAAAAATATTAGTAGATTAGTTTCCCCCTGCAATCCTATAAACCCGTTTGAGCCTTTACTAGTACTGCTTGGTTAGGGCTTGTTGAGTTTTTGGTTGCATCGGTTGTGTCGAGTTGCTGGTCTTAGTTTAGGTCATTTAGAGTTTCGAGTTCTTGTCACGTCCTGGTTACAACGCACAATATCATATCGTCTCTCTATTGGCCGAATCTGAATACAGCTTTGTTCGACTCGGACTCGGCTATCCACGCGCCTGCTTTTTACCGGAATACCCCTGTACTTTCAGAAAAAGTGTGTGTGCTGATTGGACTTTTGGGATCCCCTGTGTTCATATATTCAGTTTTGAGTACCCCTGAAAAAATCAGAAAAAAAATAGAAAAAATATAAAAGAAGAAAAAGAAAAAAAAAGGAGAAGAAGCAAAAGAAAAGAAGAAAGAAAGGTGCTGTTCTTTGTGCTTACTTATCGTCTTCGGTGGTGCGTTGTGACTTCCTTTGTGTCCAAGCTCGCGCCTCTAGAACGGTCTAGGCTAGGACCAGAACAGTACCACCATTGAACAATTATTCAACTTGCTTTTATAACTAACGTGGTGCTAGTTCCTCCTTGTTTCAGCCACCTATAGCTCCACATATTCGACTACAGCTTGACAGGTCTTGTTGCTTCGGCACCGATACACTTCATTCTAGGCTTGCAGACTTGTTGGTGGTTGTCCCCTCCTGTTGAGCAAGGTAAGGATTGGTAAGAGCTTGTATAACAGGTTGAGAGTGAGCGCCTTGCAGTAGCTACATCCTAATAGTGTTAGGGCCTTTATCTCTTCACTTGTTTCTTTGTTGTCTCTGTTGGCCTAACCATGACAGTATCAGAAGATGATGATGCGTCTGGACAACATATGCCACAGTCTCCTCGCACCAAGGGGATCATACAGCATTTTGAAAAGTTGGTGAGGGAGCACAACGAAGGAATTGATAATGACTTGCTGGTGACGAATGACAAGATTGGGCAGTTGGAGACTGCACAGATCGCCACCAACACCAAGCTTTCAGGGGTGGAGGTGTCACTTGGTCGCATGGACAAGAGTCTTGCTGCTCTTTTGTGCAGGTTTGATGATATGCATGCTAAAACCACTGGTGGGCGTGATGAGGATGACAAGAAGGAGGATGGCAAGAAGGAGGATGGCGACAAGGACAACAAGAAGAATGAGAGTTTTGAGGATAATTGGAATGCATATGTTGGTGATACTGAACTAGATGATGGAGAAGCTCCTGAACGCTGACGACTATGTCATAATCGTAGAGGTATGGGAGGTTTTCACCGACGTGAGGTACATATTAACAATGATGTTTTCAGTAAGATTAAATTTAAGATACCTCCTTTTGATGGTAAATATGATCCTGATGCGTACATTACTTGGGAGATTGCTGTTGATCAAAAGTTTGCATGTCATGACTTTCCTGAGAATACATGTGTTAGGGCTGCTACTAGTGAATTTACTGAGTTTGCTTCTGTTTGGTGGATTGAACATGGCAAGAAAAATCCTAATAATGTTCCACAAACATGGGATGCATTGAAATGGGCCATGCGAATTAGATTTGTTCCTTCTTACTATGCACGTGATCTGTTACATAAGTTGCAACTTTTGAGACAAGGTACTAAAAGTGTAGAAGAATATTATCAGGAATTACAAATGGGTATGCTGCGTTGTAACTTAGAGGAGAGTGAGGAACCTGCTATTGCTAGATTTGTGGGTGGTTTGAATAGAGAAATTCGGGATATTCTGGAGTATAAGGATTATAATACCATAACAAAATGTTTTCATCTTGCTTGTAAAGCTGAAAGGGAAGTGCAGGGACGATGTATTGGTGCAAGGCCTAACATTTCTGCAGGAAAATCTACATCATGGCAGCAGCGCTCTACTACTTCCTTGACCGGGCGTGCACCTTCCTCCAACGACAAACCACGTGCTACTCCAACAAATTCAGCAACCAAATCTGCTCCAAAACCAGCCACAAGTGCATCTTCGGTTGCCTCCACGGGTAGAACAAGAGACGTTCAGTGACACCATTGCAAGGGCTATGGACATGTGCAGCGTGATTGCCCTACCACCCGCATTTTGGTAGTTAAAGAAGATGGTGAGTATTCATCTGCTAGTGATTTTGATGAGGATACACTTGCTTTGCTTGCTACTGACCATGCAGGTAATGAGGAGCATCCAGAAGTTCATATTAGTGCAGATGATGGACAACACTATGAGAGTTTGATTGTGCAGCATGTACTTAGTGCACAAATGGAGAAAGCGGAGCAAAATCAGCGACACACATTGTTTCAAACAAAGTGTGTCATTAAAGATCGCTCGTGTCGCATGATCATTGATGGACGTAGCTGCAACAACTTGGCTAGCAGCGACATGGTGGCGAAGCTTGCACTTACCACCAAACCACACCCGCATCCGTATCACATACAATGGTTAAATAGCAGTGGTAAGGTAAAGGTAACTAGACTGGTGCGAATTAATTTTGCTATTGGATCATATCATGATGTTGTGGAATGTGATGTTGTGCCTATGCAAGCTTGTCATATTCTGCTAGGTAGGCCNGGTGCTGCGTCACCTGATTTTGGCCCAATGGGCTATGTATCAAGTTGGGTCCATTAGGGACGCGTCTTAGGGTTGGAGAACGACCACAACACCCTTGTGGTCGTCCTTCCCACATCATATACCCCTTAGTCGCCACCAGGAACACTTGGGTTTTGTTTAGATCAAGTTCAGCCATTGCTACTTGCTTGAAGCGCACGTGCTGGATCAGCCGCCCGTCTTCCTGTCTTCGGAACCCCACCTTATTGAGATTGTGATTGAGTTTGAAACCTTCATCTACATCTAGTAATTCAGTACTTGTATACTTGTTCTTGCTAGTTCTTCGATTGCTTGCAGGAACGGGTGCCCTAGTGGCCGGGTGACGCGCTCCACAAGATCGCGGCAGCCATAGGAGGTGGTGTATCGGCTGCTAAGGCGCATCCTGGGATGGTTGTAGTCGGGCCGTGAACATCGTCTCCTCCAATTGAGTTATCCCCATCTCCCTCTCATCGAAAGATCGGGCGCAAACCCTAGTGGGTTCGCATCAGTTGGTAATCAGAGCAAGGTTGTTCGGTGAGAGATTTCCATCCCTACGCTGTTTTATTTTCCTATAGTCCAAAAGCCAAAAAAATATTAGTAGATTAGTTTCCCCCTGCAATCCTATAAACCCGTTTGAGCCTTTACTAGTACTGCTTGGTTAGGGCTTGTTGAGTTTTCGGTTGCATCGGTTGTGTCGAGTTGCTGGTCTTAGTTTAGGTCATTTAGAGTTTCGAGTTCTTGTCACGTCCTGGTTACAATGCACAATATCATATCGTCTCTCTATTGGCCGAATCTGAATACAGCTTTGTTCGACTCGGACTCGGCTATCCACGCGCCTACTTTTTACCGGAATACCCCTGTACTTTCAGAAAAAGTGTGTGTGCTGATTGGACTTTTGGGATCCCCTGTGTTCATATATTCAGTTTTGAGTACCCCTGAAAAAATCAGAAAAAAAATAGAAAAAATATAAAAGAAAAGAAGAAAAAGAAAAAAAAGGAGAAGAAGCAAAAGAAAAGAAGAAAGAAAGGTGCTGTTCTTTGTGCTTACTTATTGTCTTCGGTGGTGCGTTGTGACTTCCTTTGTGTCCAAGCTCGTGCCTCTAGAACGGTCTAGGCTAGGACCAGCACAGTACCACCATTGAACAATTATTCAACTTGCTTTTATAACTAACGTGGTGCTAGTTCCTCCTTGTTTCAGCCACCTATAGCTCCACATATTCGACTACAGCTTGACAGGTCTTGTTGCTTCGGCACCGATACACTTCATTCTAGGCTTGCAGACTTGTTGGTGGTTGTCCCCTCCTGTTGAGCAAGGTAAGGATTGGTAAGAGCTTGTATAACAGGTTGAGAGTGAGCGCCTTGCAGTAGCTACATCCTAATAGTGTTAGGGCCTTTATCTCTTCACTTGTTTCTTTGTTGTCTCTGTTGGCCTAACCATGACAGGATCAGAAGATGATGATGCGTCTGGACAACATATGCCACAGTCTCCTCGCACCAAGGGGATCATACAGCATTTTGAAAAGTTGGTGAGGGAGCACAACGAAGGAATTGATAATGACTTGCTGGTGACGAATGACAAGATTGGGCAGTTGGAGACCGCACAGATCGCCACCAACACCAAGCTTTCAGGGGTGGAGGTGTCACTTGGTCGCATGGACAAGAGTCTTGCTGCTCTTTTGCGCAGGTTTGATGATATGCATGCTAAAACCACTGGTGGGCGTGATGAGGATGACAAGAAGGAGGATGGCAAGAAGGAGGATGGCGACAAGGACAACAAGAAGAATGAGAGTTTTGAGGATAATTGGAATGCATATGTTGGTGATACTGAACTAGATGATGGAGAAGCTCCTGAACGCTGACGACTATGTCATAATCGTAGAGGTATGGGAGGTTTTCACCGACGTGAGGTACATGTTAACAATGATGCTTTCAGTAAGATTAAATTTAAGATACCTCCTTTTGATGGTAAATATGATCCTGATGCGTACATTACTTGGGAGATTGCTGTTGATCAAAAGTTTGCATGTCATGACTTTCCTGAGAATACATGTGTTAGGGCTGCTACTAGTGAATTTACTGAGTTTGCTTCTGTTTGGTGGATTGAACATGGCAAGAAAAATCCTAATAATGTTCCACAAACATGGGATGCATTGAAATGGGCCATGCGAATTAGATTTGTTCCTTCTTACTATGCACGTGATCTGTTACATAAGTTGCAACTTTTGAGACAAGGTACTAAAAGTGTAGAAGAATATTATCAGGAATTACAAATGGGTATGCTGCGTTGTAACTTAGAGGAGAGTGAGGAACCTGCTATTGCTAGATTTGTGGGTGGTTTGAATAGAGAAATTCGGGATATTCTGGAGTATAAGGATTATAATACCATAACAAAATGTTTTCATCTTGCTTGTAAAGCTGAAAGGGAAGTGCAGGGACGATGTATTGGTGCAAGGCCTAACATTTCTGCAGGAAAATCTACATCATGGTAGCAGCGCTCTACTACTTCCTTGACCGGGCGTGCACCTTCCTCCAACGACAAACCACGTGCTACTCCAACAAATTCAGCAACCAAATCTGCTCCAAAACCAGCCACAAGTGCATCTTCGGTTGCCTCCACGGGTAGAACAAGAGACGTTCAGTGCCACCATTGCAAGGGCTATGGACATGTGCAGCGTGATTGCCCTACCACCCGTATTTTGGTAGTTAAAGAAGATGGTGAGTATTCATCTGCTAGTGATTTTGATGAGGATACACTTGTTTTGCTTGCTACTGACCATGCAGGTAATGAGGAGCATCCAGAAGTTCGTATTAGTGCAGATGATGGACAACACTATGAGAGTTTGATTGTGCAGCATGTACTTAGTGCACAAATGGAGAAAGCGGAGCAAAATCAGCGACACACATTGTTTCAAACAAAGTGTGCCATTAAAGATCGCTCGTGTCGCATGATCATTGATGGACATAGCTGCAACAACTTGGCTAGCAGCGACATGGTGGCGAAGCTTGCACTTACCACCAAACCACACCCGCATCCGTATCACATACAATGGTTAAATAGCAGTGGTAAGGTAAAGGTAACTAGACTGGTGCGAATTAATTTTGCTATTGGATCATATCATGATGTTGTGGAATGTGATGTTGTGCCTATGCAAGCTTGTCATATTCTGCTAGGTAGGTCATGTCAATTTGATAGGGATACTATGCATTATGGTAGATCAAATCAATATTCATTGCTGCACCATGATAATAAAATTGTGTTACATCCTATGTCCCCGAGGCCATTGTGCGTGATGATTTAGCTAAGGCTGCAAAAGCTAAAACTGAGAACAATAACAATGCCAAATCTGCTGATGATAATAAAAATGAGATAAGATTGAAAGGGCAATGTTTGCTTGCTACTAAATCTGATATTAGTGAATTGATTGCTTCAACTTCTGTTGCTTATGCCCTGGTGTGCAAGGATGCTTTGATTTCAGTCCATGATATGCAATATTCTTTGCCTCCTGCTGTTGCTAACATTTTGCAGGAATATTCGGATGTGTTTCCAAGTGAAATACCACCGGGGCTGCCACCAATACGACGATTGAGCACCAAATTGACCTTATTCCTGGTGCATCTTTGCCAAACCGTGCGCCGTACAGAACAAATCCGGAAGAAACCAAAGAAATTCAACGACAAGTACAAGAACTACTCGACAAAGGTTATGTGCGTGAGTCTCTTAGTCCTTGTGCTGTTCCGGTTATTTTAGTGCCAAAGAAAGATGGGACATGGCGTATGTGTGTTGATTGTAGAGCTATTAATAATATTACCATTCGATATCGACACCCTATTCCACGTTTAGATGATATTCTTGATGAATTGAGTGGTGCTGTTGCATTTTCCAAAGTGGATTTGCGTAGTGGGTACCACCAGATTCGTATGAAATTGGGAGATGAATGGAAAACTGCTTTCAAAACTAAGTTCGGGTTATATGAGTGGTTAGCCATGCCTTTTGGGTTAACTAATGCACCTAGTACTTTCATGAGATTGATGAACGAGGTTTTGCGTGCTTTCATTGGAAAATTTGTTGTTGTCTACTTTGATGATATATTGATTTACAGCAAATCCATGGATGAACATCTTGATCACTTACGTGCTGTTTTTAAAGTTCTACGAGATGCACGTTTATTTGGTAACCTTGAGAAGTGCACCTTTTGCACCGATCGAGTATGTTTTCTTGGCTATGTTGTTACTCCACAGGGAATTGAAGTTGATCAGGCCAAGGTAGAAGCGATACAGGGGTGGCCAGTACCAAAGACTGTCACTCAAGTGCGGAGTTTTCTAGGACTTGCTAGATTTTATCGCCGTTTTGTGAAGGATTTCAGCACTATTGCCGCACCATTGAATGAGCTTACAAAAAAGGGCGTGCTTTTCTTTTGGAAGAAATCACAAGAGGACACTTTCAACATGCTAAAAGATAAGTTGACACATGCACCTCTTCTCCAACTTCCAGATTTTAATAAGACCTTTGAACTTGAATGTGATGCTAGTGGAATTGGGTTGGGAGGTGTTTTGTTACAAGAGGGAAAACCTGTTGCATATTTTAGTGAGAAGTTGAATGGGCCGGTTCTGAATTATTCAACTTATGATAAGGAATTATATGCTCTTGTTCGAACATTAGAAACATGGCAGCATTATTTGTGGCCCAAAGAATTTGTTATTCATTCTGATCATGAATCTTTGAAGCATATTCATAGTCAAGGTAAACTGAACTGTAGACATGCTAAATGGGTTGAATTCATTGAATCCTTTCCTTATGTCATTAAACACAAGAAAGGGAAAGAGAATGTTATTGTTGATGCTTTGTCTAGGAGATATGTTTTGCTAAATCAGCTTGATTACAAGATTTTTGGATTAGAAGCAATTAAAGATCAATATGCTCATGATGCTGATTTTAAGGATGTGTTGGTGCAATGTAAAGATGGAAAAACTTGGAACAAATTCGTCCTTAATGACAGGTTTGTGTTTAGAGCTAACAAGCTATGCATTCCGGCTAGCTCCATTCGTTTGTTGTTGTTATAGGAAGCGCATGGAGGTGGCTTGATGGGGCATTTTGGAGCAAAGAAGACGGAGGACATACTTACTGGTCATTTCTTTTGGCCAAAGATGAGGAGAGATGTGGAGCGATTTGTTGCTCACTGCACTACATGTCAAAAGGCTAAATCACGGTTGAATCCACACGGTTTGTATATGCCTTTACCCGTTCCTAGTGTTCCTTGGGAGGATATTTCTATGGATTTTGTGTTGGGATTGCCTCGAACTAGGAAGGGACATGATAGTGTTTTTGTGGTTGTTGATAAATTTTCTAAGATGGCACATTTTATACCATGTCATAAAACTGATGATGCTTCAAACATTGCTGATTTGTTTTTTCGAGAAATTGTTCGTTTGCATGGTGTGCCAAATACAATTGTTTCTGATTGAGATGCTAAATTTCTTAGCTATTTTTGGAAGACTTTATGGGCTAAGTTGGGGACTAAGCTGTTGTTTTCTACTACATGTCATCCCCAAACTGATGGTCAAACTGAAGTTGTGAATAGAACTTTGTCTACTATGCTAAGGGCTGTTTTAAAGAAAAACATTAAGATGTGGGAAGAATGTTTGCCTCATATTGAGTTTGCTTATAATCGTTCGCTGCATTCTACTACAAAGATGTGCCCATTTCAGATTGTATATGGATTGTTGCCTCGTGCTCCTATTGATTTGATGCCTTTGCCGCCTTCTGAAAAATTGAATCTTGATGCTATGAAACGTGCTGAATTAATGTTAAAACTGCATGAAACAACTAAAGAGAACATAGAATGCATGAATGCTAAGTATAAGATTGCGGGTGACAAGGGGAGAAGGCAATTAATTTTTGAACCAGGAGATTTGGTTTGGTTGCACTTGAGAAAGGATCGGTTTCCTGAATTAAGAAAATCTAAATTGCTGCCTAGAGCTGATGGACCTTTTAAAGTGTTAGAGAAAATTAATGATAATGCATATAAGCTTGATCTGCCTATAGCTTTTGGGGTTAGTCCCACCTTTAACATTGCAGATTTGAAGCCGTATTTGGGAGAAGAAGATGGGCTTCAGTCGAGGACGACTCAAATGCAAGAAGGGGAGGATAATGAGGACATCAATACCAACGATACTTCCACGCCGTCTACGTCAGCCACGTCGCCTACGGCAGTACCAGTTTCTGGTCCTATTACTCGTGCTCGTGCTCGCCAACTCAACAATCAAGTGAGTTCATTCTTGAGTTCATATTCAGATTATTTAGAACATAGAAACGCGTGCACTCTTCTTTTGCTTAGGAACGATGGAGAGGACCAAAAGGGGAGAGGATTCGCGCAGGCAGGATTCGGGCTGCAGGACAGCACCAACTTGTGATGGATGCCACAACTTCGTCTGGACTCCGTTTTGGGTGTTCAAGTACTTCACGGAAAGCTGATAAAGTTTGCTTTCCAACGGATCCGGCCTCATGGTCATATCTGTTCGGAGTCGGTCGCTATCGTCGTTTTACTACAGAGTACTTTTCAGCCCACGGTGCTGCATCACCTGATTTTGGCCCAATGGGCTATGTACAAGTTGGGTCCATTAGGGACGCATCTTAGGGTTGGAGAACGACCACAACACCCTTGTGGTCGTCCTTCCCACATCATATACCCCTTAGTCGCCACCAGGAACACTTGGGTTTTGTTTAGATCAAGTTCAGCCATTGCTACTTGCTTGAAGCGCACGTGCTGGATCAGCCGCCCGTCTTCCTGTCTTCGGAACCCCACCTTATTGAGATTGTGATTGAGTTTAAAACCTTCATCTACATCTAGTAATTCAGTACTTGTATACTTGTTCTTGCTAGTTCTTCGATTGCTTGCAGGAACGGGTGCCCTAGTGGCCGGGTGACGCACTCCACAAGATCGCGGCAGCCATAGGAGGTGGTGTATCGGTTGCTAAGGCGCATCCTTGGATGGTTGTAGTCGGGCCGTGAACGTCGTCTCCTCCAATCGAGTTATCCCCATCTCCCTCTCATCGAAAGATCGGGCGCAAACCCTAGCGGGTTCGCATCAGTTGTCCAAAGTACTCGGACAGGTTCCATCCTTATGAGTGAACCTGAGTAAAAGTAGAGCATGCGATTTAGGCAGTATAGCATTCTCATTAATATCAAAGTGTAACTTAGAGAGGAAAGCATGCACCTTTTGTTGAAGTTGTTTTGCTCGGCTACGGGTAATTGGTCCTTCATATACTTGTGTTGTTGGAGCTCTGGCTGGGATGTCCTCATCATCCTCTCCCTCTTGAGAAGGAGTCGTCCTCGACTCTTCCGATCCGAAGAATGGAGATAGATTGGCGATAATGAAGCTGGTACTAACACTATATGTACTTGGAAGATCAATTTCATATGCATTATCATTTATCTTGCGAAGCACTTTAAATGGATCATTGGCTCGTGGCTGCAACTTGCTCTTGCGGTGGTCAGGAAAGCGATCCTTGTGCAAATGCACCCAAACTAAGTCTCCTTGTTCGAACAACATCTTCTTGCATCCCTTATTGGCGCGCTTCTCATATAGCTTGGTCATCTTCTCAATATTAGCTCGAGCTTGATCATGAAGTTTGTTGACAAACTCAGCACGCTTGCTTGCATCAAAGTTCACACATTCCTGCATAGGTAAAGGAAAAAGATCGATGGGAGCAGTAGGTTTGAAGCCATAAACAATCTCAAATGGAGAAAATTTTGTTGTGGAATGTACTGCCCTGTTATATGCAAATTCAACATGAGGCCAGCTTTCTTCCCAAAGCTTCAAGTTCTTCTTGAGGACAGCTTGCAGCAATGTTGACAAGGTGCGGTTCACAACTTCAGTTTGTCCATCAATTTGTGGGTGACATGTGGAGAAGAACAGCAATCTTGTCCCAAGTTTTCCCCACAATGTCTTTCAAAAGTATCTCAAAAACTTCGTGTCACGATCTGAAACAATTGTTCGTGACACACCATGTAGGCGCACAATTTCCCTAAAAAACTTTCAGCAATGTGTGAAGCATCATCGCTCTTATGACAAGGAATAAAATGAGCCATTTTGCTAAACCGATCAACCACAACAAATATTGAATCCCTCCCCCTCTTGGTTGAAGGTAAACCAAGAACAAAGTCCACAGAAATGTCTTCCCATGGGACATGAGGAATAGGCAAAGGAGTGTATAGACCACGAGGGTTCAAGCGTGACTTAGCTTTGTGACATGTTACACAGCATAGGACGTATCGCTCCACATCTCTCCTAATCTTAGGCCAAAAGAAGTGGTCAGCTAGCACTTGCTCTGTTTTCTTAGCACCGAAATGGCCCATCAGTCCACCAGCATGGGCTTCCTGCAAAAGCAAAAGATGAACAGAACAATCTGGAATGCAAAGTTTATTAGCCCAAAACAAAAATCCATCATGCAAATAGAATTTTTCCCAACTCTTGCCATCACCACATTTGGAAAAAGGTTCAGCAAAGTATGAATCAGTAGCATATAAATCTTTAACACTTTCAAAACCAAGAATTTTTGCATCAAGTTGAGACAGCAAAACATGACGTCGGGACAAAGCATTAGCAACAACATTATCTTTACCTTTCTTGTACTTGACAATGTAAGGAAAAGATTCAATAAATTCACTCCATTTAGCATGTCTTTTGTTTAGTTTTAATTGATCCTTAAGATGTTTCAATGATTCATGGTCTGAATGTATCAAAAAGTCTTTAGGCAAAAGGTAGTGCTGCCAAGTTTCCAAACTCCTCACAAGAGCATAAAGTTCTTTATCATAAACTGAATAATTGAGAGTTGGACCACTTAGCTTTTCACTGAAGTATGCAATGGGCCTTCCTTCCTACATGAGTACACCTCCAATCCCTATACCACTTGCATCACATTCAATTTCAAAAGTCTTACCAAAATCTGGAAGTGCAAGGAGTGGAGCTGTCGTCAATTTCATTTTCAGCTTTTCAAATGCCTTGTCTTGTGATGCACCCCAATGGAATGGAACTTCCTTCTTTGTCAATTCATTGATTTGGGCAGCAATGGTACTGAAATCTTTCACAAACCGACGGTAGAAACCGGCAAGTCCGAGGAAGCTTCATACTTGGCTCACATTTTGTGGTGGCAACCACTCACGAACAGCTTTGATCTTTTCTTCATCCACCTCCGCACCTTGACCTGAAACAACAAAGCCAAGAAAGACTACCTTGTCAGTGCAAAAGGTGCACTTAGCAAGGTTAGCATACAAGAATTCCTTCCTTAAAACAGCAAGGACACATTTTATATGTTCAACATGTTCTGCAAGAGACTTGATGTAAATCAGGATATCATCAAATTAAACCACAACAAACTTGCCAATGAAAGCTCTTAGTACATGGTTCATCAATCTCATGAATGTACTAGGTGCATTGGTCAATCAAAAGGCATTACCAACCATACATACAAGCCAAATTTGGTTTTAAAAGCTGTTTTCCACTCATCCCCTTCTCTCATTCGGATTTGATGATAGCCACTTCTCAAATCAATTTTCGTAAAAAGGATAGCACCACTAAGCTCATCAAGCATGTCATCAAGGCTAGGTATGGGATGTCTATACCTTATTGTGATGTTATTAACGGCTCAGCAATCAACACACATTCTCCATGATCCATCTTTCTTTGGAACTAAAAGAACAGGAACTGCACAAGGTGAGAGAGTTTCCTTTACATACCCTTTGTCGATGAGCTCTTGCACTTGGCGCTGAATCTCTTTTGTCTCCTCTGGGTTGGTGCGGTATGGTGCACGGTTGGGAAGTGAAGTACCAGGAACAAGATCAATTTGATGCTCAATGGCTCTCTTTGCTGGCAGCCCAGTGGTACTTCCTCGGGGAACACATCTTCGAATTTCTGTAACACATCAAAAATAACACTTGGCAAAGTAGAAGGTAAGTTGTTAGTCGAAAGAAAATTGTCTTTGTACAGCAGTACAAAGAACATGGCATTGGGTTCACTCAATTCTTTTAAATCCCCTTTCCTAGCCATCATAACTAAGTCCTCTTTTCTCTTTGGCTCGGTTCTTTGTAGCTGTGGTGTTTTATTTGGCTTTGGAGACACTCCTTCACTATGTTTGTGGGTCACTGTCAAGTGGTTCTCACTCTCTCGCTGTTTTCTCTTGATGTCATCCTTCAAAATTTCCTCCGGTGACAAAGGAAGCAAAGTAATTCGCTCTCCTTTGTACATGAGAACAAGCTTATTGGCTCCACCAAAAATCTGAACATCACGGTCATATAACCAAGGTCTTCTCAACAGCAGTTGGCATGCTTGCATGGGCACAACATCACATTCCACATGATCATTGTATTTCTCAATAGAGAAAGGAATTGTCACAGCGTTGGTTACACGTAACGCACCGCAATCATTAAGCCATTGCATCTTGTATAGAGAAGGATGGCGCCGCTATTTTAATCCCATTCTATCAATCAATTCTTGACTTGCAATATTATTGCAGCTGCCATTGTCAACAATAATTCTGCACAACTTTTCCTTGATCATGCCTCGGGTGTGAAAAAGATTGTGCCGCTGTCCATTCTACTCTTTTACAGCTGTAACACTAAGCACTTGACGAGAAATGAAGCAATTATTATCACCTTCATCGGGCTGAATCTCATTCTCATCATTTTCATTTTCCTCATCATAGCGTGGTGCATCTTCTTCTTCACTTTCAGATTCCCATTCACCAAGCTCATTCACAATCATGGTCCGCCGACTAGGACATTGGGCAGCAATATGCTCACGACCTTGGCACTTGTGACAAACAATGCTTTGGCTATGTGAAGACGATGCAGTCGTAGATGCACTAGAGGGGGCTGCTATACTTGTAGCTGGACGTCGTTGCTCTTGCTGAATTGCAGGAGAAGAAGCTATAGAGACCATTGTCTTTCCAACACCAATGGATGTTGATGGCCTAGCTACACCTCTATGTGACCTTCCTCCAATAACAAAGGTACCGGGCTGCTGCCGGTGCCATGGAGTTGAGATAGATCGACCCCCATAGGACCGACCACGTCTCTCTTGCTGAATTTTTCTCTCAATGCGCATGGATTGTTCAACAAGACCCTGCAGATTATGATATGGAAACATCTCAACAAAATCAGAAATTTCAGCATTGAGACCATGCAAAAATCTTGCCATTTTTGACTCATCATCTTCTCTAATCCCAGATCGAATCAAGAGCAACTCCTTCTCCTTGTAATAACCATCAACCGATTTGGATCCTTGTCTCAATGTTTGTAACCTATTGCGAAGGTCACGTTGATAGCTTGAGGGAACAAAGCGTCTTCTCATTACTCTCTTCATCTCATCCCATGTGTTGATATGTTCACACCCCAACACAAGCTGATTTGCTTGCATTTGATTCCACCAAGTGAGAGCATAACCAGAGAATTCAATAGAAGCAAGATTAACATGCCTCTGATCTGAGAGATTATGCACTCTAAAAATTTGATCACATTGCTCCTCCCACTCAAGATATGCATCTGCATCTTCCTTTTCTGAAAATTTTGGAATACTTAACTTGACACGAGCAATGTTGTTTGGATCATCTCTATTGCGATGATGATGGTCACCATCATGGGTAGCACCAAGACGGCGATCATGGCGATGTTCAAACTGCCGATGATCTGCAAAAGGGTTCTCATCTTCATAAAAATCATCATCATAATTATCATGTACCTCCTCTTCATCATCAAAGCACACACGGTGGCAATGGCCACACCTGTGAGCTCCTCCTCTTCGCTGATCATCATGACCAGCACGCCTACGACCACCACGGCCACCACTGTGGCCGGCGCAATGAAGAAGCCCTACCACCCCAGGCAGCAATTGGGGATGCGGCAGCTGCTGCAGCCACCCGGCACCCGAGGAGATCCCTCCTAGGGCACAACTAAGGCAACAACCCGCCGGTCGGGGCCCTCACGGAGTGCACCCGGTAAATCTTGACGGGGCGTTTGCAGGGGCTCGTGTACCATTCCGTATGTCCCAGGCCAACATTGTGGCCGCTTTCGCCGAGTTGGAGCACATGGACGACACCCCTGAGGTGCAGCGCCTGAGCTCGCCTGGAAGCTGCTCAAGAATAGGTCGAGCGATCATACCGTGGCAGATCCCGATTTGGGCGGACCAACTCGGCCCGCTCTGCAAGCTTCCACTCTGCTCACAGCAGATCAGATAGGGGTCACCCTCGCCAGAGGAACCCCCCACTACCCGTCGTCAACGAGGAGGTGGTGCAAAACCTCCATGAAGAAGAAGATGAAGAAAGAAGCCACCCCCGGAACGCCGGGCACCGTCAGGCTCGACGGCAGGAACACGAAGGCAGGCGTGCCCGCCGCGCCGACGATCGACAAGATGGTGATCTCAGAGATCGCCTCAGAGAAAATGCTCGGGACATACGCCATGACCTCGACGCTCGCCACCACGTGCGGGACGCGGCTGAACTCGAACGCTGTGAATGCTACGACTAGGACTACGGCCAACCCAATCGCCAGCCCGTACCAGAAGATGACGACGAAGCGGCGGAAGAAGAAGAGCGGTGTGTGGTCCATGAGCTCATGGAACGCGAACGGTACGACCTACGCCATGGCCCTCCGTGAGATGATAGACGACCCGGCCGTCCACCTTAGCGGCAGGATGACGCTCGGCAGCGAGCCGAGCATGGGCAAGACAACCACGACGTCGGCGATGAGACCTTCGATGGCTTCGCCGCTGTCTCTGAATGGCTCCGCGCCGTCCAGTGGCCCCACTCCTTCAAACCGGCACAAGTTGAGAAGTTCGACGGTCGCTCTGACCCAAAGTTCTGGTTGGAGACGTACCACACGGGAATCAAAGCAGCTCATGGCTCCAATGACGAAGCCACCGCCTACTTCCCTGTGATGCTAGGCAAGGAGGCGCTACTGTGGCTCAAGGGCCTCGGACAATGTGAAGCAGTGGAAGGGCGAAAGCCTCCGGGAGTACACGAATCGCTTCTTCAACAACCAGAACAAGCTCACTGATGTCGAGGACCGCGATGTCATCGACGTATACAGGCACGGACTCATCGACAACCCGCTGTTCAGAACACTCTTCAAAGCCAATCCAAAGACGGTCACCCAACTGATGGATGTGATTAACCTCGAGATCCAGGCCGATGAGGCCGAACAGGCTTAGTTCAAAAACAAGCACAAGTGACTGGAGGATGACGACCGAGTTGAGAGCTCGAAATGCCACGAGCCGTTGCGTGGACGCAAGACAGGCCTCGAGCCCCTTGTAGCCCTAGCAGAAGAAGAAGGCCGGGTGGAACCCAGGTTCCTCTCGGTAGAATTCCATGATACTCTGAACGAACAGTGCCCCTTTCATAAGGAGGCCAAGCACACTCTTCGCGACTGCCATGCGCTGCACAAGGAACTCGGCGCCATGCCGCCGATCAAGAAACAGCATTATAACAACAACGGCGGCCGCTACAACAACTACCGCCGCGACGGTTACAACGACCGTGACCGGCGCAATGACTACCGCCGCAGAGAGGACCGTGACCGCCGTGGCGACGATCGCCGCCGTGAGGCTCCGGCCCACCGAGAGGCTCCACGTCATCAAGATGATGAACGCCGACCCACTGCACCAGAGGACGCTCCCAGGCGCGGCACTAATGGCGACTTCCAGCACACTGATCGCCACGTCAACATCATCATCGGGGGGCTCGTCGCCTTTCCGGACAGACGGAAGGGAAAGCTCCACATGCGCGAGGTGAAGCTGGTCTCAACCAGGCCCGTGGAATACCTCCAGTGGTCGGAGATGCCCATCACCTTCAGTCGCGCCGACCACTGGGTCCACCTACCCGAGCCAGGGTCGTACCCACTCATCGTCGCCCCTGTCATTGAACGGATCCTTCTGTCCAAGGTCCTGGTCGACGGCGGGAGCACCCTGAACATCATCTTAACCAGCACTCTCAATAGCATGGGGTTCGACTACAGCCGACTCCTGAGCGCCAAAGATCCGTTCTTTGGCCTCGTGCCGGGAAAAGCTTCCAACCCGATAGGATGGGTCGCCCTGCCAGTAACATTTGGCACGCGGACAACTACCGCACGGAGTTCTTATACTTCGAAGTGGCCGACTTCCAGAGTTCCTACCATGCCATCTTTTGGTAGGCCCATGTTGGCTCCTGTTCATGGCTATATCGAACCTCACATACCTGGTCTTCAAGATGCTGGAGCCCAATGGAGTCCTCTCCATCTGTGGAGACATCAAGACCTCGGTCGAGTGCGACGGGGAAGCCATTAAGATAGCGGAGCTATCCCGACAACTTGGCAACAACGCTTTGCTGGCAGAAGCAACCCCCAAGGCGGCGACCGGTGAGCCAGTCCTCCCGGAGCAGAAGCAGCAGCACACGGCACTGATGCCTGCAGAAGCCCCCAAAGCGATCAGCTTGGGACTCGACGACCCAGCCAAGACGGCCCTCATATGGCCAGGGCTCACTCCCAAATAGGAAAGTGCGTTCACCTCCTTCCCCCGGGATAACTGGGATATCTTTGCATGGAAGCCATCCGACATGCCAGGAGTCCCGAGGGAGAAGGCTGAGCACTCCTTGGACTTGAGCAAGAACGTAAAGCCTGTCAAGCAGAAGGTATGCCGATTCGCCCAAGATCGAAAGGAGGCCATTAGGGTAGAGTTGAATAAGCTCCTAGTTGCCGGTTTCATTAGAGAATGCAAACACCTTGAGTGGCTTGCAGATCCTGCACTTGTAAAGGAGCAATCCGGTGAATGGAGAATGTGCATTGACTACACAGATCTCAACCGCTACTGCCCTAAAGACCCCTTCCCTCTTCCACAAATTGACCAAATCGTTGACTCCACGTCTGGCTGCATACTCCTCTGTTTCCTAGATTGCTACTCGGGCTATCACCAGATAGCTCTCAAGACATCCGACTAGGACAAAACAGCGTTCATCACCCCACATGGCATCTTTTGCTACAAAACAATGATGTTCGGGTTGAAAAACACCGGCGCCACGTACCAGAAGGCTGTCCAGGGCTGCTTGCAAAGCCAAATCGGCTGGAACATCAAAGCCTATGTGGACGATGTCGTCATCAAGACGTAAGATGCCGACTCCCTGATCGCCGACCTCCAAGAAGCCTTCAACAACTTGCGGAGCTTTAGGTGGAAGCTATACCCGACGAAATGCATAATCGGTGTACCATCAGGAAAGCTCCTGGGCTTCCAGGTTAGCCAACGCGGCATCGAGGCAAATCTAGTCAAGCTGGACGCCATACCCAACCTCGAGGAGCCCAAGTGCAAGAAGGACATCATGAAGCTCAAGTGAATGGTGGCAGCCCAGAGCCGATTCATCAGCAAGCTGGGCGAGAAGGGACTTCCGTTCTTCAAAATCCTAAAGAACGTGGACAAGTTCGAATGGACCCCTAAGGCTAGCACGGCCCTGGCCGACCTCAAGGATTTCCTAGTCACCCCCAGTACTCACAGGTCCGACTCCTGGGGAGGAGCCGTTGCCATACATCTTGGCCACCATGCATGTGGTCAACAAGGCCCTGATCGCCAAACGACCAGAGGAAGGCCACCCATACAAGGTTCAATGTCTCGTACACTTCGTCAGTGAGGTCCTCAGCGACTCCAAGGTCCAGTACCCTCATCCTCAAAAGCTGCTCTACGCGCTCCTGATCACCGCCCAGAAGCTACGCCACTACTTCCAAGCCCATGTCATCCGAGTCATCTCAAACTTCTCGCTCGGTGCCATCTTGCACAACCGAGATGCCAATAGGTGAATAGTGCAGTGGTCTGTAGAACTCGGCAAGCACACCATCAACTTCGAGCCACGGCAGGCCATCAAGTCCCAGATTCTGGCTCACTTCGTGGCCCAATGGACAGAGATACAAGGGCCAACCGCAGAGGAGCGGCCGTAGCATTGGAAGATGTACTTCGACGGTGCCCTCAACCTTGAGGGAGCCAGTGCAGGAGTGTTGTTCATCTCCTCGGAGGGGCAGCACCTAAAATATGTCCTTCAGATACACTACCAGGCCACCAACGGTGGGGCCGAGTACGAAGCCCTTATCCATGGTCTCCGGATCGTGGTGTCACTCGGCATCAATCGGCTCATGTGTGTTGGTATTTCTTACGGTCGCAGATAAATCCGCAAGCGCACGGATACCGTTGTAGCTTTCACCCGGAAGTATTCAGGGCATCGAATCCACAGGGAAGGCGGTGGTTGACTAGAGTAGTTATCCATTGTATTCAATCATAACAATATTAATATACCAAACTCTAGCAAGGGGTAAACATTGATAGATGGTAGTGTGACACACAGAAGGTTTCACTGCTCAGTATATAAGTCTAGTTAATATGAAGGTCCTAAAAGAGAACTAGGGGTTCTATGTACTTCTTGCATATGGGTTACATTCCTACAAGTGTATATATACAAGCTCAGAAGGAACACATGTTAGAGGGCAAATCGAGGAATCGTGGGATCCCCTCATCCAAGGGTACTGTCACGATGTTTATCACGAAGGCCTGCAAACGCCCAAACCCGAACGACGAGGATTACAAAGGACGGACAGGGCTGTCACCACCTGCCGCCTACCTCTGAATACATGGGGTAGGGTATCCCCAATGGTATTTCATATCCCAAACACCACGTTTGTAATATGAAATAACTACTCTATTTATTGTCCAGATAAACAGAGCAACCTTGCGGCACATTGGGCCATTGCCATAACATGCATCCACTATACTAAGGTGCAAGACATACAACTTATATGATGAACAAATAAGGCAATAAGCCAAATAACATAAGCAAGATAGTAATTCCATTAAAGCTCAGAGTCTTATAAGTAAACAAAAGATAAAAGATAACTAAGCTCTGGGCTTACCAAGACTCCTTCGGAAGCCCGTAGAAACTCCACTCCTAAGACTACTTAACTACAAACTAAGACTAGAATGCGTGGCAAAGAGAGCTCTTCTTTCTTGGTGTGTGTTGTATAGGAGGCATTGGTCATCTATTTATAGTACTAGGAGGCGGTTCAGGG
The DNA here is from genome assembly GCA_004135705.1 of Alloteropsis semialata. NCBI lineage: Eukaryota > Viridiplantae > Streptophyta > Magnoliopsida > Poales > Poaceae > Alloteropsis > Alloteropsis semialata. Next base: position 39,813,203 of record CM014277.1, read on the forward strand.
CCGGTACAAGGTGGTTGAAGCCGAGTGGGCCCATCCCCGAGTTGGCCGATTCCTTGACGTCGCCCGACCCTTAGATTCACCGACTGAAGATGTGCACAGCGTGGATGATCTTCTGGAGGCGGTATTGACGCGTGAGAGAAGGGGGAGGCTCAATGGCCTTGAGACTAGGTCGGCCGACCCAGCTAGGTCGGCCGACCTAGTCCAGGCACCGCTCGTCTCGTTCTTCTTCTGAGTGACTGTAGTATGAGCCCTGGTACACGTGGAGGCTAGGTATGTACTCTCGGAGTAGATCTTGATTCTCATGTGGGCCCATCAATCCATGTGTTCTCCTTATCCTCCTTGTCATCCCTTGGATGTAACCATCATTGATTCAACGCTTTGGATGACATGCACTTGTGCTTATTCTGCATGGCCAAACTTGGGCTCCATTGGGCTCCAGGCCAGGTCGGCCGACCAGGTTAGGTCGGGCGACCTGGTCTTGGCCCTGTTTTACTTCATCTTTTGGCTCATTTCTCCTGCAACCAAATAATCTCCGTGTACAAGTGGAACTACATTATTTGAAACCAAATCCTATTGATTATTGCTAGTTTATTTTATTTTATCATGTTGGCGTTACAAGATATTCATGACTTAACAAGCGCCAACAAGCTCCCCCACACTTAGCCTTTATTCGTCCTCGAGTGAAGCTTAAAGACTAAGGTGGAAAACAAGACTCCAATTGATATGATGCAAGCATATAAATTATTTCAAGACATACCTGTACTTGTGAATTTTGAAGTGTCTATCATGTAATCTTGGATGGTTGAGAAATGGAACGACCTTGATTCAAGTCATCTCAACTCTTCTGTTAAGTAACTTGGGTTTTCGATAAATTTTCAAAAACACAACCTTACCTAGCTCCTCAAATGATTCTCTCAAATCTCTCAATGTGTATGGTTCCTCACCAAAGCATTAATTTGCCATCTTTCACCCTACTTCTAAAAAGGCTTATGTGGAGCTCATGGTAGGGGTAAGGATAAAGCACACTTGCATCACATATATTGCAAAATCAAAGAGTGGATCCTTGAAGAAAATTATTCATACGATCTGATCAAGATGTGCATCTGTGTGGAACACTGGAAAATGTATATGGAAACTATGATAGCTTCTTTTTGTATGATCTCTCTCCCCCTTTATTTTGAAAACATGACTATCTCATTTTTTCTCTTCTCTTTTTTTTTGCTCAATGCTTTTATGAGTATTTTTTTCTTGGACCTTCATGTGTCCAAAATGTTTTTCTATAGCCCATGTCTCTTTTGCAAAGGATATTTGGAGAGAAATTCATAAGACATATGGAGCATTTATTTGGTGGATGGATGGGTATTGCTAACTTCCAGTGTAGAAGTTTAGCAGATGTATGTGGAATGTACGTGATCTTGATCAAGAAAGCATGAAGAGCATCTTGCAAGGGTCACAACAATTTGACAAAGCTCAATGCAATAGCAAGCAGCATATGTGTAAGGTTTTCAATATGAGCAACATATGGCTTTGGTAGGAATGGAATGTCATTGAGGAGCTTTGCAAGGCTATTGATTTTAAACTTTTGCAATAAAAACCTCCCAAGTACTTTATACAGAAAGAACAAGATTTCTTTCATCATACCATATCACATTAATCAACCATTTAGATAAACATGTTTTCCTAAAGAATTATGTTCACAAGCAACAGGTGTATGTGCAAGGAATAAAGAATATGCAAGCCAATCAAGGATGGACATGTATATCAAAGGAGCATCGGGATTCATTGAGTTTAATTTTTAGTGATCATCTTAAATTTGGAATTACTTAAACTCATGAATCAGAGAGGATGTGCAAACCATCGCTCTGGACGAGAATGTGGGCGAGAGGTACCAGAGGGCCTTCGGCCGACCTGGGGGATCGGCCGACACCTTCTGGGCCTTGGTCACCTTGATTTTCCTTGACCTGGCCGGTGCGATGTTGTACAACCTGTCTGTGGGTGGTCTCAATCATATGTGTGTCAGAAGGCTCGAGAGACCCCCACACTTGACCTTTTGCTTGCATTTATTCTCACACAATGGAAACAAAACAATGGCTACATGGTTTTAAGAACCATGAGCCTTTATTGGAGTTCAAATATTTTTAGTGTTTTTAAGTTATGTAATTTTTTATGGATTTTTTTTCATGGCAAACAAATCTTTCAAGGTAACTAAGCAGGAGATCAAAGGAAAATAAGTGCACAGAGTATTTTGGATACTTCCCTGACCAATTCCCCCAGACTCTAGTCTTGCAAGCGAATGCAAGATTTGAGCTTAAGAGTGCCAAAAGATTTGTCCATTGTTCATCTTGCTTCATTGTGCAAATTTCTTCCATGTGACTAAAGATGTTGAATGTTGAAGTTATGCTCGCCATCCTTTAGTTATCACTCCATTCCTGCAAAAAGTTAGTGGACAATGAATACCCAAAGGACTATAAAGAATAAATCATTGTTGCCATTGGGTTAGCTGTTCACATCCACGCTTAAAAACAAATTGGTTTTTTTAGCATACTAAGCGTAGATCCTGTTTGCCTTTCTCCCTTTTTTCAGACTTTAATTCCACCATTTTCTTGTAAGCACAACTCAAATAAGGCTGAATTTAAATCGCATCAACATGATCACAAGGGGCTTTGCAATATACTCGCAGTGGACCTTCGAAAGGTGATGTACCTCCTTGTATGTTATGCAGCAATTGTTGCAGCGCATCCAATGCCTTGGTTTATCTCCAATTTGAATCAAGCTTGATGACTTACCCGATTGAATTTGAAATCTTTCCTACAGGGGTTGGTCCATACATACAACCAATATCTATACATGCATCTACTCAAAGGTTCATTAATCAAACTTGACACCATGTCAAATCTAACTAAAGTAGGTTGTTTAACCTAAGCACCATGCTTAAATTAAAAAGCCTATGAACACATTTTGCAAAATACATTCAAACCAGAGCATACGAGGATAGATAAATGGATAACCTGACCGAGCATTTTTCAAATGGAGATATCATGAGTATATGAGTGGTGAACTTCGGGTTACCTCCCGGAAGGGCTTTGTTTAAAATCAAAAGCAAGACATGATGCTTACCTTGGCATACTTACCGTTGGCGGTTAGTTGATGACGAGTTTAGAATTTGTCGCCGCGGTAGTTCCTTGGCTCTTGCTGATATTATTGACGGTGAAATGGTCGCACATGGATTGCAAGTGCACACTAAATGTTGGGATTTCCCAAATAAGTAGTTGGCAAAGCGGCAAAACACGAGCAGACGTCTTTTCTCATGGAAGCAAGCACAAGAACCAAGGATGCAAGGCAAGGTGGAGCCAGGAGCCATGTGGGGACTACCGAGGTGCATCACCACAATGGCATGTACACCCAGTTGTCTTAATCCCACTGAGCCTTGCCGGCTATATCTTTCTTTTTTCTCTTTTTTTTAGATTTGTTAAGCAAGAAATGCAAGAACTAGCATCACCTGAAAACCAAGATAAATTTTGTACCAATGGAACTTGTCGTGTAACACTTACCAACCTCCCCCACACTTGGATTTTTGTGTATCGCAGGACACCCAAAAACCAAGTGTGTAGGCCTCCTTTGAATTTGCTCCATCACTAGAATTTACCATTGTTGGTATTGCTGACGTAGCTCCATGTTTTTAAGCATTGCACCCTTCGTTCTTTTCAGTTGCAACCTGTAATGGCTAGTGACCAAAAATACCCGAAGGGAACTTGTCCTAAAACATGTTCTTGCTTTTATTTTCTCCTTTTTTTTTCTTAAACTTGAGAGCCCATCACATGAAAATCCTAAGGAAGGACAGGAAAAAGGCCGAGGGCACTTGGTAGCTTAGCTGGGGGCAAGAATTGACGGTGGAGTGTACCAACTCTCTTTGAACAGAGGAGGCCTGGGATCGGCCGACGGCCTGGGTTGGCCGACCCTGGCACGGCTCCGTTTCAGCCAAGCTTTCAAGGTTTGCACTAGATTTGCTAGCGTGAACTGATGGTGATTGAATTTGCCCTAGGTCGGCCGACGGATGGGGTCAGGCGATTCTGGCACAGGACCCATTCTGTTGAACCTTCGCAGCAGTATACCAGATGCAAAAGCTGTTTCGAATCTGAATGAATGCGGCGCAGGAAAGGCAGCCACAGGTCGAGCGACCCATGGGGTCGGCCGATGGCCTGTTGGCACCTCTCAAGCCCAGCTAGCTCGGCTATCCTACGTGGTCCTGGCTCATTAAGATTATATATGTGTATGCAGGAGCGGGGGATGCAAAGGGATTTCAAGATAAAAGACTCCAAGTTTAAATTTCAATGCACAAAATTGATTTGGAATTTAAACATGCAAAGATTGGAATTTAAACATGCAGAGATTGGAATTCAGAAAAAAAACAATGTGAAATAAATATGAGATACATACCGATTTACCTGTCGGTGAGGACTCGTCGGTTTACGTCCGTCGAGTGGGGACGTCTCCATCATAAGTTTTGACTTTATGTAACATTTGGAGATGGTTTGTATTGCCATACCTGTTTGTCTTCTTCGGACGGGATCATGTAGGCCTTGGTGTTGAGCCTTGGCCTTGGGTCCGTTCGCGTTGGTCTTCCCATGTAATGGGCTGGCGTGTACCAATCTGACAGATGCTAGCCTAAGATCGAACACGGTGTCTCTCATGTTCAGCTCTGGGCCGGTTTGCGAACCAGAGTGAATCGAGAACTCGCGAATCGTTCTTTCGGCAGTAGCACTCGTCGATATTGGTGATGTAGGATTGACTGGAGTTGCTGCCGATCAGACTACCTAGGAAGATACGATGCAAGATCGTATTTCCTGATAATCTTGGGTTGTCGATGAAGTCCATTGGCAGTTCAAGACCAGTCATACACTACCCTGTTCCACATCAAAGAGAAACAGAGCAAAGATAACCCTGCCGGAGCAGTGGTAATTAATCATGCTATTAATTGAGTACATGGGTTAACCACACTCTTCAACCATTGCCGTTCCCCGGCAACGGCGCCAGAAAGCTTGTTGGTATTTCTTACGGTCGCAGATAAATCCGCAAGCGCACGGATACCGTTGTAGCTTTCACCCGGAAGTATTCAGGGTATCGAATCCACAGGGAAGGTGGTGGTTGACTAGAGTAGTTATCCATTGTATTCAATCATAACATGATTAATATACCAAACTCTAGCAAGGGGTAAACATTGATAGATGGTAGTGTGACACACAGAAGGTTTCACTGCTCAGTATATAAGTCTAGTTAATATGAAAGTCCTAAAAGAGAACTAGGGGTTCTATGTACTTCTTGCATATGGGTTACATTCCTACAAGTGTATATATACAAGCTTAGAAGGAACACATGTTAGACGGCAAATCGAGGAATCGTGGGATCCCCTCATCCAAGGGTACTGTCACGATGTTTATCACGAAGGCCTGCAAACGCCCAAACCCGAACGACGAGGATTACAAAGGACGGACAGGGCTGTCACCACCTGCCGCCTACCTCTGAATAACTGGGGTAGGGTATCCCCAATGGTATTTCATATCCCAAACACCACATTTGTAATATGAAATAACTACTCTATTTATTGTCCAGATAAACAGAGCAACCTTGCGGCGCATTGGGCCATTGCCATAACATGCATCCACTATACTAAGGTGCAAGACATACAACTTATATGATAAACAAATAAGGCTATAAGCCAAATAACATAAGCAAGATAGTAATTCCATTAAAGCTCAGAGTCTTATAAGTAAACAAAAGATAAAAGATAACTAAGCTCTGGGCTTACCAAGACTCCTATGGAAGCCCGTAGAAACTCCACTCCTAAGACTACCTCACTGTTAACTAAGACTAGAATGCGTGGCAAAGAGAGCTCTTCCTTCTTGGTGTGTGTTGTACAGGAGGCGTTGGTCATCTATTTATAGTACTGGGAGACGGTTCAGGGCCGGTACAAGGCGTTTGAAGCCGAGTGGGCCCATCCCCGAGTCGGCCGATTCCTTGACGTCGCCCGACCCTTAGATTCACCGATTGAAGATGTGCACGGCGTGGATGATCTTCTGGAGACGGTATTGAAGCGTGAGAGAAGGGGGAGGCTCAACGGCCTTGAGACTGTGTCGGCCGACCCAGCCAGGTCGGCCGACCTAGTCCAGGCACCGCTTGTCTCGTTCTTCTTCTGAATGACTGTAGTATGGGCCCTGGTACACGTGAAGGCTGGGTATGTACTCTTGGAGTAGATCTTGATTCTCATGTGGGCCCATCAATCCATGTGTTCTCCTTATCCTCCTTGTCATCCCTTGGATGTAACCGTCATTGATTCAACGCTCTGGATGACGTGCACTTGTGCTTATTCTGCATGGCCAAACTTGGGCTCCATTGGGCTCCAGGCCAGGTCGGCCGACCAGGTTAGGTCGGGTGACCTGGTCTTGGCCCTGTTTTACTTCATCTTTTGGCTCATTTCTCCTGCAACCAAATAATCTCCATGTACAAGTGGAACTACATTATTTGAAACCAAATCCTACTGATTATTGCTAGTTTATTTTATTTTATCATGTTGGCGTTACAAGATATTCATGACTTAACAAGCGCCAACAATGTGCTATGGCAACTCCAAGCTAGTCGTCGAGCAAGTCAACAAGAACTGGGACACGACAAAAGAGACCATGAGCACATACTGCGCTGAGGTCCGCAAGCTTGAAGCCCACTTATACGGGCTCGAGCTCCACCATGTCCTACGGGAAGACAACGTCGCCGCCGACGTCGTGTCTAAGCTAGGATCCACTAGGGCCCAGGTGCCAGTTGGTGTTTTTGTACAACACCTACGCACCCTGTCTATAAAGATGCTTGAGGATGGCAGCCCAATGCCTGACTCGGAACCACTTTTGGGTGGCCCGGTGACCAACGAAGTTCTCCTGGTAGAAGCAGACTGGCGCGCCCCCCTTCATTGCTTTTATCATGGAGAGCTGGTCACCAGAAACAAAGGAGGAAATTGAAAAGCTAGCTCGACGCTCGCCAAACTACGTCGTCATTGGTGACGCCTGGTACAGAAAGGCGGCCTCCACTGGCATACTCATGAAGTGTGTCCTTCATGATGAAGGCATCAGCCTCTTGCAAGAAATTCACTCGGGCATGTGCAGCAACCACGCCGCCGCTGGGACCTTAGTCGGCAAAGCCTATAGGGCAGGGTTCTACTGGCCCACGACCCTTTCCAACGCCAAGGACCTGGTGCGCCATTGTACCAGGTGCCAGTTTTTCCAGAAGCAAAAACACTTGCCAGCCCAGGTGCTCCGAACGATCCCCCCATCTTGGCCATTCGCAGTATGGGGACTCGATAATGTCGGGCCATTCAAAACCGCCCCCGGTAGATTCAAGCACATCCTAGTGGCAGTTGACTAGTTTACCAAGTGGATCGAGTACTAACACCATGTCAGCTATAGCCGCCAAGTTCATTGAAGAGCTCACCCATCAGTTTGGTGTTCCGAACCGTATCATCACCTGCTTAGGATCAGAGTTCACAGGACATGAATTTTGGGATTTCTGTCATAACGACTACATCGACGTCTACCACTCTTCCTCGGCGCACCCCAGGTGCAATGGCCAAGTTGAGCGAGCCAACGGCATGGTCCAGGACTCGCTCAAGAAAGCCATGTACGACGACCTCAGCAAGCACACCGGCCGGTGGGCCAAAGAAGTACCCATCGTCGTGTGGGCCTGCGAACACAGAAGAGCTGGGCAACCGGCTACACCCCATTCTTCTTGGTATACAGCTCCAAAGCCATCCTCCCAGCCGACCTCGCTTACAGTGCCCCCCGCATCCAGCACTGTGAGGAAGGCGACGCAGAAACAAGTCCATGGTTCGACATCGATAGCGCAGAGAAGCACCGACTCGCCGCCCTAATCCAACACGCCCGGCACGAGCAGCAAGTCTGGCGATACCACGACAGGAACATCCGGGAAAGATCCCTCAATGTTGACGACTTGGCCCTACGCCGAGTCATGTCCACCAAGGATCAGCACAAGTTGTCGGCCCCTTGGGAAGGACCTTTCATCGTCAAGGAAGTCGTCTCGCCAGGGACACACCGCCTCCAGTGGGCCAATGGTGACCCCATGCCGAACATGTGGAACATCCAACATCTCACGAAGTTCTACCCATAGATGTTCTCAAAAGCTATGTATCCTCCCTCTCATATTAATTAAAAGCATTTTTTTCTTCGCCAATGACTCTGGGGCATATGCCCCGCTTCTTCCTCTTCACCTGACATCCAAGCTGATGCTCGGGGACTGGGCCTGACCCAGACAGCGATCAACCTATCATGACCACAGGGAGAGTCCCCGCTGACTCTGACTTCTGAAGTCCTTGCCCGACCCCATGTTCCTCCCGATAACAGCCGAGCTAACCCGGTCGGCCCGAGTCCCTAACCGTGAAACCCTGAGCTCCGTGCTCAACCCGAGTGCTACCAGCAAGTAAGCCTTCCAACTAAGTGTCGCTGAGTGGTAACCTGTCCTCTCCGTGAGCAGTGGTTAGCGGGATAAAAGGGCGCTTAAACGGCACAAGGCCGTGACCGATCGGGCGATGTGGAGTTCTAGTTGGCAGGGAAAAGGGTTCACTACTCACTCTATCAGTCATAACACACAATGCTTCAATAAGCCGAACTCTAGTTTATAGTTTACATTAATAATTGTTATTTTACAAGCCGAGATCTTTTGCTACAGCCTCCGCCAAGGGCGTACACTCCTCAACCAGGTCGTCGAACTGTTCGTCGGTGACCCCATCAGGAACACCCTCGCAGATCAGAGCAAGGACGAGGGATGGGAAGTGCGCTCATATCAATGCCAAGATCCGACTACCACAGCCGACTGCGGTCTCCTGCACCAACTGCGCTGCGCAAGTGGGGTCAGCCCAGAGCCACTGAAGCAACGTCAAGGCCGTTGGGCCCGACCCAGTGGGGACCAGAAAACTGGCATTGAACTCGGCGGCCTGTCAAAGCTCCAGAAGCTTGGCTCGGATGCCTGCAAAAGGAAGCCCCTAAGCATCCAAGCCCACAAGAAAAGCAGCCCGTCTGACAAGCAGCACTTACCATGCATGGCCTGGTCATGTTCGTCTATTAGGTGCTGGTGGACCTCCGCCAGGTGCTCGCACTCAACTTTGAGGCGTTGGTTGGCACCCTTCAGCGAGCTGACTTCCTCCTCGAGCTTTCGCTTGGCCCCGGAAAGCTTCTCCACTTTACTTTGGAGCGCCTTCTCCTTCTTCTCCGCATCTACAAAACACGACTGTCAGCGACAAGGTGTCAGCAAAAAACTCAGAGCAGAAGCTTACTGTCTGCAATGGCCTTCAGGTCGCCCATCAGCTCTTCATTGAGCTTGACGATGTCGGCCAGCTCCCTCTCCTTCTTCATCAGGAATTCCTTGGAGCTGTTGGCAGCCAACTTCAATTCTTCCTGCATCCTCGCCAGGGTCCGACGATCCTCCAGAGCCCACCGCTTAAAGACAAGGTCTTTCGCAACCCGAGCTGTGAAACCCTGCACCACGACAGCAGGCAGCTAGTCACTACACGTGCGACAAAGTTGACACGACAAAGAAACCATACCTTAACGACGCGATCCAGAACGCCGGCCACGTTTCACAGCTTCCGGAGTTCGTCCTCATGGTCGGCAATGTCGAGCTCCAAAGCCCGCTCTGGAGTCAGCGCCGACGTGCTAGGCCCGGCCCCGAGCCCGGCCACAGCCGTTTCAACTCTAGGTGCCATGACAGCGCCGAACCCGGCATCCGGCTGCTCCCCTAGTAGCTGATCATCGTCGTCCTCGAGTGGAGGAGGACCACCGATAGGATCTTCTATCCCCGTGACACTCCCCGGGTCTTCATCCACGCCACCCGTCCCCTGTTTGTCGTCGGCTGGCCGGCTCGTTCCCAAAGAGATGCGCGGGGGACTTGGTGGCCGAGCCTGGTCTTCGGGCAACGGATGCTCATTGCTTGCTCCGGCAGGCCCACCTCAGTATCAGCCCTGGACCCTGTATCCGTGGCAGACGGCTAGACCAACACCTTCTTGTCGCTCGATACTGGGAGCGACATCAGATCAACCCCGCCTCCACGACTTCCGGTCCTACATACAAAAAGAAACATGGCTTCAACATCGCAATCCAGTCAACATTCAAGATACGTCCAGTAACATACCCCCTCCTCCCTGGATGCTTGAACACCACCCTATTCAGCAGTGCAGGGGGCGTAGGCTGGGCGTCGGAAGTCACTCTGATGGCGCCTCTGATTGAACAAAGGGGGTCCCTTGACCGCCAATGCCAGTTCGGGGCGACTCCCCCAGGTCTGGGCTCGAGGGGGACCCGTCGACTTCATCCTCAGCGTCGCTTCCTGAGGATATCAGCCTCCTCCTCTTCCTCGCCTGGGACTTGGACCGCGCAGCCTGCCCCGACTTGGGCAGTTGCTTCGATGAAGACCCCCGGGTGGTCGACCTTGTCGACCTCGGCACCACCACCTTGCGCACAACCATGCGCTTCTGCCTCCCGTGTTGTCGCCTCCAGCCACCGATGTTGCCTGGTTGTCGCCCGACTCCTCCAGGGGAGCAGGAATGAGGTCGCCGGCCTCCCACTCGGCAGGTTCCTCATCCACTACTCAGGGGCCCTGGACGCCTCGTCCGTCATCACCAGTTTCTCCGGCCGTACGCTGCGCTTGGGTAACGGAGCCGGGCAGAAGTACTTTGTAGCACGCTCCTACAACAAGGCCGAGAATTTCAGCAAAGTCACCCCGCAGGCATCAGAGCAAGCAGAATACAGAAGCATGCAGTACTTACCGGTGGTGCCAGATTGTGCAAAGAAAATGCCACAGGGGCACCTTCATTGAAGATATCTCCCATCATAAAGCCGGAGACTCGCTCAAAAGTCTCGGCCATCGACACGGTCCGGACTTGTTCCTGGGTCAGATTCCTGGCACCCCAGAATTCGTATCCTGGGTGCACCTGGTCCTTAATGGGCTGGGTTAGGCACCCGACAAAGGAAATCATGATGGCTGCAGCAGTCAACTTTTTTCTTCGCCTCGGCTATCAGCTGCAGCAGTTCATTGACCTCCCGCAGTTCTTCGCCTTCAGGAAGTGACTCCCAGTGCGCAATCTTCTTCGGACGGTGTCTAGTCCAGGTCGGCAGAGCAGGAGGGTGATTGCCGATGTAGAACCACTCGCGCCTCCAGCCCTTGTTGGAACCATTCATGTCCAGCACAAAGTAACCCGGGCTGGCCCTTTCCCGGCATCTTCCCCGATAATCTTCATACGGTAAAGCCTCCGCCACAAATTGAAATGTGGCGGGATCCCAAGAAACGCCTCACAGAGGTGGATAAAGACTGAGATCATCAGGATGGAGGTAGGATTCAGGTGGGTAAGCTCGATACCGTAAAAGTTGAGCAGCCCACGGAAGAAGTCACTAGTTGGCAACCCAAAGCCACGCTCGAAGAAGGAAGCGAAGACGGCAGTCTCCATCTCCAAACGCTCCCATGGGTGTCCGTCATAACCGGAATCTCGCCACAGTAACACCTCCTTGGGTCCTAGGATGCCTCGGCTCACCATGGCCTGGAGCCTCTCCTCTGTCATGGAGGATTGACCCCAGGCGGGTTCTTGGCGCGACACTTCTCTTCCGCCGCCAGTCCACTCTTGGCCCTCCACGAGGGCATCTCCCGCCTTCCCGGCGTCGCCTGCCCCGGAGGTGGTCACAGGCATTATGGCCGCATCACCACCATCGACGGCGACCATGGACCCCACAACATCACTGCACGTGTTGGTGGAAGCAGACGAACTGCCCATAGCAGGCCCCGCCCCCGCAGCAGCAGCCGTGCCGCTTGCACGGCTCGTCATGTGCTCCACCCTCATCGGCGATGACACCCTCTCCTCCGGCGCTGGCACCTTCGTGGGAAGTGACGACTCCGCCATCGGTGCAACAGGAATGGAGGCTAGTCTTCAAGCCGCGTGGTGCCCGGAAGCAATAAGATTCCCTCGGATCGCGGCGGCGACGGCGGCAGCGCTGAGTCACGGCGGCAGCGGCGAGAAATGGCTGCAAGGGCAACAGTGGTGGATGATGGCGGAGTGGGGGGATGGTGGATCTGGGAATGACTGCAGTGAAACCTAACCCGGTGGCCGATTCGATTTATTCCCCCCTCCCCCCCACTGGTTCAAATTACCCTAACGGCGCCGTGACTAACGGACAGAATCCGTGGCATGGCCGTTAATTGCGGGCCAACGGCTCTCCGCGCGCCAACGGCTATTTGCCCAACGACTCCGCTAGCCCCGACGCTCAGGGACTCGGCGCTCCTACTTCGGTCAACGAGTCTCCATGACTCGGCTAGCCCCGACGCTCGGGGACTTGGTGCTCCGACTCCGGTCAACAGGTCTCCGTGACTCGGCCAGCCCCGACGCTTGGGGACTCAGCGCTCTGACTCCGGTCAATGGGTCTTCGTGACTCGGCCAGCCCCGACACTCGGGGACTCGGCACCACGACTCCGGTCAATGGGTCTCCGTGACTCGGCCAGCCCCGACGCTCCGGGACTGGCACTCTGACTCCGGTCAATGGGTTTTCGTGACTCGGCCAGCCCTGACGCTCGGCGTGGGATATGGGTACCCTTGGGCCCACTATCGACTGGGCACGTAGTCGGCCTGGGCCCACGTCTGACAATGATGTGGGCTTACCCTAGGCCGGCCCACGAGGTTCCTCGACTTGATGGATAAGATTGGAGAAGACTTAGTCCGCAAGGCGTATGGCGATATACTCGGATCTGACCCGAGGATTATGTTGCAACTAACCCGGATTACTTTCCTAGTCATAGCCGGATACAATTAAAGATAACCGACTTGTAAACCCTAGGCCATCAGCCTATATAAGGCGGCCTAGGTCAACCCTTTCATTCATTCGACTCTTAGCCACCAGGTCTCCTATTATAACCAGGAACTCGTCGTTGTTCTCAGGAAATTCGTCGAGCAAAGCAATATACCACCACCGAGCACAGGACGTAGGGTAGCCCGAACCTGTATAAACCTTGCGTCTCTGTGTTACCTTGAGCTCCCTAGTCCTGTGATTGCCCTTTGCCTACAAATCAACAACTTGGGTACCCCCGGGTGGACTGCTGGAGGATAACTCCGACAGTTGGCGCACCAGGTAGGGGTAATCGCGGGGCATTACAGCTAGCTCGATGGCAGATCGCCGCGGTGTCATCTTCCCCGAGAGCCTCAAAGATTGCCCTGTGCATCTTGAGGGCATCAGCTTCTTCGCCGAGATTCACTCCACCACCTCCGACTCGGACGCAACGCCTCTCGCCGTCACATCGACCAGCTCCGCGTTGTCGGCCTCGTCGGTTTAATCATCGATCTTGGCTCTGCTCCAGCAGTGGTTCGACACAATTGCGCTTTGTGACCAAGCTCCACACTCGACCACCTGTCCAAGGCTCCCAGCCCTGGACGAGCTCCTTGCCAAGTTGGATCGTGTCCATGACACCATCGCCGAATGCATCGCCATGTCTGAAGAGGCCATGCATCAACCTCGCGACCAGCTCCCCATGGGATTGCGCAACGCTTCAACCATCTACTTGGCTCAACTCCAGAGCGACATGTCTCAGATCCGATCTGAGATCCCGGCCAAGCCCACCCAGTCCCCGGACTGCGGGGAGTTTCAAGTAGCCACAAGTGTGCTCCTGCCGGCCTCGGTCGACCCGAGCGATGACTCAAGCTACGCCACGCCTCCGGGGCGTGAAGTCTTCATTTCCGAGGAAAAAGTCACCCAGGACGGGGAAACTAACTCGGACAGGGAGCGCCGTCAGGAGCACAATGCCGACCGAGCTTGCCGACGCAACGAAGAAGCCCAACCGCCCCAGGCAGCGGCTGGGGATGCGGCAGCTACTGCGGCCATCGCGGCACCCGAGGAGATCCCTCCCGGGGCACCACTAAGGCAACAACCTGCTGGTCGGGGCCCTCGCAGATTGCACCCGGTCAATCTTGATGGGGCATTCGCCCAGGTATCCTTTCGTACGCCTCAGGCCAACATAGCGGCCGCTTTCGCCGAGTTGGAGCACATGGCCGACACCTCTGAGGTGCAACGTGCCCAAGCTCGCCTGGAAGCTGCTCAAGAACAAGTTGAGCGGTCATACAGTGTCAGATCCCGATCTAGGTGGACCAACTCGGCTCGCTCTGCAAGCTACCGCTCTGCTCATAGCAGATCAGAAAGGGGTCAACCTCGCCAGAGGAACCCCCCACTACCCATCGTCAATGAGGAGGTCGCGCAAAACCTCCACGAAGAAGAAGATGAAGAAAGACGCCACCCCCGCAACACCGGGCACCGACGCCAAGAGCCCGATGATAGGCTCACCTGCTGCGCCGATGACCGACACGATGGTGACCTCAAGGACCACCTCAGGGAAAACGCTCGAGACATACGTCACGACCTCAACGCTCGCCACCACAAGCAGGACGCGGTGGAACTCGAATGCCGCGAACGTTACGACCGGGACTATGGCCGACCTGATCGCCAACCCGTACCAGAAGACAACGACGAAGCGGCAGAAGAAGAGGAGCGGCGTGCGGTTCATGAGCTCATGGAACGCAAATGCTATGACCTGTGCTACGGCCCCCGGCGGGACGACAGGTGACCCCACCGCCCACCTCAGCAGTGGGATGACGCTTGGCAGCAAGCTGAGCGTGGGCAAGACAACCACGACATCGGCGACGAGACCTTCAACGGCTTCTCCACTTTCACTGAACGGCTCCGCGCCGTCCAGTGGCCCGACTCCTTCAAACCAGCACAAGTCAAGAAGTTCGACGGTCGCTCCAACCCAAAGCTCTGGTTGAAGACTTACCACACGGCAGTCAAAGCAGCCCATGGCTCCAACGACCAGGCCGCCGCCTACTTCCCTATGATGCTAGGAAAAGAGGCGCTACTGTGGCTCGAGGGCCTCCCTCAAGACACCATCGATAGTTGGGCAGACCTCTGCCACGCCTCGATAATGTGAAGCAGAGGAAGGCCGAAAGCCTCCGGGAATACACGAATCGCTTCTTCAACAACCGGAACAAGCTTACTAATGTTGAGGACCGCGACATCATCGACGCATACAGGCGTGGACTCATTGACAACCCGCTGTTCAGAACGCTCTTCAAGGCCAATCCAAAGTCAGTCGTCCAACTGATGGATGTGGTCAACCTCAAAATCCGGGCTGATGAGGCCGAATAGGAACAATTCAAAAACAAGCACAAGCGGCCGAAGGACGACGACCGAGTTGAGAGCTCGAAACGCCATTAGCCATCGCGTGGACGCAAAGTTGTCCCAGAGCCCCTTGTAGCCCTGGCAGAAGAAGAAGGCCGACCGGAACCTAGGTTCCTCTCGGAAGAATTCCATGATACTCTAAACTTCCAGTGCCCCTTTCATAAGGACGCCAAGCACAATCTCCGTGATTGTCACGCACTGCTCAAGGAACTCGGCGCCATGCCGCCGACCAAGAAACAGTGCTACAACAACAACGGCGGCCGCTACAACAACTACCGCTGTGACGGCCACAACGACCGCGACTGGCGTGACGACTACCATTGCAGAGAGGACTGCAACCGCTGGAACGACTACCGTCGCGACGACGACCGGGGCCGTGAGGCTTCAGCCCGCCCAGAAGCCCCACGTCATCAAGATGATGAGCGCCGACCTGCCGCACTAGAAGAAGCTCCCAGGTGATACATCCGGCCCAGGCGGGGGTTGGCCGAGGCCTAATAAATTAAGGTTGCCCGGCCCCCAACAGTTCTTAGGCACACCCACTCGGGGAAAGGCCCAATCTCCCTAAAAGACTAGTCTGATAGGGGAAGGGTGGCTCTCCCTTTTAAGGTGGCGTCCTCCTCCCAAGCTAAGCAAGGTGGGATTATTCAGAGGCTCACACGGTCGACGCCCGACTACAACTGGGCCGCTTGGCCTATTTTGTTGCGTCTTTGCCAGCGGTAATAGTGGAGGAAGATGTCCTCATCATTCCAACCCCCTTAACAAGGGCCCAGCTTTGATACCAAATGATACATCGGCCCAGGCGGGGGTTGGCCGAGGCCCAATAAACTAAGGTTGCCTAGCCCTCAACAGTTCTTAGGCACATCCACTCGGGGAAAGGCCCAATCTCCCTAAAAGACTAGTCTGATAGGGGAAGGGTGGCTCTCCCTTTTAAGGTGGCGTCCTCTTCCCAAGCTAAGCAAGGTGGGATTATTCAGAGGCTCACACGGTCGCCGCCCGACTACAACTGGGCCACTTGGCCCATTTTGTTGCGTCTTTGCCAGCGGGTAATAGTGGAGGAAGATGTCCTCATCATTCCCACCCCCTTAACAAGGGCCCAGCTCTGATACCAACTGATGCGAACCCGCTAGGGTTTGCGCCCGATCTTTCGATGAGAGGGAGATGGGGATAACTCGATTGGAGGAGACGACGATCACGGCCCGACTACAACCATCCAAGGATGCGCCTTAGCAACCGATACACCACCTCCTATGGCTGCCGCGATCTTGTGGAGCGCGTCACCCGGCCACTAGGGCACCCGTTCCTGCAAGCAATCGAAGAACTAGCAAGAACAAGTATACAAGTACTGAATTACTAGATGTAGATGAAGGTTTCAAACTCAATCACAATCTCAATAAGGTGGGGTTCCGAAGACAGGAAGACGGGCGGCTGATCCAGCACGCGCGCTTCAAGTAAGTAGCAATGGCTAAACTTGATCTAAATAAAACCCAAGTGTTCCTGGTGGCGGCTAAGGGGTATATGACGTGGAAAGGACGACCACAAGGGTGTTGTGGTCGTTCTCCAACCCTAAGGCACGTCCCTAATGGACCCAACTTGATACATAGCCCATTGGGCCAAAATCAGGTGACGCAGCACCGTGGGCTGAAAAGTACTCTATAGTAAAACGACGATAGCGGCCGACTCCGAATAGATATGACCATGAGGCCGGATCCCGGAAAGTAGACTTTATCAGCTTTCCATGAACTACTTGAACACCCAAAACGGAGTCCATATGAAGTTGTGGCATCCATCACAAGTTGGTGCTGTCCTGCAGCCCGAATCCTGCCTGCGCGAATCCTCTCCCCTTTTGGTCCTCTCCATCGTTCCTAAGCAAAAGAAGAGTGCACGTGTTTCCATGTTATAAATAATCTGAATATGAACTCAAGAATGAACTCACTTGATTGTTGAGTTGGCGAGCACGAGCACGAGTAATAGGACCAGAAACTAGTACTGGCGTAGGCGGCGTGGCTGACGTAGACGCCGTGGAAGTATCGTTGTTATTGATGTCCTCATCACCATCAGGGACATAAACGGAAATTGGGGAAAACTGTGAGACAAGTTTTGTCTTTACTTTTTTCCCATTCACCGTATATATGCCCTTCGGAGGGAGATCGTCTGCTTCCAGCAGGGTGAGAAGGAAACTCTAGGTGCAGCTTGGGAAAGATTTATTTCACTAAACAAATTTGGCCCAGACTCAGGCATACCCGACTTCATGCTCATGCAACATTTTCGATCGGGCCTAAAAAAGGAAGTTGCTTTCATCCTAGATGGTGCCGCCGGTGGTTCGTTCATGCACGTATCCCTGGATGAAGGAGAGCTCTTCTAGAAAAGATTCTGGAAAACACTCCCTCCATCGAAACATCAGCACGAACCCCAGCACAGCTCTAAGACAAGATCCGAGCAAGATGATCCTAGTATGGTCATACCCGAGCCAAACCATTTTATCTCGCACGATCCAGTCTTAGAGCCCACTCCCGAACCAAAGCTACCGAAGGAAGAAGAAGTTCTACCTTCGGCATCCAAGGATTCTAGAAATCCCTCGGATCACACTAGGCACAAAAAGGCTACGACACCTCCCATTTATCATCCATCAGATCCACTCAAGGAGGTTTTCCCAGATATGTCCATAAGGGAACCACGTAAAATGTTCTTCTGAAGCAATTCGGATGGTTGCACCTTCCAAAACCATGCGTTGCTCTTTAAGGAGAATTACCGTAGAAGCCCTTTACAACCCAACCATCGAGACTAGCATCATGTCCGAATCCTTTGCGAACATTTTCTTGGGCAACATGCCTCTAGCCTCGACCGACAAGCTTTTCAGAAGTCCCTCATGACACATCTTTGAATGTCGTGGAATTGCAAGGGCTGTGCTGATCAAAATCGACAAAATCAAGGTTCATCTAGATTTCCATATCTTTTCTATCGTTGATTTTGATCTTCTCATAGGCTTCCCACTAGAAAAGCTTCTCCAAAAAGAAGCATCTCATGGGAGCCTTCATGACACGCTTGGGAAAACTGCTTTTGCCAATCCTATCTCTTGCCCAGAAATTCCAAGAGCAAGGCCTCTCCCGAGCATAGCCCGCTTGAGAAGGTAATGTTTGTGTCGCCATTCGAACCTACTTCTCATCTCGAACGACCTTCATCACCACCTTCAATCAATCGGAAGCCGTGTCCCTTAGGCCCTCATGAAGTTATTCTCGATAACGGTCGAGAAACTACTCCGATTTCCAATGATGAACCTTTTGAGTTGGAGAACCCAAAGGCCATGGACACATTTGAAGTATTGACTCTGGAGTCCGAGCAAAAGGATTCTATAAATGAGCATGAAACCTTCTCTTTCAAAATCCCACAAGAGTCATGCTCATTTAATGAATCTCTAGAGTTAGTCACGATTTGTGCCACAAGCGTACACGAGGACTACAACCACCTTAAGGTCCTCATTTCTAAAATGTTTAGGAGGTTGGTTGTGGATGCATTTGTTTATCATAAACATTGCAGATTTCGTGTTGCTGGCACTAACATTGCAGCTAGAACTTCAACGGTACATTAACAATTGGCGATAACCATGGGAACTACGTCGCCAATGATAGCTGCAATATGAGGGTTCCCCATGGTCTAGCTTCAGACCATAAACAAAGCACTACCGGGAGATGGCCCGGATTATCATTTATTTTTTCTTTCAAATAAAAGCAAGAACATGTTTTTAGAATAAACTTTTCTTCGGGTATTTTTGGTCGCTAACCATTTCAGGTGGAGATTGAGAAGAACGATGGACAGGTGGTGCTTAAGAACATGGATCTACATCAGCAGTAACACCTTGGTAAGTTTTGTTCATGGAACGAATTTTGAAGGAGGCCAACACACTTGATTTTTGGTGTCCAACGACACAAAAATCCAAGTGTGGGGGAGGTCGGTAAGTATTTCGCAATAAGTTCCATTTGTATAAAATTTTTATCTTAGTTTTTAGGTGATGCTTGGTATTTGATGAAGCCAAAAGAACTAAGGAGCATTATTTCTCTTTTTTTTCTTTCTTTCATTTTTTTTCCTTTCGTCTTTGTTTCTTTTCTTTCTCCCTTTCTTTTTTCACATTTTTTCTTTTCTTTCCTTATGCTCCTCAAAACTTTTGGCGATATAGTACTTAGCATCTATTGACACCAGCGGTGGTAAACAGAAAGTCCGCAAGCGCATGGCTGTCGTAGTAGCTTTCAACCGTGAGTAAACCAGGTATCGAATCCACGGGGAACGTAAAGGCACTGTCTAATCACTAAAGTTGACCGGATCGATCGAGTTTATATAAAGGCTGAGTAGAGAGGATATGATGAGGACATCGCCATGCTAGACATACACGCGTCGTGGTCTTCCCCAAGTTGCAATTTGTCCCCAACTCAGCTGCCACGTTCGTCTCGGATTCAGCTGACATCTCTGCACGGTTTCGGCGATATCTCCTTCATACCACGTTGAAACAAGGCGATCTTTGATGCGTTGGAAAGGGGACGACGACACCGTCGTTTTGGTTTTGGTCCCAGCTCCAGATCTTTCGTGGATCATTCTATGTGACCATGACAATGTGCTGCATCACCTTTTTGGGCCATGTCGGGCCTTAGTATCGTGTCGGGCCTTAAGCCCAGGTTGTGGGCATCCCCCCTGGCCGCCCCCAACCCTAGCTCAGCCCTTGAGGGTATTAAACTCAGCAATCACCGCCACTTTAGGTTTGGGTTTTGTTTAGTCAAGTTTTCGAAGTCCAAACTATGATAGATTGATTGTAACTGTGGCGACAAGTCCGTTTACAGTGATCCAGGGCTCCCGTTCTTGTTCTACAACCCTGTGGTGATTAGTCCTTTGTTGATCAGAGCTTGAACACCATATAATTCGCTTCATATTAATCTGCAATTTCAGATTGCATCTTTTACTTTCTTGCTTGTGTTCTTCGATTCGCTTGCAGGGAAAAGCCTTCTAGGTGAGGTCAATCAATTTGTGCTTGGTTCATAACCAACAGAACAGTGGTGTAACGGTTGCAGGGTTCGAATCGTGTTGATTAGAAGCCAGATCACCAACGTCGAGTTCTCCATCAATCGAACTTATCATCTACCTCTCGGAAGATCAGCCAGTGCCTCATCAGGATAACTTAGCACTAAAGCTGCGAATATAGCGAAGGGAGTTCTCCTATGCTTGCTTTGGGCACCGGGGTATCCTAGACCCTACGAAATTGCCGGCAAACAGCTCTACACCGTATGCATACGTGGAGGATTACAAAGGACGGACAGGCTGTCACCACCTGCCGCCTACCTCTACTAATCCGTGGGGCTACGAGGCAAACGAGGGCAGATATACACCTAAGCACCACGCCTAAGATAATATTAGCTATCCTAACCTTTATCAGAGATTAGAATACTTTATGAATAAAGCAATGAACCCACAAGCACAATAGAGAACTCAGCTTTCTATAACTCAGACTTAAGTACTAGTTGAATCCCAGATACTTACTAAGTAGCTTGCATCTGTCGAGGTACAGGTGGAAGGTCGCCGACACGCCGGGACTCCTCTAGACTCTCCCTCACTCTCCCTATTTGTACTCTAAATATGAGGAGAGCTTCGCCTTAAATCTTCAATCCAGCTCGATGATGATTAGCCCTGCCATGAGTCCAAGTATTTATAGCATGCAGAGGCGGTTGTGAGTCGGTACGAGGAGGTTGAGATGGTTTGGAGGTGGGCCCAGGTCGGCCGTCCTGGGGGTCGGCCGACCCTAGGATCCACCGTCCTAGGTCGTGCACGGCGTAGATCTTCTCCTGGAGGAGGTTTCTAGACACGTGTCAAGGGACGACCTATTCAGGCGCGCGCCCAGGGGTCGGCCGACCTGGATTTGCCATGTCTCGGGCCCATCTTCCTCTGGGTGGCGGACATGTGGGCCCTGAGGTCGGTTCCAGTGGGTACGCTTGACATGAGTGCATTTGATTTCAGGTGTGGGCCCTTCAATCCATGGGTGGTTCATCTCATGCCTTTGGTGCAAACCGACGTTGATTCAACGGTTATGATGAGCTCTAGGTGTGCTTCTCCTGCATGGGAAAGATTGGACTCAGTTGGGCCCGGGCCCAGGTTGGCCAACCTGGTGGGGTCGGGCGACCTGGACCTGGGCCCACTTTGGTCCTTCTTTTGCCACTTTGTCCCTGTAAGCACATATGTACCAAAACTCATGGAATTCATTAGTAAATAACCCTATGTCTATTTGTTTTATCATTCTTTATATCTATGTTGGCGATAAGATTTTATCATTAAGAGCCGCCAACAAGCTCCCCCACACTTATCCTTTACTCATCCTCGAGTAAAGACTAAGATTCATCACAGAAATAATTATAAACAAACATATAGGCTATTCCCAAACATTTAAGCTTAGTGGAATTATACTCCGTGGCTAACATGTCTTCTTGGGTTATTGCAGAAAGGAGCAGCCTCTTTATGACATGACACACCTTACCCTTAAATACTTGGGTTTTCATAATTTTGCAAAGAAAACCAATGCCTTGCTCCTCAAAGAGTTTTTTCTCTGGATATTCATGGTAGTTGGACAGCACTCATATTCTCCAAGATGAAACTTTGTGTGTGGAGCTCTCAAGATATATACCTTATTTCACTTATGTTGTCATTCCAAGAGTTGGATCCAAACCAGAGACAAGTTATGTAATCAAGTCAAGATGTGCAAGTGTATGATATGGAGTGGAAATGTAATGGTACTCATTTGTCTTGGCTTCCTTCCCTTTTTCTTTTCTTTTTGGATATGGGCTATTGCATTTTTCTTCTTTCTCTTTCTTTTTTTAGCACTATGCTTTTTAGCATGAGCCTCTTTTTTTTCTATGCATATAGCCCATATCTTCTTTTCATCTTGATTTTGGGAAGAAGGCCATTTTAGGAGTATTTATTCATGAGTATGAAATAAAGGCATGTTTTGCTTTACCCTCAGTGTGAGGGTTTAGCTTTGAATGGTGGAGTGTACGTGATCTTGACTTTAAAAACATGAAGTATCTCTAATAAGGTTCACAAACCTTGAAACAACTCAAAGCTCAAAAGATATGCCTGACTATGATTATACTTGTATGTGGTTGTCTCTCAAACCCATGAGGAGCATAACAAGGTTAAAAAGTTTTAAAACTTTTCATAAATTCCAAGTACTTGAATAAGTAAGAGCATCTTTCATGAAAAGGCCATATCTCAAAATGCAATAACTTAGATGACATGGTTCCTAAATATGTGAGGATTTCCACAAGCCAAAAGGTACAGGGAATAAAATATATGTAAGTTAATAATTTTCCATGTGATGGGGAGATATGAAGGGTTAAATTTATTTAAGTTCTGAATTCCAGGATTCATTTTTTTCAGATGTTCAACTGAAACAGGGCATAGGAGGATCAAACCAGCGTGCAGGGAAAAACGGAGGCCAGGAGGGACCCTGGCCAGGTGCCGACTTGGGGGCAACCCCTCTGATATAGCTCTTTTGTGTGCTGCTCTGTTTCGTTCTGTTCTGTACTGTTTCACGTTGCATCGTTCTGTTTTCCGTCAATCCTCTGGCGAGGAACTCCCCCACACTTGTACCTTTATTAAAAAACAAGTGGAAACAAAAAACACAACCCTAATACACTAAACATCTTATTTTTTTCATGATTTCATAGGCACATTATAGAATAAACAAATGAAGAAATAAATAATGAAATGAATTGAAACTAATGTGCCTATCCTAATCTAAAGCCTAAGTGCCTAAGGTGCATTGTAGAGGTCCTCATTCCCTATGGCTTTAGCAAAACGTTTGAGCTTGACGACTGTTGATCTACGCAACATATCAAAGTCATCTTGAAGGTTCAAACGCTCTAGTCGCTATTCAGCGAACCTCTTCTCCAATTTGGCATAGTCGCGACCGAGTTGATTGATCAACTCTAGCAACTCTGCATTGGAGGGAGCCATGGGGGGCCTTTTCTTCATCACTTTCATAGTGACCCTGGCCTGCGAATTGGAGGAGGCTTGATATGCCTCTTGATCTTGCCGACGGGTGAAGACTCCACCGAGACCTCCAACTCCTCCCTCTCCTCAGGTGTGAGGGAAGGGAACAACCCCTTTCCATAGCCGCCTCCGGGTTTCCTTTCCTCGAAGATTCAGAATCGTGGCTCCGGGGTGCTAGCAGGAGAGTAGATGGATACGTCGGACGTATAATGATATGCCACGATGTCCTCCCACTTGTTCTTGATAACCTCCTGTAGCTTCTCCCCTGGTTGAAGAGTAGGGAGTCCATCTCCCTTGGTGGGAGTGGCCGTTGGCGTCTTCTTTGGGGTGAGCTGCCCCATTGTTGGCCTTCTGTATGGGCTTGATGCCCGTGCCTCGCGCTTCGGAGACCTTCTCGGGGAGTGGGATCATGCCACCGAGCGGGGCGCCGAGGGGCCACCAGGGCCGGTCGCCCGACCTAAGGGGTCGGTCGAACCCCTGGTGCGGCCTCTCGCGTCCTCCTCCGGCGGGAGGCTGGCCAGTGGCGGTACCACCACGGCCATGGCTGACTCCAGGTTGATTGGTACTAGTTGGTTCGCCGGTGTGGGTTCTCCCTCAAGATCAAAGGTTGATTGGGAAGTAGGGTGGCTCTTTTCGGCCATTCTTGAGGATTTGGAAGGTTTGGCTCGAAGGTTTCAGAATATGGGTGAGGAAGAGCTCATATGAGAAGGGAGAAGAGGATGGGTGAATTTTTAAAGAAGGAATAGCCCTCTTCTCGGATCAATCCAGAGGTTGAAACACTCATCCACCGCGGAACGGCCTCAGAGACGTTAGAGTGGAGCGTGCGCAAAAGATAGAGCTGATCGGGCTCGGGAGACCGTTGGCCGACCTGGTGGGGTCAGCCGACCTGGCCCTGAGCCCGGTCACCTTCAATTTTTTTTGAAAACTTATAAACGCTGACTATTTACCTTGAAGAGGTTAGTCTCCACCACAACGAATGGTCCTTCCCATTTGCTTTGAAGTTTTCCATGACCAAATAGCTTCACCCTGGAATTAAAGAGTAGTACCTTATCCCCGAGGTGGAACTCCTTCACCTTGATCCTCTTGTCGTGCCATCTCTTGGTTCTTTCCTTGTAGATTCTGGCACTGTGATATGCTTTGTCTCTCCACTCTTCTAACTCTGATAACTGCATTCTTCTCATCTGCTGGGCTGCTGGAAGGTCCATATTCCATCTTCTTATAGCCCAGTGTGCCCGATGCTCTAGTTCAACTGGTAAATGGCAAGTCTTGCCATAGACCAGTTGATATGGGGACATCTCGATTGGTGTTTTGTAAGCCGTTCGGTAAGCCCATAGAGCATCTGGTAGCTTGCTCTTCCATCCTTTTTCCATTTCTGTCACGGTCTTTTACAGAATGTTCTTGATCTACTTGTTTGACGTTTCTGCTTGACCGCTTGTCTGGTGTTGGTATGGTGTACCTATATTGTGCCTTGCCCCCAGTTCTACCAAAAACTTTCGGATGGTCTTATCGATGAAATATTGAAATGTGACCCTCCATCACTGATTACCATCCTGCGGGTTCCAAAACGTGGAAAGATGATCTCATGGAACATCTTTCGTGCGTGTTTGGAGTCAGCGGCTTGACATGGCATTGCTTCAACCCACTTCGAGACATAATCCACCGCCACCAGGATGTACTCACTGTCATATGATTTGACAAAGTGTCCCATGAAATCAATGCCCCACACATCAAACAACTCAACTTGTAAGTTGTTTGTGAGTGGCATTGCATCTCTTGATGTGATCCCTCCGTGTTCCTGGCATTGCTGGCATCGTCGAATGAATTCTTTTGTATCCTCATACATTGTGGGCCAGTAAAATCCACTCTGCCAGATCTTTGACCTTGTTCTAAATGCCCCACAGTGACCTCCATAGGGAGCTGCATGGCACTGCTCAATGATCTTTCTTGCTTCATTTGTGGGTACACATCGTCTGAGCATGCCATCTGAACATACCCTGTACAGGTATGGTTCATCCCATAGATAGAGTCTACTTTCATAGATAAGCCTTCTCTTGTTCTCCCCTGGCGGTACATATCCTGCAACCATAAAATTCACAATATTTGCGTACCAGGGGTCGGAGGCTGTCACCTTTAGCGGGGTATCATCACGCAGGAAGTCATTTATCGGTAAGTCTTGCATGTCAGTAAACTGCATACGCGACAAATGATCTGCTACTGAATTCTCTACTCCCTTTTTATCTTTAATTTCCAAGTCAAATTCTTAAAGTAAGAGAATCCAGTGGATAAGATGTGGTTTAGCATCTTTCTTGGTAAGCAGATATTTTAAGGCGGCATGATCGGTGTAGACAATCACCTTAGCTCCTACCAAGTAAGATCTAAACTTGTCTATAGCAAAAACTACGGCCAGAAGCTCTTTTTCAGTGGTAGAATAGTTAAGTTGAGCTCCTGTCAAAGTTTTACTAGCATATCAGATAGCATGATGGTTCTTATTTTTGATTTGTCCAAGGACAGCACCAACAGCATAATTGCTAGCATCACACATTATCTCAAAAGGTAGCATCCCGTCAGGGGGTTGAATGACTGGCGCTGAGATGAGAGAGTTCTTTAGGATTGTAAAAGCGTGTAAACACTCATCATCAAAGTCAAAGGGTGCATCCTTAGCTAATAGGCTAGTGAGGGGTCTGGCTATCTGAGAAAAATCTTTAATGAAGCGCCGGTAAGACCCCGCATGTCCTTGAAAGCTACGGATCCCCTTGACATTGATAGGAGGTGGAAGCCTTCCTATGACTTCAATTTTTGCTCTATCCACCTCTATCCCTCTTTAGGACACTAAGTGTCCTAACACTATACCCTCTCGGACCATGAAATGGCACTTTTCCCAACTTAGCACCAGGTCCTTGTCTCGGCATCTTTGTAGCACCCTGTCTAAGTTCTGCAGACAATAATCAAAGGTTTTCCCATAGACTGAAAAGTCATCCATGAAAACTTCCATGATCTCCTCTATCATGTCTGAGAAGATAGATATCATGCACCTTTGGAACGATGCTGGCGCATTGCATAACCCAAAAGACATTCTACGGTATGCATACGTTCCGTAAGGGCATGTGAAGGTAGTTTTCTCCTGATCGCCAGGGTGGATGGGAATTTGATGGTAGCCGGAATACCCATCAAGGAAACAGAAAAAGGAATGGTTCCAAGTCTCTCCAACATCTCATCGATGAAGGGGAGCGGGAAGTGATCCTTCTTCGTCACCTTGTTGAGTTAGCGATAGTCAATGCATATCCACCACCCAGTAATGGTACGCTAAGGAATCAACTCGTTTTTCTCATTACTTACGACGATCATACCTCCCTTCTTCGGTACCACTTGGACAGGGCTGACCCATTCACTGTGAGGGACGGGATAAATGATCCCGGCGTGTAGAAGTTTTAAGACTTCTTTCTTCATGACTTCCCTCATCGCATTGTTTAGCCTACGCTGAGGCTCCCTTGATGTATAGATGACGGGTCTATGGGAATGCGATGGGTACAAAGCGCGGGGCTTACTCCCTTCAAGTCTTTGAGGGAGTACCCGAATGCCAAGCGGTGTTTCTCGAGCACCTTAACGAGTCTATCATTCTCGTCCTTCGATAGCTTGTCACTAATGATAACAGGGGTATCCCTGTCCTCATTTAGAAAGACATAGCAAAGGCCAGCGGGCAAGGGTTTTAGCTCTATGTGTGACTTGGGTGGCTCCTCATTTTCATGTGGCTTAGATGCGTCATCCTATTCCTCAATAAAGTCGTGGAAATGCTCTTCGAGGAATGACTCAAATGGGTCACTAGGTTGAAGGACTTCACTACCTCAACTGGGTCAGGTTCTATCATAGGTTCGACTATAGAATTCTTGACCCTAGCTAAAGGAATGGTGAGGAGATTTCTTCCTACTTTGGCTAGGAGATTTCCTTCCGAGGTTACATCCTGTAGGAGGCCCTCGATAGGATGTCCTATCATGAGGTCAAAATCTGATGTCTCAAAGACGTAAAAGTCCAGAGCCATCTGAATCCCATTGTGCTTGAGGAGAAATTCTCGTGCTAAGTCGAGACTCTTGAGAATACGGCCTGAGGGTGTTTTAAGGAGTTTTGATGTTGGGGCCAGCTTCTTACGGCGTCCAAGGATATGCGCGAGGGAACTGGACATGATATTAGCCCCAACAGTCAGATTATAAAGGATTTCTATGGCCACCTTGCTTATGAAACCTCAAATGGTCTATGAAGGTGAATCAATCCGAATGACTTCAGAAGAAAACTCAGCCTCATTTGACCATTCCGTGTTTAGGATAGAAATGAGCTCCCTCACGGCTTCGTTCAGAAATTCTGTCTCTAATTGAATGGAGGGGTCTCTACCGTAGGCCTTTTCTGTATTGTGTAGTTCGAGGTATTCCCAAAATCTTCAAAGAGATCTTCCTCAAAATCAAAAGGTAATCCGAGAGGTTCAGTTTCCTCTTCCTCAACGGATGGGGTCTCAGGAGCTGGACTGGGCAAGTCTATGGGTTCTACTTGGGGATCTTCTTGCTCAGTTTCATTCGCGTCAGCAGGAGAGTTTTCCCGGATGGCTGCTAGGACTTCTTTTGCTTTGGCCGGGGTTATGTGTAGGAATGAGCCTCCGGCTGCTATGTCTATATACCGGGCATCTTCACTATTCAACCCAGACCGAAAATGCTGCATGAGCATGTAGTCTGGGAAGCCTAGATCCGCTCTGATTAGACACAAGTCCTAGAACCGGTCCCATGCTTTCGCGATCGTTTCCCTCTCTCTTTGTTTGAAGTTAATGATCTCCTTCCGATGTGCACAGATCCGATGAACGGAGAAGTATTCAAGACAAAACTTGTCCCGTAACTTTTCCCATTCACCGTTCGTTAGCCCAACGGTATGGTCATACCACTTCCTCGCTCTTTCTTTAAGAGAGAATGGAAAGAGCTTCCATCTAATTGTTGCCTGTGTCATGCCCGATGTTACCAGACATGAACAGAGCAACTCAAATTCGTGCAAATGACGGTATGGGTTTTCACCATCACTTCCCGAGAAGGATTTGTCCTGGACCATAGCTATGAAGGCAGGGCGAAGTTCATAGCTACCTATTAAAATAGGATTTGACGAGGGGTGCGCTCCAATAACTCGCCCTTTGGAGCAGAGAACTCATGAATTTGGGTGAAATCCATGGTTGAAAACAAAAATAAAAGAAATATAAAATAAAAGATAAATGGGCAACCGTAGTTCTTAGACAACAGCTACCGTTCCCCGGCAATGGCGCCAGAAAACTTATTGACACCAGCGGTGGCAAACAGAAAGTCCGCAAGCGCACGACTGTCGTAGTAGCTTTCACCCATGAGTAAACCAGGTATCGAATCCACGGGGAACGTAGCATTGTCTAATCACTAAAGTTGACCGGATCAATCGAGTTTATATAAAGGCTGGGTAGAGAGGATAACTTAGCACTAAGACTGTGAATATAGCAAAGTGAGTTCTCCTATGCTTGCTTTGGGAACCACGGTGTCCTAGACCTCTAGGAAATTGCCGGCAAACAGCTCTACGCCGTACCCGTACGTGGAGGATTACAAAGAACGGATAGGGCTGTCACCACCTACCGCCTACCTCTACTAATCCATGGGGCTACAAGGCAAACGAGGGTAGATATACACCTAAGCACCACGCATAAGATAATATCAGCTATCCTAAACTTGATCAGAGATTAGAATACTTTACGAATAAAGCAACGAACCCACAAGCACAATAGAGAACTCAGCTTTCTATAACTCAGACTTAAGTACTAGTTGAATCCCAGATACTTACTAAGTAGCTTGCATCCGTCGAGGTACAGGTGGAGTGTTGCCGACACGCCGGGACTCCTCCAGACTCTCCCTCATTCCCTCTCTATTTCTACTCTAAATATGAGGAGGGCTTCGCCTTGAATCTTCAATCCAGCTCGATGATGATTAGCCCTGCCCCGAATCCAAGTATTTATAGCTTGCAGAGGCGGTTGTGAGTCGACACGAGGAGGTTGAGACGGTTTGGAGGTGGGCCCAGGTCGGCCGTCCTAGGGGGGTCGGACGACCCTAGCATCCACCATCCTAGGTCGTGCATGGTGCAGATCTTCTCTTGGAGGTGGTTTGCAGACACGTGTCAAGGGACGACCTGTTCGGGCGCGCGCCCAGGTCAACTGACCTAGGGGGGTCGGCCGACCTGGATTTGCCGCCTCTCGGGCCCATCTTCCTCTGGGTGGCTGACATGTGAGCCTGAGGTCGGTTCCAGGTGGGTACGCTTGACATGAGTGCATTTGGTTTCAGGTGTGGGCCCTTCAATCCATGGGTGGTTCATCTCATGCCTTTGGTGCAAACCGATGTTGATTCAACAGTTATGATGATCTCCAGGTGTGCTTCTCCTGCATGGGAAAGATTGGACTCAGTTGGGCCCGGGCCCAGGTTGGCCGACCTGGTGGGGTCGGGCAACCTGGCCCTGGGCCCACTTTGGTCCTTCTTTTGCCACTTTGTCCCTGTAAGCACATATGCACCAAAACTTGTGGAATTCATTAGTAAATAACCCTGTCTATTTGTTTTATCATTCTTTTATATCTATGTTGACGATAAGATTTTGTCATTAAGAGCCGCCAACAGCATCCTCCCCCCCATGCTTAAACGATTGCTCGTCCTCGAGCATAGAAGTGAGGGTCGATAATTGCTGAAGCAAGTACACTATCTTGACCTTCAGGAAAATTATTTGAATCTTTAGGGAGTTTCTTCTCGATGCCTCTCAAATTTATGTTCTTTGAATTAAGCTCTTGATTCTTCTAAAGTTTCCTTGAGATAATGATCCATACTCAATTGTAGGTTGTGGTCAAGGAGGTAATGACAAAAAGATATATTTGGGTTTAGGGTGGATATCCAACTAAGTTTGCGAAGTTTCTGGTGTAGAAACTCACAATGCATGGATAGAAAGGCTAGCAAAAAGAAGGTACGCAAAATAGAATAGCCAGCTTCTTAGTCTCGAACCATCGAAATCAATCTTAATTCAACTCATCAAAATATAAGTTTGCAATTCTAAAGGTTTCATCATGATAGATCATGTATATGTAAAGGCTTTGGTAACTTTGCAAGAGATTCGCGAATGTAGATAGCATAAGAATCAAGTTTTAAATAAAACAATACAAGGCATAAGGTCATCGGTAAACTTAAATCAAAGAGCAACATAAGGAATGTGGGTCTAGAATTTAGTCATTTAACCTCCACAAATAAAAGAGCCGGTATTTAATCAATTTAAGATCATTTTGTAGAGAGCAAATAGTCAAGTCATATACAACATCATGTAGGTAGAACAAAGCGGCAACTTTCATCACTTTTCCATAAGCAAATGCATTCAAAATATTGCATCGTGGTGAGCACAAAGTGATTGTGATCATTTATTGAAAACAAAAACAAAAATAGGTTGTCCTCCTAGTAGCCATGTTATTAACAAGAGAGATATACAAAGGTTTCTAACCTATGGTCGATGGCATACATATATACAAGCATTAAGAAGTAGATGAACAAAGAGAAGGTTGAGGAAGAGTTGCTGTCCTTTTTGATGCTTGCAATGAAGTGTAGCGCAGCTTCCCCCATGCTTAAGCATTGTGCTTAGCATGGAAGAAGAGTAATGAGCATCTTGTGGTGAACATGATCCTTGTACTCCATATGGCCTTTTCTTTTTCGTCTAACAAGCCCTCCCCATGCTTAGCATATCGTTAAGCGTAGAAAAAGATGGTGAACCGTTATGTGATTCTTGAAGTCCTTCCGCCATGTGTTAAGAGGTTATCTTTATGCTCCTTCACCTTTCTTGACTTAATTTTTCTTCAACCCTTTCCATTGTCACTAAGCACTGGTCCCAATATCGTTATCACCTCCTTGCTTGTTGTCTTCATTGCTGCCTCATCTTCCACGAATTTTTATTCTACTTCCAGAACAGAACATGTACTGAACCATTGCTCCACTGTAAAGTGCACAAATTTCTCTTTCCAGCGAGTCATCATTTGCCCAAAACGGATTCCGAACAAAAGAGTTATGCCTATTTTATTCCAGCATCGCAATCTGTTCTGAGCTGATTTCAGAACGTGCAGCGCACAATGTTTTTGTCATATCTCCTTATATGGGTCTTCAAATTCACTGATCTCGAATGCGTTGGAATGAGAATTTGATGTAGTCTCTGAATATCAACTTTCCCATTCTTGTACATCTCTGAACATGTGCAGATTTTGATGAGAACAGCAGCGTCCTTTTAAATCTTCAGAGATGATGACGATCTTGGTTGTAACTTTGATCACGAATTCATGGGATTCCTTCGTCATGCCTGCGAAACAATTAAAACGCACAAACTACCCCCAGGGTGACGGTCGGGAGTATAAGCAAATGCCAACAACCAATGACATCCCTAAGACCTTAACTCGTGGCATAATTAACCTAGTAAAAGAGAAAAATAAAAACCTAATGGGTGTGCGTGTGTGCAAAGTGAGTATGCACATGAGAGGAAAGTATATAAACAAAGACAATGGTTACACCTAGTTCTGAACACCATGTTTACAATTAGGTTGCCGAATCTCTTTGTAGCCATAAGAACCTATTAACCAAGGTTAAAACACGATGTCTATCCCAAGGTCAATAATTCCTTATAGCACAAGAAAAATAAAGCGCATTGCAAAGCTTATAAACCGGCCAGTGCAATGTAAATGCTAATAAGGCTCACAAAACTAAATGATGATGGCCTGCGATCATGTCTAAACACTATGTTTACAGAAGACCGTAAAGGGAAAATGCCCGATCGAAGCATTGACATGGATATGAAAGCATTCATCATGAAGTTTTGTGATAGAGCCAAGCTAACCAATGCATGATGGAATGGATGCAAAATGCAAATGCAAAGAGTTAGCAAAAACAAGGGTTAGCAAGGTTTGAAGGTCTTTCAATGTTGTTCCGCAATCATTCATCGAAAAGAATCGAACAACCTAGCTAACGAAGTTTAAAGGAAGATTCATGGGTATCCTATATTTTTGACTTAAAATAAGAATTTTGAAGGGAGAAGTCAAGTTTAGAAAATCTACCTAAGGCGGTTGAAAACAAAAAGAAAAATAAATGTTGTTTCATTGGATGGAAAACAAAACCTATGGTTTTAGGATAGCTATAGGTAAGAGAGGTTTTCCCAAGGGTTTAGGATCTCGTAGGAAGGCTAGTCAAAGTTATCAGTTAGGACAAGGAATAGAGATTGACTTGGCTAATATGAATGGTGACGGCAAGCAAATCAACACAAGTCAATCCTACCCTTGTTGGCTCCAGTTTTTTTTGGCGGAGGTGATAGGAAGGCTTAAGTGGGTATAACAAAAGGTTAGATCAAAACAAAACATGCAATGCAATGCAAGGGTGAGAACAACATGGCTTGAACCGAACACGAGGTGAATGAACAAAATGATATGACATGATATGGTGGTCAAAAACAAAACAATAGTTAGCCTAAGTCAACTAGCCACAAGTTTAAAGTCAAAAGGTGGTGTCATACCTCATATTTCTCTCTAAAAAGACACAAAGAAAAAGACTCTAAACACAGCAATAGACACACAAAAGGGTCTACAAGTTTTCCAACATCAAATAACAAAATGCTCTCTCTATGACATTTAGATCATACAACATAAAGTTTTGGCATTTATTAGAGCAATGGTACAATGTTACTTGATGATTCGATTAAAGAGCACAATATAGACCGTCATCTTATATAGATAATAAACAAAAAGATTGGGTTGCCTCCCGCAAAGTGCTTCATTTAAAGTCATAGAGCTAGACTTCTCACCTCGATTATTTTCATACGAAGCCATGGTCTTTTGTGTGAGAATCCAAAATGTCCATGCAGCTTGATGTCTCCCTTGTAATCCATCTTGGTTTGCTTTAAACATTTTCATGTGTCGAATGTCACTAGCTTGTGTCTTCATATGCCAATGTTCTTGATGTCTTCATTTTGTTCTAAGCTTCTGAATTTGATCATGTACGCTCGATGAAAGCATTGCCCAGGCTCCTTTTCATTGTTGTCATCGTTATCTCTCCTCTACCTTGTTCTCATCGCATTGCTCCTTCCTCTTCTTCATGGATTTTTCCCTTGTGTCTAGAATAGAGCATAATACTTCTATTTAAAAGTTTACGAAATTACCTTTCCAACGAGTGGTCATTCATCTTAACGGAGTTCGAATAAGAGAGTTATGGCCATTTTACTTTAGCGCTGCGTGCTGTCCAGAAAATTTCAGAGTGCACGACCTTCGATGTTTTGATCATAACTGCTTAATACCTGATTGAATTTATTCTTGATTCGTTGGAACCGGAACTTCATGGGGCTTTTAAATATAAAAAATATTCTGTTGTATTCTTCAGAGGTTGCGCAAAAGTTTGATGTGAACAGTACCTTCTTGTGAATTGATCCTGAGATGTTGATGATCTTGATCTTGTGGTCTTTGGAGCATCGTATTGTGCATCCTTAGGATTCAAGGTACCATTGATTCACCAGTGAGTGGCATTCCAATGATGTGTCTTCTCCATAGTTCTTGCTTTACCCAAGGTGCCGGGATCGTATGGGGCTCCTGCTCTTTATGTCGATGATCTGAGCGGTTTCCTTCGTTGGTAGCATCACTCAATTAGAAGCTTCTTGAGCATCCTACTGGAGAATATTGGTAATGTCATGATGCATCTAATCTTGTTGCCTCCAGTTTTGATCAACTTCAAATCATCATCATTCATGCTCAAGGACTGATGAGGACATGAAACATTCAGATACAACCATTGATTATAAGGACCAATCTCGAAGTGCAAGTCCATCAAACTTGAACACTCGATTCGCCAGCAGTTCGGGAGTACTTCATTGGGAAGGCCATAATTCCTTCATCCGGAGTGTGTTTGACATCAATAAGCACTTGATGGAAAGATTATTTTATAATCTTTCAAATGGATATGATATCACCTCAATATCATGTCGTCAAGGCCTCCAGATCATCAAGACATGTTATCTCTGTTTCTGCCGGGTGATACTATGTCATCGTGGGCTTCTTATTCACACTTGGGACCCTGGCCCAAGTTGGATCACAGCTCCACCATGTGGGGAACACATCAATGAAGCCTTTGCACGTCCTCCTCCTTGGCCACCACCTTTGGAGGCCAGCAAGGGCGTCCATGACAAGTTGGAGGCCCAGTCCACGTCAAGTTCGAGTCTGTTTCGGAGTCCAGGAGCAGCCTGCACAAAAAATGATGCCCAGGTCGCATACGGGCTCGGTTTTGGGAGTTCTATATATGGTTGGAAAGCTAAGGAGATAGGATTTCCAATGCCGCCAGTCCCATGTCTAAATTCAATAGGAAACGACAGGAATCGTCAAAACAATTGGACGTCCAGAATCTGTCAAGATGCTACGCTGCCGTCTTTTGAGCTGTTGGCCCGTGTATCGCTTGGGAGTCCAATAGGGACGTGGCTAGGGGGTTTTGCATGACCTAATACTCATATATTCAGTAGCCGCCGCCACATTAGGGTTTGGGTTTTGTTTAGATGTAAGTTTAGCCATTGCTACTTCCTTGTAGACGCATGTGTCGGTGAGACCATCCGTTCTACTTGATTCAGAACCCCAAATTCGTGTGTATCTGATTTATCCCTTGGGCAAGGTCTGTGCGCTGTTTGCTTGTCCACTTGTTCTTGCTTGTTTTTTTATTTGCTTGTAGGTACAAGGTTGTTCTTGGCACGGCTAGAACAGCAACAAATTGGAGCCGGTGTAACTGTCGCTAAGGCGCAGCATCCCTGTGATTGTTGTAGTCGGGCAGCACAACGTCGAATCCACCCCCAAATCGAGTTATCCACCACTCACTGAAAGATCAGCACCAAACCCTAGAGTTGGGTTATATCAAGGACCTCCAATCATCCCTCGACATCATCATCAGCTTCTCCATTCCTTGCTGTTGCTTCTTCTTCATTGAATTACCCTTCACCCAGAGCAGAACATGTACCAAACTTCACTCCATTGCGACATGCATCAAATTCCCTTTCCAACGAGTGCTCATTTGGATGAAAGAGTTACGCTTTTTTTACTCCAGCACTACGTTCTGTCCAAAGCGATTTCAGAACGCGTAGTGTTGAAAGATTTTACCATAACTCCTTGCACCGATCTCCAAAATTTACAATTCTTGATGCGTTGGAAAGAAGACTTGATGGAGCTTCATTTTTTCTTCATGTACCTCTCTGATTATGGTCAAAAAACTGGTCACAACAGCAACCTTCCAGAGATGTTGACGATCGGATCTTATGACTTCTTCGGGGCATGATTCATCACCTATAGCTTGGACAAATAAATCTCCAATAAACATTAGTCTTTAAAAATCAATTGACACGGTGGCATACCTTGTTCATCTTTACTTGTTTTGGGTGTGAGCTTGATAGTGGATGATGGGCCACTAACAAAAGTTAGCACCTACCACTAAAGAGTGGATCTTCATGTAGCCATCAACATGTTTGAGTGAGATTGGACTTGCCAAAGTCCGAATGTTGAGAATTTCTCTATCGCTTTGTGTCTAGGGTTTTACCTGCATTCATGGACACAAACAAGAAACATAGGATATATGCAATAATAAAATTAGGGTTAGTCCAAAAAATTAGATAGATCTCCCTAGGGTTCGAGTTCCCGATCACCGGCAACAGTGCCAGAAAAGCTTGTTGACGGTCCTTAGACACGCCAATTGTGAACCACAAGCACACGGATCATCGTAGCTCTTCCCTTAGAATATTCCCCCAGGATTTATCAATCTGTGGATCGACAGTGAACTACCTAGGGTTTTCTATCTAGCTAACGGATCTAATCCCAACATTAAGTGTAGATTGCATATGAAGGTAAACCAAATATATATGAGTGAAGTGTAGGGTTGATCTCATCCAGAAGCATAAGCAAAGATAGCATAACCAAGGTTAACAAAGGGCCTAATTGACTCTAGGTACAACTCTTAGTCAAAAGGTGATCAAAACCATAGATTGCATCTCTACCATAGGTACCCGAGTTTTCTCTCAGAAAGGCGGCTCGCATGTGGCCTACTTTCCAATGGTTACCACCGCGAGGTGCATGCTAACGCCTAAGGTTTCCCAAAGCTTTACCCCAAACAACTAGCAAGCGCTCGATGAGGTTCCTCTTGTAGTGGCTGCAATAACTCCCATCGTACTCGCCATCGATCCAACTCAACATCACGTCGTCGCTAGAACTTTTCCCTCATGCATGCTGTCACCACACTGGGGTAATCGACGGACTAGCTAGAACGCGCTACTTCAATGTATCCACAAGATATGGACTAATCACCACAATTAGATCTAATCTTACTAAGAACATACGGTGGCTGCACATATGAATATAAAGCATCCAATGAAGTAGACCAAGGTTGAGACAACTAGAGTAGAGATTAGATTGATATCACCATCGTGTGTGTACATACCCCGATGAATCTTGGGGTTTGACTCTTGAGCTCCATCATGGCGCAACCGCGCAGGGAGGCCATGGTGGCTAGGGTTGGCCTAGGCCATGCCCTAGGTACCTTTGAAGACATGCAGCGACCCTCATCTCCCTTTGGTATATGCCCTAGTTTTCACCGACTTTTGGTCGATGGATAGTCCTGCCTTCGGGTATCGGGACTGTAAATAGTCCGAGGAAACCCTAACTCGAAGGGGAGGCCGAGGCGGCGCAAAAAGAGGCTAGGCCGGCCTGCATGGGCCCCCTTGGGCCGGCAGGCCTAGGGCCTTTTTAGCCCGTCTCAGTCCCATTTTTCGCATGTAAGCTCCTTGATCCTCCAGGAATTGAAGTGCCAATGCATGTGGGTGTTGGACATTGGTTTCTTTGGGATAAGATTGGGTCTTGATAACTTTCCAAATGTCTGCCTGATTCGCCTTGATCCCGAAGTCATCCGACCTTATCTTCAAGTCTTTGCCTTTGCACATTCTTGGAGGTTGGTTCACCATAGATTAGAGCGAACGAAATCCAAGTTGTATTAGGTCCTTTGCATTCATATTCCTCCATGCTACGCATGACCTTGGTCTTCGTCCAAAAGTGCTCATTTATAGCTCAAAAGCCTGCGTAAACCAAAATCCTCCAAAAAATAATTGCATATGCAAAAACGGGGTTATTTCAAGTGCCAAGTGGTGGGTTAGTATATGAATTGGTCCCAAAACACCACTTAATTAGCACAAAAAAGGTGTCGCTAATGAGCATCAACACTTTTACACCCCTGCTTTCTACAAGGATCAGCTCATGGTTGGGTCCATTGGATTCTCCTTGAGGGATAGGGATTCCTGACGGTCCAAGATCCATGGGAGTCCTTATGGGCTGCAGGCTCACGAGGAGATTGGGCCGCCAACTCTGACAGATACAAGGAAGAGACGTACATGTTAAGGAAACTAATCGGATACTAGGAAACAACTCAACCTACTCATGTTAGGACTCTGTGTATAGTTTCTGACTAGGAATCTGTATTATTAGCCTTGTAGACCTTGACTCCCGAGTATATAAGGTGAGGCAGGGACCCCTTGTAAAATCATAACCATCAATACGAAGCGATCCACCATGCAGGACGTAGGACATTACGCTCTCTTTCAAGACTGAACCTGTCTAAATCGTCTCGTGTTCACCATTGTGCTTCTGGTTCTGGTGAGGCCCTTGCAAACAACTCGACTACTTAGGGACCCCCTATAGTAGGCTAGCCGGTATAAAAAACCGACAACTGGTGTGCCAGGTAGAGGATCTTGTTGAGAATCATCAAGCAAGCTCGGTGGCACCAGTCATCATCTCCTGCAACGGCGACATGGTATTCGAGAAGGGTGCCACCTTCGTCATCGACTCCTGGGTCTGCACGGCGGACGGCGCTGGCAACTTCGATCGCTTCCTCAAGCCGATGACTCCGGAGCTACTCGCCGAGAAGCTCAATGAGATCACGCCCTCGAGCCCGACCTCAACTCGGACTCGGGGAACCTCAAGTCTCAGTTCGAATTCAACTCGAACTGAGAATTTTTCAAAGTGGACTAGGCAGTACGAGTCGGTCTCTGGACCATCGGTCGTGCTGAAATCCAATCACTCAAAGACCCAGAAGAAGAGGGGCTTAGCCACTGCTAGACGCGAGGCCAATACCCTGAGCCGAATTACGTTCGGTCTCCTGAGAACCGCCTCCGTCTACCAGGCTACGTCATCAAAATAACTCCGATCTCTGGTCAAATTCGACGAACTTCCCCAGAATAGGAAACAAGTCAGACTTCTAATCACCGCAACTCCAGAATGGAGATTCGTCCATTGGCCGGGACAGAAGCCAAAGCTCGGCGCAACTCCGCAAGAAGACTTGGACATGTCTCGCATCATCGCGTGCATTGATCCATTGCCTTTCCAGCACGGAGAGACGCTGGACTCCTTGACCAAACACGGCTCCACCCTTCCCGCATCCTCAAGAACGGGAAGCTTCTCACCAGGGCGTCAAGGCATGGTGCGTCAAGCTCACCGACCAGGACGTCATCGACTGCTTCCACAACGGTCTCACTGACCCCGCATTCCACCTAGACTTTGGAAGAAACAGGCCCAAGACAGTGGACGCCATGCGTGACCTTGTCAGCTAATGGGCCAACGCTGAAGACATGCAACGTGAAAGGTTCAACCGAAACAAGTTGGGGGGCGACCGCAACAACAATAGTGACCGCAACAAGGGCAAGCAGGCTGAAAACAGCGGCAAGCACGACTTCAATGACAAGAAGCACAAGCCCGAGGATTCAGTCAATGTCGCTGAGAAGGGTCCCTCCCGCAAAAAGTTCGAGAAGCTACTCGACAAGCAGTATCCCTTCCATCCGAAAGACAAACACTCCAGCAGGGAGTGCATCGGGCTTAAGAAAGCTTTCGATTCTAGAAGCGCTCCTAAACCCGATGAGGCCAACAACAACAGAGGAGGCAAGGGTGGCAAAGACACCGACTATCAACAAGCCGACAAGGTGGTCAATGTCATCTTCGGAGGAATAGCTCAGACGGAGTCGAAGCACAAGCAAAAGCTGATCCACAGAGACTTTGGGTGCATCGAGCCAGCTATCCCCACCTTCCTGATGGGGTCAGAAGTCCCAATCAGCTTCTCCCGCGATGACCAGTGGACCAACATCAAGAACCCAGGAAGATACCCTCTGGTGCTCGACCTGGTGGTGGCAGGCGCACGGCTCACAAGGACGCTGATCGACAGCGGAAGCGGACTCAACATCCTGTTTGCCAAGACTCTTAAGAAGATGGGCTTGGCCATTTCCAACCTTCTCAAGCCCACTGATTCACCCTTCTACGGCTTCGTTCTAGGCAATGCTATCGTACCCCTCTGCCAGGTATCATTTCTAGTTACATTTGGTACCGAGGCTAACTACAGGACCGAGTACATTACATTCGAGGTCGCCGACTTCGAATCGTCGTACCACGCAATCCTGGGGAGACCTGCTCTGGTGATGTTCGTGGCGATATCGCACTACATCTACCTCACCCTGAAGATGCCAGGCCCTAAGGGGATTCTATCCCTAAAGGGTGACCTGAAGACCTCCTATGATTGCGACACCGAGGCAATGACGATTGCTGCAAGTCTGCAGCAACCGAGCCAGGTAGCTCGAAACCGGCTAGCCTACTATAGGGGCTCTCTGAGTAGTCAAGTTGTTCGCAAGGGCCTCACCAGACCCAGAAGCACGATGATAAACACTTACAGCAGGCGGAGGGCGCTCTGTCGAGTACACAGCTACTTGGACTAGCAGTTCATTAGCATCCATGAAGAGTGCCTGAACTCGAAGAGCCATCTCATCAACGGAAAACTCTTCGGCGGACATTCGAGTTGGATCGGAAGGCCCGGTGTACTCGTAGCCAGAGTGAGCCCTTTTCTGGTAGGGCTGCACGTGACGGCGGATTAACGAGCTGGCAATGCCTACACTCGTCAGGCCTCTTTCCTTCAACTCAGCAATGCGTTTCAACAATGTGGCAATGCCGTCTAATTCGTCATCGCCCAAAGCTTGATTCCAATTGCTCTGAGGGCGGGGTAGGTGGCCATTGTGCTTCTTCAATTTAGGGGGCTGGTTCTCGACATAGAACCATTTATCTTTCCAGTCCTTGATTGAATCATTGAGCTTGAAGTCGAAGTATGTTTTCTTCATGCCTTGGTGCAACTAAATCCTCGCGCCATCAATGACTTTCCCAGCATTTGGTTTAACCCGATATAGGAGGCGAAACAGATTGAAGTGGGGATCAATGCCAAGGAAAGTTTCATAAAACTTAATGAATAGGGAGATTTGCAAGATGGATTTCGGGTTAAGATGCACTAGCTCTAATCCATAAAAGGTGAGCAAGCCGCGGAGGAAATTGTGAACGGGAGTGGCAAAACCGCGTTCATAAAAAGCGGCAAAGACTACAACTTCATCGATTTCGTCAAAAGGCCAAGGCTTACCAGTGTCAGTTTGTCAGAAGGAGATGGATTTGTCCAGCAGGTAGCCTTGACCGACCAGCTGCTGCACCATTTGGTCGGTTGCCTTGGACGGCTTCCTGACCAGAGTGGGAGCGGGCGCGGTCTCGAACACGAGCATTCCAGTGATGGGAATCTTGGGTTCCTTCTTGCTTGAAGTGCCTTTCTTCACCATCTTGCTAGCTAGGGTTTTCTCGCATGATCGCAGATTACCAGGCGAGGCTCGAGCGGATTGGAGGGCACGCGCGAGTGTGAAGGATTTGGATTTGGAGAATGGCGACTGGAGCAGATGTGAATACGAAGCGGTTCCCCTAGGAAGCCCTCCTAGGAAGTACCAATCAAGGCGACGAAAAACCCAACATCAACCATGAAGCCCTCCTAGGAAGTACCAATCAAGGCGATCGACATCGGGACGGGCGACCCCTCAAAGACGACGCTGATCGGCGCTGACTGGCCTACCAAATAGGAAAGCGTGCTTACCAGCTTCTTACGGGACAACTGCGACATCTTTGCATGGAAGCCATC
Source organism: Alloteropsis semialata (assembly GCA_004135705.1). NCBI lineage: Eukaryota > Viridiplantae > Streptophyta > Magnoliopsida > Poales > Poaceae > Alloteropsis > Alloteropsis semialata. The sequence continues at coordinate 39,854,505 of CM014277.1, forward strand.
TGACATGCCGGGAGTCCCAAGGGAGTTGGCTAAGCACAAACTTAATGCTGATCCAGCCGCTAAACCGAAGATACAACGTCTGCGACACTTCGCCCAGGACAAGAAAGAAGCCATCCATACGGAGCTGGCAAAATTACTAGTAGCCGGGTTCATCAAGGAGGTCTTCCACCCCAACTGGCTCGCTAATCCTATCTTGGTGCGGAAGAAGAACAATAACGAGTGGAGGATATGTGTCAACTACACCGACTTGAACAAGCATTGCCTAAAGGACCCTTTCGGGCTACCTCGCATCGACCAAGTGGTGGATTCTACAGCCGGCTATTCTCTACTCTGCTTTCTCGACTGTTACTCGAGCTATCATCAGATAAGCCTGCAATGTTGAAGCCTACGTGGATGACGTCATAGTCAAGACAAAGAACCCGGACAATCTTATTGCCAACTTGTCCGAGATCTTTGCACATCTCAGAGAGTTCCAATGGAAGCTCAATCCAACCAAATGCGTGTTTGGCATGCCCGCAGGCAAATTGTTGGGCTTCATAGTCAGCCACCGTGGAATTGAGGCCAATCCCGAAAAGATCACTGCCATTACACCCATGAAGCCTCCCAAGTCCCTCAAGGGCGTTCAGAAGCTGACAGGGTGTATGGCGGCCCTCAACAGATTTATCTCAAGACTTGGTGATAGAGGATTACCTTTCTTCAAACTCCTCAAGAAGCAAGACAAGTTCATGTGGACAGAAGAAGCTGACACGGCGTTTGAAGATCGCAAGAAATTCCTCCAGACACCACCATACTTACTGCACTAGCTGGTCAGGAACCATTGCTTCTCTACATTGCAGCTACAACCACGTGGTGAGAACTGCGATTGTAGTTGAGTGGGAGGAACCCGGCCATGTATTCAAAGTACAGCAGCCAGTCTACTTCATCGTCGAGGTACTCACAGAATCCAAAGTACGCTACCCCCAGGTTGAAAAGCTATTATACGCTGTCTTGATCACATCTCGCAAGCTGCGCCACTACTTCGATGCTCACCGAGTTGTTTTAGTCACCTCCTTCCCAATCGACGACAACCTCCACAACAGGGATGCAACCTGGCGAATCTCCAAATGGGCGGTCGAGCTAGGTTCTCATACCATCAATTTCGTCCCACGCGCCGCAATCAATTCCCAGGCTCTGGTCGATTTCGTCGCTGAATGGACAAAGATATAGCAAGCAACACCCGAAGAACCCCCAGAACACTGGATTCTGTATTTTGACGGGTCGATGAAACTTGAAGGAGCTGGTGCAGGTGTTCTCTTCATATCTCCAAAGGGAGATCAGCTCAAGTACGTGCTCAAAATCCTCTGGAAAGCCAGCAACAATGAAGCCGAGTATGAAGCTCTACTGCATGGGCTACGCCTGGCTGCTTCCCTTGGCATCAAGCACATGGTGGTCTACGATGACTCCTCAGTGGTCATCAATCAGGTCAACAAAGTTTGGGATTGCACCAAGGAGAACATGGATGCATACTGCATGGAGGTCCGCAAACTCGAGAAGCACTTCCATAGACTCGAATTTCATCACGTCCTTTGGGACAACAAGATGGCTACTGATGCACTCTCCAAGCTTGGTTCGCACCAAGCTCAAGTACCAGGTGGCGTTTTTGTCCAAGAGCTGTTACAACCATCCATCAGGGAGCAGGAAGTATAGCCGACTACAACACCCCCTCATCAGCAAATCATGGTGATTACACCCGAGTGGACAAAGCCCTTCATCGAGTACATCCTACATCAGAAAGAGCCTGAAGATAAGGTGGAAGCAGAGCAAGTCATCAGACGAAGCAAGAACTACATAGTAGTCGGCTCGATCCTATTTTGACGTGGCGCATCATCGGGTGTCTTGATGAAGCGTGTCCCTCCAGAAGTCGGACGGGAGATCCTTGAAGAAATCCATGCTGGAATCTATGGTAATCATGCTGCCCTCCGCACGATCGTCGGCAAGGCCTTCTAATCCGGCTATTATTGGCCATCTACAGTGGCAGACGCAGATGAAGTTGTGAGAACTTGCTAGGGCTGCCAATTCTTCGCCCGGCAAGCTCACGTCCCCACAACAGTCCTCAACACCATACCACCTTCTTGGCCCTTCGTATGCTGGGGACTGGACATGGTCGGACCTCTCAAGAAAGCTCCAGGGGGATTTGAATATCTCTACATGGCAATTGACAAGTTCACGAAGTGGATTGAAGTTAAGCCGCTAGTCAAAGCTACAGCTCCAAAGGCGGCCGAGTTCATCCAGGACATCGCTTACCGCTTCGGTGTTCCAAATCGCATCATCACTAATCTGGGTTCCCAATTCACAGGGGATGAGTTCTTTGACTTTTACGATGGTCTGGGAATCGAAGTCCGCTATGCATCGATGGCGCACCCGCGTGCCAATAGACAAGTTGAGAGAGCTAATAGCCTCATAATCAAAGGACTCAAGCCAGGGCTCTACGAACCACTCAAAAAGTGCGACGGCAAAGGGCTGCAAGTGTTACCAGCCGTGATCTGGGGGCTAAGAACCCAGCCTAGTCGTGAAACAGGGAAATCGCCTTTCTTCCTGGTCTACGGCTCTGAAGCAATACTCCCAGTGGACATCGAGAACAATGCTCCAAGAATTCAAAACTACTCAGAGGAGGCAGTAGAGCAGAGCAGAGCAGAGGATGTCGACATGCTAGAAGAAGCAAGGCTAGCCTCGTTGATTAGAACAACCAAGTACTAGCAAGATCTGAGGAGATATCATGACCAAAATGTCTAGACAAGGTCATTCAACATTGGCGATCTGGTCCTCCAAAGAATTTAGAGTACAAAAGATCAACATAAGCTATCCTCGCCTTGGGAAGGCCCATTCATAGTATCAAGGATTATCGGCCCGGGTACTTATCAACTGCAACGGAAAGACAGAACAGAAGTACCCAATGCTTGGAATATCAAGCACTTGTGGCGTTTTTATCCTTAAAATTTTTTTAGGAGCTGTTAAGGGTCAATAAAAGTTAGTCCTTTCAATGTACTGATGTCAGCTTTATGCCAAACGATAATAAAGTGTCCATATTCAACTGTCATCAAGCTTGGAATTTAGATACGTGTTTTATGCTACACTTGCTTGCCAAGTAACACATACTACAGAGTTTTTGAATCATGCCGATTTGTTTTCATACAATTCAAACAGGCTACATTCAAAAAACCACTACCATCTACTTTCTGTTTCAACACAGAGAGATTGGGCACCCCAAAATATAGATAACAAGTGCTTTTGTCAGCAAGACATGAGTATTTACATCTAATCTGAGTTCATTACAAAAAGGCTTCTTTTACATAACAAAAGAACCTAGAAATTAAGGCGAGAGACGATTTTCTCTGTCATGTCCTTCTCCTCCTCCACATAAGTGTTATACATATCTCGAGTACAGGCTGGGTTGACCTTACCCCCGGTGATACTCAATTGCTAGGCAGACCACCATGATCGGACTATGCCGAGTACCTGCTTAGTGCAAGACTGAGATATCCGCTGACAGTAGGCCCGAATCTACACAGGAGTAGCTCGGAGACGATCAACCAGTGGAGGAGTAGGACCACCTGCAGGTACCCTGGCATACATGTCGACCAGCGGGGTAGCAGGCTTGATTAGGCTCGGTCCCGATCTTCACGACGTAGGATCTTGGACAAGATAACTAGCTAAAGAACAGCCAAGATAAGTGCTGCAAGCAGCGATAACTAGTGCAACCTGGCAAATAAAACTCGAAGCCAACCACCATCTTTAACTGGCAACCTGAATTGATGATTCACCCAACCACACTCTCAAAGAACCAACCAACACAACCTAGAATCAAACGGACCAGGAGCACCAATTGGGAGCCGATGATGCGGCCGCTTCTGTAATCCCTCAAGGAAATCACAAGAGCAAAGGGGTAGTGATCACTCTCTGAAATTGTTAGCACAGAGCTGAACAATATGGGGTTGTATTCGATTATCACAAGTCTACTACTGTTTTCAGAAGTACATAGGGGATATTTATACTAGGAACAACCCTCCTAGATGAGTTTAAGATAGGTGTGAACTGAAGGCACCACGTTGGGAAGTGGAGAGCCAAGTGGTGGAACCATTCATTTGGTCCTCTTCAGTTCATGCGCGTCTCCTTGGCTGCTGCGCAGTCATCAAAAATGGTCATTACTCTTAATTGGGAATTCCAAATGACATGTCGTCAGTTGAGTTGGAAACTAGACTTGAAGCATTTTCCAACTATGTATATAATAACCCCTGTCCCTTCCCGAGATGGTACAGTTTTGCATGGGAATTTGAACCTGGATAAATTCTCGAGTAGACTCTTGACCTTTTGACATGTCTTCACTAATCTGGTGAAACCTCATAAGTGGAAATCCAAAAGTACTCAAAACTTGATGGTGTTGTAAATTAGACTTGACAAGCTTTCCATCAAGTGCTTGATGGCCTTCATTGCCTTCGGGAGTCAAGAGAAAAAGTACTCGGATAAAGATCCAAAGTACTCGAACGGATATCCAAAGTACTCAGACAAGTTGCATCTTCATGAGTGAACCTGAGTAAAAGTAGAGTACGCGATTTAGGTAGTATAGCATTCTCATCAATATTGAAGTGTAACTTAGAGAGGAAAGCATGCACCTCTTGTTGAAGTTGTTTTGCTTGGCTACGGGTAATTGGTCCTTCATACACTTGTGCTGGTGTATCCGATGGTTGGTGTTGTGTAACCTATGGTGCAGCTGCTGTAGTAGGCGTAACCGGTGTAATTGATGGTTTCGGTGTAACCAAGGCGTCCGGGTTACGCATAGCTGGGATGTCCTCATCAAGCCTCCTTGAGGGATCCGAGCTCTGCATGATGCCTGTTCATTTCCGCACGAAGGTTGTTAAGTTCATCTTCTTGGCTGCGGATCTTGGCCATGACACGGACGAGCTGGGCATCGGCATCTTTACACTTTTGCTTCTCCTCAGCAAGTTCCGCCATGCAGTCCTGCTCCCGTTGCTCGGCTTGGTTTGCACGTTCTTGTTGCCGATAGAAGAGATTCTTCATATCGTTGGCTTGAGCCCCCAAGCCCTTCAATTTTCTTCTCCTTTTCTGCATATACAATCATATTATTGATACATTATGTGATTTGTGCTAACTTTGCGAGAAGAAGTTGGTGACTTACCTGCAAATTTTGGATTAGTGACTTTGTCTTCTCAAGGACATCGTCACGCTGGTTCTGGTACAGGTTCATCATTTGATAGGCCGCATCCAGATCCTGACGCAACTTGGTGTGCTCTTCTTCCCACGAGGATTGACCTTTGGCCAAGTCCTTCTCTCCCTTCTCCGCTCACGTAAAGCATGCACTTGCCATGTGGAGTATCTCTGACTTTTGATGTGAACGGTGAAGGATACTCTGTTTTCAAAAGAAAACAAGTCGGAAGAGCACTCAACAAAACCTCCAATGGAGATAAGTATATTTATAGTATTAATTTACTCTACACTGACCTCTGTGAGCTTGGTTAGCTGTTCTTGAAGCGTAGTAGCCTTTTCAAGATCTTCTTGATCAACTTGTGAGTTGAACAGGAAGGCATTGTCATCTTCAACCCCTGCACCTGGTGTTCCCATGTAGATTTGGAACGGCTCAGGTGATGGTGCTCGGGGTTGTTTCTCCCAGACAATTTCTTCGACGGCAGCGGCTTTGACAGACCCGTGGCTACATCAAGTTCCTCAGCATGGAGACCAGTCATCCGGGTACTTTCTGCAGCCTTTGGCCATGCGCCCTGTGCAGTAGTATCCAGAGCGGCTTGCTCTGGTACTTTGGAAGATGACAAGGCCTCGATCCTTGTTTCTTGGGGCTATGGCGATATCCGGGGGCTCGGCTCCTGCTCTGCATCTGCTTCTTTGGTTTGAATATTTCCAGGTGGGCTATGCTCAGGGATTCCTGGCGACTGAGTGGGCTGGGGAGTAGGCGGCCGGCTACATGAGACAATGGATAGAGTTCAACAAAGTTGTTACAACAGTAGAAGAATGCTACTTCCAGCGAAACAGAATACTTGCCTGGCAACCCCATGTCAAATTCAGGCTCACCCAAGTCAAATGAGATCTCTTCGGTTGGAATTTATTGAAGATCGGGAGTCTTCTCCTTTGGCGAGGGCATTTTTTCTTGGGTTTGCTGCTTGAAAGAACTCGGATCAGCTCAGAATTCAAGATTCAAACAAATATTTAAATTGTCGAGAATGACAGACAGACATACCTTCTGGGGAGGCGCATTGAGGGGAATACCTACGGGGATCTCTGCTTCATCCTCAGTATCCTCATCCATCTCACGGGCTTCTAGCAAGGCAGGGTTGGAGGGTTTTGGGGTCTGAGACTTAGTCCTCTTCCTCAATGTTTGCCTCTTCTTCGTGAGCTTGGGGCTTGCAGCATCCTCCACGATGGGTCTTTTCAAACTTGACCCACTGTGCTCAATGTTAACAAGATGGTGCGGTGGCAGATCTTCATCTATTGAGGCCTCCTCAAGGAGCACCTCTTCTTCATCATTGGGGTTGGCACAGCCTTTTCCTTTACCGGAGCCACCGGCGGGCTGCTTGGAAGGTGAGGAAAGAGGCGGCTGTGGTAACCCGGACTCCATCCCTATGATAGGAGGAGGGGCAGAAGCATACCTTGTACGCAAATCCTAAGATGGACGAGTACGAAAGTGTTATCAACATATTCAGAAAGAAGCCAAATTACAGTATTAGAATTCAAAATAAGTTATTGCTTACCGCTGGTGGTCGGCGTTTAGCTGAGTACTCGGGTACTCGGCATGGTAGCTCATGAGCATCCATAAAAAGACCTTGGACGTGAAGCGCAACTTCATCAGATGACAATTCATTGGAGGTGATCTTGGTCGGGTCGTTGGGTCCAGTATGCTTAGCCAGTGTGCGCCCGTTTCTGGTAGGGTTGCACGCGTCGGCGTAAGAACGGACTGGCAATCCCGATTCTGGTCAGGCCCGTTTTCTTCAGATCATCGAGAAGTTTCAACAACTGGGCGATCCCGTTGACCTCGCTCTCACCGAGTGCTTCATTCCAGTTGGCTTGTTGTTGTGGCAGATGACCTGAATGCTTGTTTAGCTTTGGGGGCTGGTTCTCCACATAGAACCATTTGTCATTCCAATCTTTGATGGAATCATTCAACTTGAAAAAATATATGTTCTTCATCTCTTGTCGAAGTTGGATCCTAGCTCCTCCAATCACTTTATCCTGGTTTGGCTTGACACGGTACAGGAAGCGGAAAAGATTGAAGTGGGGCTCGATTCCTAAAAATGCTTCACAGAGATGGATGAAAAGGGGGATATGAAGGATTGAGTTTGGATTGAGATGCACTAGCTTTAGCTTATAGAAAGCGAGCAGGCCGCGGAGAAAATCATGAACAGGAGTGGCGAATCCACGTTCATAAAAAGGGGCAAAAACAACTATTTCGTCGATCTCATCGAATGGCCAAGGCTTACCAGCATCGGTTCGCCAAAAGGACATGGACTTGTCAAGTAGATAGCCTTGCTCGACAAGCTGCTACACCATCTGGTCAGTTGCCTTGGATGGCTTCCAGACTCGAGAAGGGGCGGGGGCTGTCTTGAAAACGGGCATCCCGGTGATTGGAACTTTGGAGGCTTTCTTGCTTGGCGCAGCTTTCTTTCCCATCTTCCCAATCGGGGTTCTCTTGCGGATAGAGATTCTTGGGTGGAGCTTGAGCAGATTTGGAGGAATTGTGTGTGAGTACGGAGGATTTCTGATTTGGGGATGGCGGCTGGAGCAGATGTGAATATGAAGCTGTTCTTCTTTGTTTTAACTAACGAAGCAGTAACCCTAAGCGTATTTCGTGAAAGCATTTTCACCAATGCGCCAAATGTTGACACCAGTGCTGGCAGACAGAAAGTCCGCAAGCGCACGACTGTTGAAGTAGCTTTCACCCCAGAGTAACCAGGTATCGAATCCACGGGGAACGTGAGGACACTGTCTAATCGCTAAGGTTGACCAGATCGATAGAGTTTATGTAAAGGCTGGGTAGAGAGGATAACTTAGCACTAAGCTGGGAATATAGCGAAGGGAGTTCTCCTATGCTTGCTTTGGGCACCGGGGTATCCTAGGCCTCGAGGAAATGCCGGCATACAGCTCTACATCGTACCCAAACATAGAGGATTACAAAGGACGGACAGGGCTGTCACCACCTGCCGCCTACCTCTACTAATCCATGGGGTTATGAGGCAAACGAGGGCAAATATACACCTAAGAACCATGCTTAAGATAATATCAGCTATCCTAACCTTGATCAAAGATTAAGATACTTTATAAATAGAGCATCGAACCCACAAACAAAATAAAGAACTCAACTTTCTATAACTCAGACTTAAATACTTAGCTAAAATCCCGGATACTTACTAAGAAGCTCGCATCCGACGAGGTATAGGTGGAAGGTCACCGACACGTCGGGACTCTTCTAGACTCTCCCTCATTCTCTCCCTATTTCTACTCTAAGATATGAGGAGGGCTTCGCCTTGAATCTTCACTCTAGCTCGATGATGATTTGCTCAGCCCCGGATTCAGGTATTTATAGCTTATAGAGGTGGTTGTGGGTCGGTACGAGGAGGCTGAGGCAGTTTAGAAGTGGGCCCAGATCGGCCGATCTCCTGGCGTCGGCCGACCCTAGGATCCACCGTCCTAAGTCGTGCACGGCATAGATGTCTTCCTAATGGCGGTTGGAAGGTATGGGCCAAGGGGGGACCGGTTCAGGCGCGCGCCCAAGTCTGCCAACCTAGGGGGGTCGGCCGACCAGGAGTTGCCGCCTCTCGGGCCCAGTCTCTTCAAGTGACTTCCCTATGGGCCCTGAGGTCGGTTCCAGGTGGGTACACTTGAAATGAGTGCATTTGAGGTTAGATGTGGGCCGTTCAATCCATGGGTAGCTCATCTCTTGCCCTTGGTTTGAACTGTCATTGAATTAATGGTTTGGATCTTTTCTAGGTGTGCTTCTTCTACATGGAAGAAAGATGGGCTAGGTTGGCCCTTGGCCCAGGTTGGCTGACCAGGTGGGGTCGGGCGACCTTTTGCTCTTCTTTTGCCATTTTGTTCCTGCAAGCACATATTCACCAAAACTAGTGGAATTCGTCAGTAAACAACCCTATGTCTATTCTTCTTATTATTCTTTTATATCCATGTTGGCTGTGAAAATTTATCATTAAGAACTGCCAACACCAAACAGTTATGTATTTGCGGTTTTAACCAAATGCATATCTGTGTGGTTTTTCCCAAAAGGCTAAGTCACTTGTGGAGGCACTACCACGCTTGGGGGCTGATGCTTATTGGGATAAGTTTTTTCCGAATCAAAGAATATACCTATTTCCTGTAAAGTCTTTAAGCTTATGGGAATTAGCTTTAAGCTTGGGGGCTGGGGGGAATAGTATATTTCTTTTGGAAAGTTTTTTCATTAAAGACCCTGGAATTGTTTTTAATCCTTGAAAACATTTCTAGGCTCGGAGGTTGACCCATAATAGGTCCATCTTTTTTCAAAAGCTGGACACCATTTATTAAATGGGGAAGTTTTTGCATCATCATTGATTTAAAAATCAAAGCCCAGGGCTAATTGCAACAGTAGTCGGCAAAGAGCACATCATGTTCACTTTTGAAGGTTTTCAACAGAGACGCAAGAAGGCGAGGAAACAACTCAGCTGATGCTTAAATTGTTGAGAAACAACTCGGCAGGCGTGAAGACATGAAGACGCTCAGGGGCTTGACGGACCAAGATCCATGGGAGTCCTTATGGGATATAGGCCCACGAGGAGATTGGGCCGACAACTCTGACAGATACAAGGAGGAGACGTACAAGTTAAGGAAACTAGTCGGCTACTAGGATGCAACCCGGCCTACTCATGTTAGGACTCTGTGTATAGTATCTGACTAGGAATTTGTATTGTTAGCATTGTAGACCCTGTCTCCCGAGTATATATGGTGAGGCAGGGACCCCTTGTAAAATATAACCATCAATACGAAGCGATCCATCATATAGGACGTAGGGTATTAAGCTCTCTTTCGAGGCCGCCTAAACCTGTCTAAATCATCTTGTGTTCACCATCGGGCTTCTGATTCTGGCGAGGCCCTTGCAAACAACTCGACTACTCAGGGACCCCCTATGGTAGGCTAGCCGGTATAAAAAACCGACAGCAGTACACGGCCATGGTCTCGCTTTCGCAATTTGACTCTTTCATGACCTGATTGACTACAAGCTGGGAATCGCCTCTAATCTCAAGGCGTCGGATCCCCAGCTCGATCGCAATTTCCAGGCCATTGATGAGCGCCTCGTATTCGGCCACGTTGTTGGAGGCAGGGAAGTGCAGGCGGACTATGTACTTCATTCACACCCCCATCGGGGAGACGAAGACTAGTCCAACCCCTGCACCCATCCAGACCAGCCACCCGTTGAAGTACATGACCCAGTACTCTTTGTCGGTCAGTATCGGTGGCATTTGGGTCTCTGTCCATTCCGCGATGAAGTTGGCGAGGACCTGGGATTTTATCGCTGTCCAAGGGGCGTACGTGATCCCTTGACCCATCAATTCGAGTGACTATTTCGCAATCTGATCTGTGGAGTCGGGATTGTTGATGATTTCACCGAGGGGGAACGAACTCACCATGGTGACTGGGTGTGAATCAATGTAGTGTAGAAGCTTCCTTTTGGCGATCAAGACGGTGTACAACAGCTTCTGGATCTGTGGGTAACGTATCTTCGTGTCACCGAGGACCTCACTTTTGTTGTTGTGTTGCCTGGTTTCGTCCCTTCAATAGTTCGATTACTGATGCTATTAACAGTCACATTTTTTACCGTTATTGATGGTTGGCTTCGTTGATTTTGAATTTACGCGATGGTTCGCTTACCGAGGCAGTTAACGGTCACATTTTTCACCCCCCTATAAATAGGATCGAAGGAGGGGTGACTTTACTTCCTTCATTTTCGCTTTTCTGTACTAGCTTGTTCTTGACGCTAGCTATTTGCTTTGTGAGCCTTAGCTTTTTCCAGGTTCTGCTTTCTTTTGGTTACAAGTATGCTATATACTTGTGATTTCACTTATTTTGTTTCGTTTCAGTTTTGCTTTCGTATGTTAGCTTCATTTGCCAATTGTTGTTCTTTATTGTCTAGCGACTCGCACGAAGCAAACTACTCGGCTGATTGAAGATTCTGACTCTGACGAAGACATTCTTCAGTGTCCAACGACAATGACAGACGACGAAGCTGCCGCATTCGCCCAGCAACTTTAAGAAGGAGGTGACACCATGGATGTTGACCCCCGGGGTAAGGGTGTTGTAGAGGAAGGTGAAATCCCGGATGAGGAGGACACCGAAGATGCTGAGTCTGTTGCTGACGAGGCTCTCGAAGATGTTGAGGCTGACGTGTCAGATCTCACGGGTCCCAAGAAGAAGCCCCGCACAACTATCTTCGGGAAATCATTTGTGAGTACGAATTTGATCAAGTTTTATGAGGAGAAGGGGTATTTTCCTGTTGGGCATGGCCGAGCCCCCTGAGCCTGACGAAGCAGTTGTGTTTAGGGATTTCTTTACTGCTAGGTTTTGGATGCCAATTCACAATATTTATTGCAGATATGCTTGGGAGATATGGGCTACAACTTTACCATCTTACACCCAACGGCATTACACATCTTCTTGGCTTCTTCTGGGCGGTGAAGACAAATGGCTCAGATGTCGATGGTATTGAGTATGAGCCTGATTACGGCAGTGTTAGCTTCTGCGCTCGTCGCCGAGCTACAGAACTAGAGAAGGTGGAACTCACCTTCTGCAAGCACAACGCCTGGGATCGAAACTGGCGTAAGTATTGGTTGTATGTGAAGGTGCGGTCAGTGGAGATTATTTTAGATGATGATACGAAGCAGTTGGATTTCCCTCTTCATGGCCAGGTTTTGCCAAGCGAATTCATTTCTTGCCCTACTTTTAATCCGAAGGCGCCTGGCTACAGTCGTTGTGAAAGCGCTTTCTTTAAAGCCAGTCGGGTCAGCAGCAGCCGTGATCTTATTGAAGAAGGCCTTGCTATGGGCGTTAATTTCCTATCGGCTGATTGGAAGCCATTTGTTGTTGATGTGAGGGAGTATCATGGGCTACCCCATGTTTGCTTCCCTCGCTTTGGTGCCAAGAAGCCCCCAAATATGTCTGATTATGCTTTCGTTGAGTCCATCAAGCTGATGGCCAACTTGATTCTTGGAAAGTATACATCGAAGGAGCATGAGAGTTGTGTAGCTTTGTTAGATGGTCATCGTCTAAACAGAGTTTTCGATGAAATGAAAGTAAGCTATCCTCAGTGCACTGCCCCCCAAAGCCTAGGAAGAAATTTTTAGCTTCTGACCATCCAAGTGTACTGCCCCCCACGAAGCCAAGCTGAGGTCGTGGAAAGAGGGGCCGTGCCTCTGGCCGTGCTACGGGCGGTAGATCTGATGATGCTGAAGACGAAGCTGGGGGTAGCAGTGCGGCGGCTCCTTCTGGCCGTGGTGGAGGTCAGACAAAACCCCGAGGCTCTCTTCGATTGCACCTCCTTTTATTGCTACTCCTTTTGCTTCTGCGACTTTGGCAGTGCCTCCTTCTTCTGATCCTGCTGTGGCTTCGTCTACTTTAGATATTGATTTTGGAGGTTAGTTATTTTTGTTTGTTTCTCTTTTCTTTCTCCTTCGTTTTGTAATTTTTTTCTAATAATTTTTATAGTTAAAAAATCTTCTGGTCCCGTCCTCCGGCTTCGCATTCTTGATTGTATTGAGGACGATGACAATGTTAGTTATAGCCGCATTCTGGAAGAACATGAGCCTAAGGATACAGCTTCTGCTGATCTTGAGGTTTCGTCTACTCAGGCTGTATCTTCTTCACTTGATCTCTTGGCTCAAGCGGGGGCTAAGTCTCCCCTGGAGACTATTCCTGAGGAGGTGGAGAAAACCAGGTCTGTTGCCAGTGTTGGCGGGGGCTCAGGCAAGGACATCGAAACAACTATTGCTTCGCCTGTTGTTTCTGTTCCTGCTACCGAGACTGAGTCCTCCGATGTTCTGGTCGATGACGGCTCTAGGCCTGTGCATGCCAAAGGTGACTCAGGATCTTTCCTAATGATGCTGTTAATTGTTTTTGGCTTTCGCCATTGATCCCTTGGATGTCATTCTGAAATATGCGTAGTGCTTGGTGTAGGATCTGGTAGGATTTCGCGTGAATCGTTTGTTCAGTGACTGCGCCGAGTTGGGCTTCGTTCTATGGATGATTTACCTGATTTTATGCCTGACGGTACAGTTTGCTTCTTTTTGCTTCTTACTTACTATTTTTTATTGGCTTCATTACTTATCCCTTGGTTTTCATTTTGTAGAATTTGAGAACAGGGTGAAAACCTTTGATTTGGACGCACTTGCTGGGACGTGCATTACCGGCAATATTAAGGTAGCTCATACTTCTGCTTCATTTACTTTACTCCTTTTCTTTGTAATTAGCTTCACTGAATTTTATTTTTTATTTGTAGTCCATGGTTGCACTGCATGAGCTTTTTGAACGCCTTCCGCTTTGGCTCAATGATATTGAGAGCGACAGAGCTGAGCTTGAGTCTCTGCGGAAGGAACGTGAGGAGTGGGCCTCTCAACAAGCTGATATTGCTAGGTAAAAGAGTCTCTTGAAGCCGAGAAGGAACAACTTCGTACTGAGCGTGAGTCTACTCGAGCTGAAGTTTCTTCGCTTAAAAATTAGTTGACCATGCTTGAAGCAGAGAGGACTCGTAATGCTGAGACGATCGAAGGGTTTCGCAACAAATTAGTTGGTGATGCCTAAGTTGTTCATGACTTGAAGAATCAGCTGAAGAGTCTGGAAGGTGCGAAAGAAATTTTTTTGCCGATGCTGATAGATATAAGTGGGATCTTCTTACTGTGACAGATTTGAACAACTCTTTGAGTGACGAAGCTAATCGGCTTCGGGGTACCGTGGAGAAGCTTCGCTCTGAAAAGGAGAGAATAGAGCAAGATGTCTGGGCTCACAGTCTTAAGGCTTATCATGAATACGAAGCTGCCCTTAAGCTATATGGTGCAGAGCCCTATGCCTTTCCTAGCCAAGATTATGGCCTTGACAAGCTTTTTGACTGGCTTGATGACGAGTTAAAGTTTCTGCCGGATGTTTTGTCCAAGGTTGGAGATTATGCTGCACGGACTTGCATAACGAACACCATCAAAATGCTTTCTGATCAAGGCTGTTCGCATTACAAGGCCTTCTTGAAGAGAGACTATCAGTTTCCTTCTGCTCTGAATCCTGATGACAAAGAGCTGTTTAACGAAGCTATCCTTGCAACCAAGACCGCGTTCTTGAAGAAGTTT
>CM014277.1:39883501-39917867 GCA_004135705.1 Alloteropsis semialata
GCTTGCTTTGACGTCGGAGTTCCGATGATGGCCTTGTACTCTATCCATTTGGAGAATTTATCAATGGCGACCAGGATGTGTGTGTAACCTCCCGGGGCTGCTCTGAATGGTCCCACCATGTCCAACCCCCAACAGGCGAATGGCCACGAGGGCGGGATGGTCCGTAGAGCTTGGGCCGGGAGATGTTTCTGTTTGGCGAAGAATTGGCACGCCTGGCACCGGCGGACGAGTGCTTTGGCGTCGGAGACGGCGGTGGGCCAAAAGAATCCGGCTCGGTATGCTTTCCCGACTAGTGTCCCTGCGGCGGCGTGGCTTCCACAGACTCCCGAGTGGATGTCGTCAAGAATCTGGAGGCCGACTTCTTTCGTGACGCATTTGATGAACACTTGATTTGTGGCGGCTCGTCTGTATAGGGCACCACCGACCACCACGTAGTTCCTGCTTCGGCGTTCCAGGATCTTTCGCTCCGTGGGGTCCTTTGGCACCTTGTTGTGGGCAAGGAAGTCTATGAACTCGGCCATCCAGTCTTCTTCTTCGGCGTTAATGGTCAGCACCTCGCAGAGTTCCGGAGCAGGTTCTGGGTCATCCCCCAACTCTTTGACAGAGGGTTTGAGGAGGCCTTGCACGAACACTCCCCCTGGTACTTCCGCGCGGGTTGACCCCAGTTTGGCGAGTGCATCAGCAGCGAGGTTGTTCTCCCGTGGAACGTGGTGATACTCAACTCCGTAGAATTTTCCCTCTTGCTTGTGCACTGCCTCGCAGTAGGCGTTCATTCACTCGCTGTGGCGATCCCATTCTTTGTTCACCTGGTTTATAAGGACAGCGGAGTCGCCATAAACCAGGAGTCTCTTTATGCCTAGTGAGGTGGCGATGCGGAGCCCGTGGAGAATTGCTTCGTACTCGGCGGCGTTGTTGGTGACGGGGAAACGAATTTGGAGGACGTATCGGAGCTGTTCCCCTTTCGGCGAGATGAAGAGTACACCGGCGCCTCCTCCGTCGATCATTAGGGAGCCGTCGAAATACATCTTCCAGTGTTCGCCGCTGGTGTCTTCTTTCGCGTCCTGGCTCTCGGTCCATTCGGCGACGAAGTCGGCGAGGATCTGTGATCTGATGGCGGTACGCGGGACGAAGTCTATGATGAAGGAGGCGAGCTCGACGGACCACTTGATGATTCGCCCGGTGACGTCTCTGTTGTGGAGGATTTCGCCGAGTGGAAATTGCGTGACCACCTTGATGCGATGTGCTTGGAAGTAATGGCGGAGTTTTCTTGACGTGATGAGCAGTGCGTAGAGTAGTTTCTGCACCTGGGGATAGCGAGACTTGGATTCGCTGAGTACTTCGCTTACGTAGTAGACTGGTCGCTGCACTCGTTGCACCTTTCCTTCCTCCTCCCTTTCCACGACGATGACGGTGCTCACCACATTAGTCGTGGCAGCAATGTACAGGAGTAGCGTTTCGTCATTATGTGGAGCGGCGAGTACTGGTGGATTGGAGAGATAGTTCTTGAGGTCAGTGAAAGCTTGCTGCGCCTCTTGGTTCCACTCAAACTTGTCGGTCTTCTTGAGAATCTTGAAGAACGGCAAGCCCTTATCCCCCAACCGGGAGATGAACCTACTCAAGGCCGCCATGCAACCAGTCAGCGGTTTCATCCTCCGGATGGTGTCTATCTTCTCTGGATTGGCTTGGATGCCTCTGTTGCTGACGATGAAGCCGAGTAGTTTCCCTTTTGGTACGCCAAAGACGCACTTAGTCGGGTTTAGCCTCCAATTGAGCCTGCGGAGATTGTTGAACGTCTCGGAGAGGTCGGCGATGAACTCGGCTTCGATCTTCATTTTGATGACTATGTCGTCGACGTAGGCCTCGGCGTTGCGGCCGATCTGCGTGCCCAGGGTCAAGTTTATGGCCCTTTGGTAGGTGGCGCCAGCGTTGCGGAGGCCGAAAGTCATCTTGGTGTAGCAGTAGGCGCCTATCGGAGTAATGAAGGATGTCTTCTCTTGGTCTTCTTCTTTCAGGGCGATCTGGTGGTAGCCGGAGTAACAATCAAGGAAGCATAGGAGTACGCATCCGGCAGTGGAGTCAACGACTTGGTCGATGCGGGGCAGGACGAAGGGGTCCTTAGGGCAGTGCCTGTTGAGATCCGTGTAATAAACACACATTCTCCATTCATTATTCTTTTTTCTTACAAGGACTGGGTTAGCAAGCCAGTCGGGATAAAAGACTTCTCTAATGAACCCGGCAGCTAACAGCCTTGTAATCTCTACCCTAATGGCCTCCTTGCGGTCCTGCGCGAAGCGTCGGAGCTTTTGGCGAACTGGCTTGGCGTTCGCGTCAACCTTCAAGGAGTGCTCGACCACCTCCCTCGGAACACCTGGCATATCTGATGGAGTCCATGCAAATATGTCGGTGTTGTCCCGGAGGAAGGCGACGAGCGCGCTTTCCTATTTGAGGTCGAGCCCTGAACCAATCAGGGCGGTCTTGGAGGAATCAGAGAGTCCGAGCGAGATAGGGCGCACTTCTTCAGCCGGCTGCATGGTGGTCGGCGCGGCCCTTCGCTTAGAGGACTCGGGGATGGAACCCGGGTCTCCTTGGAAGGTTCTCGCCTCGTGGACCACTTCCATCTGGAGCACGCTGCGTTCGATGCCGGTGCAGAGGTGGAGCCCTTCTTTGTCGCAGCCCTTGGAGGTGTGGACGTCGCTGCGGATGGAGAGGACGCCGTTTGGTGCCGGCATCTTCATCAGCAGGTACGTGTAGTTGGGGATCGCCATGAACTTGGCGAGTGCTGGCCTCCCGAGTATGGCGTGGTAGGCGGTGGTGAAGTCGGCGACTTGGAAGTTAAGGTACTCAGTCCTGAAGTTGTCCTGATCGCCGAAGGTGACGGGCAGAGCTATCTGCCCGAGTGGTTTGGAGCCCTTGCCCGGGATCAGCCCGTAAAACGGGTGGAGAGAGGGAGTCAGAGCGTCGAGGCCAATGCCCATGTCCCTCAGCGTCTGGGCGAAGATGATGTTAAGCCCGCTCCCGCCATCGACGAGTACTTTGGTGAGGTGGGCGTTGTGCACGATCGGGCTGAGCACCAGTGGGTACTCGCCCACGTCGGAGACTTGGAACCACTGGTCCTCCCTGGAGAAGGTGATCGGCTGCTCGGACCAGCGGAGTGGTTGGATCGGCGACGCGTAGCAGGAGAAGGTGATCGGCTGCTCGGACCAGCGGAGTGGTTGGATCGGCGACGCGTAGCAGGAGAATATCTCCCGGTCACGCACTTTCTCGCGGCGCTTGTCATCCACGGGCGGCGGTCCTCCGAGGATGAAGTTCACCTGCCTCTCGACGTTCGGGAAAGCGGGGTTCGCGGGGGCCCCTTTTCCCTTGTCGCCTTTGTCGTCGTCGCGTGGCGGTAGCTTCCCCTCCTTCTTCTTGTAGGCGTCGGCGAGTCCCATGCAGTCGATCATGCGATGCTTGGATTGCTTGTGAATGGGGCAGGGCCCTTGTAGCATCTTTTCGAAGTCGGCGCTGAAGTTGGACCGCGGGCGTGGGCCTCCGCGATCCATGGCGGCGATGGTGTAGTCTCCCGAGCGCTTTCGGTCACCCGTCCGGCTTGGCTCCGGTCTGGTTCGGCGTTGGTCCTCCTTCTTCGGGCGGTCCTCTCGGCGAGGTGGCCGATCGTCGTCCCGAGTGCTTTTCTTGCTGTAGTGGAGGCGAGCGGCTTCCTTGGCGTTCGCCATCTTGTTCACCCAACCAAAGAACTCGCCGGAGGTTTTTGGCAGGTCCTCGCAGAGGCGCTCGAAGACGACGGAGTCGGCGAGGCCGTCGAGGAAGTAGCTGATGATCTCGGACTCGGAGCAGCCGGGAACCAGGTTGCGATTCTCCATGTAGCGGTCGGTGTAGTCGCGGAGGCTCTCCCCGCGATTTTGCTTCACCTTGCCCAGATCCCACGCTGTGCCTGGCCGAATGGAGCTGCCTTGGAAGTAGCTCTTGAACTGGCGGCAGAGAGTGTCCCAGTTGTCGATGGAGCCGGGCTCGAGGCTGTGGAGCCAGCTAAGCCCTACCTTGGTCATGGCGACGGGGAAGTAGGCGCACATGGAGTCGTGGTCGCCGTTCACCGCGCGAATGGCGATGCTGTACGTCCGTAGCCACATCGTCGGGTCCGTCTTCCCATCGTATCTTTCTATGCCTGTAGGTTTGAAATTAGCAGGCATTCGAATAGATCTTACTCGGGTAGTGAACGCCGGGAAGCCGTCGCAGTCGTTGAGGTTTTCCATGTCCACGTGTCCCGAGTCGGCGGAGTAGTCTTCCGGGGTGCGAGCCCGCGGCGGCCTGTCTTGTCCGAGTGGAGGGCCGTACTTGCGGTCGAACTCGCGGCGGCGCGCGGCCTCGTTGGCCTCGAGTTCTCGGCGTAGGCGGGCGTCGCGGTCCAGCCCCGGGGCGCCGTGTTCGCGATTGTACTCGGCGCGCCGTCGGAGCTCCTCCTCGTCCCTTCGCCGGTGGCGGTCGTCGAGGTTCCTGCGGAGGTCGCGGTTGCGGAGTTGTTCGCGGAGGTCTGGCTGGTCGACCACGTCGTGATCGACTTCTCGGCGGCTGGCCGACTTGGAGTGGCGAGATGAGGAGGCAGGAGCCTTTTGGGCATTGATCATGCCCGCGGCTGCAGTCAGCCTGGTCTTGATCCGGTTGAGCTCCGGGGTTTCCGGGATCCCTTCCAGTTCAAGGTGTGCGGCGGCGAGGTTGGCTGACGGGGTGGCGTAGACGCCCACGCCGCCGACTTCGTGGACGAAGTCATCGTGGAGGTTACGCATGGTCCTGGGGTTTCGGCGTTCTCGCCGCGCGTCGCGGCGTCGTTGCTTCTCACCGTTGCGCCCGATCCTGGCGTCACGGTGCGCTTGATCCTCTCCTTGGACCGTTGGCTCATCAGCGGATATGTCGGAGACGAACGTCTCCCGCTTGGCAGGCACGATCCTCTTATTGGGAGGGAGGACACGTGTCACCCGCGGGAAAGTCGGAGTTAGTTCCGGCTCAGGCGGAGTTGGCGTATCCTGAGGATGAGGGTGTTGCGTTGCCGCAACGTCCAGAGCAGATCCGATCTGGGTGGTCGTGATGGGATCGACCACCCTGATCGCATCTGGGGAGTAGTCGGTGCCCAGCCGTTCGCCGAGTGCTTCTTGGTAGACGGCTCCGCTGCTCCTGAGTCCCAGCGGGAATCGTGTCGGCGAAGCGATGCCCTGGCGAGCAGATTCGGCGAGGTCGATGCATTCGCCGATGGAGGCGATGGCGTGGTCCATGTCTGCCTCGAATTGGCGTTGGCGTGCGGCCCATCGGCGCCTTCGCTCCTCGGGCGTCTGCTGCACCCTGCGCGGCGGAGGCGGAGTGGATGAAGCAGTCGGCGGTGTGGGAGGAAGCGTGTTCCCCTCGGATGGCGGGAGAACGATGTTGGCCGTCGCGATCGCCGAGTTGTTGGCGATGGTTGGCGACGAAGTGGTGATGGTGACGATCCCGTCTGGCGTAGCGTCGAGTCGCGGCGCTGTCTCCTCCGGGGTGGCGTCATGGGTGAAGGAGAGCTGTCCCTCGGGTCCAGCGGTGAAGACCATGGACCCGAAGAAGAACATGGCCCTCTCAGCGATGGAAATCTTCACAGATGCCGGCGTGATGACGGCGGAAGCGGACGCCATCGAGCTTGCAGATTGATCTCGTCGATCAACCCCTACCTGGCGCGCCAACTGTCGGATTTATGGACCCGGCAGTCCACACAGGGTAGCCTACGTGGTTGATTTGTTGAGGGACAGATCGAGGATCAGAAGTCGATGGTAACACAAGACGCAAAGATTGAACAGGTTCGGGCCGTCAGGATGACGTAATACCCTACGTCCTGTGTTGGGTATATGGATTGCTGTGTATGAAGTTCCTGAAGGATCTCCGTAGTTGGGTTCTGTCCTAGGTTGAATGAATGCGTGGGTTGTAATCGTCGTGTTCTAGAGGGGGGTCTCAAGGCACCTTATATAGTCCGGCTGCCTTGAGTTACAAGTCGGCTAGAGATCATAACCTACCCGAAATACAAGGATGCGATCCTATAACGATTACAGATATCTTTCCCTATAATTCCGGCTAGTTTATCTTGATCTCCGAGCTTCTTGCGGGATACGCCGTCTTGTTTCTTGCTGCATGCGCCGTCGCGCCCGTCCGGCTCGTCCGACAGGTGGAACTCCGAGTGGTGGGCCACCCAGTCTGACAACCCGGCCCAACAGCACTCGGATTGGGCCGCCCCTTGCTGGTTGGGCCAATCCGTCTCCTGGGTACCCCTGGGGGTCTACCCCCGACAGAGAGAGAGGGAGATAGAAAGGGAGGGGGAGAAGGCTTCTGGTGGAAGGAAAGTGCCCGGGGCTCCTGCCCTCACCGACGCTAGGGCCACCCTTCCGGGGCACTGTGGATGATGCTCATGAACGGTACCCTGCAACGTGCCAAACAGGGCCACCTGACGCCTCCACACCATGCGTTAGTTCTTCGCTGTGTAGTAGGACGGAGTGGCCGTCGCGTTAGGTGTACGGCACCCATTTCGCTTGTCCAGGGCAGTTGACTCCCATCGTTCCTGCAGACGTGACGGGCCGTATTCACCTTCCGAGGCTGGGCCCCCTGGGCCCCAGGTCCTGGGCGAACCTTTGACCCGAGTGGGGGTGGTCGGGCGAGGCGGAAACAAGCCTGTGGTGGGTCCTGCTCCCGACCCGCGCGTCCGAGGGTCGGGCTAGGCAGAGAAATTTATTCGTTGCGGACCCCGTTCCCGACTCCCCCACTCGGGGTTGAGCGAGGCAGAGGTGCCGTACGGACGACTTCCCCCTTATCGTCCCGGAGGGTTGGGGATCGAACGAGGCGGGGTTCAGCATATTGGGCCGTGGCTGGACCGTCCTGTGTATGGGTGTTTCAAATTATGGGCCTTATCTTCTACGGCCCATCGCATTGGGAGGCTCGTGATGTTGGGACTTAATCCAGTTGGTTAAGACATCCTGGATATCGGTATCTGACGGTATGCTACCACGTTTCGGCTGATTTGGCCTTCAAGAACAATGTGAACACACTTTTGATAAGTACAACCTGTGTTTTACTGACCGAAAGGCACCTTTATATAACTATAAACACCGAAGGGAGTTATAAATGTAGTTTTCTCCTCATCGTCAATGCACTTGCTGATTTTGTGATACCCCGAATAGGCATCTAGAAAACAAAGCAGCTCGCACCTAGAGCTTGAATCTACAATTTGATCTATCCTAGGTATTGGATACTCATCCTTCAGGCACGCTTTATTCAGATCGGTGTAGTCCACGCACATCCGCCTCGTTCCATTGGGTTTCTTCACCACGACTGGGTTTGCTAGCCAAACCGAAAAAGGGACTTGTCGAACAAAGCCGGCTTTGAATAGTCGGTTTATTTGTTCATTGATGGCGTCTCGTTTCTCCGGAGGTATATCTTCTCTGCTTCTGCTTGACTAGTCGGACGCCAGTTCGTATGCCAAGCTTGTGCTCTATTACCTCCCTGGGGATCCCGGGCATATCGGACGGTTCCCAAGCGAACACGTCAGTGTTTGCCCGGAGGAAAGCAATGAGCTCGAGTTCCTATTTGTCACCCAGACCAGTCCCCACATGGGTGGTTTTGGTCGGGTCTGTGTCGTCAAGTGCGCTACCGCTTTGGTGCCTCGCTCAACACGCCTCTGTGTGGGTGTGATCGGGGAGGCCTCAACTGGTGAGTCGCCCACAGCTAGAGGTGGTGTCTCTTTGCTCTCTGGAGTTTGTTCCACCGTAGTCGGGTTTGCCGCTGTGCTTTTGCCTTTGATCGGGCTTCTGCTGCTTGGCAGGTTTCAGCGACTGCGGCCTGCCCAACAGTGTTCGGTTGATTTTTGGGCTTTTTCTTGACAGACTCAGTAGCCTTAGCTGGGTCCTGTTCGTCCCCTTTGATCATGTCCAGGGTTTTCAGATCACACTGGACTGCACCCTTCCGATCACCAAAGATGGTGATTGGGCCCAGAGGCCCCGGGATCTTGATCATAGAGTAGGCGAAGTGTGCAACCACCATGAACTACTTCAGGAACGGTCTGCCCAAGATGTAGTTGTAAGCTGACGCGAAATCTGCCACCTCAAAGGTGAGGAACTCTGATCGGATGTTTTTCCCTTCCATGAGGGTCACCTGCAGATCGATCCTTCCCAATGGGATGGCTTGAATGCCTGGGGTCTTTCTTTTGTTCTAAGCTTCTGAATTTGATCATGCACGCTTCATGAAAGCATTGCCCAAGCTCCTCTTCATTGTTGTCATCGTTATCTCCTCTACCTTGTTATCATCACGTTGCTCCTGCCTCTTCTTCGTGGATTTTCCCCTCCATTCAGGATAGAACATATACCAAAATATACCTCTATTGCCAAAGTTTATGAAATTACCTTTCCAAGGAGTAGTCATTCATCTTAAACGGAGTTCAAATAAGAGAGTTATGCCCATTTTATTTTAGCACTACGCCCTATCCAGAAAATTTCAGAATGCACGACCTTCGATGTTTTGATCATAACCGCTTGTAAGAATTTCCGATTGACTCGATTCTTGATTCGTTGGAACCAGAACTTCATGGGGCTTTTAAATATTCTGTTATTTTCTTCAAAGGTTGCACATAATTTTAATGCAAACAGTACGTTTTTGTGAATTGATCCTGAGATGTTGATGATCTTGATCTTGTGGTCTTTGGAGCGTCGTGTTGTGCATCCTTAGGATTCATGGTCATCACCATTGATTCACTAGCAAGTGGCATAGGTCCAATGATGTGTCTTCTCCATAGTTCATGCTTTACCCAAGGTGCCGGGATCATAGGGGGCTCTTTTTCTTCGTGTCGATGATCTGAGTGGTTTCCTTCGTTGGTAGCATCACTCAATTAGAAGCTTCTTGAGCATCCTATTAGAAAAGATTGGTAGTGTCATGGTGCTTCTAATATTGTTGCCTTCAGTCTTGATCAACTTCAAATCATCATCTTTTGTGCTCAAGGCCCTCCAATCATCCCTTGACATCATCATCACCTTCTCCGTTGTTTGCTGCCGCCTTTTCTCTGTTGAATTCCTCTTCGTCCAGTGCAGAATGTGTATCAAACTTCTACTCCATTGCGACGTGCATCAATTTATCTTTCCAACAATGGTCGTTTACCCCAAATGGACTCCGGATGAAAGAGTTATGCTCGTTTTACTCTGGCTCTACATCCCGTCCCGAGAAATTTCAGAACACGTAGTGTTGAAAGATTTTACCATAACTCTTTGCACCGATCTCCAAAATTAGTAATTCTTGATGGGTTGGAAAGGAAACTTGATGGAGCTTCATAATATTCTATTTTCCTTCATGGCACATCTCTGATCTTGGGACAAAAAACTGATTACAACAAAAGTGCTTCACAGATGTTGATGATGCAATCTCACAACTTTCTTTTGGGCACGATTCAACACCTATATCTTGAACAAACAATTCTCCAAGAAACATTAGTCTTAAAAATTAATTGACACAGTGGCATACCTTGTTTACCATCGATTTCTTTGGGTGCGGACTCGATAGCGGATGCTGGGCCACTAACAAAGTTAGCACCTACCACTAAAGACAGGATCTTCATATAGTCGCCATCTTGTCGGAGTGTGTTTGGACTTGTTGAAGCCCAAGCTTAGTGTCTAGATTCCCACCTGCTTTCAAAGGCACAAACAAGAAAACAAGGGTATATGCAATAATAAAAATTAGGGTTAGTCCAAAAAATTAGATAGATCGCCCTAGGGTTCGAGTTGCCGACCCCCGGCAACGGCGCCAGAAAAGCTTGTTGACGGCCCTTAGACGCGCCAATTGTGAACCGGAAGCGCACAGATCATCGTAGCTTTTTCCTTAGAGTATTCCATCCAAGGTTATCAATCTGTGGACCGAGAATGAACTTACTAGGGTTTCCCATCTAATCTAATGGATCTATCCTAGCATGAAGCGTTGATTGCATATAAAGGGTAAACCTATAATATGTGAGTGGAGTGTATAGGTTGATCAAACCCATGAACATAGGCAAGGATAAAGCACAACCAAAGGGGTAAACGAGCCAATCACCTTCTAGTTGTAGTTTTAACCAATAAGAGCAAGCGCATCATGCATCTCATCCAAAGCAATCTTTAAACTCTTACCTCCGGTCAACCTCCTGAGAACGCCACCTTACACTGGATCACACCATGTCATGGCACTCCCTATCGGCATGGTTAGTTACAAGGGCACGTCCACAAGTGAACGTGTCTAGATATCATGAAGGGTCGACACACTAGATCTAATCACCATGATTACATAAAGCATGCCATATAGTCTAAACATGTATTAGACTAAGGAACAATCATATTCATGATAGGTAAAAAGCATAGAAGGAGTAATTGAGTCGCTAAGAGATCGGATGACATGAAGAACATTAGTCATATAATAGATGTGTTTGGATCATCACCACCGAGTACATACCATTGATGACTCCAACTAGCTCATGAACTCCACCATGGCACAACCATGCAGGGAGGCCATGGCAGCTAGGGTTAGCCTAAGCCATCCCATAGACAACTTCGAGGACTTGCAGCGGTCGTCGTCTCCCTTTGGTGTATGCCCTAGATTTCGATGAGTTTTAGTGGATGGATGGATGTGCGTTCGGGTATCAGGGCTATAAATAGTCCGAGAAAACCCTAGCTCGAAGTGGAGGCCAATACGGCACAGAAAGTGGCTGGGCCGGCCGGCCTAGGCTCTTTTCGTCCCGTCTCAGCTCCATCTTTTGCATGCAAGCTTCTTAATCCTCCAGGAGTTTAAGTGCCAATGCATGTGGGTATTGGACGTCGGTTGCTTCAGGATAAGATTGGGTCTTGATAACTTTTCAAAATGTCTGATTGATTCGCCTTGATCCCGAAGTCATCCAACCTTATCGTCAAGTCTTTGCCCTTGCACATTCTTGGAGGTTGGTTCAGCATAGATGAGGGTGAACGATATCCGAGTCATATTAGGTTCTTTGCCTTCATATTCCTCCATGTTACACATGGTCTTGGTTTTCGTCCAAAACTGCTCATTTATAGCTCAAAAACCTGTGTAAACCAAAATCCTCAAAAAATACATGCATATGCGAAAACGGGGTTATTTCACGTGCCAAGTGGCAGGTTAATATATGAATTAGTCCAAAAACTCCATCTAAATAGCACTAAAAAGATGTCACTAACGAGTGCCAACAATAGATTTCAAAGGTTCACAAGCCAAATCATATTCAATAAGAGTATAAACCCATTTACCAATTCACTTAAAATTGGTCTATGCAACATATATTTAATGATATCGGTTTAACAAGCTCATATGCATGTATTGGACAATAAATAATGCCTCATCTTGGTACAAGCATAATATAATGATAAGCAAAGCTTTTCAATAAATATATACCTTGTTTCAGCATCCAATAATTGGCGACTTGCATAAGTAACAACGTGCTCCTTCCCTTTGGTTTCTTGAGACAAAACAGCCCCATTTACTTGATCTTCAGCAGCAACATATAATTTAACTGGGACCCCTCTCCTAAGAGCTTTGATAACCGGCGGCGAAGAAAAGTAATACTTAATTTTCTCAAAAGGTTCTTGCTGTTTTGCCCCCAAGTAAATTCGGCTTCATCTATTAACCAAAGAATAGGAGTAAAAGCATTAACTTTCCCATACTTACAAATAAATCTTCTCAAATAATTCATCTTGCCTAAGAATTTCTGCAAATCCTTTTTACATATGGGAGCCTTAATCTTCTTAATAATTTCAATTTTCTTAGGATCTATCTCTATGCCTCTTTCATGAATAATAAATCCTAAAAACTTTCCAGCCGACACACCAAATGCACATTTCAGTGGACTCATCTTCAAACCATATTGACACATTCTTTCAAAAGCAAGTCTCAAATCAGCTAAATGTGGTTTTAAACTAGCCAATTTAACAACAGTATCATCGATATAAACTTCTATGATCAAACCAAGTAAATCATGAAAAATTAAATTCATAGCCCTTTGGTAAGTAGCACCAGCATTTTTTAAACCAAAGGTTATAACCACCCACTCAAATAAACCAACAAAACCTTGACATACAAAGGCCATTTTGGATATATCCTCTTCAGCCATGAAAATTTGATTGTAACCAGCATTACCATCAAGAAAACTAATAACTTTATGTCCAGAAGCATCATTTATAAGCATGTCGGCTATAGGCATAGGATATTCATCCTTTGGAGTAGATCTATTAAGATTTCTAAAATCAATACAAACTCTAAGCTTACTAGAATCTTTCTTCTCAACTGACACAATATTTGACAACCATTCAGGATAACGACAAGGCCAAATAAAATTTGCGTCCAACAACCGATTAATTTCTTCCTTAATCCGGTCATTCATATTAGGATTAAAACGCCTAACACTTTGTTTAAAAGGCCAAAAACCAGGTTTAATAGGCAGCCGATGCTCAACTAACTCACAGCTTAAAGCAGGCATCTCTTGATAATTCCATGCAAAACAATCAACATATTCTTTCAACAGCTCGATTAATTCAGCTTTATAATCAGCTTCTAAATTTTTGTTTACAAACGTCGGCCTAGGTATAGAACCATCACCAATATCAACTTCCTCTAAAGGATCAGCCGATATGAAACCTTGTACCAATTTACTCATATCATCAAAATCCTCAATGGCCTCACATATATTGTTTTTTTGTGCCCGATTGTGTTCAAGTCTCTGCTACAACCATTCTAAACTATTTGTTAATTCATAACAAATAGTTTAGCCGATTCTCAACCGGCTTTAGAACAGCAGGCACAAAGCCATCTCTAGTAAAACTGATCATCTCATAATCTGAAATATCTAAGCATGTCAAACACTTGACATGGTCATGCATAGACATGGTAGAGCCATCAGCCACAGCAACACAAGCCGATGTATCTCCATGCATGTTGGTATTTCTTACGGTCGCAGATAAATCCGCAAGCACACGGATACCGTTGTAGCTTTCACCTGGAAGTATTCAGGGTATCGAATCCACAGGGAACGTGTGTACTAATCTTCTGACGAGATCGTCCAAGGACAACAAGAGAATGGATGGCGAGGGTAGAGAGGATTCCTATGGATAAAAACCTTGATGAAGGATAAGTTCAGCGTCTATCCTAGACCTCTAGGAAATTGCCGGCAAACAGCTCTACGCCGTACCCAAACGTAGAGGATTACAAAGGACGGACAGGGCTGTCACCACCTGCCGCCTATCTCTTCTAATCCGTGGGGCTACGAGGCAAACAAAGGTAACTTCAAGTCCAGACACCACGTCTATGCTATCAATTACTACTTTAGTCTTGTTCCTAGACCAAAGTATTCACTAAGCATTCACAAATGATTAATGAACGATGAACCTGCAAGCAACTATAGCAGGGAACTTACTTAATCAAAAGAACTTAATACCATAAGAGATCACAAACACTTACTAGAAGAAGAAATCATCCGTCGAGGTACAAGATCGGGGAAGAGTGCCGACAGACCCGGCACTTCCCCCGGACTACCCCTCACTCTCTCCCTATTCTCTAGATACTACACTGGAGTAGAGCTTCACCTTGGAGTGGAGCTTGTGGCTTCTCAATCTTGTGTGTCTTGAACCGAAGCCTGGTGCACCTATTTATAGCTTGATAGGACGGTGGAGAGGTCGCTCGAGGTGGTTGAGGCCGTTTGGCCCCAGGACCAGGTCGGCCGACCCTCAGATGTACCGCCTTGCCTCAAACATGGTCCAGATGCATCCATGGAGTCGGTATGGAGTCGGTCGTCGAAGGAGGACCGATTCTGTCGCCCATGGGGGTCGACCGACATGCCAGGTCGGCCGACCTGGGGTTGGCTCGGCTTGGGCCCATCTTCCTGTGAGTCCCTTCCCTGTGGGTCCTAAGGTCGGTTCTGTGTG
This sequence comes from Alloteropsis semialata, assembly GCA_004135705.1. Lineage (NCBI taxonomy): Eukaryota > Viridiplantae > Streptophyta > Magnoliopsida > Poales > Poaceae > Alloteropsis > Alloteropsis semialata. Next base: position 39,897,442 of record CM014277.1, read on the forward strand.
GGTTGGCTTGAATTGAGTATATTTAGTTCTCATTGTGGGCCCCTCAATCCAAGTGATAGACACATGGCTTCATCTTGTCCTTTGATCGAAACCGACATCCAAGCAGTGGTCAAGATGTTCCATGGTTGTGCTTCTTTGTTGTGACCGAAGATGGGCACCAGTGGGCTTGGGCCCAGGTCGGCCGACCTAGGTGGGTCGGGCGACCTAGCCCTGAGCCCAAATGTCCTCCTCTTTTGCTAGTTAGTCCCTGCATTCACATATTCACCAAAACTTGTGAAATTGATTAGATATAAACCCTATCACTATGTTTGGTGATTATATTTGACATATTTTCAGCAGGATTGACGGCCAAAAGTAGTACTTTAGGACCGTCAACAAGCTCCCCCACACTTAGCCTTTACTCGTCCTCGAGTGAAGCTTAAAGACTAAGGTGGAAAAACATGACTCCAATTGATATGATGCAAGCATATAAGTTATTCCAAACCATACCTGTACTTGTGAATTTTGAAGTGTCTATCATGCCTTCTTTGGTGGTTGAGGAACGGAACGGCCTTGATTCAAGTCACCTCAACTTTTCTGTTAAGTGACTTGGGTTTTTGATAAGTTTTCAAAAGCATAACCTTACTTAGCTCCTCAAATGATTCTCTCGGATCGCTTAATGTGTATGATTCCCTACCAAGGCATTTGCCATCTTTCACCTATTTCTGAAAGGCTTATTTGGAGCTCAAGGTAGAAGTAAAGATAAGACATACTTGCATCACATATATTGCAAAGTCAAAGAGCGGATCCAAGGAGATAACTATTCATACAATCTGATCAAGATGTGCATGTGTGGAAGAATGAAATTGTAGCTCCTTTTTGTATGATCTCTCTCCTCTTGAAAATATTTTGAGAACATGGCTATCTATATTTTTCTCTCTCTTTTTTTCTCTTTTTTCTTTTATCATGCTCAATGCTTTTGTGAGCATGTATTTTTTTAGCCCATGTCTCTTTTGCAAAGGATATTTGGAGAGAGGGAGATTAATACTTATATGGAGCATTTATTTTGTTAATGGATGGAACATAGCTAACTTCCAGTGTAGAAGTTTAGCATGTGTATGTGGAGTGTACGTGATCTTGATCATGAAAGCATGAAAAGCATCTTACAAGGGTCACAACAATTTGACAAAGCTCAATGCAATAAACAAGCAGCATATGTGTATGGGTTTTGCGATATGAATAACATATGGCTTTGGTAGGAATAAGGCATCACTGAGGAGCTTTGCAAGGCTATTGATTTTAAGGTTTTGCAAGAAAAATATACCAAGCACTTTATACAGAAAGAGCAAGATTTCTTTCATCATACCATATCTCATTAATCAACCACTTAGATAAACATGTTTCCCTAAAGAGATATGTTCACAAGCAACAGGCTTATGTGCAAGGAATAAAGTATATGCAGGCTAATCAAGGAAAGACATGTAAACCAAAGGAGTATCCAAGTTCATTTTATCATGGGTTTAATTTTGGAGATCATCAGAAAATAGAATTGCATTAAGCTCATGAATTAGAGAGGGTGAGGGACAGGATGTGCAAACCATCGCTCCGGGCGAAAATGTGGACGAGAGATGCCAGAGGGCCATCGGCCAACCAAGGGGATCGGCCGACACCTTCTGGGGCTCGGTCGCTTTGATCTTTCTTGAGCTGTCCTGTGTGACGTTGTACAACCTATCTATGGGTGGTCTCAATCATGTGCATGTCAGGAAACTCGAGAGACCCCCACACTTGATCTTGTACCTGCATTTATTCATACATGGTGGAAACAAAACAATGGCACCTTGGTTTTGAGAACCAAAGAGCCTTTATTGGATTCAAATATTTCTTTTCTTTTAGTTATGCAATTTTTTATGGAACATTTTTTTTATAGATCAAGATGCAAGAACAAGTTCTTTGAAGACAATTCCATACTCAATTTTCCAACCATGTTGCAATCCGATAACGAGGACTTCATTTGTGCCTCGGGATCATCCACTTGCCATTTGCACATGTCCACCTATCTAAATGTGTGTGTTCCATCCCTCTCTCTTTCCAACATTTATTCTCCATGGCCTTTTTGACTAGTCTCGGTAATTCCAATAGATCTTCATCTTAGTTTGACAATACTTCAAATTTAATGTTTTGCTAGGATTGTTTTTACCTACCAAGCTCCACATAAGCCTTCCACTTTCATATATGAGTAGAATAGGTTGAAAATAATCTAGTATAGACTTGAGCGACTTGATGAGATGAGTGTTCCATGAGATTTTGCAAGAGAATCTCACTTATGTTGGATATGCATCTTTTTGAAAACTCTTCACGATGGAACAAGGTAAAAGTCTAATTTCGCTTAAGTTCAAGAGCATTGCATTTACTTATTATTGTGGCTTGTTCTTTATTGCTAGTCTATCTTCCATAATGTAAAGTAGCCGGTCACAACTTGAACTTTAAATGCTAAACACTTGAGAGCAATGTGTCCTGTTGAGTATAACTAAGTGCAGGGAAGGCATTGAAAGGCAACGCTGATTTCCCTTTAAGCAAAGATCATGGACTTGCTCGAGGACGAGCAAAGTTTAAGCATGGTGGGATTATTGACGCTCGTTAGTGACACCTTTTTAGTGCTAATTAAGTGGTGTTTTGGGACCAATTTATATACTAACCCGCCACTTGGCACTTGAAATAACCTGTTTTTGCATATGCATGTATTTTTTGGAGGATTTTGGTTTACGCAGGTTTTTGAGCTATAAATGAGCACTTTTGGACGAAGACCAAGGTCATGCGTAGCGTAGAGGAATATGAAGGCAAAGAACCTAATACGACTCGGATTTCGTTCGCTCTCATCTATGGTGAACCAACCTCTAAGAAATTGCAAGGGCAAAGACTTGAAGATAAGGTCGGATGACTTCGGGATCAAGGCGAATCAAGCAGACATTTGGAAAGTTATCAAGATCCAATCTTATCCCGAAACAACTGATGTCCAACACCCACATGCATTGGCACTTCAATTCCTGGAGGATCAAGGAGCTCACACGCGAAAGATGGGACCGAGACAGGCTAAAAAGGCCCTAGGCCGGCCGGCCCAAAGGGGCCCGTGCCAGCCGGCCTAGCTCCTTTTTGCGCCGCCTCGACCTCCCCTTCGAGCTAGGGATTCCTTGGACTAATAGCCCCAATACCCGAAGGCACGATGATCCATCCACCAGAAGTCGGTGAAAACTAGGGCATACACCAAAGGGAGACAAGGGTCGTTGCAAGTCTTTGAAGGTACCTAGGGCAAGGCCTAGGCCAACCCTAGCCGCCATGGCCTCCCGCGGTTGTGCCACGGCGGATCTCAGGAGTCAAACCCCAAGATTCATCGGGGTATGTACAGACACGATGGTGATATCAATCTAATCTCTATTCTAGTTGTCTCAAATTTGGTCTACTTCATTGGATGCTTTATATTCATATGTGTGGCCACCGTATGTTCCTAGTAAGATTAGATCTAATCATGGTGATTAATCCATATCTTACTGATACATTGAAGTAGCGCCTTCTAGCTAGTCCGTCGATTACCGGTGTGGTGATAGCATGTGGGAGGGAAAAGTTCTAGCGACGACGTGATGTTGAGTTGGATCAATGGCGAGTACGATGGGAGTTGCTGCAGCCACTACAAGAGGAAGCTCGTCGAGCGCTTGCTAGTTGTTTGGGGTAAAGCTTTGGGAAACCTTAGGCGTCAGCACGCACCTCACGGCGGCGACCATTGGAAAGTAGGTCGCTTGCGAGCCGCCTTTCTGAGAGAAGACTCGGGTACCTATGGTAGAGATGCAATCTATGGTTTTGATCACCTTTTGACTAAGAGCTGTACCTAGAGACGATTAGGCCCTTCGTTAACCTTGGTTTTGTTATCTTTGCTTACGCTTCCGGACGAGATCAACTCTACACTTCACTCATATATATTTGGTTTACCTTCATATGCAATCTACGCTTAATGTTGGGATTAGATCCGTTAGCTAGATAGAAAACCCTAGGTAGTTCACTGTCGATCCACGGATTGATAAACCTTGGGGTAATACTCTAAGCGAAGAGCTACGATGATCTGTGCGCCTGCGGTTCACAATTGGCGCATCTAAGGACCGTCAACAAAAAGTACCTCCACAGATTCAAGGACGGCTTAATTCCCAACCAAGCCTCACACAGAAAAGCAAAGACGCTGAGCATTGCAATCGCGCCGGGCTTAATGTGTACGAGACTGATTTGATAAAAGTCACAGATGCTATGAAAGAAGTCCGATGGATAGACCCCAAACCCACAGTAGAAGAACTCGATCAACATAACAAGCTCTAAAGTATCAATAGTCGGATGAAGCTAACCTTTAGCCGGCCTGCATGGAAATGTGGTGGTGTCGGAGAGAAGTCCACGATCTTCCAGCTTTTGCAGCTGCTTTGCCATGGTGGTCGATTTCTCCCAGTGCTTGTCGGTGGTGCAGATGCTGAACCCGTTGCGCAGCTCTCTTCCGGGGGCGGCGGCGCTGCTCTGCTCCACGGACGATTCATCTCCGGACACGGATTCGGGAGAGGAAGTCATGGGGGTGAGGGATTGGCTGGGGAGTTGGGTTGCAAGAAACTGAGTTAAGATGAGTAATGGCGACTGTTTACTGGCGAGAGTGAGGAAGATGAAGGCTCGAATGGTGAACAAACGGCCGCGCTTGGGGCTTTTATGGTTTTGGGAGGGAGCACAAACCCCTAGAAAGTCGGCCTCAATCCGTGTAGTGCGCGATCACTATTGAGTCAAAAGATTCTTTTTCCCTGCAGCAGGCGTCGTTTCGAAAACTGTGCAAGTTAAATCCCAATGCATCTAGAGCTGATAGCTTCCTAAATAAGATAATACTTTTAAATGACCGATTATTATATGTTTGCGAGAAAATATCCCAAGCATCTTCAGCATGGGGCAAATTTCCTGAACACGTAATAAGGACGAGTAAATCTGTTGGCCAGAACTTGTTCGGGGTTTTTCTTTCTCTGAGCAAATAATTTTTGGCAAATGGATTAACAGTAAGTCCCGAACAACAAGAGGAAATTGTAACATCTTCCTGGCAAAATTTCTTTATTATTCCAAAAGAGTTACATTTTGTAGGGATCGATTACTATCCTAACACTAAAACTCTAAAAATAAACATCCCCGCCAAAGCCTAACAGCTTGGTGAGGATGATGGCGCCTCGGCATCGGGCGATGGGGGCTCCTCCCTGACCCCTCCTCGGAGTCGTTGACGAGGTCCACGAGCGTGCCATCTCCTGGAATCCTGATCAGCTCGCGGTTCAGAGAGATGACGAGGCGCGTGGCAAACTCCTCGTCGCCGCTGGTGTCGACCGGAGCAGAAGACGAAGATGCGCCCGCATGCGAGGTCTCCGGCCTCGGACGAGCCCTGCTGATCTCGCGCGCTGACTCATCGTCAGAGGGGATAGCAATAGGGGACGCCGGGGCTGGAGACGGCGAGGCAGGCTTTTTCCCGGCGGCAGCGCTCAACGATGCGGCCTCGGGATATGGGGACGCCATTGCCGGAGCTCCTTCTTGAGGCTCGGTTTCAGCCCCTTCATCCCCATACCAGGGGAGAGCTGGGAGTGAGCTATGAGGAGGAGCGGAGGGCAAAGTCGCCATTGGCGAACTCTCCGGCGCGCTGGGCGGAGGCTCGGCGGAGCTGCGGGGAGAATCTCCAAAGAGGAGACGACAGATCTTGTATCGGTGGCTAAGTTTCTTCTTTCCCATGGTGTTGGACGGAGGAAGCTTAGTGGGGAAGCTTTTGGTACAGATCTAATCCGAGGGATCTTGTATTTAAAGACCCAGGGGCAATGCTTCGCGTGCGGATCGAGGAACTGGTACAGTGCCGTGAATTAAGGCGCATGCTCTGCTTGAGATTCGGGAGGCGTGCGTAGTGGAGTCTAAATGCGTGGACAAAATTCAACGACCCTTGGTGTTTCAACTTTCGAGATTAAACATTTCTTTATTTACTTATATTATGGCTATTATTTTCTCTGACTTTATCATTCAGATGCAGGTTATTCCATTTGAAGCTCAGGATCTTTTTCTAACTCTTATTGAAGAGTGATGTTCAAGATATCCTGCATATCTAGAATCACCTGAAGAGCGAAAAGGCCCAAACAATGCCTAAGGAACAACCCTTTCTGAACAAGGTAAGCTCGGGGGCTACTGTTGAGGCCATAATACCAGGATGCTTGACCACGAGGATTGCCGACTACCGACTCCATACGAAGAAGACTCCGAACAGGTCATGGCGGCTGGACCAAAGGAGGAAAGCTCGAAGATAGTTAGAGTGCCACTAGGTTTACGTCTGTTTTTGTCTTGTAAGGCGAGTCTCTCCGAACATAAATAGTGGGGGGTCCTGCACGTAAAGTGTATCCCAAGTTTCATCAATCCACCCGAGGGTACTAGTTATACCATTGTAATCTGTACTCGTCGAGATAATACAAGCAAGCAACTGGACTTAGGGTTGTTACTCGGTTTCGAGGACCCGAACCAGTATAAAATCCCGAGTCTCTGTATTTGTGGAATCATTCTTTGCAAGAAGCGGAGTGTCTGCCGGACAAATATCTGACGAGTACAACCTCGACAGCACCCATTAGTCTCGGGCCCCAACCTAGTCGGGTCAAATGTCTTAGACGGCTAGACCAAAGGTGGTTTTTCCAATTGTGCAAGTTTGTGATCTAATTATACGTTTTGTGAGTTTGGTGACCCGCTAAAAATTTTAGGACCGGTTGTGCAATTTACTCACAGAAAAAGAGTTTAGTACGAACTCAAATCATATATTGCAGAGAGCGAACTCAAATCATGGCCGTGTTCAGATGGCCACGACAATTTTTTTTTGTCCTCAAGGAATCTTGCATGCATGAAGTACTGAATGAAGTATATTTACAAAACCCAGCCACAAATGAGTGTAACTTTGCACGACGAATCTAACGAGCCTAATTAATCTATGATTTGCTGCAGTAATGCTACAATAATCATCCTCTAATCGTGCGGTCAAAGCCCTCATTAGATTCGTCTCGCGAATTTGCCAGGGGTTGTGGAGGTAGTTTTGTAAACTGACTTTATTTAATACCCCTAATTAGTAGTCAAAGTAGGGATAAAAAATTGTACTGGCCATCTGAACACGGCGCATATATCGCAGAGGCAAACAAGTGAGTCAAACCTCACTATTTTCCATTCAAAAAGTTAGGGAAACAAAAAAGTGGCAACAATAATTGTGTGGCGTGCCGCATGGGTACTTCCCGCTCCATCAATCGTCAGCCACTGCTGTACAGAACGAACGCCTAAGAGGCGAAGAGGCATGTGTGGTGGACTCGGCTTTAAAATCCCGAGGCTCCCCATCGGGGGGAGCCACACAGGCGCGCGCTGTCCGCTAATCCGCCACCGTTGCCCGCCCAAAGAAACCATCTCCTATTCTCCATGGCCGCCGCCGCATCGTCGACGCTGCTGCGGGCAAGCAACTTCCTCTCTAGCGCGCCTCCCGTCCCAAGCACCGTCAGCCAGCAGCGCATTCGTTGTCGCGTAGGGAGGAGGTCGACGTCGTCCTCTGTCTGCGTTTGCACTCCGAGTGGGCGGAGAGCGGCGATTGTCCGCGCGGGGGCAGTGAGTGATCGGGGTGCGGTCGCTGCCGTGCTGCCGGCGGCGCTGCTGTTTGACTGCGACGGCGTGCTGGTGGACACGGAGAAGGACGGCCACCGCATCTCTTTCAACGAGACCTTCGCCGAGGTCGGGCACCCTGCTCTCCTGATTTTAATCTTCTGAGTTTTCTATGTAGTTGTTGGAATCAAGGGCTTATTGCTACTTAAATCAATGGGCCCAGGAAAATTTCTGCTGCAACAGACCACCAACTGATTAATTGTCATCCAATGTAAGAGCATCTTCAACAGATTTGAAAAAACCAATCCCTTTTCCTTTATTTCGGGTTAAAAGGGATTGATTAAAAAAAATTGAGAGACAAAATTCCTCCTCCAATAGATCTTCTTTTACGATTCCTTTCCCCTTTATTTTTCTCGATCCCTTTATCCCCTCTCCTCTGCCTTTTAGAAAGGGGATTCAACCCCTCTCCTCTTTCTTTTCTTTCTTCTCCAGCCACACGATCCCGCTGCCACGCGCTTCTCCTGGCCATTGGATCTTCTCCCGTCGCTGCCGAACTAGCCATGCATGCGCCGCCGGACCTTGCGCACACGCCGCCGCCGGACCGTGCCCAGACGCCACCGCGGGACCGCGCCCAGACGCCGGCGCAGTGGCCGCTCGCCGTGGGACCGCGCCTAGATGCGCGCAGCAGCCGCTCGCCGCGGGGCCGCGCCCAGACGCACGCAGCAGCCGCTCGCCGGCGTGTGGCCGTTGGGTGTCTGGTGCTCCGGCCGGTGCCGCCACGCCCTTTCCCGGCTGCTTGCTCGCGAGCCGCCGCCGTCACGCCCTGCCCCGGCCACCGTGAGGCCGCCGCCGCGCCCTGCTCCCGCCCCCGCAGACAGCCCACGCGGGCGTGCGCCGCTGAGCTGCATGGCCTGGATGGCGGCCGGCCCTGGCAAGCGTCATCGTGCCGCGCGGCCTGGACATTGGCCGGCCTTGGCGGGTGTCGCGGGTCCCCGCAGCGTGCGCGCCACTGCGGTCAACCTGGTAGAGAAAGAGCAGAGGGAGGGAGGAAGAAGAAAGGCTTTACCCATTGACAAGTAGGTCCCACATGCTAGAAGAGAAGAAAGGGGAAAGGGAGAAAGGGATCTGCTGCAGCACATCTCCTTAAACATCTGAAATTGTGAAAGGGGATTCCCCTATAGGGTGAGAAAGGGGAAAGGGGAAAATCAATCTGCTGGAGTTGCTCTAATCGATATGATCGTTAGAATGTTAAATGTATGGTCATTTTAGTACTAATTCAGGACCTTGGTTTCGTTTTGCTTATTTACCTTATCTACTATGGTTGGAGGTCACAATCACACTTCTAGGAAGCAACATTTGATTTTGTATCCCTTTGCTCCGATTCGAGTTCTAATGCTGCATTCACATTATTCAATATTACATTTACATTCATTAAATCTAACTTAGTCAGAATTTTAACCGTCTTACATCATAATCATAAATCAATTAAACATTATAAAAATCTTAGAATATGCTTACATGCTTAAAACAATGCAAACTCATTGCATTTGCTAAATGAGGATGTAATTTCGGTAAATTTTTTTTCGAATATTACTGGAGTACTGTTCAACTTGGAGGATACGGGCACGGAAAGAACATGCATTATTGAATACAAGGGGTCCAGCTTGGAGGATTGGCTATTCTTTTGCTTTGGACTTGCACCTAACCTGTAGAGATGAAAATGTAGGGATATTTTCCGTTCGCCGTTCCAACCGAGGGGGTTCAGACACTACATGAATAGTCCGGTATCCGGATTTTGAGATTCAATATACGATTGGTATCCGAATCATGGTACTCAGTTGGATAGTTTCTTAGAGATATGTAACATATATATCAATATCCGTTTCATATCCGACACATTTTACACTTTTCGTATCCGACTCTGATTCGAGAAAAAAAATAAGTATTTGTATTAATATTCATGCACATCCATTCGTATCCGATCCAATTTCATCGCTACTAACCTGTTAGGTTAAAATGGACCCATTAAAAAGTTTTTGAATAAACTCAATCATTTGACTAGTTGTTAAGTTGTTTCACGTAATCGTTGGAATGGTGGAAAGAAGATTTTAATGGACATTCTTATTGATCAATAAATCCAAGAAATGCCACCGTAAGAAACTTGACCTATGAATTCTTGATATCTGTTGAAGTTTGCCTGATCAATAGTTTGTTAATATTTACAGAGGGAATTAGGAGTGAGCTGGTATTTGTATTAATATTCATGCACATCCATTCGTATCCGATCCAATTTCATCGCTACTAACCTGTTAGGTTAAAATGGACCCATTAAAAAGTTTTTGAATAAACTCAATCATTTGACTAGTTGTTAAGTTGTTTCACGTAATCGTTGGAATGGTGGAAAGAAGATTTTAATGGACATTCTTATTGATCAATAAATCCAAGAAATGCCACCGTAAGAAACTTGACCTATGAATTCTTGATATCTGTTGAAGTTTGCCTGATCAATAGTTTGTTAATATTTACAGAGGGAATTAGGAGTGAGCTGGGATGTTGAATTATATGGAGAATTGCTCAAGATAGGTGGCGGGAAGGAAAGGTCAATCAGTTACTCAACTGAGATTATGATCATTCATTTCTATTTTGAAATAATCTTCACTGCTGTTCTCTTAAACATATATGCCCAAGATAGTTTGTGGGAAGGAAAGATCAATCCATTACTTACATAGAACATTTATATTTAGTGACTGGTGACTTTCATTAAGAAATTAAGGAGATAGCACTTTACTTCCCTGTGCAATTTGTCATTTATGCCCATTTATGATCTCCTATAGGAACTTTGAAATTGGTTATTAGATGCATCTGTAACAAAAGAATAATATAATTACACATTTGCAAAATTCATTCTACAATCATGGCCTTGATATTTAAATGGGAAAATAATAAATGTGATATTTCTGCATGAGACACACGTCCAATTCCGATTTCAATTTTTCCTGTCTATGGTTTACTTTAATTGCCTACTTAATTAATCATTTTCTTTCATATATTGACTGGCAGGCTGTATAATATTTCATATGTTTTACCGGCATGTACTGAATGTACTGCAACATGGTTTCAGCAATTTCATGGTCATTTTCCATCTCCAGTGAAAATTTATTGAAATATTTCTAAGGGCTATTCAGATCATATGTTTGTTTTTAAAGCCAGGAGTTGATTAAGCATTCCACACAAAAAAAAACTCATCATATATCCGCAATTTTGCATCCTGTTTCTTTTTTGAACTTCTACATTGGCAGTCACTGTAGTAACATCAACATATGTGAATAGTATTTAATACAAACAGAATCACAAACATCTACTCACTTTTTTTTCTGAACTGTAACTGAAGTTAGATATTTAGTTTCCTATAAAAAAGAAAAAAAATAAGTTGAAAAAGACAAAATATTCAAATATGATATAGGAAGATTTGTTTGGCAGGGTTTCAAGGATAACTAGAATTGAAATATTTTCGAATAGCAGAATAATTGGTGTTAATGAACTGAAGTGTCAACTTTCCAAATTTTAAATATTTCTTTTCAGGATGACGGCTTATTTCAACAAGATAGGATGGCCAGCTAAAGCCCCAAAAACAGATGAAGAAAGGAAGGACTTTATTGCTTCTCTACACAAGAGGAAAACAGAACTATTCATGGCTCTAATTGAGAAGAAATTGCTTCCTCTTTGTCCAGGTGTTCAAAGGTCATTTATTTCCACCAATTTGATAACTTTAGCAACTTAATTGAAGTTTGAATGGACCTGTAAGTACCAAGGTTCAGAAATATCCTCCCTTGCTTCTTGAAGACTTTCTTTGAAGTGTGGTACTATGTTGCACAAAATATATTAAGTTTGCATGTAAACATGGAAATCAATATACTTCAACATCTCAGGTGTCACTAAGCATTAGGGGTCCAATTGGCATTATGGTGACTTTTTAGAAGTGCTTCACTAAGCATTAGGGGTCCAATTGGCATTATGGTGACTTTTCAGAAGTGCTTATTTATTTGTAGCTCCAGAGGCAGTTGTTAGTTTTAAGCATTTTTTCCTAAAAAAAAAATCTGTGACAGCAAAATCTGTCTAGAAATGGAAAATATTCTGCTAATCAAGAAGATCGAAAACACAGCTTCACAACAGAGTAAACCCAAACGAATCCTGAAATGTTCTTATTTTGTATTCAACCGTGCATACCATTATGGAGTGAATAAAAGAAAATAAAAGGTGCAAACCATTATGGAGTGATCAAAACAATTATACTTCGGGAAACTGAATATATATACCAACATGATATTGCAATATAGCATCTAACTACATTTTTAAAGAATGGAGGAGTAAAGGATAAAAATGAGGTGAAGCTGTTTTGGGTCACTCACATTGTGAAATTAGCATTTCAATTTTTCTTTTTGGTTGACGTCCATAATATGTTCATTAGAAAGACATGCCAATAAATGCCAATGTGAATCACCTAACTTCATCAAAAGCAAACTCAAAGCTAAGCTAAATTAATTTTCAACTTTACAGGTTAATTGATGAGGCTTTAGGAAAAGGAGTTAAAGTTGCAGTGTGCAGTACGTCAAATGAGAAAGCTGTAAGTAAACCAGCACTTCCCACTTTTAAGGTGCTGTTTCGTTTCCTCAAATGTAATGTAATCACATTACACACGGTAAACAATATGGTTCTGGCCGTTTGTTTCCATGTGATTAGCAGCTCATACTCCGTAACCATTGATGCGGGGACGACGACGTCGGCTGCTGCGTCATCGTTTCTGTTAGAGTATATTTGGTAGGTTAGGATATGTAATCCCGGACTGCCATATATATGTTTGGTAGGTTAGGATATATAATCCTAGACTGCCATATGTATTGGGAAGGTGCCTTACCCCCCAAGTCTTGTACCCCTATATATTCGCCCCAGAGGCTCAATGCAATACATCCCACGCATTATACACAATCTTACATGGTATCACGAGTCTAGGTTCAAACCCTAGGCCTCCGGCTTCCGCTGCCTTGCGTCGCCCCCAAGGAGATCAATCTCCGCCGGCGGCAACGCCCCTGTAGGATGCGCCGCGGATCAATCTGATCCGCCGCGCCGTCGTGGTCAAGAAGCACAACAGAAGGACCTACCTCCCGTGGTGATACGATCTCGTCGGCTCCCTCGCCGCCCCTTCCACGCCGTCTCCGCCCGTGCGAGTGGCCGTGCTGGCCCTATCTCCTCGTGCGCCGTCGCTGCCCTGTGCGCGACTGCGCGCTGCGGAGGAGGCACGAGTTGCGCCAGGCCGCTGCGCCATCAGAGCCGCGAGATCGGGCCGGGTTACCGCGCCACAGGTCGATCCCGAGTTCCCGACGCCGCCCATCGAGATCCCCAGGCCTCCACGCTCCTCCACCACGTCGTTCCTCCGCCGTCGCCGGCGGGCCGTGCCATCGTGGGGGCTCCACCCCATCTCGGCACCGCCAACTCCTCGCCGCCGGGCACCTCCCGACCCATGCGCGGGCCCCGGCCGCTCCCCGCATCAGTGGAGGGCGCGCCGCTGCGCCAGAATCAAGGAGGCAGCGCCGGCGGCCCACTCCCTCCTCTGCCTGATCTCCTTTTCGTTTCTGCCCGTGTTGACCACGGGGGGAAGGGATAAGGGAGGGGGAGGGGCACCGCTAGGGGTACCCCGAGAATATATCCATGGTTCACCTGCTGCTGCTGTTTTCTTTTTCCCTGATCAGAGATCAGGTTGCGTCGCCCTGCCGTTTGTCGCCGTTCATCGTCGACACCCCCAAAGGATGAGGTTGTTGCTGCACCTTCTCAGGCCGCAGCGACGACGCTCGTGATCGAGCCTCTACCGCCGGTGTCGGCGACGCCTACACCACCTCACCGCCCCCGGCTGACCACTTGGTGCCTCCGATCAGCCCCTCGGCGCCCCCAGCGCCGCCGGTCAGCATCACCTCCAGGCGCCTCCGATCGGCCACTCGGCGACCCCAGCGCCGCTAGTCGGCGACTCAGCACCACCTACAAGCGCCTCCGATCGGCTACTTGGCGCCCTCTAGCACCGCCGGTCGGCGACTCATCGCCACTACTTCGAGTGCTTCACGCCGCAAGTTCACGGGCACCGCCGCTGATGTGCTGCAGGAAGACAAGTTGCACTCTTTAGCCCCACTGTCCCCAGCGCCATCCAGCCGCATCGTCCTGCTGAACATGCCGCCAGAAGAGCATGGCTCTCTGGTCAACCACTCGGCGTCTTCGGTCGACCACACGGCGCCACCTGGCCGGCCGCGCTAGGATCGGGATCACCCGACCCCTCCTCCACGGCTACGACCACGTCCACCTCGACCTCGGCTACTTCGGCACTAAGGGGCTATCATCTGCATGAGATCCGGTCGCAAGCATTCACACCGACGTTCCGACTGCGGGGGATACCGTTGCGACTGCGGGGGGATGTTAGAGTATATTTGGTAGGTTAGGATATGTAATTCTGGACTGCCATATATATGTTTGGTAGGTTAGGATATGTAATCCCGGACTGCCATATGTATTAGGAAGGTGCCTTACCCCCCAAATCTTGTACCCCTATATATTCGCCCTAGAGTCTCAATGCAATACATCCCATGCATTATACACAATCTTACAGTTTCCGTTACGGAGTGGGAACCAAACAAACACTCCTTCTATTTCCATGTTTACCGCTGTGTTAATGTTTGGGTTTGCATTAACAATTCATGAACCGAACAGTACATAAGTGCTTATGCATAGGATATGTTGGTTACGGCATAGGATATGTAACAGTTATATACTATATAGAGGAGAATAGTTTCTTTCAATTTTGGGCAAGACATTGGCATGTATTCACCATCCTGCAAAAATTATTGGCTGGTGAATTGCTGAGAAAGTCATTTGATCACTTAGTGTGACATCTAACTGAAGTAACAAATTCAAACATCAATTCCTGATGGAAAGAAAGCATTATGGGCATTTGGCATAGGATTTCAATACAGATTTTCACTTTGTTTAAAAATTCCATATAACACATTTATGCAACAAAACATTCTTCTGGATCAAATGATACTCTCATTGTTTAATTTGTAAATCATTTACTTTATTTTCTAGTTCTTTTTGTTGCTACACAAGATATTTCATTACTTAAATGTTAGAATGGGAAATAGTTACATGTTTTTGCCAACTACTCTAATGTTAATTTAGCAGCATTTAAGCTGCCACTATTATCTATAGCATCCAAGAACTATTGTTGACAGTTGCTGAAGGTTGCCAAAATGAACTAGCCTGCTTGCAGCCTTTTGTTCACATTCTCATAACAGCCTGGCTGATGAGATGAGCTAAAAGTTACTTATAGAATTAAGATATCTGTTAGATATGTATTTGTGTGTGCGTGAGGGCCCAAGTATTAGCTACTTGGGCCACCAGGCCCTGCGCCTGGCCCTAGGCCAGGCGCACACCCTTGCAAGGGTGGCCACACGCTCAGCCGTACCTTCCTTGATTAGGTTAGGCAGGTATTCCCTTGATTGGTTCTGTTTCTATAAACCTCTCCTAGGGCTGCCTATATATGTACACCCATTGTATACCCTAATCAATCAAGTATTCCACACTATCTCAATTGCCTTCATGGCATCAAGAGACCGGGATCCCCTCGATCCCACTTCCGCTGCCTAGGGCGCCGCCGGCCGCCGCTCCTCGCGCCGCCCCTGCGTGCCCTCCCCATCTTGCACCGGTCCTTTGACCGTCGCTGCCCGATGGCTCCTCCCTCCGTCGTCGACGCCACCACCGCAGCCAAGCAAGCCGTGGACGCCGCTGCTGCCAAGCGCGACGCCGATGCCAAGGCTGCTGCACAGTAGCAAACAGACGAGGCCAAGCGTCTCGCCGATGCCCTCGCCGCTCGCCTGGCCAAACGCGAGGCTGTCGTGACTCCCGCCCGGCAGGCCGAAGCGGCTGCTGCTGCCGCCTCCAACGAGCGCGGCGCAGCCGCTGCTCACGCCCGTGACGTCCTCGATCTCACTGCCTGCGAGCGCAAGGCCGCCGCCGACGCCCTCGACGACGTTCACTCCGCTGTCACCGACCCTGCAGCCGACGATCGGGCTAGTGGGGACCTCTCTGGTGCCCTTCTCCTTCAAGAGGCCGCCGCCGTCCTCAATCTGCATGCCCAGGCGGTGGCCGTCCTCAATCCTGTCGTCTTCAACGTCAACTCCGGCAACTTCGCCTGGTGGTGCGAGCAGTTTCTTCTCACCCTTGGGAAGTACTCGCTGTAGGAGCACGTCGACCAGGATCCACCCACCCTCTCTCTCCAGATTGGGCGCGCATGAACTGCGTCGTCAGGTCCTGGCTCTACGGGACCCTCTCCAGTGACCTTCTCGACATCATCATGTCGCGCAGCGCTCAGGGCGCCACTGCTCGCCCCACCTGGCTCGCCATTGAGGTCCAGTTCCTTGGGAACAGGGAGACTCGGGCCGTTCCCCTCGACGCCCAGTTCCGGACCTTTGACCAAGGCGATCTCTCTGTGACGGACTACTGCAAGACCGTCTCCGACCACACCCTCGTCCTCAACATCCTTTGCGGTCTCAACGAGAAGTTCGCCTCCATCTCCGTTCCCTTCTTTCTTGCAGGTGTGCGACGACCTCGTCCTTTAGGAGCTGACTTTGGCAAACCAGGCCTCTACGCCCTCCACCGCGCTGCTCGTCGGGACAGCTAGCGTCCTCCCGCCCCGACCCCCAGCTCCCTCCCAGATCCGACTCGGGGAGGGGGGGAAGGGGCATGTCCAGCGGCGGCAAGAGCTCTGAGGGTGGTCGCGGCAAGCGCGATCCTCCCGACAAGGGCCAGGGCAAAGGCGGCAACTCTGCCTCGGCTCCCGCAGGCGGCAGCGGCTCGGGCAGCCATTCTCCGTCCGTTTCTGGTCAGGCGCCCCTGCCCTAGCCCCCCTTCTACAACCCGTGGACAGGCACCATCCAGATGTGGCCTGGTCCATGGCCTCCCGTCGCCACGCAGACTTCGACCATCACCCCTGCTGGCCAGGCGTTGGTCGCCCACCAGCTAGCGCTACAGGCCCAGCTGCAGGCGCTGCAAGCCCCCCTTCAGGCGGCTATGCTCACCATGCACACCCAGGCGCCCCAGTTCTTCGGCGCCCCAGCCCCGTTCTCCTACGGCGCACCACCTGCGGTGCCACCCGGGTTCCAGCAGCCCATGACCGGCCTCCCGTCGTCCTGGGATCAGCAATCCCTCGCTTCGACATTCAGTACCATGACTCTCCAGCAACCCCAGCAGGCCGGCTGGTACTTTGACTCAGGTGCTACCTCTCACATGACCTCTAGTCCGTCCACTCTTTCACACCTTTTTGCCCCGCAGTACCCTTTTCCTTCATCAATTGTTGTCGATGACGGTTCTTTGCTCTCTTTCACTGCTACTAGCGTTGCTTCTCTTCCGGGTCATATGTCTTTTAATAATGTCCTTGTTTCTCCTCGACTTATTAAGAATCTTATTTCCGTACGCCAGTTTACTTCCGATAACAATTGCTCTGTTGAATTTGACCCCGCTGGTGGTTCTATGAAGGATCTCGCGACTCAGAAGGTGATCATCACGTGCAATAACTCAGGACCGCTGTACCCTCTACAGTTTCCCTCGGCTCATGCACTAACTGCTGCTTCCACCTCCTCGTTGTGGCATCGTCGTCTTGGTCATCCTTGTCATGAGGTCTGAGCCAAAGTCGCGTCGGTCATCCTGTTTTGTAATAAAGCTCCTAGCACTCTATGTCACGGTTGGCAGCTAGGTCGCCATACTTGTTTGCCATTTCAGTCATCACATTCTTGTGCTACTAGTATTTTTGATCTCATTCACTGCGATCTGTGGACTTCACCGGTTCCCATTGTGTCTGGTTTCAAATATTACTTGCTTATTCTTGATGACTGTTCCCATTATTTATGGACTTTTCCCCTTCGGGTTAAATCTCACATTTTTTCCACTCTGGCAAACTTTTTCTCCTATATGCATACACAGTTTGGCGTCACTGTGAAGGCCGTCCAATGAGACAATGGACGCGAGTTTGACAACTCCAGCACGCGCATCTTCTTCCTCACTCACGGCGTGCACCTCCGCATGTCCTGCCCCTACACCTCGCCTCAGAATGGTAAAGCCGAACGCATTATTCGCACGATTAACAATGCTACTCACTCTTTACTATTTCATGCCAGTATGCCTCCATCCTATTGGGTCGAGGCTCTTCACACAGTGACATGTTCTGAACATTCTTCCCACCAAAACACTGCACTCTTCCACACCACACTTTGCTTTGTTTGGTGTTTCGCCGACTTATGATTATCTGTGTGTTTTTGGTTGCTTGTGTTATCCTAACATCTCTGCCACGGCTACTCACAAGCTTGCTCCTCGTTCAGTTCTTTGTTTCTTTCTGGGATATTCCGCTAATCACAAAGGGTACCGATCTCTAGATTTACAGTTCAACCGGGTCCTCATCTCTCGCCATGTCGTATTTGATGAGACCTCGTTTCCATTCTCTTCGCAGTCTTCACCCTCAGTTGCGGCGGATTTCGAGTTTCTTATGGATCACACTAACCGTGTACCAGCCCCCATTGGTCCCGTACAGTGTGGGCCTATAGGTATCTTCGGCGACGCAACTCGGCCCCTGCACGACAACGTGTGGTCACAACGTCTTCTGCTCCGCTGGGATCACCCCTTCTGTCCGGTGTCTCGGGCGGTGCTACTTCGCCGAGCAGCAGCCCTCCCTCGGTTGCCGGGGCTGCTTCCCCCTCTCCGATGCCCTCTTTGCCGCCATTGGTCGCTGCGCTCGGGACCGTCGCTACTGTCCTGTCCCCAAGTCCTGTTTCCCTGTCGCTGGGACCCGGGCGAGCTCTGCTGCCGGCTGCGCTGCTGCGCCGGGCGCAGCTTCCATGGCACGGGTAGCGCCTGTGGCTGCAGCGCCTGCTGCTGCGCAGGCTGTTCCAACCGCGCCTCCTGCAGCAGTAGCGCCGCCCACGGCTACAGGGCGGAGGCCCTCGGCTGCCTCCACTCCGGGGCCTCCTGCGATGGTCGGGAGGCCCCTTCATGACTTTGCCCACGTCTACTCCCACCGGATGGTTCACGCGCCCATTCAGACTTCCGCCTTGGGCGCTCCCTCGCGGCGTCGTTCCGATTCCGCCCGTGTCAAATCAACACGGCATGACCACTCGCGGGAAGCGCGGCGTCAGATTTCCAGCTATCTACGCTGCCTCATCGCTGTCTCATGTTCCTCGCTGCTATCGGGCCTTCCTCGCCGACCCTAATTGGCTGTGTGCTATGTAGGAGGAGTTCGATGCCCTGCTCGCCAATAGCACCTGGCATCTTGTTCCTCGTCCTCACGGCGCCAATATTGTGGCAGGGAAGTGGGTCTACAAGCACAAGTATAAGGCGGATGGTACACTTGAACGTTATAAGGCTCGGTGGGTTCTTTGTGGCTTCACACAATGCCCGGGTATCGATTTCGATGAGACTTTCAGTCCGGTTGTGAAGCCTCCTACTGTTCGCACTGTTCTCTCTTTGGCGCTCTCTTGCCAATTGCCGATTCATCAGCTGGATCTGAAGAACGCCTTTCTTCACGGTCACCTATGAGCGACTGTCTACTGCTCCCAGCCTACAGGTTTTGAGGATCCTGCTCATCCAGACTATGTGTGCCGGCTTAATCACTTTCTTTATGGTCTTAAGCAGGCGCCCCAGGCTTGGTACAGTCGCTTCACCGCCTTTATACTGCAGCTCGGTTTTGTTGAAGCCAAGACGAACACCTCCCTGTTCATCTATCATCAGGGTGCCGACACCGTCTATATGCTTCTCTATGTGGATGTTATTGTCCTCACTGCCTCGTCGACACAGTTTTTTCGCCGTGTCATCAGTGCTCTTCAACAGGAGTTCTCTATGAAGGATCTAGGTGAGCTTCATCATTTTTTGGGTATGCATGTTCAGTGTTCTGGCGATGGTTTTCTTTTATCCCAACGACAGTATATGATGGAGTATCTCGACCGTGCTGGCATGACTGATTGCAAGCCTTGCTCTACTCCAGTCGACACGAGTCCAAAGCTTGCTGCAGATAATGGCGCCCTGGTTGATGATCCTATAGATTTCTGGAGTCTTGCTGGAGCTTTGCAGTATTTGACTTTCACTCGTCCGGACATTGCCTATGCAGTTTAGGAGGTCTGTCTTCACATGCATGATCCGCGCGAGCCTCATCTTGCTGCGCTCAAGAGGATTCTTCGTTATATCCGCAGCACTCTACACCTGGGTCTACACTTGCGCCCGTCTGCTCAGTCCTCTCTTATGGTCTATTCAGATGCAGATTGGGCTGGTTGTCCTAACACCCGCAAGTCCACTTCAGGTTATGCAGTGATTGTTGGTGACAATCTCGTTTCTTGGTCTTCGAAGCGTCAGACTGTTGTCTCTCGTTCCAGTGCGGAGGCTGAATATCGGGCTGTTGCTAACGCCGTGGCTGAAGTGTCTTGGCTGCGCCAGCTTCTCGCCGAGTTGCACATGCCTGTGAGTCGGGCTGCATTGGTCTACTATGACAATATCCGCACAGTCTATATGTCTTCCAACCCCGTTCAGCATCAGCGTACCAAGCACGTGGAGATTGATCTTCATTTTGTTTGGGAGCGTGTTGCTACAGGAGCTGTCCGCGTTCTACATGTTCCTATGAGTTCTTAGTAGGTCGACATCTTCACCAAAGTTCTGTCGTCTTCTGTCTTCACAGAGTTCAGGTCCAGTCAGAACGTCCAGCCTATCGACGATCCGAC
>CM014277.1:39921616-39978758 GCA_004135705.1 Alloteropsis semialata
CCCCCCCTCCCCCCCCCGACCTCCCCTTCTCCCTTCTCCATATGCGCAGGAGCCTTAGGGCGCGACCCCGATGCCAAGCACGACGAGGCCGAGGCCGCAGCCCCACCCGCTCCACATGACCGGCTGTCCGCCCCTCCCCGTCGTCCGCCCGCCTTGTTGCTCAATCAGCGTCGATGACCCCTGAGTAAGATTCCCGCCGCTCTCCTCGCTCTCTCTAGGCCCAAACCGCATGCGAAACGGTGCCCCGTAGCTTCCACGCCACCGCGGCCGAGCCAGCATCGCCGCCTCCTTCTGTTGCCGACGTCCTTAAACCGAGTGGAGATCCGTCGGCCGTCCGATTGTCTACAGACGGTCAGGATTAAAACCCGCAAACCTTTCATCTTTTTGCTAAAGGGACCCTGGCATTTTTTGAAATAAACCCACGGTCCAGCCTATGTCTTGAGAAACTTCTTTGCTAACCCTTGAAGTATATAGTTAATTATGTATGGGTCCCTGTAAACTTGTTAAGCATCTAGATTGCATGTTTAAGATTCGATTCAATCCGTTCAAGTTGCGTTAGCATCGTAATAACATAAACTACACGTTAGTGGTGATGGTTTCCATAATAACATAAACTACACGTTAGTGGTGATGGTTTCCATAATACTTATTTTTGGAAATTAGTTTAGTATAAATTGATTAATGCCTATTAAACACATGTTTTTTAATTAAAAGTTAACTAGGGTTATACGCCGCTTCTTTAATAATGTTAATGTGGTTAATGTCAATATAAATGTGTCTTCTAAATAAAGTTTGCTTAAGTTCAAAATGACATACCTTATAATTCGATTAGATGCTCACATATTCTTTTATTTTTTATTTTTAATAGTAAATTGCTTAATTCCTATGAAATATATACAAATAAAACTTGAGTAGGTTTTACTTTGCTTTCAAATTCTAAAATAAATTGAATAGCTCCAACTTCGGGTATTTCTATGAATATCCACTACACGTGATTCATTTAATTAAAATAAATGCAACATATAGTCTTTTGTTTCTGTCGTAGCTCAAGTGCTCCATTGGCCATGCCCTTTCCAAACGTAGCTCTGTCCTTATAGTTTCTTGCGCTCTCGAGTTTGCAGCAGCTAGTGTTTTCTAGTAGTACGCTTTTCAAAACTATTTGCTAATTAGTGTATTGCTTTATTAGATGTATCTTTTGTGCTGGTGTTGATCGTGCCAATCGGTGAGTTGTTTGACGTTGAAAGAGAACAAGGTTTTGAAGAACAGGATCAACACTACTTTGAGGAAGGCAAGTGTAACACGACCAATTGCTTGCAACCCAGTAACCTTTAATCATACTTTCATTTATGCATGTGTCTAATTTGGATGAACCTTAAGGATGTTACCTAGCTTTACTTTATCCTGTTTGCCTTGTACACCTATGGTTATGCATTTATGGGTAGCATATTGCTATGCTTCGCAACCTTTGCTTATGAACCGATGATCTCATGATATCAAATGTTAACTTTGACTAATGGTTTATGGAACTATGGTTAAAATAAGCTTTTTAGCAACATGGTTAGGGAGCTAGAACATGTGTTGTGTGCTTTATTCTAGGTGTCTCTCCTTAAGGTTCGGTTGTTAAAGCGGCAACCCAGGCAACCGTACAACCACAGGAACAACATGGCTCTGGTCTTGACTAAGTAAGATGAACAACTTTAAGTAATTAATGGTTACCAAAAGGCGCAAGTGGGGACCCGTGGTTTAAGTATGAGCCTTGATCTGCCTAGGGATGGTTTCACGTTGTGCCCTAAAGTCCATTGGCATTGCTCACGTTACGCCATGAACGCCATCAACCCACTCGCGTTGCGCCCCGAGTGTTTTGTTGATCCTTGGAGTTGGGTTCATGCGCCTATGTTGAAACCACAGCGGCCACTAGCTGGTTCGAGGGACTTTTGTAAGGTCTCGTAGTGAAACCCAGCCACACACCTAACAAAGTGTGATATGGGCCTTGCAAACCCTGGCAAACGGGAATCACGACCGGTGGTGAAAGTGTACAACCTCTGTAGAGTGTAAAACTGTTACATCAGCCGTGCTTACGGTCACGAGCAGCCTGGATTGATTTTGATTAGTGGTTCTCTCCCGGATGATGTTGGAATGTTGATGATGATGGATATGATATATCTCTCTTTTAATTAATATGGGTTACAACCGGGATCTTATCACATTGTAGTAATTTGATTAATGCTAAAATGTGACCAACTAAAAGTGCTAATCGCAGTCAAGCCGTGTCTAACCTTTTTAGCATTCATAACTCGTGTTATACTTGATAAGTAAGATGGCTTACTTACACTTGCTATAATTCAACAAAATCCCGGATGGGTACTCAGATGATGCAGCACTCAAAGATTTTTCAGAAGTGTTCCAAGAACTCTAGGTTATGGTTCACCAGTCGGCATCCCTGTGGCATGGAGGCTTCATCGTGAGAGATAATAAATAGACTTTCACTGTGGTTTGTTGAAGACTCTTGTCTTTTGTAATAATTTGTTTTGTAATCTGAGCACTAGTTTATTTTGATTTACCTTATTCTGGAGCTATATGTGTGTTTTAGACTTTCTTGGTACACATATAGTAGCATTTGGATTTCTTTGTAAATCCGGGTGTGACAACATCGTGGGGGGCTACATCTTTACTCAGTGGGCTTTGTGCAGCTGCCGGTCTAGTGGCCGAGCTGGGCCTGCTATCAAGCTAACGCCTGCTGGGCCTCGCCCGCTCAGCTGGCCTAGGACTGTCGAGCTTGGGTGATCCCACGATGACTTTGTGTGGAAGCTGGCCATCGTCGAGCCGTGGCTACCGGCGCCCGCACTTGCGTGGCAGCTGCCAGCGCCTGAGCCTCGTGTGGCCATGGGCCCGCGCTGCCTGACGCGCGTCGCCTCCGGCCTGCATGCCCCAGAGCTCGATCTCCTACTCAAGAATAGAGAGAAGCGAAACAAGAACAAAAGAAGAACACCCAAACTTCAACTCAAAATTACTCCCTCGACACACAATCGCTCGACGAGCAACTGGAGCCACAATATCACAACCTGAAGGGCTAACAGATCCATAAAGTAGATCTAGAAAAGATCAAGCAACCACGATGAATTGGGGAGAAAACCGTGCCAACCACCACAAAGAACAAATTCAGGGAAAACTCAAATTTGCGCCGAATCCGTGAGGGATTTGTGGGGGAATCACTTCAACAATGGTCACAAAGGTCCTAGCAACAAAAAATGCCAAAATAAATTTCACAGTAATCACCGCCAAACTCAAAGAACAAAAATCGCCCAAAATAGCTCCAAAAATACCGAAAAGGATGAACTCGAATTCAAACAATTTGGCCCGAAATCAATCTTTGGATTACCTCACGAGGTCCGGTTACAAGCCACTCATAACTACAATCAAAACTAGGATGGCAAAAAGATCAAACAAAAATCCTCTCCTCTCTCCCTCTCTCAAACCCTAGAAAAACTCCACACATGAGCAAATGAGAAGCCACCTCTCAAAGAGAGCTAGATGGATTGCTACCCCAACAGCCACTTCTCCAATATATAGCTGCTTGGCAAAAGTCCAAAACTCCCTTACATGAAGCACACAACCCAAATACCTCATAGGGGTAAAACCGTCCAACTTTTACTGAACCATCGGACGGATCCGACTCCTTCACGATTTTGCTTCGCCTCGACGCAAGCTTCGCGATGGTACCACGCATCCTCCGACTTGTCACCCCCGGTTTTGAGGTCCAAACCGACAAACCCGCCACCTCCCGGTTTTGAGGCCCAAACTGGTAAGCCTGCCATTGGCCGGTTTTTAGGACCGAACCGCCAAACCCTCTTGCACACCCTACAAGGCGTCACTCACCCCCAGTTTTGAGGCCAAACTTGTCAAATCTTCCATGCAAGCCGTCGCATGACACTCACCGATGTCGACGCGTGTCCGGCCTCCGATGCCTCCAAGTCTTATGCTCCTGCTCCTGGGCTGCTTACTCGACTCGCCTCCGTCCTGCTTGACTCGACCGACGCCGTCTTCATGACACCATGCACTCTTGCTCTTTCGTGCACCATGTGGATCGCCCATGACTCCGCCCGGACTCCTGGGTCCCTCAGTGCCAAGCCTCCACTTGTCCTTCACCACCGCATGGTTCATCGGCGCCAAGCTTCTTGCTCGCCCTTCACCACCGCATGGTACGTCACACCCAAGCTGGAGCTTGCACCTTCAGCACAATGTCACCGACCGCCATGTCGCATCCTACACCTGCACATCTCAAGCCAAGAGATACATCAGTCAACACAATGGTTGTCAGTCACTCATCATCCAAGGGTGACTGAAAGGATCTTGATGTCGCCTAGAGGGGGGTGAATAGGCGAGACCTGAAATTATCACCACTTAAAACAATTTTATTAGCGACAAACGGATATTCCAAATAACACCTTCAGAAATTTCATAAATGAAATTTTGAAAGAGATCTTCAGAATCTCCAAGGAGGAGAAACACACGCCTAGCACAATGGATAAAGCACACTGCCTCCAAAACCGGTACCAATGGTTTTGCAAACCGGTGCCACCGGTTTTGCCCTGGCAGACAACCCCCAAACTGATAAGTGATGCTAGAGAGTTCGGAATCAAACCAAACTTGGGGATGATGATTGAAATGTCTTTCTCAGTTATATCTCCAAGTCCCTACACTCAATAACACAAATACCACAATATCGAGCAACTTCACCAGTTAAACAATATCTGCACAAAGAATGTCAAACCAGTGGGAGACACAAGATTTGTTTTACCGAAGTTCGGATTCACTGTTTGCACCAAGCAGCCACTAATGCATAGTGAATCCTACTCTCCGTTGAGGAACTCTTTAGGACACGAGCCTTACAACTCCGCTCCACTGAGTCGGGTCACACCGGACTACTTTCCCACTTCCACTAGTTTGCTTCTTCCCTTTCGGAGGCGAAGCATGACATGCACAAACTATCCCACGGCTCACCACACCTTGGTAGCTCACGGGCGACACCTAGCCGTCTAGGACCAAAGCTCCAAGAGTAACAAATGCTTCACACAAGCTTGATGATGTCCAGTAGTGCTCAAGGGGTTTGAGTGCTCTCAATCTGCTCACAATGGCTTCTCTCTCTACCACCCAACTCAATAGATCTACAAAGTCAAGCCACCTCACAAATAGGGGTTGGGGAGAGCAAGAATGGATTTGGCTTAGCAAGGAATAGCAAGGAAGCACACCAGCAACCTCAGGAACAACAACTTGCCACAGAGGAGGTTGTGGAGCATAAATACTTCACTCTCCAAAAACTAGCCGTTGAGAACCTAGTAAAAACCGGTGCCACTGGTTCACAAAACCGGTGCCACCGAGTTTCAAACTAAACTAGCCGTTGGAATAGCTGACACAAAATTGGTGCCACCAGTTTTCCAAAACTGGTGCCACCAGATTTGCCTCAGACAAACCCGAGAAATGTGCACATGAGGCTTTTGTGTCTCTCAACAACTCACATGGGTTCCTTGAGCACTGAGACACTTTCAAGACTCCATGTGATGCATCGCTCTTTATAGTACGACATACCTATGCTCAAGATCAAATATGAATACAATTAATACACTTGAGCTTCAACAATATGAACCATGCCACACTTGATCAATATATCCACTAGAGAGTTGCATTGGACTTTATCTCTTTGAAATGAGCACCTCAACCTTGAGCTAGTGACTTGAACCTTCATATTTGAATGAAAACCACTTCTAGTCCAACTCACAATTTCCATTTAAGATTAGATGCAGTGCATTGCTTCCCTCGGTAAGGCTTAGATATGATACTTCGAAACACCGTGGATACTAGTCACTTCACCTTAGCAATACGCACATGGTCTCAAGCTGTCGCTTAACCAAAGCTTGCTTAGTCCCTCGCTCTAGTCATCTCGATTTGTCTCTTCACCACTTATCCTTGCCAAAATTATTTTAGCTTTGCTTTGACATTGTTGACGGCCCTTAGATGCGTCAATCGTGAACCGCAAGCGCACGGATCAGTTGTAGCTCTTCCCTCAAAGTACTCCCCCAAGGTTTATCAATCCGTGGAACTAAAGATATAAGAGGCAATCTAACTAGCATAGAAATCCATTGACTTGAAGAGGGTTGCAAAATGAATCTAATCTACAAAACACCAAGCACCAGAGGTAGCAAGAGAGAGTTAGAGATAACCAATCTAGATCACCTAGATCATGCATATGTTGTAGCTCCGAGCCAAATAGCGTGAAGTAAGACAGATGTGAATCTCAATAAGAAGCATCTTTAAATCATGAGCTCCGGTCAAACTCCCGAAAGGCCCACCTTACACGAGATCAGACCCTATCACGATGCTCCCTATCGGCATGGGTGACATAAGGGCATGTTCACAAGTGAACGTGTTGAACCACTTGGTAGATCCGGTATGAACCCCTAGCCACCATGGCTACAAGAACACCCCAAGCCTATCTCGAGAATAGATTGGAGAAGAAGCAAAACCAAGAGAGAACGAAACCATAGAAAGAGGCACTTGATCACTAAAGATTCGAAAACACAAATATCTTCACCATGAATGATAGTACATCACAAGATCACCACCGGGATCCTACCTTGATCTTGATGATCGTACCTCCAGAACTCTGATGTGGTCTTCCTCGCAGGGTTCCCACGTCGGCTAGGGCAGAACCCTAGACAACTATCTCGACCCTCAGCTCTCCGAAAGGTGTCCGTCCAGCTTCTCTGCTCCTCGGCGTCGAAGGATAAATGATTATATGCGTGGCAGGGGGCATGAGGGCTATTTATACCCCTAGGAAACCCCAGGTCAAAGGGGAGGTCGAGGCTCCGCAGGAGGGCCCTAGGCCAGCCGGCACAGGGGGGCCCAGGCCGGCCGACCCAGCCTCTTTCCTGGCCGCCTCATCCTCGTCTTTCTCCCCAAGCCTTCTGGAAGCTTCAGTAGTTGTTCCCTCTATGCATGCGGGCCTTTGGACGTCATTTGCTTTGGGATATCTTCGAGATAAGAATGGGAAGTAGATGACCTTCCAAATTCTCCATTTGATTTGCCTTGATTCCAAAGTCACTTGACCTTATCTTGAAGCACTTGCCTTCCAAACATTCTTGGAGGATGGTTCACCAAAGATGAGCACGAACGGGGCTTGAAATGTCATGGGTCGGCCGGCCTAGGCCATGTGGGGCCGGCCGGCCTAGCCTCTCCTTCGGGCTTCTGGCCTTCATCTTTCACGGTGTTGTCCTTGGTCACAAGCCTTGTCCATTTGTGCTCCAATTTAGCCCAAAAACCTGTGTAAACAGAAATCCTCCAAAAACACTTGCATACACGAAAATGTCCCGGTTATAGAGTACGATCAATAGTTTAGATATCAAATTCATGCCATTATTGATGATAAACAAGGGTAAAAAGGTGTCGCTATGGAGCGTCAACAATGCCCCCATGCTTAAACCTTGCTCGTCCTCGAGTAAGTCTTCAATAAAAATCAGCATTGCCTTTCGGTGTCCAACCCCTGCATTTGATCATACACGAGAAAACATAATGCCCTCAAAATATTTTGTGATTAATTCTTCAAGTTGTAACCAGCTCTTTCTAATATGGAGGGTAGATATGAATTAAGTGTTCCCCACAAAGAATTTAAACATATGCTCTCTAATTTAAACAAATCTCAAAAATTATAAAATAGGCTCCAAAAGAATTGCTAAACCAAGACCAATAATTTAAATCCCATTGCAATTGCTAATGGGAACTCTCAGCTCATCTTGTCTCTCGAACTTGCTAGAACTTTCACCCTCCTTTCTCTTGTATAAGTGTAAGCTTTACCTAGAGTTATTGGAAAGGTTAGTCCTAACAAAAGATATTATAATCAAGATATTATCAAAACAAGAAATACTTCTCATGGATTTACCAAGATTCGTCAAAAAGATCATAAATAATTACTTTGTGGAGAGGGGGAAAATAGAACACACACTTTTTAGATGGTGGACATGTGCAAATGGCAACGGTTGATCCCAAGGCACGAATGAAATCCTCGTTATCTGATTGCACATGGTTGGAATATTTGAGTATGCAATAGTCTTTAAAGCACTTTGGATTTTAATGAAGCAAAAAGAATCGAGGAGCATTTTTCTTTATATTTTTTTTCTTCCTTTTTCATAGACATATTTTTTCCTTCTTGTCATCATTTTTTTTGTTTTTGCTCCTTTGAACTTCTAGCAACATTAGTACTTACTCAGCACCTCCCCCCATGCTTAAACGATTGCTCGTCCTCGAGCATAGAAGTGATAGCTAATGCTGAAGTAAGTATCCATCTTGATCTTCTAAAGATAGTTCGAATCTTCAGGGAGTATCTTCTCGTCGAATTTTGAAGCCGTTGGAGGAGGAGAAGGGGTAGGCCGGTCGGCTTAGGGTGTTTGGGCCGGCTGGCCCACTCTTTGTGGACCTCCGTTTCTTCTGATTTTTCCGCTGCATACTCTTTGATGCCTCCCAAATATATGTTCCTTGTGTCAAGCTCTTGATTCTTCAGAACTTTCTCGAGATAATAATCCATACTCAAATGTGGGTTGTGGTCAAGGAGGTATTCACAAAAAGATAATTTGGGTTTAGGGTGGATATCCAGCGAAGTTTGTGAAGTTTCTGGAGTAGAAACTCACAATGCATGGATAGAAAGGCTAGCAAAGAGAAGGTACGCAAAATGGAATGGTCAGCTTCTTAGTCTCCACCTTGATTCATGCCTTTGTCCTTTGCTTCAACTCTACTCCAAATGTTGCTTTCAATCCTGCAAAAATGAGTGTACCACTATGCATGGCTGCCCCCTTGGAGTCTCTTGCATGTGGTGTTAGGTGGAGAGCACAAAAATCTTTTCCGTGATCTCAATCTTGGTCATTAGTAGTGATCATGCTCATAAACCCTTCCAAAGTATGTTTAGATGCTTAACCCTTCCTCTAATCTTGATAAATAAAAACCAACTCAAAGCAAGCAATGAATTTGAATGAATAATTAGAGGGGGATTTGGGCATCATAAACACTTGTAAGTCGAGAAATATTTCCCGACTACGTTTATTTTGATTGCACCGGTATTGCTCACTTTCATGAATTGGTAGTGAACATTCCCGAGTTCAACCGTGGGCCATAGGTTTAGGTTCTAAATTTTGGCCAAATGAGAGAGATATTTTGAATGAAATAAAATAAATGGGGCATAGAAAAATTCTAATTCTAGGGAAACAAAACTGGAAATTCCTAAGGTTGTGTGAGCCTAGCATGCGTCAAAGAATTTAGAAGAATTAAGAATAACGCTCGGCTCTACTCGTGTCTTTGTAATGAACAAGTTAGTCTGGCCATCGTGGAAAGGACGGTCGCCAAAATGGGTTTGGGAATTTGGTTTTGAGTTTCTTAAGAAAAGAAAATAAATCATGGGATGACTCAAGTCATTGGTTTAGAATAAGAAATAAAATCAAAATGACCGAGCAATAAATTTTAATTTAAATGTTCGACCAAACGACCAATTTAACAAATGTTTACCAAATCTTGCGTAGCAAAATTCATGACTCACTTACTCAAATGTATTTAGGGTTGTCCTCCCGGTATGTTATTCTTGACTCGACAAACGGGTTGTCCTCCCAGTAGCTTATTCTTGACTCGACGAACGGGTTGCCTCCCGAAAGCGCTTCGTTTATAGTCTATAGCTAGACTTGTTCCTTTTCTTCACTTTGGACCAACGCTCGGTGATGGCGTTGCAGTCTTGGGTACCCACTTTTGCACGATCCTTGACTTGGGTGCAGGATTATTCTTCGGCTTAGTCATCTTTTTGGTCTTCACAGGTGGGCTTTGAGCTTTTGTCTCGACGGATGTAACAACTTCCTTGGTCTCCTTCGCTTCCTTCTTTTTTGGCTCCTCCTTGGTGTCACATCGGTGAGGTGGAATATATTTAACATTGATCATATTGCATACCTCAAGGCGTGGGCGAAATTTGAACTCGCTTATGGTGCCATTGATGTCAAACTTGATCTCCCCCTTGCCAACATCGATGTTCGCCCTTGTGGTCTTGAGGAACGGCCTCCCAAGGATGAGTAGCGACTTTGTCCCTTCTTCCATATCAAGAATCACAAAGTCAACGAGGACTAGGTGTTCTCCAATCTTCACGGGTACATCTTCGGTGATGCCCAAAGGATGGCAACCGGAGTTGTCCGCTAACTCTAGGCACATGGTAGTGGGTTCCGGCTCCGGTAAGCGTAGCTTCTCGTACACGTCCTTCGTCATGACGCTCACGCTTGCGCCAAGGTCACATAATGCCCTCTCGAACACGTATGATCCAATGGAACACGGGATGGTTGGACACCCCGGGTCCTTCTTCTTCTCGGGAGCTTGGTCGGCAATGGCCGCGCTTCATTCTTTGGTCATCTTGATGGTGCTTGGCGGCGGCATCTCGCGCTTGTTTGCAATAATGTCTTTGAAGTAGCGAGAGTATGTTGAAACTTGTAGAGCGTCCAGGAGCGGCATATTGATGTTCAACCTACGAACCACTTCAACAATTTTTTTGAAATGCTCATCAATTTTACATTTGTGGTAACGTGGCTTCGGAGGAAGAATCTTGGTATCTTCATCGATCACCTCAAACTCTGGCTCTTCGGTGACTATTTCCGGTGCGGGAGTGTGCGCCTTCTCTTTTGTTGTCATCTCCACTTCAACACTTCACTTAGCCTTCCTTGGTCCGGCTGGGTGTTCGGGATCTTCGGTCTCCTTCCCCGAGCAAGTTTGAATTGCTTTTGCCGTCTCCGGATTTTGGGGTTGCCCTGGTAATCTTCCTTCATTACTAGGTAGGCGTCCGGCTAGCTGGGTCACTTGTGTCTCTAGCACCTTCATCATGTTGAGCACTTAATGGTTAGAGCTTCCGACCTCCGTCACCTTGCCATCAATGTTCTCCAATATCTTGTCCATAGCCTTGAACTTAGTGACGATGTCCTTGTTGATCTTGCCTTGCTCCTCCATGAACTCCCTCAATTGTATATGAAGAGGCACCGAGTTTTGAATGGACGAGCTTCCATTAAATTGAGGTCTATCTTGTCCGTAGCGGAAGTGGGATGGAGGGAACCAATACCCCTTCTTCATGTACTCGAGCACCTTAGCTTCCTCCAGACAATTCTTCTGGACATGGTCGCACTCTCCACAATCTTCACATGTAGACCTTGCTTCGGCTGCCTTCAAATCTATAGCATGGGCTTCCTTCTTGTCCACCTCCATCTTCTCCAACCTTCTCATGAGTGAATCGATCTTCCCTTCTAGTAATTCTTCATGCTCCACTAGCAAAACGCTTTTAGCAATGCCCACGGACGGTGTTGGGTGCAACTGTCCTGATGATGCCCATGCATCATTGTCCGCCACCTTCTTGAATATCATGAGAGCTTGTGTCGGGTTGAGCTCAATGATGGATCCTCCAGCCGATGCCTCGATGATTGCCCTTGATGCCGTCGTGAGGCCTTGGTAGAACTTCTGGACTATATCCTCCCTTGCAACTTGTGATGTGACACGGCTCGAATGTAGACGTTGAAGCGCTCAAAGGCTTCCGCAATGGTCTCCATAGGGGTTTGCACGAAGGTAGCAATCTTGTTGCGCAAAATCTGAGTCTTGCCTGGCGAGTAGAACTCCGTCATGAAAGCTTTCATCAAGGTTTCCCAATTTTACACCGTTTCCGCCGGTAGAGAATGAAACCATTGAAGTGCTCTCCCAAGTAGATAGAACGGAAAGAGCCTCGCTCTCATTTGATCATGAGTTATTCCTTGCATGTCGAAGGTGTGGCATAGTTGGATGAATACTTGAAGGTGAAGGTTGGCATCTTCTTTTCTGGTGAAGGGCGAGCTTTGCACCATACGGATGGTTGAAGTCTTGATCTCGAACGGTCCTCCGATATCACCGAGGTCTTGGATAGGCAAATCCTTGAGGTCCGGGATGCATAGCTCTCCGGTAGTGCATTCTGCCATCTCAGGTTGCGGTGGCGCCTCCTTTGGACTTGATGGTGGAGTTTCTTGAGGTGTAGATGAACTTCCGGCTTCGCCTTTTGGATCTAATAATTCCAGCTTCTTAGCTTGTGCTTCGCGTCTTCTTCGCTTGTAAATTTTTCTGGATCATCCACAAAATTTTTCGGTTTGTTGGAGAGCCATCCATCTCCTGTTAGGGTTAGTGAAAGCAAAATATATACGTGATCCGAAAGAAAAAGATAGAATGAAATAAAAATAAAGCAAAACTAGATTAGATTGATTTTTGTGGATTAGATCTATTTTTAATAAAAGAGAAAATAAGAGATCTAAAAGAGAGAAATCAAAAGAAAATCAAGAAAAAGAAATATTTACGAATGCTAGTCAAATCGGATCTCAATTGATAGTTCCCCCGCAACGGGGCCAGAAAAGCTTGTTGACGGCCCTTAGACGCGTCAATCGTGAACCGCAAGTGCACGGATCAGTTGTAGCTCTTCCCTCAGAATACTCCCCAAAGTTTATCAATCCGTGGAACTAAAGATATAAGAGGCAATCTAACTAGCACAGAAATCCTTTGACTTGAAGAGAGTTGCAAAACGAATCTAATCTACTAAACACCAAACACTAGAGGTAGCAAGAGAGAGTTAGAGATAAACAATCTAGATCACCTTGATCATGCATATGTTGTAGCTCCGAGCCAAATAGAATGAAGTAAGATAGATGTGAATCTCAATAAGAAGCATCTTTAAATCATGACCTCCGGTCAAACTCCTGAAAGCCCCACCTTACACGGGATCACACCTTATCACGATGCTCCCTATCGGCGTGGGTAACTTAAGGACACGTTCACAAGTGAACGTCTCGAACCACTTGGTATATCCGGTATGAACCCCTAGCCACCATGGCTACAAGAACACCCCAAGCAATCTATCTCGAGAATAGATTAGAGAAGAAGCAAAACCAAGAGAGAACGAAATCATAGAAATAGGCACTTGATCGCTAAAGATTCGAAAACATAAATAACTTCACCATGAATGATAGTACATCACAAGATCACCACCGGGATCCTACCTTGATCTTGATGATCCTAGCTCCAGAACTCCAACGTGGTCTTCCTCGCAGGGTTCCCACGTCTGCTAGGGCAGAACCCTAGATAACTAGCACGATCCTCAGCTCTCCGAAAAGTGTCCCTCTAGCTTCTCTGTTCCTCGACGTCGAACGATGAATGATGATATGCGTGGTAGTGGGCACAGGGGCTATTTATTCCCCTGGGAAACCCTAGGTCAAAGGGGAGATCGAGGCGCCGCAGGAGGGCCCTAGGCCGGCCGGCCTGGCCTCTTCCTGGCCGCCTCATCCTCGTCTTTCTCCCCAAGTCTTCTGGAAGCTTCAGTAGTTGTTCCCTCTATGCATGTGGGCCTTTGGACGTCGTTTGCTTCGGGATATCATCGAGATAAGAATGGGAAGTAGATGACCTTCCAAATTCTCCATTTGATTTGTCTTGATCACAAAGTCACTTGATGTTATCTTGAAGCACTTGCCTTTCAAACGTTCTTGGAGGACGGTTCACCAAAGATGAGCTCGAACGCGGCTTGGAATTTCATGGGCCGGCCGCCCTGGGCCATATGGGGCCAGCCGGCCTAGCCTCTCCTTCGGGATTGTGGCCTTCATCTTTCACCGTGTTGTCCATGGTCACAAGCCTTGTCCATTTGTGCTCCAATTTAGCCCAAAAACCTGCGTAAACAGAAATCCTACAAAAACACATGCATACACGAAAATGTCCCAGTTATAGAGTATGATCAATAGTGTAGATATCAAATTCATGCCATTATTGAAGATAAACAAGTGTAAAAAGGTGTCGCTTAGGAGCTTCAACAGACATCAACAATGAAATCCCATTTGAAAAGTTCTTAAAAAAAAGTTGTAACCCGGGCCACCTTAGTTGAACCTGGCTGAGCCGGGTTAGCTTCTCTGTCCTGAATACCTGGGTGGCACCTGGCTGAGCCGGGTTAGCTTCTTTGTCTTGAATTTAATTTCAGCTGGTTGACCTGGGTGACACCCAGCTGAGCCAGGTTAGCTTCACTGTTTTGATAACAAGCCTTCATAGGATTTGAGACCATATGTCATGCAATATACCATGTCTCCAATATAACTAGTAATGCCTTGTCATCCTTTGCTATGAGCACAATTTATTCAGATACTTGCTTGCTTGTATCAATAAATAACCATATATTTTGATGAGCGAATTTATCATAATGAACC
This sequence comes from Alloteropsis semialata, assembly GCA_004135705.1. Classification (NCBI taxonomy): domain Eukaryota; kingdom Viridiplantae; phylum Streptophyta; class Magnoliopsida; order Poales; family Poaceae; genus Alloteropsis; species Alloteropsis semialata. The sequence continues at coordinate 39,935,872 of CM014277.1, forward strand.
ATAAGAATAATTCCCTGCTCATTACCTCAAGCAAAGATGTTAGTTCGTTTTGTCATCAAACTCACCAAAACCAACAAAGGATCCTAGATGCACTTTCAATCTCCCCCTTTTTGTGATTGATGACAAAAGCTTACAATAGATATATCAATAAAGCTTTTGAATGTTCAGATTTAGTTAGAGCTCCCCCTCAACATGTGCTTTGAATGGATTTCAACAACTTGGCCTAAAATGCCAATTTGCACATTTTCAAGAAAAACATGCAGCTCTCCCTAAATCTCAGCATTCGTGGGGTGCAAAACATGTGTGTGAACAAAAATACGTGATGCATTCTACACGAAACAATAAATGACAGAGAAGTCAGTGATGTCTGCCAAAACCGGTGCCATCGGTTTTCACAAACTGGTCCCACCGGATTTTGCCACGCAACTCTGTCAAAAGAACATACACCACCAAAATAAGCACACTATGAAGGAAATGAGTCTTGATAAGCTTAAACAGGTTCAACACACACAATAGCACACATTACAATAGTTCCCAAGTCCAAAGGAGTTAGGATCGAAATTTTTATTACAAGGGCCTGTTGCATCCAACAGCCAAAACCGGTGCCACCGGTTTTGGAAATCCGGTGCCATCGGATTTGCCAGACAGACTAGATAGAGAACAGACATATACACTTTAATCGATTCACACTTCTCGATTAAAGCTTACAATAGATATATCAATAAAGCTTTTGAATGTCCAGATTTAGTTAGAGCTCTCCCACAACATGTGCTTTGAATGGATTTCAACAAATTGGCCTAAAATGCCAATTTGCACATTTTCTAGAAAACCATGGAGCTCTCCCTAAATCTTAGCATTTGTGGGGTACAAAACATGTGTGTGAACAAAAATACGTGATGCATGCAAGATGAAACCATAAATGACAGAGAAATCAGTGCTGTCTGCAAAACCGGTGCCACCGGATTTTGCCAGGCAGGTGTGTCGAAAGAACATACACCACTCAAAATAAGCACACTATCAAGGAAATGAGTCTTAATAAGCTTAAACACGTTCAACACACATAGTAGCACACATTATAATAGTTCTCAAGTCCAAAGGAGTTAAGATCAAAATTTTTATTACAAGGGCCTGTTGCATCCAATAGCCAAAACTGGTTCCACTGGATTTGCCAGACAGATTAGACAAAGAACAGACAGAGACACTATAATCGATCCACACTTCTCCCGCTTTGTCATCCATCAACAATAAAGGTCCTGGGGTGTCTTCTACTATCTCTACTCATCATCTTCTGCATCATCTTGTTCTTGACCTTGACTTGGGGCATCGAATGGAGGTGGAGGCGCAAATTGAGTTGGAGGAAACGACCTAACATAAGGATTTATATTACCAAATATCCCTCCAAAAATGTCACCACCAGCAGTACCAGAACCTCCAGGTGCGCACGGATCCATTTGTGGCATACTCGAAGAGCCACTGTATCCTTGATTTCCTACAAAAGGCATCTCAGAAAATGAAGCACCCCCACTTGGCATTCCTCCAAACAAGGGATTGTAATAGGAGTTGCCAATGGCTTGATCCCGATAGTCCTTTTGAGTGACCGGATCCACTTCTTGAGATATAGTCTAGATATGAGCAAAACCCTCCGGTTCACTATCTTCTTCATCGGACTCCGCACGAGGAATAAGAAGGATCCTCATACATTTGCCTAATCATTCTCGAATCCCTTTTCCTTCTTTGCCTTTCCTTGTGAGCAATAGCATTTGCATTCATACAAGACCCACAAAAGAAGTTGAAGATCTTTCTAAGTGGAGAAGGGGGCTTGTGGACATCTTGTTGCCCACGTCCGTGGCCACTACCGGACGTAGCCCTTGCTGCCATAGAAGGTGCAACAGCTGCAGTGGCCACTCCTGGTGCATCTTCATCCTTTACATTAGCTTCCATGCTTGTCGATTGAGCTAGAGATGGACCTTTGACATCATTCTTCATATGGAAGGGCTCGATCTCATGATCATACTCAAATGTATATTTGGTGACTGTTGGTATTTTTAACAATCATAGATAAATCCGCAAGCGTACGGATACCGATGTAGCTTTCACCCGAGAGTATTCCAGGGTATCGAATCCACAGGGAACGTGTGTGTACTAGTGACGAGCTAAGAACGACCAAGGACAATAGAAGTGATAAATGTGTAGAAGGTAGAGAGTGTTGTTTCTAGGTAATTCTGGATAATCAAAGGATAGCTCAAGTCCTTTACTGTATTACTTGCTTGGGGACGCCCAAACATCCTAGCCCGGAAAGGGATGAGAAGGGGGCTAGGCAAGCCAAGCAATGGTCCTACTACTCTCTAGTGCTTCTCACGTGGTGGACTACGTAGGCCGTCAGGGCTGTCACCACCTCGGGCTACAACTACAAATCCGTGGCATTAGGCGCACTCCAAGGTATTTAACAGACTAGACATCCATCTACTCTATTAAATGCTATCTTAGCTTTGCAAGTACTAAGATACTGATGATAGCGAGGAGCCCACAATTAAATAAAGTAAAGCTTGAACTTGATTAAATATTAATCCAGAAATACAGAGAAAATACCCCGATGATACTCGAACGAGCCGCATCCGCCGAGGTACAAGAAGAGGAGAGGAATTGACATCCCCGGCTTCTCCCGGACTCTCGCCTCACCTCTCACATATTCTAACACTACATTTGATCTTTGCCTTGAGCTTTGCTTCACTTCCTCATGTGTTGAATGAGGGAATGGAGCACTTTATTTATAGTGTGGAGGAGACTTGGGGATGTGGAGATCTTCCCCTTAATCCTAGAGAATATTTTCCTCCCTATTCTTCACTTGTGCCATTGTCCCTGAGAACCGACTCCCACAGTTGGTCGCACCAAAAACAGCGCGCGCAGACTCTTTCCCCGCGGCGCGTGTGTTTCCTCCGTGAAAATCGAACCGTCCTGATCCTCCTCAATCTGCGTGAAGAACTCCTAGGCGAATGGGAGAGTGCCACATGGCCTGCTGGACCTGCTCCTGTGTGCGAAAATTCCACGGCCAATCTTGGTGCGGTAGGCAGTGGCCAACCCGCGGGAGCCACGAGTCCCCGGGCCGCTTGTTCTGCAGGAGTGCATGCTCGGCTCGGCAGGGTGTGCGCCCTCGCGTGCGTGCACATGGGCCCCGCCTGGGCCCACCTTTGTCGAACACCAAAGGCACGGCCTCGGGTCCGGCGCGTATGCGCCCGCTCCCACTCCATCTGTGGGCCCGCCTGGCCCTGCCCTCCACCTGCTTCCCTCGCGTGGAGGCACGCGAGCGTGGTGCCAGGCCTGCCGGGTCCTGTGCCCGCTTGGCCACCCGGCCGTTGACCGCGGCTCAGATGTGCGCCCGCGCGAGCGGTGCAGCACTGCTGCCTGCTGGTCCGGGCGGAGTGGGCCCCGGCTCGGCAGTCAAGGATATTGGTGCTGACGTCACGCTGTCGTTAGCACCACTTAGTATATTGCAGCTTTAAATATAGTCTCCATCCGATCTCCAAAATATATGAATAATATATCCATCTGAATTATCTCGATGAGATCTACGCAATGGTGCACTCCAACATGATATTTGAGATATTTTGTAGTATTGATATTTTATATCTCATCTCAAACCCATAGTGTCATTTTAAGCATTTCTTGCAAGACAAGTCAAAACACCAACACTCATAGAATTCATTAGCATTAGACCCTATCACTATGTTTGGTGTTTATATTTGATATATTTTCTGCAGGATTTTTTTCTGCAGGATTTGACGGTCGAAACTAGCACTTAAGGACCGTCAAGAAGCTCCCCCACACTTAGTCTTTACTCGTCCTCGAGTAAAATTCAAAGACTAACGTGGAACAACATACTCCTTTTGATATGATGCAAGCATATAAAATATTCTAAGACATACCTTTACTTGTGAATTTTGAAGTGTCTATCATGTCATTTTGGATGGTTGAGAAATGGAACGGCTGTGATTCAAGTCATCTCCACTCTTCCGTTATGCAACTTGGGTTTTTGAAAAATTTTCAAAACAAAACCTTACCCAGCTCCTCAATTGATTCTCTCGAATCGCTCAATGTGTATGATTCCTTACCAAGACATTTCTTTGCCTTCCTTCACCCTATTTCTAAAAGGCTTATGTGGAGCTCAAGGTAGGAGTAAAGAACAGGCATACTTATATCACATATATTGCAAAGTCAAAAACCGGATCCAAGAAGAAAACAAGTCATACAATCTGATCAAGATGTGCATGTGTGTGGTAAAATGGAGGGTGTGTGAGAACTCCTTTTGGTATGATCTGTCTCCTTTGAATTTATTTTGAGAACATGGCTATCTCCTTTTTTCTCTTCCTTATTTTCTTTTTTATGCTCAATGCTTTTACGAGCATATATTTTTTCTCTTTTTTTCTTGGACCTTCATGTGTCCAAAAATATTTTTACTATAGCCCATGTCTCTTTTGCAAAGGATATTTAGAGAGAGATTCATAAAACATATTGAGCATTTATTTGGTGGATGAATGGGTATTGCTAACTTCCAGTGTAGAAGTTTAGCATGTGTATGTGGAGTGTACGTGATTTTGAGCAAGAAAGCATGAAGAGCATCTTGCAAGGGTCACAACAATTTGACAAAGCTCAATGCATTAACAAGCAGCATATGTATAAGGTTTTCAATGTGAGCAACATATGGCTTTGGTAGGAATAGGACATCAATGAGGAGATTTTGTAAGGCCAATGATTTTAATTTTGCAAAAAAAAAATCCCAAGTACTTTATACAGAAAGAGCAAGATTCATCTTATCATACCATATCTCATTCGTCAACCGTTTAGATAGCATGCTTTCCTAATGATATATTTTTACAAGAAACAGGTAAATGTGCAAGGAATAAAGAATATGCAAGCCAATCAAGGATGAGCATATAAACCAAAGGAGCAACAAAATCATTTGAGTTTAATTTTAATGATCATCTTAAGATTATTTTAAACTCATGAATGAGAGAGAGTGAGGGATTGACATGCAAACCATCGTATTGGACGAAGTGGGAGACGTGGCGTGCCAGAGGACCTTCAGTTAGCAAGGTATTCGTTTGAGCCCCTTTGGTGACTGACCGTCGTGATCTTTTTTTCTCGTCGGTCCATGCGATGTTGTGAGGTGTAGTTGTGGGTGGTCTCGAATATGTGAATGTGAAGAAGCCTGAGAGACCCCCACACTTGATCTTGTACCTGTATTTATTCAGAACAAGGTGGAAACAAAACAACGACTCTACTGGCCTTACAAACCAGGGAGCCTGATCTTTATTGAAATTCAAATATTTTTGGTGTTTTTATGTTATGCAAATTTTTATAGTTTTTTATTTTTTTTCATGGCAAACAAATCTGCCAAGGTAACTTAGCAGGGAGATTAAGGGAGAATAAATGCACAACGAGTTTTGGATACTTCCTCGGTGAAATTCTTCTGAGCTTTGATCCTGCAAGTGGATGCAAGATTTGAGCTTGAAAGTGCCAAAAGATTTGTTCATTGTTCGTCTTGCTTCATCATGCCAATTTCTTCCATGTGACTAAAGGTGTTGAATGTTAAGTTATGCCCACCATCCTTTAGTCATCACTTCATCCCTGCAAAAAGTTAGTGACAATAAATACCCAAAGGACAATTTGAGAAGATATCAATATTGCCATCCGGTTAGTTGTTCACATCCATGCTTAGAAACAAATTGGTCCTTGACATCATTCAGCGTAGATCCTGTTTGCCATTATTTTAGTATTTCTTTTCAAATATTCTTTTTTTTCAAATTTTATTTTCACCACTTTCTTTTAAGCACAACTCAAACAAGGCTGAATTGCATCAACATGATCACAAGGGGGTTTTGCAATATACTCACAGTGGATCTTCAAAAGAGTGATCTGTACCTCCTTGTATGTTGAGCAAAATTTGTTGTAGTGCATCCAATGCCTTGATTTGTCTCCAATTTGAATCAAGCTTGACGACTTACCCGTTTGAATTTGAAATCTTTCCCGCAGGGGTTAGTCCATACATACAACCAATACCTATACATGCATTTACTCAAAGGTTCATTAATCAAACTTGACACCATGTCTGGTTTTATTAAAGAAGACCATTTTAACCTAAGCACCACACTTAATTTAAAAGTTCTATGAATGTATTCTGGAGACATTCAAACTAGAGCATATGAGGATAGATAAATGAAGCATGAGAACATGATCAAGCTATATTCAAAAAGGAGATAAACATGAGTTGGTACATAAATGGTGAACTTCGGGTTACCTCCCGGAAGGACTTTGTTTTATGTCAACAGCAAGACATTCCACTTACCCTAGCATGCTTACCGCTGGCGTTGGATGACGAGTTTAGAATTGCCATCGCGGTAGTTCCTTAGCTCTTGGTGACGTCGTGAATGGTGACGTGGTTGCACGTGGATAGCAAGTGTGCGCTAAATGTTGGGATGCCCCCAACAAGTAGCTGGCACATATGCAAAATACAAGCATGCAACAAACACCTTTTCTCATGAAAGCATGCACACGAACCAAGGCTGCAAGGCAAGGTGGAGCCAGAAGGCATATGGGGACTACCGAGGTGCAACAGCTCTGTGGCTTGCACACCCGGATGTCTTAATCCCACTAAGCCTTGCTGACTAAATATTTTTTCTGTTTTTAAATGCAATTATGGTTGGGAAATAAATATGCCAACTAATTTAAAATGCATGAACAAAACAAACATGCTGTGAGGTTGGAAATCCAAATGAGGAGAAAACCAAACATGATATGCAATTTGTAAGAAACTCGAGGCCTGGCGTTTCTCAAAGCACAAACTGATCAACCTTTTGATCTAAATGACGTGGTGGGAGTTAGTTCCATTTAACCCTATTGATCGGTCTACCAACCACGTTTGGCAATTAACCGACCCTGTAGGGGCTGCAACGAGTTGGACTAGGAACCCGAATAGATAGGTGATGAAAGACTTCACCGCCCACCTAGACAAGGCACGACACCCGAATACAGTTCAAAGCCGAGGAGCCACCCATTCAAAAAGAAGGCACAAGAGTTTGCTTGCAAATGATGTGCAACATGAATACTTTGAAACAAATATGATGTGCAACAAGAATGCTGTTGGGTTAGTGCCGAAGCTAATAATCCCAAACAATAGCCAAGACAGAGAACAGAGACAAGCAACAGTAAATTACTTACCAACAGCGTTCTCTGAAAGTAGCCCTTTACACGTTGATAGGAGGTCCCCTTTTATAGGGAGGTCAAGAGGCACTTTTACATTCCCCTTATACCCCTGGAAATCAAGCATCATCCTCTAGACTAAACAACCTAGGCTTTCCAGGGGCATAAGAGTACATTCGCACACCTCAATGTGAATGCGTATACCAGCAACTCCATCTTTGACTCGGTTTGGACCTGGTCCACGCTGCCTTCACCATGCCTCCAATTGATGCATCCGGCCCAGGTGGGGTTGGCCGAGGCCCAATAAATTAAGGTTGCCTGGACTCCAACAGTTCTTAGTGCACACCCACTCGGGGAAAGGCCCAATCTCCCTAAAAGACTAGTCTGATAGGGGAAGGATGGCTCTCCCTTTTAAGGTGGTTTCCTTCTCCCAAGCTAAGCAAAGTGGGATTATTCAGAGGCTCACACGGTCGCCGCCCGACTATTACTGGGCCACTTGGCCCCTTTTTTGTTGCATCTTTGCCAGCGGGTAATAGTGGAGGATGTCCTCATCACCAATGACCTTTATCGCCTTCTCCACCCGGAACACCTTCGGTCGCGCAACGCCTTCTCATGCTCAGAGAGGAGAAGACCGCTGCGCCGTCACCCGAGCCTGTCTTGAGCCTGTATAACATGATGAACCACGTATATACAGATAATATCCGGGAATTGCCTTCGCACCTGCACAAAATGGACCAGGAGAGCAAAGGCAACAGGTCACCTCATAACGCCTTCGCATCCATTTCAGGCGACCTTTAGCACCGGGAGCAGCGGATCGCCTCTCGGTGTTTAATAGCCTAGCGAAGGCAATGGCCTTTCAATTAGTTGTGGCGAAGGCAAATGCCTGGAGCTCAAAAGAAAAGTAATGGGTGAAGGTGTTTCTTTGACAGGCCAATCCCCCAACAGTAGCCCCTCGCGGACGAGGGCTTTCTCCAACAGGCCGATGTCCTCGAAAATTTAGGATTGCCTTCGCCTGTTCCAAAGAAATGCTTCCTCCCGTTGGAGTAAAACCCGAGTCGTTGATTTTGCTCCGAGTTTGGCTTCGCAATTTGTAACTTTGTTCTCATTTTGTATTTAATTTTTATTTTTATTTGTAATATTTTTTGAATTGCCGGCGCCATTTTATTTTTCGAGACGCAGTAACGGTCAGATTTTTTACTGCCCTATAAATAGGACCGAAGGGGTCCCTCCTATTTACCTTTTCTTGCTTTCGCTGTCAATCGCTTTCTGTTTGCGAAAGCTCTTTCGTGTTGTGAGGCATTTGGTTTGCACCCTTCGTCTATCAAGCTTTGAGGTATTTCTTACCTTCGCATGAAAGTTGTTTTTTTATTTGAATTTTGTCTTTGCTTTGTGCCTCATTTTGTCTAATTTCCTTCGCTGATGTAATGACAATTGTTGTCATTTTTGCAGCGGCATGCACCAGACAGACTGCTTTGCTAACTGGCATGGCTGGCGAAGGCAGCCCCGAGGCACAGAGGGCAAGTCGGTCTCCTCGTTGGGAGGAGATGAGTGACACTAAGGCTGAGCACTTTGCTCAGCAGTTGGAAGATGAAATTGTAGCCGCTAAAGATGTTTGTGGCGACGACCGCGTCGAAGAAGAAGAGGCGGGTGAAGAGGAGAACTTGGATGACATGGAAGCCAATGTGGAGGATCTAGTGGATCCCACTAAGAGGCTGAAGACACTTATATTTGGCAAATCTAAAGTTGGCGAGAACGACACCAAGTTCTATGAAGAGAAGGGATATTTTCCTGAGGTTGGGGCCGTGCTCCTGGTGCCGATACTACCCCTAACCCTCGCAAAGATGTTGGCGCTTGTTAAGTCATGAATACCTTGTAACGCCAACATTATAAAATAAAATAAGCCAGCAACAATCAGTAGGATTTGGTTTCAAATAATGGAGTTCCACCTGTACATGGAGATGATTTGGTTGCAGGAGAAATGGGCCAAACAATGAAGCAAAATAGGGCCAAGACCAGGTTGCCCGACCTACCCTGGTCGGCCGACCTGGCCTGGTGCCCACTGGAGCCCAAGTTCGGCCATGCGGAAGAAGCACAAGTGCGTATCATCCAGAGCGTTGAATCAATGACGGTTGCATCCAAGGGATGACAAGGAGAATATGGAGAACACATGGATTGATGGGCCCACATGAGAATCAAGATCTACTCCGAGAGTACATACCCAGCCTCCACGTGTGCCAGGGCCCATACTACAGACACTCAGAAGAAGAACGGGACGAGCGGTGCCTGGACCAGGTCGGCCGACCCAGTCTCAAGGCCGTTGAGCCTCCCCCTTCTCCCACGCGTCAACACCGCCTCCAGGAGATCATCCACACCGTGCACATCTTCAGTCGGTGAATCTAAGGGTCGGGCGACATCAAGGAGTCGGCCGACTCGGGGATGGGCCCACTCGTCCCCAACCGCCTTGTACCGGCCCTGAACCGCCTCCCAGGACTATAAATAGATGACCAACGCCTCCTGTATAACACAGACCAAGAAGGAAGAGCTCTCTTTGCCTCAAGTCATAGTCTTAGTTAGTAGAGAAGTAATTATAGGAGTTGAGCTTCTACGGGTTTCCAAAGGAGTCTTGGTAAGCCTAGAGTTTAGTTATCTTTTATCTTTTGTTTACTTATAAGACTTTGAGCTTTTAATGAAATTACTATCTTGCTTATGTTACTTGGCTTATTGCCTTATTTGTTCATCATATAAGTTGTATGCCTTGCACCTTAGTATAGTGGATGCATGTTATGGCAATGGCCCAATGCGCCACAAGATCGCTCTGTTTATCTGGACAATAAATAGAGTAGTTATTTCATATTACAAACGTGGTGTTTGGGGTATGAAATACCATTGGGGATACCCTACCCCACGTATTCAGAGGTAGGCGGCAGGTGGTGACAGCCCTATCCGTCCTTTGTAATCCTCGCCGTTCGGGTTTGGGCGTTTGCAGGCCTTTGTGATAAACATCGTGACAGTACCCTTGGATGAGGGGATCCCACGACTCCTCAATTTGCCCTCTAACATGTGTTCCTTTTGAGCTTGCATACATACACTTGTAGGAATGTAACCCATATGCAAGAAGTACATAGAACCCCTAGTTCTCTTTTAGGATCTTCATATTAACTAGACTTATATAATGAACAATGAAACCTTCTGTGGGTCACACTACCATCTATCAATGTTTACCCCTTGCTAGAGTTTGGTATATTAATAATGTTATGATTGAGTATAATGGATAACTATTCTATTCAACCATCGCCTTCCTTGTGGATTCGATACCCTGAATACTTTCGGGTGAAAGCTACAACGGTATCCGTGCACTTGCGGATTTATCTGCGACCGTAAGAAATACCAACAAGCTTTCTGGCGCCGTTGCCGGGGAACGACAATGGTTGAAAAGTGTGGTTAACCCATGTACTCAATTAATAGCATGATTAATTACCACTGCTCCGGCAGGGTTATCTTTGCTCTGTTTCTCTTTGATGTAGAACAGGGTAGTGTATGACTGGTCTTGAACTACCAATGGACTTCATCGACAACCCAAGATTATCAGGAAATACGATCTTGCATCGTATCTTCCTAGGTAGTCTGATCGGCAGCAACTCCAGTCAATCCTACATCACCAATATCGACGAGTGCTACTGCCGAAAGAACGATTCGCGAGTTCTCGATTCACTCTGGTTCACAAACCGGCCCAGAGCTGAACATGAGAGACACCGTGTTCGATCTTAGGCTAGCATCTGTCAGATTGGTACACGCCAGCCCATTACATGGGAAGACCAACGCGAACAGACCCAAGGCCAAGGCTCAACACCAAGGCCTACATGATCCCGTCCGAAGAAGACAAACAGGTATGGCAATACAAACCATCTCCAAATGTTACATAAAGTCAAAACTTATGATGGAGACGTCCCCACTCAACGGACGTAAACCGACGAGTCCTCACCGACAGGTAAATCGGTATGTATCTCATATTTATTTCACATTGTTTTTTTCTGAATTCCAATCTCTGCATGTTTAAATTCCAATCTTTGCATGTTTAAATTCCAAATCAATTTTGTGCATTGAAATTTAAACTTGGAGTCTTTTATCTTGAAATCCCTTTGGATCCCCTGCTCCTGCATACACATATATAATCTTAATGAGCCAGGACAACGTAGGATAGCCGAGCCAGCTGGGCTTGAGAGGTGCCAACAGGCCGTTGGCCGACCCCATGGGTCGCTCGACCTGTGGCTGCCTTTCCTGCGACGCATTCATTCAGATTCAAAACAGCTTTTGCATCTGGTATACTGCTGCGAAGGTTCAACAGAATGGGCCCTGTGCCAGAATTGCCCGACCCCATCCCTCGGCCGACCTAGCCCTGGCCCTTTTGCAGCAAATTCAATCACCATCAGTTCACGCTAGCAAATCCAGTGCAAACCTTTAAAGCTTGGTTGAAACGGAGCCGTGCCTGGGTCAGCCAACCCAGGCCGTCGGCCGACCCCAGGCCTCCTCTGTTCAAAGAAAGTCGGTGCACTCCACCGTCAATTCTTGCCCCCAGCTAAGCTGCCAAGTGCCCTCAACCTTTTTCCTATCCCTCCTTAGGATTTTCAAGTGATTGGCTCTCAAGTTTAAAAAAAGAATACAAGCAAGAACATGTTCTAGGATAAGTTCCCCTCGGGTATTTTTGGTGGCTAACTATTTTAGGTTGCAACTGAAAAGAACGAAGGATGCACGATGCATAAGAACATGGAGCTACATCAGCAACAATGGTGAGTTTTGGTGATGGAACAAATTCAAAGGAGGCTTACACACTTGATTTTTGGGTGTCTTTCGATACACAAAAATCCAAGTGTGGGGGAGGTCGCCGGCGAGTCTTATTGGGATTGAGACCACTGGGTATACATGCCTTTGTGGCGTTGCATCTCGATAGTCCCCATGTGGCTCCTGGCTACGCCTTGCTTTGCATCCTTGATTCTTGTGTTTGCTTTCATGAGAAAAGACGTCTGCTCGTGTTTTATCGCTTTGCCAACTACTTGTTGAGGAAATCTCAACATTTAGTGTGCACTTGCAATCCACGTGCGACTGCATCCCCGTCAATAATATCAGCAAGAGCCAAGGAACTACCGCGGCGACAATTCTAAACTCGTCATCAACTAAACACCAACGGTAAGTATGCTAAGGTAAGTGTCATGTCATGCTTTTGACTTTAAACAAAGCCCTTTCGGGAGGTAACCCGAAGTTCACCATTTTTTTATTCTCACTAGGTTCGTGCCCGTGCATTGCTACGGGAGCAAAACAAATTGTGCACGCGATAAAATTTGCTAGAAAACATGTGTATTGAGATCACAAAACAAAAATAACAGGACACAGAGCCATGCATATTTATATAATCCAAATGAATACAAAATAATATTATTCAAGTAAATTATCAATATGTCAAATAATTCACTCAAACCACCCACCAATGGTTCAACTGCCATGGTGATTTATGATCGCCAAGGCAACTGTGATTTTGAGTAGTGTATCGTATCCGGAGTTCAAATTCATTTTAGCATTCACCATCATTGACGGTGAAGGGGTAAGATTGCAACTTGTTCTTTCTTGTTTATAACCTAACAAAATTCTAGCCTCCAGATTCAGGACTTCACCTCTTCACCAAACATACACCTTAAAATTGTAGAAAAAGGTAGATCAAGGCACACACGTTCACGATTAGTGGAACCTGAACCAAACATGCATAAGGCAGTAGGTTTTTTGAAGTATGCTTGAGTCTACATATGGTCCACATGAGCTTATAATTAGGGATGAAAACGGATCGGATACGAACGGATATGCACGAATACGAATACAAATATTTATTTTTTTTCTCGGATCGGATTCAGATACGGATAGTGTAAAATGTGCCGGATATGGAACGGATATTGATATATGTTACATATCTATAAGAAATATCCAACTTTGGGTACCCGGATCCGGATACCAATCGGATATTAAATCTCCGAATTCGAATATCGGACTATTCATTTAGTGTCTAAATCCTCTCGGTCGGATGGACGGACGGAAAATATCCCTACCGTTTTCATCCCTACTTATAATGGTCAACATCCTACTCTAGATTACCAATGTCTTATAATATGTAATCTAAAATCTAAAAGTAATCTTTAGAATGCCTCAGCTAATCATTAAAAAAGTTCTGAAATTAATACAATCTTGTAATTTGAAAATAAAATTTTAAAATGATGATTACCTTTGAAGATTATAGAAAATGCCTAAAGTAGAACTGTTCAAGATTTGCATAGAAATGATGATTACCTTTGAAGAGCGTTATTGCTTGGCTACTCTCGAATGCCTCGATGTGAATTCTTAGTTCTTACTGAACATATCTGAAATTTCAACAAGAGATCACATGGTCCTGACCAATCAGGAAGGACACAAGAAACTAAAAATAAACACAATGTAGCGTTCACAATATTCAGCAAACAACCTAATCTATTTTCACACTCAACTTCGCGACTTCGCAGAGTGTTTTAAAAATAAGACATCAAGGATACAAAATCAATCGACATGACCTCGGAGCATACCCTGCCGATCCAACTTGGCTTCTTCACTCCTGTCAGGTCCTTAAAATTTTGCTTTGCATGTCAAGAAAAGTAAGTTTGCTTGTGAAGACATCATCCTGCATCCCTTAACTCCAAGGCCACATAAATTATTCATGTGGTCAGTTTAGCAAAAATAAAGGAGTAAATATAGTGCACATAGATATCAAAAAGGGAATGTAGAATTTGATCAACCAACAGAAGGTGCTCTTCTTGCAAAAGTGAAAAGGGCTAATTATAGCAAAAATTGAAGGTTTGCAAAGGCCAACCTATAGTGACTATCTTTGGTCTTAGGTCATTCACGGTATCTTGACAATTACACCATCCCGAAGAACTAACCATAATCAGTACAATGAACTAACCATTATCAGAAATAAAAAAAAACTGGCCATCATCATCCTACTTTTTGTCAGGAAGATGAACTGAACATCTCAATTACCAAAAAAAAACTGAACAGCCCTGTGAAATTGCTAAACTGCACATCAGCATCAACATTTGGGAGAATAAACCTTGATAACACTAGCATGAATACTTTCAACATGAATTTGAAAGTTGGTAAAAACAAAAAAAATTGGTTAGAGGGCGGTGGGCCTGACCATGGCAACAGAAGAGCAGTAGCTTCTAATCAAATCAAAAGAAATTTGCTCAAAACAATGCACTGCCATCCTTACTTAAATTTCTTCCCTGCAACGAATGAGCAGCAACATGCCATTGCCGTACATTGATTAGCTGGAGTGATTGTTGGTTAATTCAAAAGCAGGTGGGGCTCGGGCAATCTAGTGACAACCTTGTAGATGATGAGGACACAGGAGTGCATCTTTGCTGCTTGAACCACTTGATTGGTCGGTCTCCCTTTCTCAGCGATCAAGTTCATGTCATTTTGGCAAGAGATACATTAGCCAGGAGCGCCTGTACCAATATTGCAATGACTTAACTGCCCATCTACTTCACCATGCTGCCGCAGCCATCCCACCTACACCGTCATAGCGGTCGTTGATGAGGACATCGCTGCCATTGATACAACCATGCCTAGTGCTCAACAAGGACCATTAACTCGAGCACGAGCACGGCAACTTAATTATCAGGTAAAGTCGTTTCTTGCTATCCAAACAAGTTCTAATATGAATGGGGTACTACTAAACTCTTGTGATGATTTTCTTATGCTTAGGAACTTGGGACATGAACAAGATAGGAGGGACAGCAACCAGATCGGACCGGCCAGTTCGGACTACACTAGTTCGGACCACCACGCAGGGGCAACTTCAGAAAGCCATAACTCCTAGCTCCGAAGGTTGTTTGAGGCAAATGAGTACTTGATGGAAAGCTCATGAAGTCTAGTTTCATATGGATCTAACCCCATCATCAGATTCATCATGGAACGCTCACAATCAGCGAAACAACTTCCGGACCTCCAGTCTGTGCAGAACCTCAGTTTTGGGCCTTGGGCCTTTTGTATCCAGTTGAGCCCATGAGGGGGCGCCTCCTAAGCTAGGGTTTTGACCCCAACACCTCCCTGGCTGCTCTCCCACTTACAAATACCACCAGCAGCAGCCAAGAACGTTTTTGGGTTTTGTTTAGATGAAAGTTTAGCTCTTGCTACTTCCTTGTAACTCGCGTGTGTCGATTAGACCATCCGATTACTTGTATCCAGAACCCCAAATTCGTGTGTATCAGATTCATCCATTGGGCAAGGTCTGTGTGCTGTTTGCTTGTCCACTTGTTCTTGCTTGTTCTTCGATTTGCTTGCAGGTTCAAGGTTGTTCTTGGCACAGCAGGAACAGCACAAATCGGAGGCGGTGTAACTGTCGCTAAGGCGCAGCCCTTGTGGTGTTGTAGTCGGACAGCCAACGTCGATCCTCCTTCAAATCGAGTTATCCCCCACTCTCATCGAAGGATCAGGAACAAACCCTAGCGGGTTCTATCATGTGGTAATCAGAGCAAGGTTTTCGGTGAGAGTTTCTACCCATACTTTACACTACCTACAGTCCACAAATACCAAAAACAGGTTGGATATGAAATCCCAACAACAAGTTTGAGCCTTTGCTGTTCTGCATAATCTTTGCTTGTTGAGTTTTCAGTTGCATCAACGTGTAGATCTGCTGGTCTTAGTGTTTAGCCTTTTAGAGTTTTGAGTTCTATCACGTTTTGGTCACCACGAAATCCATCATCACCATATACATCTCCGCTGCCATTTTTCCCTCACGAATCCATCTTCATTTTCACCTTTGTTGTTTCCAATTTGGGGCTGTTCAAGATTTGTTTCCCAATAGCTGCACCCCACCACCATCCAAAACCTTTGCAACAATATCCTTCAGATCCAAATACTTTCCACCCACATCCAAGTTTGCATCCACAAAGGGGAAAACAACTCATCTCGGGCTGATTCAGAGTTTCAACTCAGCACGAGAAGGAAATTGCCATAATTTCTGTATCGTTAGTCCGATTCAAGTGTTTGAATACAATCTGGAAAGCATAAGTTGTCTTCTTTCAAAAGGATCTGACCTTGCTTTGAAATTCGTTCGGAGCGCTCCAGAATCGTCTTGGAGATTTGCGAATCTGCTGTGTGTTACAAGAGCATGTAAATCTGAGTCCAAAGGGGCTGTGTGCAATACCTTTTGTTTTGGTTGTCATAGTACAAACAAAAGTTTTAGGCCCTGAAAAAAAAAGGAAGAAGAAAAAATATAGAAAAAAAGAAGAAGACAAGAAGGAAAGGAGAAGAAGAAGGTGCTGAATCTGTTGTTATCTGTGTGTTGTTCTACTCATTCCTTTTCAGTGACTACCTTTGTGCCTAGGCTCACGTCTCTAACTTGGTTTAGCCTAGGACCAGCAGTACCGTTGTTGAACGATTATTCAATTTGCTTTGATTAATGTGGTTCTAGCTATTCCTTGATTTTACTTGCAGCCACCTATAGCTCCACAAATTATCTGCTACATCACAGGGTTGCACTTGTGTCACCATTTGTGCTGTTCTTGCTTGCTAAGACCTTCTGCAAGTGTGGTAAGAACATGTAAGAACTTGATTGCACAAGTTGAGTGAAAATGTAGTGTGCCATCAGATTTTTCCTTTAGTTGATAGGCCACACCTTGTATATATTTTTGTTGTCCCCTAACCATGATAGGCATGGGGAAGGAAACGGGAGCTAGCAGCCATTCCCATGGATGTCGACAGGCTGAACAACATGTGGGAACATTTCCACTTGAGGTACATGATGATGTTCTAACTGAGATCAAATATGCTCTACCTTCTTTTGAGGGAAATTTTGATCCTCATGCATACATTGATTGGGAGCTTAAGGTAGATGCAGAATTTGATAAGTGTGATTTGTCTGAACATCAAATGATTCTAGCTGCTGCTAGTGCTTTGACTAAATATGCTTTGGGAGAATGGAAACATCTTTGTAGGCATAACAAAGTTCCTCAATCTTGGCAGGATTTCAAATTTCATTTTCGAGAAGCATATATTCCTGCATATTATGTTGAACATTTGCTTCACAAACTGGAGAAACTAAAACAAGGTAGTAGAACTATGAAACAATACTACCATGATTTTAAAATTTGTATTCAGTTTGGTGGATTAGATAAATGCATGGAAGATGTTATGAGTAGGTTCATGAGAGGGCTCAATTCTGAAATTCAAACCATTCTCATACCTGAAACATGCAACCATATCTCTCACTTGTTCCTTCTTGCTCGTAAAGCTGAAAATCAGATTTTACTAACTATGAATACTTGCAAGAATGATGTAACCCATGATGATTCACATTTGTCCACTCTATATGCTAACCAAGAGCAACAAATAGTGGAACCTGGTACTGATTTTCCTTTATCACAAGGTGACTTGCTTGCTGAACCTTGTGACAAAGAGGAGTTGCGTGGTACTTGTTCTTTCATTTCGCCACCACAACTGGAGATAGAGCACTCTTTTGTTTCCTTTTCTACTCCTAATATATTACAGGAAGATGGGAATAAGTCCAAGGAGGGTGTGGAGCAACTTGAGGAGCAATGCGTGCTGCAGGAGTTGGAGGATGGCGATCATGCCGCACCTACAACACTGGACAAGGGTGAAGAAGGTAATGCAGTTAACACAACTGCTCAATGTAAGTTTGCACGTGCTGAAATGAATATGTCCCCTAATAATGCTAATCTCCCACAATCTTCGGTGGAGTCCTTTGCTTTGTTTCCTTTGTCACTAGCTACATGTGTGTTTTGTGATAGTAGGGAGTTGTGTGATAATGTTGCCCATGTTTCAAATATACAATTAATGCCCCCACATGTTAAATCTGCTTTGATTCATCTCCATGTTGCTTCTGCACATGTTCATTGCATTGCTAGCAAGAAGGAAGAGCTGAAACTCATGTCCTCTTTTAACACAATAGGTTATATTGAATTTGACATTCTTTGTAATCTGAATTGTCTAAAAGAGAAACTAAAATCTAATTTTGGCTTGCGAAGTTTTGATCATTGCTCACTTTATGCAATTGGCAAATATGATAGCAAAGGAGAATATTTGGTGCATAAAGTTTATATTTGCTCTCTATTTGGGCTACAACACCATGCTGAGATACGGGGATGCACTAACGCTAACCATGCCTTGCCTAGTTCTCCTTGTTTTGTCTTTATGCAGCAGGGTCAGCTAGAAGAAGGGAAACATTGTAGGTTATGGCCATGCAACACAGCCATGGCTCCACTCGTTAACTCTAAAGCAAACACTTTTGCTGCCTGGTGGAGCAAGTCGAGGACGACTTCTCATCACAAGAAGGGGAGGATGATGTGACCAATGCCAACATGGTTGCACCAACATCTTCAACCTTGCAGCAACATGGATACTTCCCCATGAACAACTACATCGACAACAAGGCTGCACGCAAAGCACTTGGTGATGGCACCTTGAGTGCTCAAATTAGAGTGCCCCCATGGCCGCCACCTTTAACACTCATTGGAGGTTTTGGGTGTGTTGCTGATTTGGAGCCACTTATGCGAATCATGGATGAGCTTGAGTCAAGGACGACTCAAATGCAAGAAGAGGAGGATGATGAGGACATCGCTGCCATTGATACAACCATGCCTAGTGCTCAACAAGGACCATTAACTGAGCACGAGCACGGCAACTTAATTATCAGGTAAAGTCGTTTTTGCTGTCCAAACAAGTTCTAATATGAATGGGGTACTACTAAACTCTTGTGATGATTTTCTTATGCTTAGGAACTTGGGACATGAACAAGATAGGAGGGACAGCAACCAGATCGGACCGGCCAGTTCGGACTACACTAGTTCGGACCACCACGCAGGGGTAACTTCAGAAAGCCATAACTCCTAGCTCCGAAGGTTGTTGGAGGCAAATGAGTACTTGATGGAAAGCTCATGAAGTCTAGTTTCATATGGATCTAACCCCATCATCAGATTCATCGTGGAACGCTCACAATCAGTGAAACAACTTCCGGACCTCCAGTCTGTGCAGAACCTCAGTTTTGGGCCTTGGGCCTTTTGTATCCAGTTGAGCCCATGAGGGGGCGCCTCCTAAGCTAGGGTTTTGACCCCAACACCTCCCTGGCTGCTCTTCCACTTACAAATACCACCAGCAGTAGCCAAGAACGTTTTTGGGTTTTGTTTAGATGAAAGTTTAGCTCTTGCTACTTCCTTGTAACTCGCGTGTGTCGATTAGACCATCCGATTACTTGTATCCAGAACCCCAAATTCGTGTGTATCAGATTCATCCATTGGGCAAGGTCTGTGTGCTGTTTGCTTGTCCACTTGTTCTTGCTTGTTCTTCGATTTGCTTGCAGGTTCAAGGTTGTTCTTGGCACAGCAGGAACAGCACAAATCGGAGGCGGTGTAACTGTCGCTAAGGCGCAGCCCTTGTGGTGTTGTAGTCGGACAGCCAACGTCGATCCTCCTTCAAATTGAGTTATCCCCCACTCTCATCGAAGGATCAGGAACAAACCCTAGCGGGTTCTATCAGTCGTGGTGAGCAGTAGTGATACATCCGGCCCAGGCGGGGGTTGGCCGAGGCCCAATAAATTAAGGTTGCCCGGCCCTCAACAGTTCTTAGGCACACCCACTCGGGGAAAGGCCCAATCTCCCTAAAAGACTAGTTTGATAGGGGAAGGGTGGCTCTCCCTTTTAAGATGGCGTCCTCCTCCCAAGCTAAGCAAGGTGGGATTATTCAGAGGCTCACACGGTCGCCGCCCAACTACAACTGGGCCACTTCACCCATTTTGTTGCGTCTTTGCCAGCGGGTAATAGTGGAGGAAGATGTCCTCATCAAGTAGCAACAGATTGGTCGTTGGTGTGCTCCTCAGATGAGGTGGATAGCCGCGTGAGCGCCAAATGAAGCATCCTGTGGGGGACTGGGGGGTGGGGCCATGGGGGTGGAGGTGGGGGGTGGCATCGGTGGCGCCGATGTGGCGTGCATCGATGTGGATAAGAAGAAGAGAGGGCCCGCACCCAAGGTTGAAGAAGAAGCCGAAGCCGTCGAAACCCGCGGCCACGCTCGCCGCCTAGCCACGACGAGCCCTTCTGCGGGCTTTGGCCGGCCACGCTGACCCCTCCGCGCAGACCGGCGGTCGCATTGAGCCTACTGCCACTCTGCGTGCTTGCTGCCCCACCGTCCCACGTGCGCTCGCCACCGTCCGACGTTCCATCGTGTGTGCCTCGCCGCCGCCGCCGTCGAGGAGCTTCGAGGCCATGGCCAGATTGGGATGAAGGAAGGGATGGTGCGGAGGCCACCACGCCGCTGCGGACGAAGCCAGCATCACGCGAGGGGCAGGGAGAGCAGAGGCCAGAGGGTCCTGTGCCCCCGTCACCATGGAGAGGACGACGGAGCTGGCCGGTTGCGTGGCGGCAGGGTAAACTCGACGCGCCGCCGGCGCTCGTTGGGAGGGAAGCAGTCCGCCGGCCTCCACGGTCCTTGGACGGCATCAACGTCGGACTAGGTCGAGACACGGGCGCTGGCATCGTAGGCAATTGCGAGCGCGATGGGGAGCGGCAATGCGAGCAGGGGGGGCGGCGATCGCTGTCGTCACTTCGCCATTGCAACTTCCACCGTCACGTCGCGCCGGGCGCGTCGAGCTCGAGGCAGCCGCGACGGTGACCCTGAACCGAAGCGAAACGCTTCACCCTGCGGCCTTCTCCCCGGCAGTGACTGCTCCTTCACGTGGCGGTGGCGCCGCTCCTTCGTTGCTTGCACCGTCACCGGCACTGCAGGCTGCACAGTCCGCGATCGAGAAGTCCAGGGCGCAATGATCAATGGCGGCGGCGGCGCGGCATGATCAGCATCAGCAGCGTCTAGATCAGGGGTTATGTGTTCTTTTTCTGGTGAGAATTGTGCCGAGATCGTAGGCAGAGAGAGATTGTAGGCAGGTTTTGGGATTTTGGCGAGAAAATTTTGGTGAGAATTCTGGCGAGTAGCGAGGGAAGGACAATCGGCCGAGTGGTCCTCGTACGAAGGGAAGGACGAAAGAGCGGGCGAGGAATGACGGACGAAAAAACATCTACATTTCTTTCTTTTTAGTTGTAGAGATGCTCATCTCCATTTGAGAATAGCTTGATCATGTTCTCATGCCTCTTTTTTATCTATTCTCGTGTGCTCTGGTTTGAATGTATCTTCGAACTACATTCATAGTCCTTTTTAAATTAAGCGTGGTGCTTAGGTTAAATGGTCTTCTTTAATCAAATGAGGCATGGTGTCAAGTTTGATTAATGAACCTTGGAGTAAATGTATGAATAGATATTGGTTGTATGTATGGACTAACCCCGGCAGGAAAGATTTCAAACTCGAGCGGGTAAGTCATCAAGCTTGATTCAAATTAAAGATAAACCAAGGCAATGGATGCACTACAACAATGCTGCACAACATACAAGGAGGTACAACACCTTTCGAAGGTTCACTGTGAGTATAATGCAAAACCCCTTGTGGTCATGTTGATGCAATTTAAATTCAGCCTTGTTTGAGTTAAGTGGTGAAAATAAAATTTTTTAAAAAAGAACATTTTAAAATAAAATGGCAAACAGGATCTACGCTTGACATGTGAGGGACCAATCTTGTTTTTTTAGCATGGATATGAACAACTAACCCGATGGCAACAATGATTTATTCTTTATAGTCCTTCGAGCATTTGTTGTCCACTAACTTTTTGCAGGGATAGAGTGATGACTAAAGGATGGCAAGCATAACTTCAACATTCAACATCTTTAATCACATGGAAGAAATTTGCACGATGAAGCAAGATGAACAGTGGACAAATCTTTTGGCACTCTTAAGCTCAAATCTTGCATTCGCTTGCAAGACTAGAGTTTGGGAGAATTCGTCAGGGAAGTATCCGGAATACTCTGTGCACTTATTTTCCTTTGATCTCCTGCTAAGTTACCTTGAAATATTTGTTTGCCATAAAAAAATAAAATAAATAAAAACCCATAAAAATTTGCATAACATAAAAAACACTAAAAATATTTGAATTCCAATAAAGACTCATGGTCCTTAAAACCCTGGAGCCATTGTTTTGTTTCCATTGTGTGAGAATAAATGTAGGCAAAAGATCAGGTGTGGGGGTCTCTCGAACCTTCTGATGCACATATAATTGAGACCACCCATAGACAGGTTGTACAACATTGCACCGGTCAGGTCAAGGAAGATCAAGGTGACCGAGGTCCAGAAGGTGTCGGCCGATCCCTCAGGTCGGCCGAAGGCCCTCTGGTACCTCTCGCCCACATTTTCGTCCAGAGCGATGGTTTGCACAATGGCTTCGGGCGAATGGTCGTCATTGCTGTTGTTTGAACCGAAGCTGGCTACAGAGGTGGCTGCGCCCTCCTAATCGCCAACGAAGCCAAGGTGGACCGAGTCCAAGCCGAGTCAAATACGGTGTAACCAGTCTACGTATTCACACTGAAGATTGCGAATGTACAATTATGTCCCTGAAACATCTAAGTTGTATAGTCTAGAGGATGATGCTTGGTTTTCAGGGGCATATGAGGAATGTAAAAGTGCCCTTTGGCCTCCCTATAAAAGGAGACCCCAGGCCAACGTGTAAAGGGCTGATTCCTGAAAATATTGTTGATGAGTAATATATTGTTGCTTGTCTCCACTTCTCTGTCTTAGCTGATTGTTTGGACTCATTGGCTTCGGCCAGTAACCCAACATACTGGAAATGCGACGTGAACTGCGTCCCTCTATCAGACACTCTCCTCTTAGGTACTCCATGTAGACAAACTATCCTTTCCATATACAGCTCCGCTAGCTTGGCACCTGTGTAAGTAGTCTTTACTAGGAGAAAATGTGCCACCTTGGTCAAATGATCAACGATCACCCACACTGAGTCACAACCCCTCTGTGTGCGTGGCAATCCTGTGATGAAGTCCATACAAACTTCTTCCCACTTCCATTCTGGTATCCAGAGTGGTTGCAGTAGTCCAGCAGGTCTCTGATACTCTGCCTTGACTTTTGGGCACGTTTCACACAAGGCGACGTACTCTGCAACCCCTCTCTTCAATCCATACACCAGTACCTCTCCTTGATATCGAGATACATCTTAGTGCTGCCTGGATGAATCGAGTAAGCAGAATCATGGGCTTCTCTTAATATGGCTTCTTTGATATGCTTTACTTCTGGCACACATAACCTCTTACCATACCATAATGTCCCTTGCTCATCGACTCTGAAACCTGGTGCATGTCCAAGTGGCACTAGTTTCGCAATCTCTCGTAGCTTCTTGTCCTCTAATTGAGCCTTCCGGATTTCCCGTTCCAGAGTAGGTTCCACTTCTAACTCCACCAAGTTGGCTACAAATCCCAAGTTTAGCTGTTCAAACTCCTTGGCTAACTCGTCTGGCGTCTGGGCCACTTCTACCATATTGGCATAACTTCTTCTACTAAGGGCATCAGCAATGAGATTTGCCTTCCATGGATGATAATGAATCTTCAGGTTATAGTCCTTGATTAGCTATAACCACCTTCTCTGCCTCAGGTTCAGATTAGACTGGGTGAACACATACTTCAAACTTTTGTGATCAGTATATATATATCACTCTTATGGCCAATCAAATAGTGTCTCCAGATCTTCAAGGCATGTACCACGGCTGCCAACGCTAGGTCATGAGTCGGGTGTTGACCTCATGTTCCTGAGTTGTCGAGAGGCGTACGAAACCACTCTACCTTCCTGCATCAACACACATCCCAATCCCTATCTAGAAGCATCACAGTAGATCGAGAAACTCTTATTCAGATCTAGCAATATCAATACTGGCGCTGTGGTTAACCTCTTCTTGAGTTCCTCAAAACTCTTCTGGCATTGTTCTGACCATACAAATTTAGCATTCTTCTCAAGCAACGCTGTCATAGGTTTAGCAATCTTAGAGAATACTTCAATGAATCTCTGGTAGTAACCTGCCATTCCAAAGAAGCTTCGAATCTCACTAACATCTTTTGGTGGATTCCAACTAAGAACATCCTTCACTTTCTTAGGATCAACTGCTACTCCTCCATTTGGAAATCACATGCCCAAGGAATGACACTTCCTCCAACCAGAAATCACACTTACTGAACTTGGCAAACAACTGTTGTTCCCTCAATCTTTGTAGTACCAATCTCAGATGTTCTGCATGCTCTTCCTTGTTCTTCGAGAAAACCAAGATGTTGTCAATGAACACCACCACGAATTTGTCCAGGTAATCCATGAACACCTTATTCATCATATACATGAAGTATGCAGGTGCATTGTTTAGACCAAAAGACATCATAGTAAACTCATACAAGCGATACCGAGTAGTGAAGGCGGTCTTCGGTATGTCAGACAGATGAATCCTTAGTTGATGATATCCTGATCGCAGGTCAATCTTTGAGAACACACAAGCTCCTCTCAACTGATCAAATAAATCATCAATTCTAGGCAAAGGATACATGTTCTTGATGGTAACCTCATTTAGAGCTCGGTAGTCTACACACATTCTCTGGGTGCCATCCTTCTTCTCAACGAATAATACAGGTGCTCCCCAAGGTGAAGAACTAGGACGAATATAACCCTTATCTAACAATTCCTTTAATTGTTTCTTTAGTTCTTCTAATTCATTTACTCCCATTCGATATGGTCTCTTAGCTACAGGTGTAGTTCCAGGTTTAAGCTCAATGAGAAACTCGGTGTCGCGTTCTGGTGGCATACCTGGTAACTTCTCTGGAAAGACATCCGAAAATTCTCCCACAACTCTGATATCCTCCATGGCTGCTCCTTTCATCTGGTTGATCTAACATGTTCCTAGTGTAGATGGATCTGCTTGAAACTCGATCTTGTCCCCAGTCTTGGTTGTCAGTTCCACTGCCCTCTGAGCACACTTGATTATAGCATTGTTGGCTTTCAACCAAGTCATTCCCAAGATGAGATCAATCCCCACAGAATTCAGAACTACAGGTGCGGCGTGAAACTCTACCCCTGATACATCCGGCCCAGGCGGGGGTTGGCCGAGGCCCAATAAATTAAGGTTGCCCGGCCCCCAACAGTTCTTAGGCACACCCACTCAGGGAAAGGCCCAATCTCCCTAAAAGACTAGTCTCATAGGGGAAGGGTGGCTCTCCATTTTAAGGTGGCGTCCTCCTCCCAAGCTAAGCAAGGTGGGATTATTCAGAGGCTCACACGGTCGCCGCCCGACTACAACTGGGCCACTTGGCCCATTTTGTTGCGTCTTTGCCAGCGGGTAATAGTGGAGGAAGTGTCGGTTTTTTATACCGGCTAGCCTACTATGGGGGGTCCCTAAGTAGTCGAGTTGTTCGTGAAGGTCTCGCCGGAACCAGAAGCACGATGGTGAACACGAGGCGATTTAGACAGGTTCAGGCCGCCTCGAGTAGAGAGCGTAATACCCTACGTCCTATATGGTGGATCTTCTCGTATTGATGGTTATGATTTTACAAGGGGTCCCTGCCTCACCTTATATACTCGGGAGACATGGTCTACAAGGCAAGAAATACAAACTCCTAGTCGGATACAATACATAGAGTCCTAAGATGAGTAGGCCGGGTTGTTTCCTAGTACCCGACTAGTTTCCTTAAGCTGTACGCTCCTTCCTTGTATCAGTCAGAGTTGCCGGCCCAATTTCCTAACGGAACTGTGGCCCATGAGGACTCCCATGGATCCTGGACCATCAAGCCCCCGAGCATCTTCATGTCTTCACGCCTGCCGGGTTGTTTCTCAACAGTTTCAGCATCAGCCGAGTTGTTTCCTCGTCGTCCTGCCTGTTGAAACCTTCAGAAGTGAACATGATGTGCTCCTTTGCCGACTTCTTTTGCAGCCAGCCCCTGGGTCTTGGTTCATGAACCAAGATTGATGCAAAAACTTCCCCATTTACTATAATGGTGTCCAGCTTTTGAAAAAAGATGGACCCATTATGGGTCTAGCCCCCGAGCCTAGAAATGTTTTCAAGGAATGAAAACAATTCCAGGGTCTTTATTGAAAAAACTTTCCAAAAGAAATATACTATTTCCCCCCAGCCCCCAAGCTTAAAGCAGATGACAATAAGCTTAAAGACTTCTGTTGAAATATGTATATTCTTTGATGTGGAAATAAATCCATTAAGCATCAGCCCCCGAGAATGAAAATTCATCGGAAAAATGACCTAGCTCTTTAGGAAATGGCCGCACAAATATGCATCTGGTTTGTAACCGCGAATACATAAGTGTTGGCATTTTTTGGAAAATGGATTATGGAAAATACGCTTAGGTTTACCACTTCAATCTTATAAGACAGAGGGTGAACCGTTCGTATTTTCCTCCCCGCCGCCGTCACTTTCACAACTGAAATCCTCAAATTCTTTTCGCCTCCGCGCGCAATCCCCAATCCACACGAGCCCCGTCCGAGAGTCAATCCAAGGCTTCTACCAGCAGGATGGGTCGGAGACCTGCTTCCAGCAAGCCTACTGAGAGCAAATCCGCCACGGGCAAAAAGAAATCCAAGATCCCAACCACAGATATGCCTATATTCAAGAACTCCCCTGCACCGGCTCTTGCCTGGAAGCCATCCAAGGCGACAGACGAGATGGTGCAAGGTCTTGTGGAGCAAGGTTATCTGTTAGATAAATCAATCTCCTGTTGGCGCACCGATGCTGGTAAGGCCTGGCCTTTTGAAGAAATCCACGAAATCGTGGTCTTTGTTGCTTTTTATGAACGCGGATTCGCCCTCCCCGCTCATGATTTTCTCCGAGGGCTTCTCTCTTACTACAAATTAGAACTGATTCATCTCAATCCCAATTCCATTCTTCAAATCTCCCTCTTTATTCATCTCTGCGAAACCTTCTTTGGGATCGATCCCCACTTCAATCTTTTCTGATGCCTCTTCCGTGTGAAATCCACCCCGGACAAAGTAGTCGGTGGGGCCGGATTTCAGCTTCGTCAAGGGATGAAGAACGTCTACTTCGACTTCAAGATGAATGACTCCATTAAGGACTGGAATGACAAGTGGTTTTATGTGGAGAATCAGCCCCCGAAACTTTCCAAACACTCCGGTCATCTGCCTCGGCCTCAAGACTCATGGAATGAATCCCTCGATAGGGATAAGGTTGATGGAATTGCCAGGCTTATAAAGATGATCGCTGCTTTGAAGGATCAAGGCCTAACCGCCATCGGGGTCGCTAGTTCCTTCCTGCGCCGGCGCGTACAACCCTGCCAGAAGCGGGTGCACGCTGGCTATGAATATACTGGCCCCGAAGACCCGACCAGGATCTCCACCAGCGATTTATCGACAGATGAAGTCGCCGTCCGCGTCCAGGCACTCTTCATGGACGCCCAGGATCTGCCACGTCAAGTACTCGAGTACTCGGCAAGTCGTCCCTCGTCTTTGGTAAGCTTCGAAAACAACCCGAGTACCATTTATGATATACTTCTTCTTGCTTCTTGACAACTAATGCAATTGCTGTGTTATCCACTGCCAAGAATTGCGGACCAGACTTGCTTCCTCACCTTCGGAAGTATCAGAGAACCAATCCGGGTTGCCTGGATCTCCTCCGCCCCAGCAAACTTCTGAAAGTTCAGGAAAAGGGAAGAAGAAGGCAGCACCAGATATGGACGAGTTAATTCTGGAGGAAGGATCCTCTTCTGATGATGATACACCCCGACCACCTCCTGGGAAAATACACGGGCAAGGAGGATCAGGTCTGAAAAGACCTAGTACTGAAGATGCCCCAAGTCCACCAATCCCCAAGAAGAAATGGGCTCTGCGAAAGAGAGTATCTCCTTCACTGAAGAAATCATCTGATACTATTCTTGATGAAGCGGAGGCACTTGAAGCAGAGCCTGAAACCAGTGTGGAAATTCCTGTGGGAATCCCACTGCAATCATCTCCATCCAAGGTACCCCAATTGACTTGTTGGCAAAAAATCCTTGGTTCTTGCCTCTTGCCGAGTTGTTTTCTGAATTGAATGTATGATTGCAGAATCCTCAACAAGAAGAACCCGCTCAGTCGGAAAAGCCTCAAGGACCTCAAGACAACCCGTCTGGCAGAATTGATTTCGTTGTGGATGAACCTGAATTCAACATGGAATTTGCCAGGTAAATCACCCAACTTAGTGGAGCCAAATTCTGAAATGCGAATATTGCTAATCTTCAGTTGTTATGCAGCCGTCCGCCTACTCCTGCTCCGATAGATGTACCAAAGACTCCAATTATGGAAACAAGAGGAGGAGAAGGGTCAAGCCCCCAGGCATCTCCACAGCTGCACCCCCAAGCACCAAGCGACAACGTCACACCGCCAGCCCAGGTTCCAAAACAAGACGCTCCGGGTACTTCGGCCTCTGGATCATGGCCCAGAGCCACAGAAAGTATCCGGATGGCGAGCCTGCGGACTGCGGAACTGGACGCCGCCACAAGCCTGGTGAAGGAGACGGACATTGAAGAAATCATCCGGGAACAGAAGAAACCCCGCGAGCCTTCACCAGAGCCATTCCAGATCTTCACTGGCACACCCGGCGTCAACACAAGTGAGGATGAAGACGCCTTTCTGTTCAACTCTCAAGTTGACCAGGAAGATCTGGAGAAGACCGCCGAGCTGCATAAACAACTCTCCAAGCTTACAGAGGTTAGTCAAAATGACTTATCATTATAAACATACTTATATCCTTTGTACTTTAATCAACTCTGCCGCCTTGAACGTGGATGCAGAGTGTGCTTGTACGATCTCAGCAGAAGTCTGAGATGCTGCGTAGAGTCAGCACGTCCATCGCCCGCGCCGAAAAAGCCACAGCCGATCTGGCCAAGGGGCAAGCAGCGTGGGACCAAGAACGCGCCCAATTGCGTCGAGAACTGGATGAAGCTTACAAGAAGATTAACTTGTACCAGGACCAGCGCGAGGACATCGTTGAAAAGAATAAATCTTTACGACAGAAGCTCTCAGGTGTGTACGCCGAGTACTTATTCTCTGTCTGCACTGATCATATAATGAATAGAATATGATGTGTTGTCTGCAGAGAGTGACAAGCGCGTTGAAGCTCTAAAGGGCGAGTTCATTGATATGAAGAACCGCTTTTATCGGGAGCAAGAGCGCGCAATCCAGGCGGAGCGGCGGGAAACGGAGTGTATGGCGGATCTTGCTGAAGAGCAAAAGATGCGCCAACATGCCGATGCCCAACTCATTGAAGACCTGACCAAGATCCATAACCAAGAGGCTGAAATCCAGGCTCTTCACGTAAAAGTCAATCGTCGTGGTGCAGAAATTGAGTCTTGGAAAGAAGCCGCCCTCCCTTTGGTTGATGTATATGCCAAAGTACCCGCCGGAAGTGTTGCTCCTCCTCTCCTTGATCGCCTTCGGGCAACTCCTGGGCAAGTGAAGGTGTATTGCCAACAGATCGCCCGTTCGTGTACTAAGCAAGTACTCGGGGTTGTCCGGTCATGGTTTCCTTCGCAGCCTCTAGGAATTACTGAAGGAAGAATCAACCCGGCTTGTACCCGGGCCATGTATGATAGCTATATGGAGGAGGAGAAGGACACTGTCGAGAAAATTGTATCTCGTCTTAAGTTCTAGAGTCTCTTTTGTAAGAAAACCCTTTGTAAAGAACTTGGTCTTAGATATAAATACTTAGTGTCTTATTAACAAAAAGTATCTGTTTATCTGATTGTGTGCGCCCGATCTCTCTGTGTGGAACAAAGAGTAGATGGCATTTGAATGTAGTCTTCCTGAATTGTTTTTAAACAACCCAACTATAATAAAAAATAAGTGCGCCCGATCCTTCTGTGTGAAACAGAAAGTAGATGGCTGTTTTGACTGCAGCCCTTTCTGGATCGTTTTTAAACAACCCAGGATGAGTCAAAATAAATGCGCCCGATCCTTCTGTTTAAAACAGAAAGTAGATGGCTTGTTTTGAATGCAGCCCTTTTCTGAGTTGTTTTTAAACAACCCAGGATGATTCAAATATGTAAGTTTGTATCTGAATTCCAGGCTTGAAGACAATGGAATATTGACACTTTATTATTATTGGGCTAACAAGACGATATCAGTACATAGAAAGGACTGACTTTTATTGACTCTTGAAAAAAAACTCTAATAACTTCTTTAAGGGTAGAAACGCCGCAAGTGCTCAATGTTCCAAGCATTGGGCACCTCTGTTCCGTCTTCCCGTTGTAGCTGATAAGTACCCGGACCGATGACCCTTGATACTATAAACGGACCTTTCCAAGGAGAGGACAGCTTGTGCTGATCTTTTGTACTCTGAATTCTCCGAAGAACCAAATCACCAATGTTAAATGACCTCATTTGGATGTTTTGGTCATGATACCTCCTGAGTCCTTGCTGGTATGTGGTTGTCCTGATCAACGCGGCTAGCCTCGCCTCTTCTAGCATGTCCACATCCTCTGCCCTACTTTACTCTGCTGCTTCCTCCGCGTAGTTTTGAATTCTTGGAGCATTGTACTCGATGTCTACCAGGAGTACTGCTTCTGAGCCGTAGACCAGAAAGAAGGGTGATTGCCCCGTCGCGCGGCTGGGCTGGGTTCTGAGCCCCCATACCACGGCTGGCAATTCTTGCACCCACTTGCCGCCGTACTTTTTGAGTGGTTCATAGAGCCTTGGCTTGAGACCTTGAAGTATGAGGCCGTTAGCTCTCTCAACTTGTCCATTGGTTCGTGGATGCGCCACTGATGCGTAGCAGACTTCAATTCCCAGATTGTCGCAAAAATCAAAGAACTCGCTCCCTGTGAATTCTGAGCCGAGGTCAGTGATAATGCGATTCGGGACGCCGAAACGATGAGCAATGTCTTGGATGAACTCGGCCGCCTTTGCTGCTGTAGCGTTGACCAGCGGCTTGACTTCAATCCACTTGGTGAACTTGTCGATCGCCACGTAGAGATACCTTAAACCTCCTGGCGCAGTCTTGAGTGGTCCAACCATATCAAGCCCCCAGCATGCGAAGGGCCAAGAGGGCGGTATGGTGTTGAGGACTGTTGCGGGGACATGAGCTTGCCGGGCAAAGAATTGGCAGCCTTGGCAAGTCTTCACGATTTCTTCTGCATCGGCCACAGCGGATGGCCAATAGTACCCGGACCGGAAAGCCTTGCCGACGATCGTTCGGTGAGCGGCATGGTTGCCACAGATCCCACCATGGATTTCTTCAAGGATTTCCCGTCCGGCTTCTGGAGTGACACACTTCATCAAGACTCCGGATGATGCGCCACGTCGAAAGAGGGTGGACCCGACTACTACATAGTGCTTGCTTCGCCTGATAACTTGCTCGGCCTCCACCTTATCTTCGGGCTCCCTTTGGTGTAGTATGTACTCGATGAAGGGCTTTGTCCACTCGGGTGTAATCACCATGACTTGCTGATGGGGTGGTGTTGTAGTCGGCTGTACTTCCTGCCCCTTGATGGATGGTTGTAACAGCTCATGGACGAAAACGCCGCCTGGTACTTGCGCTCGGTGGGAACCCAGCTTTGAAAGTGCATCAGCAGCCATGTTGTTGTCTCTGATGACGTGATGAAATTCGAGTCCATGAAAGTGCTTCTCGAGTTTGCACACCTCCATGCAATATGCATCAATGTTCTCCTTGGTGCAGTTCCAATCTTTATTGACTTGATTGATCACCACAGAGGAGTCGTCGTACACCACCATGTGCTTGATGCCAACGGAAGCAGCCAGGCGTAGCCCGTGCAGTAGAGCTTCATATTCGGCTTCATTGTTGGTGGCTTTCCAGAGGATTTGGAGCACATATTTGAGTTGATCGCCTTTTGGAGATATGAGTAGTACTCCTGCACCGGCCCCTTCGAGCTTCAATGATCCGTCGAAGTACATGATCCAATGCTCGAGAGGTTCTGCTGGTACTGCGTGTTGTATTTCTGTCCACTCAGCAACGAAGTCCACCAGGGCTTGAGATTTGATGGCAGCTCGTGGGACGAAATCGATGGCGTGAGAGCCCAACTCGACCGCCCATTTGGAGATTCGCCCTGTCGCGTCCCGGTTGCGAAGGATGTCGCCAATTGGAAAAGAGGTGACTACAACAACTCGGTGAGCGTCGAAGTAGTGGCGCAACTTGCGAGATGTGATCAAGACAGCGTATAATAGCTTCTCGACTTGGGGGTATCGCACTTTTGATTCTGAACGTACCTCACTGATGAAGTAAACTGGCCGTTGTACTTTATATACATGGCCGGGTTCCTCCCGCTCGACTACAATAGCAGTGCTCATGACGTGAGTTGTTGCTGCTATGTAGAGGTGCAGTGGTTCCTGATCAACTGGTGCAATCAGTACTGGTGGTGACTGGAGAAATTTCTTGAGATCTTCAAACGCCGCATCAGCTTCTGGAGTCCATACGAACTTGTCTTGCTTCTTGAGGAGCTTGAAGAAGGGTAATCCTCTGTCACCCAGCCTTGAAATGAATCGGTTGAGGGCCGCCATGCATCCAGTCAGCTTCTGAACATCCTTGAGGGATTTTGGAGGCGCCATGGATGTAATAGCGATGACTTTCTCGGGATTAGCTTCAATTCCCTGGTGGCTGACTATGAAGCCCAGCAGTTTTCCCGCGGACACGCCAAACACACAATTGGTAGGATGGAGCTTCCATTGGAATTCCCTGAGATGTGCAAAGGTCTCGGACAGGTCGTCGATGAGACTATCCGGGTTCTTTGTCTTGACGACGACGTCATCAACGTAGGCTTCCACATTGCGGCCAATCTGAGCCTTGAGACAACTCTGAATTGCACGCTGATATGTTGCCCCTGCGTTTTTGAGTCCGAAGGACATTGTAGTGTAGCAGTAGGCGCCGAACGGAGTGATGAACGCCGTCTTGATCTGGTCGTCTTTATGCAGGCTTATCTGATGATAGCCCGAGTAGCAATCCAGGAAACAGAGTAGAGAGCAGCCAGCTGTAGAATCCACCACCTGATCGATGAGGTAGCCCGAAGGGATCCTTTGGGCAGTGCTTGTTCAGGTCGGTGTAATCGACACACATCCTCCACTCGTTGTTGTTCTTCTTGCGGACCAGGACAGGATTAGCGAGCCAGTCAGGGTGGAACACCTCTTTAATGAACCCGGCTACTAATAGTTTCGCCAGCTCCGAACGGATGGCTTCCTTCTTGTCCTGGGCGAAGCGTCGTAGACATTGTTTCTACGGTTTGGCAGCAAGGTCGACGTTGAGTTTGTGCTCAGCCAACTCCCTTGGGACTCCCGGCATGTCAGACGGTGCTTCCATGCGAAGATGTTGCGGTTGTCCCGTAAGAAGCTGGTGAGCGCGCTTTCCTATTTGATAGGCAGGTCAGCGCCGATCAGCGCCGTCTTCGAGGGGTCACCCATCCCTAGGTCGATTGCCTTGATTGGAACTTCCTGGGAGGGCTTCATGTTTGACACGGCTGGCTTTTTCGGATGTCCAACTCAGCCTCGCCGAGTTGTTTCACCATAGCTGCTACGATTGCTGCCTGGCTCGGTTGCTGCATGCTTGCAGCAATCGTCACTGCCTCGGTGTCGCAATCGTAGGAGGTCTTCAGGTCGCCCTTTAGGGATAGAATCCCCTTAGGGCCTGGCATCTTCAAGACGAGGTAGATGTAGTGTGGAATCGCCATGAACTTTGCAAGAGCAGGTCTTCCTAGGATCACGTGGTATGATGATTCAAAGTCGGCGACCTCAAATGTAATGTACTCGGTCCTGTAGTTGGCCTCGGTACCAAATGTAACTGGAAGTGATACCTGGCCGAGGGGCACGGCAGTGTTGCCAGGAACGATGCCGTAGAAGGGTGAGTCGGTGGGCTGGAGCAAGTTGGTGATGTCCAAACCCATCTTTTTCAGCGTCTTGGCGAACAGGATGTTAAGTCCACTTCCGCCATCGATCAGTGTTCTTGTGAGTCGCGCGCCAGCTACCACAGGGTCAAGTACCAGGGGGTACCACCCTGGGTTCTTGATGTTGGTCCATTGATCGTCGCGAGAGAAGCTGATTGGTACTTCTGACCACTTCAGGAAGGTAGGGATGATAGGCTCAATGCAAGCAATCTCGCGCTGGATAAGCTTTTGCTTGCGCTTTGATTCTGACTGAGTAATTCCCCCAAAGATGACATTGACCACCTTGTCGGCTTGTTGGTAGCCGGTGTCTTTGTCACCCTTGTCTCCTTTGTTGTCAGGGTTGTTTGGTTTGGGGGCGCCCTCTGCTGAGAATGCTTTCTTGAGCGACCAGCAGTCCCTGCTTGAGTGCTTATCCTTTGGGTGGAAGGCACTGCTTGTCGAGTAGTTTTTCGAACTTCCTGCGGGAAGAATTCTTCTCAGCAATGTTGACTGTGTCTTCAGGTTTGCGCTTCTTGTCGTTGAAGTCGCGTTTGCTGTTGTTCTCAACTTGCTTGCCCTTGTTACGGTCGTTGTTGTTGTTGCGGTTTCCTCCCGACTTGTTGCGGTTAAATCTTTCACGCTGCAGGTCTTCAGCGTCTGACCATCGACTGATGAGGTCTCTCATCTGCTCTAGTGTCAGCCTGTTCCTTCCGAAGTCGAGGTGCAGCACGGGGTCTGTAAGGCCGCCGTGGAAGCAATCAATGACATCTTGGTCGGATAGGCCTGCACAGGTTGAGCGCTTCTCCCAGAATCTTCGGTTGTAACTGCGCAAGTACTCATTCTGGCCTTGTTTGCACTGGGCTAGGTCAAAGCGAGTACCCGGCTTCTGCCAGAACCCTGGAAGTTGTTGATGAAAGCCTTGCAGAGCTCATCCCAGAAGTCGATGGAGCCCGGCTTGAGCCCTTCTAACCAGGTCAGTGGAGCCTGGTCGAGGACAACTGGGAGATAGGTGCACATAGTGTTGGTATTGCCCCTTGCTGCCTTGATTGCCGAGTAGTAGATGCGAATCCACTGCTCGGGGTCACGCTTCCCATCATATCTGTCGATATGGGCTGGTTTGAACTTGTCGGGCCAGGAAGTAGCACGGATGCGGTCTGAGAAGACTGGGAACCCTTCGTACTTGTGGAGGTTGTGATGATCCTGACCCGGCGGCCCATAGACTTGATCGTACTCTTGGCATCTGCGGCGTTCTTGTTCTTCGCGATCGCGTGCCCGTGACGAGATGATGGTGCGCGCGTCTCTGGGTGGCAATTGTTGTCGCAGATCCCTGTTGTTATCGTGGTTGCCGGGGCGTCCATCCCTGTTCCGGTTGCCGACACGCCCACCGACGTGGCTCTGCTGAACTTCGCGGTTGCTTGGTCCAGCGTCGTGGTTATGACCTCCGCCGCCGAGTACCATGCCTCCCTCGTTTCGTTGGCGTTGTTCTCTGCTCGGGTGATGGGACTAGTTGCCTCGGTTTCCAACTTCAGGAAGTCGGCTGCTTGCCTGGCGGCTTGGTGCTCGGGTGATGGTCTTCGCCGGGTTGACTGCGTCATGCTGGATGGCCGCTGTCTCAAGCATTGTCTTCATCCTGAGGATTTCAGGTGTTTCAGGCATCTGTCCCAACTCTGTGACGACAGCCATGATGTTGGCTGCGGCGCTGGAGTAGACATCTTGGCCGGCGACTTGCCTGAACTTGGCGTTGAGGTCCTGTGGAGGTAGCCTATGGCTGACGCGGCGGTGTCGTTCTGCACGAGCAACATTTCGCTCCCTACGTTGGTTACGGTCAGCTTCAGCTTCGTTCTCCACAGTTGGCTTTTCGTTGGAGACTTCTTGTTCCTAGGCGATGATCACCATGGCTTGACGCCCTGGTGAGTAGCTTCCTGTACTTGAAGTTACTGGGACAGTTGAGCCGCGACTGCTTGAAGAATTCAGGGGTTGCCCGTGTTGAAACGGGAGTGGATCGATGCACGCGATGATGCGAGACATGTCCAGGTCCTCCTGTGGTGTTGCTCCAAGCGTTGGCTTGCGTCCCGGCCAGTGAACAAATCGTCCTTCGGGGGTTGAAGTGATGACGAGTCCGACTTGTTTCCCGTTTAGGGGAAGTTCGTTGAATTCGACCAGAGATCGGAGTTGTTTTGAAGATGCCGCCTGGAAAGCGGAGGTGGGGCCCGCGAGTCCAAAAGGATATCGGCTCGGGGTGTCGGCCTCACGCTTAGCAGTGGCTGGACTCCTTTTCTTCTGGACTTTTGAATTGGCGGATTTTGGCATAACCGATGGTTCAGAAACCGACTCGGATCGCTTGGTCCGCTTCGGAATTTTCCCATCCGAGTTAAAATCGAGCTAGGAGTAGTGGTTCCTTGAGTCCGAGTTGAGTTTGAACTCGAGGTTCCCCGAGCCCGAGTTGTATTCGGACCCGGGGGCGCGATCTCGTCGAGCTTGTCGGCGAGTTGCTCCGGAGTCGGCGACTTGAGGACGCGGTCGAAGTTGCCTGCGCCGTCCGCCGTGCAGACCCAGGAGCCGAAGACGAAGGTGGCGCCTTTCTCGAATGCCATGTCACCGTCGCAGTTGATGATGACTGGTGCCATCGAGCTTGCTGAACGATTCTCGACTAGAGCCCCTACCTGGCGCGCCAGCTGTCGGTTTTTTATACCGGCTAGCCTACTATGGGGGGTCCCTAAGTAGTCGAGTTGTTCGTGAGGGTCTCGCCGGAACCAGAAGCACGATGGTGAACACGAGGCGATTTAGACAGGTTCAGGCCGCCTCGAGTAGAGAGCGTAATACCCTACGTCCTGTATGGTGGATCTTCTTGTATTGATGGTTATGATTTTACAAGGGGTCCCTGCCTCACCTTATGTACTTGGGAGACAGGGTCCACAAGGCAAGAAATACAAACTCCTAGTCAGATACAATACACAGAGTCCAAACATGAGTAGGCCGGGTTATTTCCTAGTACCCGACTAGTTTCCTTAAGCTGTACGCTCTTTCCTTGCATCAGTCAGAGTTGCCGGCCCAATTTCCTAACGGAACTGTGGCCCATGAGGACTCCCATGGATCCTGTACCGTCAGGAAGATGTCCTCATTATTCCCACCCCCTTAACAAGGGCCCAGCTTTGATACCAAATGATGCATCCAGCCCAGGCGGGGGTTGGCCGAGGCCCAATAAATTAAGGTTGCCCAGCCCCCAACAGTTCTTAGGCACACCCACTCGGGGAAAGGCCCAATCTCCCTAAAAGACTAGTCTGATAAGGGAAGGGTGGCTCTCCCTTTTAAGGTGGCATCCTCCTCTCAAGCTAAGTAAGGTGGGATTATTCAGAGGCTCACACGGTCGCCGCCCGACTACAACTGGGCCACTTGGCCCATTTTGTTGCGTCTTTGCCAGCGGGTAATAGTGGAGGAAGATGTTCTCATCAACCCCCTTATTTGTATACTTACATCTGGACATGCTAGTGTTGCACTTAATTCCCCTCCAGGTGAGTTAACTATCAGGGTGTGTGGTATGGGTTGCATGGTCATTCTATACTTTTTCACATACTGAGCAGATATGAAAGCATGCGTAGCACCAGAATCAAACAGAACAGATGTAGTG
This sequence comes from Alloteropsis semialata, assembly GCA_004135705.1. Classification (NCBI taxonomy): domain Eukaryota; kingdom Viridiplantae; phylum Streptophyta; class Magnoliopsida; order Poales; family Poaceae; genus Alloteropsis; species Alloteropsis semialata. The sequence goes on from CM014277.1 coordinate 39,973,513, forward strand.
TGTGAGTTGACTAGAAATGTACTGAACACCACATCAGTTGCTCCTTGAGCTGCTTCTTCACTCACATGGTTCACCTTCCCACGTGCAGCGTTCTGCTGTCCTCCATTGTTGCGAGGTGGCTGGGGGTTCTGGCCATTGTTCCTGGCAAAGTTGTTCTGCCCGTTGATGTTTTGGCCTCTCTTCGTGCAGTTGTTGGCGTAATACCCGGGGTCACCCCAGTTGTAACAAGCTCTGCCTGCCGGGAGAGACACAGGCACAGTGTTGCTCTGAGTGAGGCATGACACCTGGTTCTACGGCTGCTGCTGCTGCTGTTGCTGGTACCTCTGCTGGTACTACTGTTACTGGCGCTGTTGCTGTTGCTGCTGTTATGGTGGACGTTGCTGATACTGCTGGTGCTGCTGCTGATTCCCAGAGTTTGGTGGACCTTGAATACGAAGTTGGCCACCGGATTGTGGGTTGAAGCGCGGGCATGAGCTGCTTCCATCGGTCTGGTTGAGGAACTTCCTCTTCTTGTCCTCCATGTCCCGATGCTTGTGCTCTAGCATCAGGGCATTGTTAACCAACTCATGAAAGTTTTCGAAGGAGTGAGTGAGCAGCTGGTACTGGAGGCCATCATTCAATCCCCTGAGGAAGTGCCTCTGCTTCTTCTTGTCATCCACCACGTCCTCCGAAGCATAGCGTGACAGCTCGATGAACTTTTCATGGTAGGCAGTGACAGTCATCAATCCTTACTTCAAAGCCAGGAACTCTTCTTGCTTCAGGGTCATGAGACCCTCTAGAATGTGATGGGCGCGAAACCTATCGCTGAACTCTGCCCAAGTGATGTGGTCAGGGTCTTGGTGAGAGTACAAGTACGAGTCCCACCAATCTTGTGCAGCTCCTTGTGGTTGCCTGGACCCGTAGAGCACCTTCTCCCTATCGGTGCCTTGAGCCAGTCTTCAGCTTGTAGTGGCTCGCTAGTGTGAGTGAAGATAGGCGGGTATCCCTTCATAAACTCCCCACGTCGATCTCTGACTTGAGGCTAGTGCTGAGGAGGCAGTTGGTTCTGCAGGTTCTGCTGCACTGCTGCTAATGCGTTGGCCATCTGCTGTAGCAATTGATTCTGGTTGGCCAGCAGTTGGTCAAGGAGTACTGGAGGTGGTGGTGGCGGGTTCTGGTTAGCACAACCTCCACAAGCATTCCTCCTGTTTGCCATCTATTATAGACACATATCACTGTTACTTATCAAATCCACACTATGAATCCATTCTGACTGATCACGAGTAACAAGATAGAGACAGATTGAGAGAATTCAGCAGACAGAGAGTAGATAAATGATATGAGGCAAAGTAATGAGACAGATAGATTATGGAACCCAACTATTTATTCATTAACTCCTTATGACCTTGAACCGATATTCTAGATGTATGCAAACAATAGGTTCACATGCACCACACTCGTTACAAAGATCCAAATCAAACGAGTTCACAAAGCATAATAAAGCAAGCACACAAAGACACTGCTCAAACGCTAAGACTCCAATGACTCAAACGACTCAAACTCGCAAGACTAAGCGTTCTTATTACAACTCATGGTAGTCTAATTCTCATCTAAGGTGGTCCGACTAGCAGGAGTCCCATAACGAGTCCTCTTGTGCGGTGGTGCTTCCCAGATGTACTCTAGCTCCTCCATTGGTGGGTCGGTGTTTTGGTGCTCCAGCTCTACGATCCTAAGCCTTGCTGCTTGTAGTTCTTCCCACATCTTGGAGTGCTCATCCAGCAGCGAGTCAAACTCTGTGTTGATGGTTGCAGCAAAGCCCACGGTCTCCACAAGTCTTGCATTCTGCTCTCCAGCTGGGTTGGCGATCCTGCTAGCAGTCCTCCCATGTGGCACACGTGGAATGTAGCGCTCTGCTCCATCATGGACAAGGCTATAGTAGAGTCCATGATAGGCGTATGTTGGAGGATTGGCCTACCAAGAAACACCTTTGCCAGATTTCGAGTATTCTAACACACGATTGCCTTCGTTCTGGTAAAGGGTAAAGCCTTTTGCCTTTGTTTACAAAAATGGCCTCAGGAATACCTTTGGTCTCCGATCGGGAGGGAGCATGGAAATATGGCTTTTGGACAGCGTGAAAGATTACCTGCTTAACATGAAGGCAGCCCCAAGCCCACATCCTGTTACCCATGCTATGATTAGATTCGTTTGACATTTTGACAGGTCGAATGGAGTATCTTGGCTTCTTTGTTCGGCAGAGGAAGATCACCGTCGCCCAGTCTCTAGAATGGTCGACGAAGGCGATTTAACCCATCTGCATAACACCGAAGCCAACGAGGACCGGGTCCAAGCCGAGTCCAATGCGGTATCGCTGGTCTACGCATTCACATTTAGAGATATGAATGTACCATTATGCCCCTAAAACACCTAAGTTGTATAGTCTAGAGGATGATGCCTGGTTTCAGAGGTATAAGTAGAATGTAGAGATGTCTCTTGACCTCCCTATAAAAGGAGATCACCCACCAACGTGTACAGGGCTGATTCCTGAGAATACTCTCGGTCCTGGCAAAATAGATCTTTTTCTTTCTCAATATCCTCCTTGATCCTATCAACAGTCGCCTGATCTGGAGAAGCTCAGCTTTTTCCCTTCGTAGCTTCACCAGCTCCGCGCGCTCGGCAGCAACCAAGTTGAGGTTCAGAATTTGGGCATGGAATTCATTAATAGCTACAACCACCTACGAGAGAACAATTTCCTCGATCAATATTACGAGATTGATAACCCGAAGCCAAGTCAGCAACAAAATAGAAAGCGAAGGCATGGAATGCATACCTTTAATCCCGCAGCCAGAATGTTAGAACTGATCCTCTCAGGATCCAAGGTTCGCGCAAGACGTTCATTTTCTACAAAAGAATAACGTCAGCACTATTATCTTCGTAACAAAATAGCTAAATAAAAAAAACTAGCTATAATCCTGATCAAACAAGACACCTTCCCAATCAAAATCTCGAAGAGGCCCACCTTCGCGCATGCGAGCTAGCCCCTCTTTTTCGCTACCTACTAAACAAATCTCTTCCGCATTAGCACCAAACAACAGAATACATAACACAAAACAAAGAAGAAATACTTCCCCCCATATCAACATCCATGTAAGCCTGAGAAGCAGTAACCCTCTCAGCGGCTTCGGAAATTCCAGCTTCGGCAACTTCTTTCCCCTTAGCCTGGGTATCCACTTCAACTGTCCCAGCAGCATGGGCCAGAACCCCTAAAGAGTCTCTGGCATGAGGGGGAGAGGCCAAAGCAGGTGATGGAGAGCTAACTGGCGGAATGTCCACAGGGGCTTCGGTTGTAGGCTCTTCAACGTTAGCTTCGACACGAACCTCTTCGGGCACATTCTCAATAATGGGAGCATCGCGAATGGGGGTGTCCTCAAAGTGACTAATATCAATGCCATCATCAAATGGATCTGGAACTCGAACATCCTCACCTGTTTCAGCAACGCCTTCACAAGTAATATTGACATCAATCATCGGATTCTGCGCCAAATTGCTTCCTAGCAAAGGAAGACTTGTGCCCTGAAAATAATTCCCAAAGAGAGCAATCTCACCTAGAAAAATATCATCCCCACTCCGGGGGCTGAGCTCTCGAAACCAGTCACCGACGAAGCCAGCAACCGCGTTGGAGCCGGAGCCGCCGCTGGCACTCGAGGAGGAAGAGGTGGACGACCGCCGCGCGAAGCTGAAGAAACAGCTCCAGTAGTCAAACAACCACCACGCGAAGCTATAGAAGTGGCTCCAGCAGGTGGAGCCAGTACTGACAATGGAACAGCAGCAATCGGCTCTTGGCGACGCTTTTTCTCCGCAGACTCATGGGAGCTGCTGCTGCCACGCTTGGCCGGGACGGAAGAGGAAGTTGTCTTCGCAACAGCTTTTTACCATGGCCTCCACCACGACCAGACCGACCACCACCACGAGGAGCACGCGAAGGAGCAGATTCATCTTCATCCTGTTCCTTCGTTTTAGCTTTCCCTTTCCTTTTTTTCTTTCTTCTCTTTCTTCTTCTCCTTAGTGGAGACAGGGACCTCACGAGCATCATAAGAGATTTTCAATTCTTCAAAAACCCTGTTGAGCCTGACATGAACGAATTTGTCTTCGGAACTGCGATGTTCCTTGGAATTGTATGGCCCAAGAATGTCATTGGCCTGCCGCTCAACAGTGGCAACAAAATCCGCGGCAGTCATACCTTCGGGGATCCTCGCCCCAAAATGAGGGAAAGCAACCTTGGTGTGCTCACCAAAAGCCCTCCACTCAACCTTGTAAGGCGCCCAATCGGCAGACAGGAAATAAATTCCACAGGCAAGTTCAGCGGCGATACCTTCCTCAATTATATCACGGCTGCAAAACGTTTGCGAAGCCGTTTGAAAAGCCTTCCAACATTCGGTGAACCCAGGGCTTTCTACGTCAAAAACCGGGCAGGAAACAAACTTAAGCCAATCAATATGGCTGTGCAGAGGGTAAGAGACAGACTTGGTCCCATCTTCTAGTGTGGTCTCTTCCGAAGGCACCCTCACATAAAACCAATATTTTTGCCAGTCCTTGGTCCATTTATTTCTATTAGCAAAGGAAGTTTCAACCTTCTCAAAATGAGAACCCCGACGCCGACCAGTGAAAGTCACACACCCAAAGTCCGGAGTGAATAACTCGCCTTCGACGTCAGATGACTTGCTTTGATTATGCCCCTCATATAGCCGAAGGAAACCATCAACTGTAACTGCCGCTTCATGCGTCTTCACAGCCCAAAAGAACCAAAGGAGATGGCTGATGGCATTTGGTGTCAGATGATGCAGCTGCAGGCCATATGGCGCAATCATCTTCGCAATAACATTGTCAATAGGCATCTTCAGGCCAGCGATGAAAAAATCCGTAAAGACTACAGCTTCGTCAGCGCGAGGGTTAGGGGTAGTATCAGCTCCGGGCGCACGGCCCCAACCCTCAGGAAAGTATCCCTTCTCTTCATAAAATTTGATGTCATTTTCGCCAACCTTTGACTTGCCGAAGACAAGTGTCTTCGCTCTCTTGATGGGATCTACTAAATCCTCCACATCGGCCTCAACATCATCAAGATTTTCATCTTCGCCACCCTCATCATCCTCAGTGTGATCACCGCTAAATGCTTCCTCCACAGTCGGAGTTTCATCTTCTATCTGCCGAGCAAACTGCTCAGCCTCAATATCATCCATCCCACGACGAGGAGAAGCTCCTGCTTGTTGGGT
>CM014277.1:39979758-39999814 GCA_004135705.1 Alloteropsis semialata
GCCTTTGGATATTCCCCCTACTGTTTCTAAGCTTTTGCAGGAGTACACTGATGTTTTTCCAAAGGATTTGCCACCGGGCCTTCCCCCGCTCCGTGGCATTGAACACCAGATCGACCTCATCCCCGGCGCCCAGCTTCCAAACCGCGCCCCGTACCGTACAAATCCGGATGAGACGAAGGAGATTCAGCGCCAGGTGCAGGCGTTGCTTGATTTGGGTTACATTCGTGAGTCTCTTAGCCCTTGCTCGGTTCCTGTTTTACTTGTTCCAAAGAAAGATGGGTCTTGGCGTATGTGTGTCGACTGTCGTGCTATTAATAACATCACCATTCGTTATCGACATCCTATACCACGCCTTGATGATATGCTAGATGAGCTTAGTGGTGCCATTATTTTCACTAAGGTTGATTTGCGTAGCGGTTACCATCAGATTAGAATGAAATTGAGTGATGAATGGAAAATGGCTTTTAAAACGAAATTTGGGTTAAATGAATGGTTGGTTATGCCGTTTGGGTTGACTAATGCTCCAAGCACCTTTATGCGTTTAATGAATGAAGTTCTGAGGCCCTTCATAGGATTGTTTGTTGTTGTCTATTTTGATGATATCCTCATTTACAGCAAGTCTATGGAAGAGCACTTAGAACATTTGCGTGCTGTTTTTGATGCGTTGCGTGCTGCCCACTTATTTGGTAACGTCAAAAAGTGCATCTTTTGCACACAACGATTCTCGTTTCTTGGTTATATTGTTACTCCACAGGGCATTGAGGTGGATAGCAGCAAGATTGATGCCATTCGGGAATGGCCCACACNGAAAAATGCATTTTTTGCACACAACGTGTCTCGTTTCTTGGTTATGTTGTTACTCCACAGGGCATTGAGGTGGATAGCAGCAAGATTGATGCCATTTGGGACTGGCCCACACCGACGACGGTCACACAGATTCGGAGTTTTCTTGGACTTGCAGGCTTCTACCGCCGGTTCGTCCGTGATTTTAGCTCCATTGCAGCGCCTCTACACGAGCTTACAAAGAAAGGTGTGCCGTTTGCTTGGAGTGACTCGCAGGAGGTAGCGTTCAACACTTTGAAAGATAAGTTAACACATGCTCCCCTCTTGCAATTGCCTGATTTTAATAAAGTGTTTGAGCTTGAATGTGATGCTAGCGGTATGGGCTAGGTGCTGTTTTGTTACAAGAAGGAAAACCGGTTGCTTATTTTAGCGAAAAATTAAGCGGTGCTAGCCTGAGATATTCTACTTATGATAAGGAGCTTTATGCTTTAGTGCGCACTTTGCAAACATGGCAGCACTATCTTTGGCATCGCGAGTTTATAATTCATTCTGATCATGAGGCTTTGAAACATATTCGTACCCAAACAAATCTGAACCGTCGTCATGCTAACTGGGTCGAATTCATCGAGTCTTTCCCTTACATCATTAAACACAGGAACGGGAAGGAAAATGTCATTGCTGATGCTTTGTCTCGTAGATATACCATGCTTTCACAGTTAGATTTTAAAATCTTTGGCTTGCAAACTGTGAAGGATCTATATGTCAACGATGCTGATTTTAAAGATGTCTTAGTACATTGTATGAATGGCAACCCATGGGGCAAATTTCACATGCAGGATGGGTTCCAGTTTCGCGCTAACAAGCTGTGTGTTCCAGCAAGCTCGGTTCGTCTTTTGTTGTTACAGGAAGCGCCTGGAGGTGGTCTCATGGGTCACTTTGGCATCTACAAGACACATGAGGTGCTGGCCGCCCACTTCTTTTGGCCCCGGATGCGCCGTGATGTCGAGCGCCTTGTTGCACGCTGCACTACTTGTCAGAAAGCTAAGTCACGATTGAGCAACCATGGTTTGTATATGCCTTTGCCTGCCCCTACTGCCCCTTGGCTTGATATTTCTATGGATTTTGTTTTGGGATTGCCTAGAACTAAGAAAGGGAGGGACAGCATTTTTGTGGTTGTTGATAGATTCTCCAAAATGGCTCACTTTATACCTTGTCATAAAACTGATGATGCTAGCAGTGTTGCTGAGTTGTTTTTTTGAGAGATTGTTCGCTTGCATGGTATTCCGAATACAATAGTCTCTGATAGTGATGCTAAATTTCTCAGTCATTTTTGGAGATCTCTTTGGCATAAATTGGGCACAACTTGTCACCCTCAAACTGATGGACAAACTGAGGTGGTGAATAGAACTTTATCAACCATGCTTAGGGCTGTTTTAGACAAAAATTTGAGACGTTGGGAGGATTGCTTGCCTCATATTGAATTTGCTTATAATCGTGCAACGCATTCTTCTACAAAGATGTGCCCTTTTCAGATTGTTTATGGTTACATTCCTCGGGCACCTATTGATTTGTTTTCGCTTGATGCTGAGGACGCCCCACACATAGATGCTGTTGCACATATTGAACAAATGCTTAATCTCCATGAACAAACACAACAAAACATTGCTGCTGCTAATGCTAAGTATCAGGTTGCGGGTAGTAAAGGAAGAAAACATGTTACTTTTGCACCGGGTGATATGGTTTGGTTGCATTTGAGAAAGGATCGTTTTCCTACTTTGCGCCGTTCTAAATTGATGCCTCGTGCTGCTGGTCCTTTCAGGGTGCTAACCAAGATTAATGATAATGCTTATGTCCTTGACCTACCTGCGGAGTTTGGTGTTTCCACTTCTTTTAATGTTGCAGATTTGAAACCATATGCGGGCGAGGATGAGGAGTTGCCGTCGAGGACGACTTCAGTTCTAGAAGGGGAGGATGATGAGGACATCAACTACAACACGAGTACGTCTACACCAGCAGCACCTTTTCCGGCGCCACCAGATGCACCTCTACACCGGGCGCCACCTTCTTCCTCAACTGGGCCAATCACTCGGGCCCGTGCAAGAGATCTGAACTTCGTCATGCTATTGAAGAATGAAGGCCCAGAAGAATAGACGCTGGCCCAACTAAGGCCCCCCTGTCTGGGCGCCTAGGGTTGGGCGCCACCAGGGGCTGCGCCCCCCTCCCTGGCCGCCAGGGGCTGCGCCCCCTCCTCTCCCTCTATTTAGATAGAGGCTTCATTTCGTTTCAGACTTGAGTTTTGTTTTACAATTAGCTTTAGCTACTCTTGAACACGCACAAATACGCGTTGTCCTCGTGTATTCAGAACTCCACCTTCGAGTGATATTTAAATTGCTCGCATCTTTTTCTTGTTCGTTCTTCGATTGCGGACAGGAAACGATCTTCGTGATCAGGCTGATCTTGCATCAACAAGGTCGGTAACCACAGGGAGTTGGTTCAGCGATTGCATTGGCGCTTCGGGCTCGCTCGTCGTAGTCGGATCGTGAGGGTCATCTTCCACCAAGTCGAAATTATCTCCACTCACCGAAAGATCGGGCACTCCGGCTCTATCACCAAGGAAACGCCTTCACCTGATTACCCTGTTTCAAGTTCCTGGAATTTGCCTTCGCTTCTTGTCTCTAAAAAGCAATCGCCTTCGCTGTTGATGAACATGGGTCCCCTTACTGGCGCGCGAAAGTGATCTTTGCGCATCACCGATTTCGGTTTCTCTCTCCCCTTTGCTGGGAGAGCGGACACCGAAGGGCAACACTGCTCTTGGAGCTAAATGGACATTTGATGTTGATACGAAGGCATTACGAGATCGCGAATTGCCTTCGCTACCCTGATCATCTTGTGAGGGTGCGAAGGCGATTCCCAGACTTCACTTGTGCATACTGTGGTTCATCTTCTTATGCAGGCCTATGACAGGCTTGAACGATGTCCCGGTGGTCCTTTTCTTCTCTGAGCGGGAGAAGGCGTTGCTCGGCTATGAAGGCACTCCGGTGGTGAAGGCGACAAAGGTCACTGGAAGAATGGTGAAGGCGGCATGGACCAGGTCCAAACCGAGTCAAAGACGGAGTCTCGCTGGTCTACACATTCACATTGAGATGTGCGAATGTACTCTTATACCCCTGGGAAACCAAAGTTATGTAGTCTAGAGAATAATGCCTGATTTCCAGGGGTATAAGTGGAATGTAAAATGTGCCTCTTGACCTCCCTATAAAAGGGGACCTCCCACCAACGTGTAAAGGGCTGATTCCCGAGAACAATGTTGATAAGTAATTTACTGTTGCTTGTCTCCGTTCTCTGTCTTGGCTGTTGATTGGGCTCATTAGCTTCGGCTATTAACCCAACATATGGTATGTACTTGGAGGTGATGATCTAACACATCTATTATGTGAGTAATGTTCTTCATGTCATCCGATCTTTTAGCGACTCGATTCCTCCTTCTACGATCTTGTGCTTTTCTTGGGTTTGCTTTGCTTTCAATCTATTATGCATGTAGATTGCTTGGGGTGATCTTGTAGCCATGGTGGCTAGAGGTTCATACCGGATCTACCAAGAGGTTCATCACGTTCTTTGCGAACGTGCTCTTAAGTTACCCACATTGATAGGGAGCATCGTGACAGGGTGTGATCTCGTGTACGGTGGGGCTTTCGGGGGTTTGACCGAAGGATAGTAGTTTAAAGATGGCTTTGGATGAGATGCATGATGCGCTTGCTCTTATTGGCTAGAACTACAAGTAGAAGGTGATAGGCTCGTTTGCCCCTTTGGTTGTGCTTTAACCTTGCCTATGTTCATGGGTGTGATCAATAAATACTTCACTCATATCCTAAAAGTTTACCCTTTATATTCAATCTATGCTTCACGCTACGAATAGATCCGTTAGATTAGATGGGGAACCCTAGTAAGTTCATTGTCGATCTACAAATTGATAAACCTTGGATGAAATGCTCTAAGGGAATAGCTACGATGATCCGTGCGCTTGCGGTTCACAATTGGCGCGTCTATGGACCATCAACAAGCTTTTCTGGCGCCGTTTCCGGGGATCGGCAACTCGAACCCTAGGGAGATCTATCTAATATTTTGGACTAAACCTAATTTTTTTATTGCATATATTCTGTGCTTCTTATTTGTGTCCATGAATGCAGGTAAAACCCTAGACACAAAGCGATCGAGAAGTTCTTAACATCCAGACTTTGGCAAGTCCAATCTCGATCAAATAATTTGATGGCTACGTGAAGATCGGCTCTTTAGTTTTAGGTGCTAACTTTTGTTAGTGGCCCATCATCCACTATCGAGTCTCTACCCTAAACAAGTGAAGATGAACAAGATATGCCACCGTGTCAATTAGTTTTTAAGACTAATGTTTCTTGGAGATTTGTTTGTCCAAGCTATAGGTGATGAATCATGCCCCGAAAAAGAAGTCGTGAGATCCGATCATCAATATCTGCAGAAGGTTGCTGTTGAGACCAGTTTTTCACCCATGATCAGAGAGGTACCATTGAGGAAAATTAGAAAATATGAAGCCCCATCAAGTCTTCTTTCCAATGCATCAAGAATCGTAATTTTTGGAGATCGGTGCAAGGAGTTATGATAAAATCTTTCAATACTACGCGTTCTGAAATCGCTCTGGACAGAACATAGTGTCGGAGTAAAACAAACATAACTCTTTCATCCGGAGTCCATTTGAAGTAAATGAGTACTCGTTGAAAACATAATTTGATGCACATTGCAATGGAGTAGAAGTTTGGTACATGTTATGTACTGGACGAAGTGGAATTCAACGAAGAAGAGGCAGCAGCAAGCAATAGAGAAGATGATGACGATGTCAAGGGATGATTGGAGGGCTTGGACCATAAAAGAAGACGATTTGAAGTTGATCAAGACTGGACACAACAAGATTAGAAGCACTATGACACCACCAATCTTCTTCAGTAGGATGCTCAAGAAGCTTTTAATTGAGTGATGCTACCAATGAAGGAAACCACTCAAATCATCGACATAAAGAGCAAGAGCCACCTATGATCCCAGCACCTTGGGTAAAGAAGAACTATAGAGAAGACACATCATTGAAACCATGCTGCTCGCTGGTAAAACAATGGTGATGACCTTGAATCCTAAGGACGCACAACATGACACTCCAAAGACCACAAGATCAAGATCATCAACATCTCCAGATCAATTCACAAGAAGATACTGTTTGCATCAAAATTCTACACAGCCTCTGAAGGACACAACAGAATATTTATAGATATTTAAAAGCCTCATGAAGTACTAGTTCCAACGAATCAAGAATCAAGTCAATCGGAGATTCCTACAAGCAGTTATGATCAAAACATCGAAGGTCGTGTATTCTGAAATTTTCTGGAGAGCACGCAGCGCTGAAGTAAAATTGGCATAACTCTCTTATTTGAACTCCGTTTAAGATGAATGACCACTCGTTGGAAAGGTAATTTTATAAACTTTTCAATAGATCTATATTTTGGTATATATTCTATTTTGGACATAGGGGAAAATCCAGGAAGATGAGGCAGGAGCAACATGATGAGAACAAGTTAGACGAGATACCGATGATAACATTCAAGAGGAGCTTGGGCGATGATTTTATCAAGCGTACACGATCAAATTCAGAAGCTTAAAACAAAATGAAGACCTCAAGAACATTGGCATATGAAGAGACAAGCCGGTGACATTCGATACATGAAGATGTTAGAAACAAATCAAACGATGAATTACAAAAGGTGACATCAAGCTACATGGACACTTTGGATTCTTGCACAAAGACCATGGCTTCGCATGAAAATAATCGAGGTGAGAAGTCTAGCTCTATGACTTTAAATGAAGCGCTTTGCGGGAGGCAACCCGATCTTTTTATCTATTATCTATCTAAGATGACGGTCTATATTGTGCTCTTTAATCGGATCATCAAGTAACATTGTACCATTGCTCTAATAAATGCCACAACTTTATGTTGTATGATCTAAATGTTATTGAGAGAGCAGTTTGTTATTTGATCTTGGAAAACTTGTAGACCCTTTTGTGTGCCTGTTAGTGTTTAGAGTCTTTTTCTTTGAGTCTTTTTAGAGATATTTATGAAGTATGGCATCACCCTTTGATCCTAAACTTGTGGCTAGTTGACTTAGGCTAACTTTTGTTTTATTTTTAGACCACCACATCATGTCATGTTATTGTGTTCATCCACCTCATGTTGCACTTCATGCCATGTCGTTCTCACCCTTGCATTACATTGCATGTTTTGTTTTGATCTAACTTTTTGTTAAACCCATCTAAGCCTTCCTATCACCCCCGCCAAAAACCTGAGCCAACAAGGGTAGGATTGACTTGTGTTGATCGGCTCGCTTCGTCATTCGGATTTGCCAAGTCTATCTCTACTCCTTGTCCTAACTGAAAACTTTTACTAGCCTCCCTACGAGATCCTAAACCCTTAGGAAAATCTCTCATACCTATAGCCATCCTAAAACCATAGGTTTTGTTTTCCATCCAAAGAAACAACCTTTGTGTTTCTTTTTGTTTTCCACAACCTTAGGTAGATTTTCTAAACTTGACTTCTCTCTTCAAAATTCTTGTTTTAAGCCAAAAATATAGGATACCCATGAACCTTCCCCTAAACCTCATTAGCTAGGTTGTTCGGTTCTTTTCGATGAATGATTGCGGAACAACATTGAAAGACCCTTCAAACCTTCCCAACCCTTGTTTTTGCTAACTCTTTGCATTTGCATTTTGCATCCATTCTATCGTTCCATCATGCATTTGTTAGCTTGGTTCTCTCACAAAACTTCATGATGAATGCTTTTATATCCATGTCAATGCTTTGATCAAGCATTTTCCCTTTACAGTCTTGTGTAAACATGGTGTTTAGACATGATCCTGGACCATCATCATTTAGTTTTGAGAACCTTGTTAGCATTTACATTGCATTGGTTGGTTTATAAGCTTTGCAATGTACTCTATTTTTCTTGCGCTATAAGGAATTATTAACCTTGGGATAGATATAGTGTTTTGACCTTGGTTAACAAATCTTTATGACTATGGAGAAATTCGGCAATCTAGTTATAAACATGGTGTTTAGAACTAGGTGTAAACATTGTCTTTGTTTGTATGCTTTTCTCTCATTTGCATACTTACTTTGCACACACGCACACCCATTAGGTTTTTATTTTTCTCTTTTACTAAGTGAATTATGCCACAAGTTAAGGTCTTAGGGATGTCATTGGTTGATTGGCATTTGCTTATACTCCCGACCGTCACCCCGGGAGTAGTTTGTGCGTTTCAATTGTTTTGCAGGTATGACGAAGGAATCCCATGAATTCGTGATCACAGTTGCAACTAAGATCGTCAACATCTTTAAAGATTGAAAGGGGCGCTGCTGTTTTCATCAAAAATCTGCACTTGTTCAGAGATGTACAAGGAACAAAAAGTAGATATTCAGAGGTTCCATCAAATTCTCATTCCAACGCATCCGAGATCAATGAATTTGAAGACCCATGCAAGGAGATACGACAAAAACATTGGGCGTTGCGCGTTCTGAAATCAGCTTGGGACAGATTGCAGTGCTGGAATAAAATAGGCATAACTCTTTTGTTTGGAATCTGTTTTGGGCAAATGATGACTCGTTCGAAAGAGAAATTTGTGCACTTTGCAATGGAGCAATGGTTTAGTACATGTTCTTTTCTAGAAGTAGAAGAAAAATTCATAGAATATGAGGCAGCAATGAAAACAACAAGCAAGGAGGTGATAATGATACGAGGAACGATTGGGACCAAGGCTTAATGACAACAAGAAGAGGTTGAGGAAAATTAAGATAACAAAGGTGAAGAAGCATAAAGATGATCTCCAAACACATGGCAGAAGGACTTCAAGAATCACATGACGGTTCACCATCTTCTTCCATGCTTAGCAACAGGGGGAGGACTTGTTGGAGGAAAAGGAAAAAGCCATATGGAGTACAATGATCACGGTTGTCATAAGATGCTCAAGATTCTTCTTCAATGCTAAGCACAATGCTTAAGCATGGGGGAAGCCACGCTACACTCCATTACAAGGATCAAAAAGGACAGTAACTCTCTCAACCATCTCTTTGTTCATCTACTTCTAATGCTTGTATATATGTATGCCATCGACCATAGGTTAGAAACCTTTGTATATCTCTCTTGTTAATAACATGGCTACTAGGAGGACAACTTAGTTTTTCTTTTCTTTTCAATAAATGATCACCATCACTTTGCGCTCACCACGATGACACAATTTGAATGCTTTTGCTTATGGAAAAGTGATGAAAATTGCCGCCTTGTTTTACATACATGATGTTGTATATGACTTGACCATTTGCTCTCTATTAAATGATCTTAAATTGATTAAAATACCGGCTCTTTTATTTGTCGAGGTTAAATGACTAAATTATAGACCCACATATTCCATGTTCCTCTTTGATTTAAGTTTACCGATGACCTTATGTCTTGTATTGTTTTATTTAAAACTTGATTCTTACGCTATCTACATTCGTGAATCTCTTGCAAAGTTGTACCTACCAAAGCCTTTACATATACATGATCTTTAAGGATGAAACCTTTAGATTTGCAAACTTATATTTTGATGAGTTAGATTAAGATTGATTTCTATGGTTCGAGACTAAGAAGCTGGCCATTCCATTTTTGCGTACCTTCCTTTTGCTAGCTTTTCTATCCATGCATTGTGAGTTTCTACACCGAAAACTTCACAAACTTCGCTGGATATCCACCCTAAACCCAAATATCTTTTTGTGATTACCTCCTTGACCACAACCAACAATTGAGTATGGATTATTTTCTCGACGAAAATCGACAAGAATCGAGAGCTTAATTTAGAGAACATCAATTTGGGAGGCATCGAAGAAACTCCCTGAAGATTCAATTGCTTTTCTAGAAAATCAAGATGGATTTTGCATACTTACTTCAGCAATTATCGACCCTCACTTCTATGCTCGAGGACGAGCAATCGTTTAAGCATGGGGGGAGGAGCAAAAAGAAAGAAAAATGTGGAAAAAGAATAAAAGAAACAAAAGAAACAAAGATGAAAGGAAAAAAATAAAAGAAAGAAAGAAAAAAAGAGAAATAATGCTCCTTAGTTCTTTTAGCTTCATCAAATTCCAACTGCTTTGAAGACAATTCCATACTCAATTTTTCAACCATGTGCAATCCGATAACAAGAACTTAATTTATGCCTCAGGATCATCCACTTGCCATTTGCACATGTCCACCTATCTAAATGTGTGTGTTCCATCCCTCTCTCTCTCCAACATTTATTTTCCATGGCCTTTTTGACTAGTCTCGGTAATTCCAATAGATCTCTCTCTTAGTTTGGCAATATTTGAGATATAATATTTTGCTAGGATTATTTTTACCTACCAAGCTCCACATAAGCCTTCCACTTTCATCTATGAGTAGAATAGGTTGAAAATAATCTAGTATAGGCTTGAGCGACTTGATGAGTGTTTCCATGAGCTTTTGCAAGAGAATCTTACTTATGTTGGATATGCATCTTTTTGAAAACTCTTCACGATGGAACAAGGTAAAGGTCTAAAGTTCTCCTAAGTTCAAGAGCATTGCATTTATTATTATTGTGGCTTGTTCTTTATTGCTAGTCTATCTTCCATAATGAAAAGTAGCCGGTCACAACTTGAACTTTAAATGCTAAACACTTGAGAGCAATGTGTCTTGTTGTGTATAACTAAGTGCACGGAAGACATTGAAAGGCAATGCTGATTTTCTAGATAAGCAAAGATCATGTACTTACTCAAGGACAAGCAAGGTTTAAGCATGGGGGGATCGTTGACGCTCATTATACGTACATTTTTAGTGCTATTTAGGTGGTGATTTTGGATCAATTCATATACTAACCCGCCACTTGGCACTTGAAATAACCCCGTTTCCGCATGTGTGTTGTATTTTGGAGCATATTGTGTTTTTACAGGAAATACAACATAAATGGAGGGTTTTTGTACAAACTCGAAATTGGGCCCAGACTTTGGATGATGGAAGCCACAATCACCAACTTTGGACTATAGGCCCGCAAGAGATGCTAAGCTTATTCGGGCCATATCTTCTTCATCTTAAGTCCGATGGGGGCAAGTTATATAAGGAAATTGCACGGTTCGAAAAGATCTACAACTTTCATATGGAGCGCTCAGCCATTTGAGGCCCCAAGGGGGGCGGGCTGGCAGGCCCAAGGCCCCTAGGCTGGCCGGCCTAGGGTTTTCCTGCGCCGCCTCGGCCTCCCCTTCGACGTGAAGCTTCCTTGGACTATTTATAGTCCCCATACCCGAAGGCACGAGCATCCATCCACCAGAACTCGGTGAAACCTAGGGCATACATCAAAGGGAGGCGACGATGTCGCAAGTCCTCGAAGTTGTCTAGGGGATGGCTTAGGCCAACCCTAGCCGCCATGGCCTCCCTGCGTGGTTGTGCCATGGCGGAGTTCAGGAGCTAGTAGTGGATCATCTATGGTATGTACTTGGAGGTGATGATCTAATACATCTATTATGTGAGTAATGTTCTTCATGTCATCCGATCTTTTAGCGACTCGATTCCTCCTTCTACGATCTTGTGCTTTTCTTGGGTTTGCTTTGCTTTCAATCTATTATGCATATAGATTGCATGGGTGATCTTGTAGCCATGGTGGCTAGAGGTTCATACCGGATCTACCAAGAGGTTCAACACGTTCTTCGCGAACGTGCTCTTAAGTTACCCACGCCGATAGGGAGCATCATGACAGGCTGTGATCTCGTGTACGGTGGGGCTTTCGGGGATTTGGCCGGAGGATAGTAGTTGAAAGACGGCTTCAGATGAGATGCATGATGCGCTTGCTCTTATTGGCTAGAACTTCAACTAGAAGGTGATAGGCTCGTTTACCCCTTTGGTTGTGCTTTAACCTTGCCTATGTTCATGGGTGTGATCAATA
The DNA here is from genome assembly GCA_004135705.1 of Alloteropsis semialata. Lineage (NCBI taxonomy): Eukaryota > Viridiplantae > Streptophyta > Magnoliopsida > Poales > Poaceae > Alloteropsis > Alloteropsis semialata. The sequence continues at coordinate 39,991,537 of CM014277.1, forward strand.
AATACTTCACTCATATCCTAAAAGTTTACCCTTTATTTGCAATCTATGCTTCACGCTACGAATAGATCCGTTAGATTAGTTGGGGAATCTTAGTAAGTTCATTGTCGATCCAGGGATTGATAAACCTTGAATGGAATACTCTAAGGGAAAAGCTACGATCCGTGCGCTTGCGGTTCACAATTGGCGCGTCTATGGACCGTCAACAAAGACCCACGAACACCACCATGCCACAAGTAAAAAGAGTACCCAAAAACCCAACAAAAGCCACTGAAAACTCAACTTCAACTGACGAAGCTGACCCCCAAGCTATAATTCCACCAAACACCGTACTACCCATAACCGAAGCCGTTATCAGGGAACATGAAGACGATGGAGACACACTCCCCACTGAAGACAAGCTGCGCAGGGTCGAGGAGAGGCTCCGCCTTCGGCGCCTAGAGCAGCAGAAACAACTCGAAGTTGCTCAGCTCGAGCTGCAACAACAAATGTTGGAAGAAGAAGAAGAACAACAACACAAGCTATTGCAAATCAGGAAGCAGTTGGAAGAATTAAGACAGGTGAAGCAGAGGAGACTAAATTCCACAAATTCAAGAGTTGCCAAGCTCCATGAAGAGTTAGAAAAAGCCAAGAAACAAGTTGCTGAGCTGCAAGCAGAACTCAATGAGCCAATCGTCTTCGCTCAGGCTGGTGCAAATCGTATTTCCACTTTGAGAACCGGTTTACAAATGCTTCACACTCGCCCCATTGATCACACTTGTCCCCTGTCCGAAGCCCTGCAGCTGGCAATATGGCCGCCATCGTACAAGCTAATTCCCCTGCCAAGGTATAATGGCCTAACTGACCCCAAGCAATTCATAATGAGTTATGAAGCAGCAATAGCTTTGGCTAGAGGAGATGAAGTGGTGCTGGCAAAATCTTTCATTATTGTCTGTAATAGCACTGCAATGAATTGGTACACTAAGCTACCTGGCTTATCTATCAATAGATAGTATGCCTTGAAGAGAGAGCTGATCAAGAATTTTAGCATCATGGGGGACCAATCACTCTCATATGCCGAGCTCACATTACACCAGTAGCCGAAGGAACCACTAGAGGATTACTTTCACAGATTCGTAGGCCTAAGAGCTCAAGCACCACATATCCCTGATGAAGCTGCCAAGTTTGCAGCTATTCAAGGGCTTCGCCCTGGCCCGTTTGCACAGCATATCGCAAGAGAAACACCAGCTACTCTCGGAGATCTGTATGTGGAATTCAAGAAATATTGTCGGTCTGACAACGACAATCGAAGGTGATTAGCTAGAGAAGCCGTTATGAGAAACCAACATGAATCCCAAAACAGACATCACCACCACAACCAAAACAACTACCAAAGCTACTCTCACCAAACCATCTTGAATGTTGAGAATTTGCCTTCATTCCAAGATAATAAATCCAATTACCTAGAAAGCCAATACCAAAGCCAAAGAAATGAACCTACCCAAAGGGGTGGAAGAACCGGCAGAGGCCGAGGAAGAGGAAGGGGTCCACCTTCAGGACCAGAATTGTTCTATCAGTATCATGGCAAAAATCATACCCATGGCACAGAGCAGTGCCGTGACATCAAGAAAACCATCGAGAAGTTGAAAGCAGAAAAGATACAAGCCAATCAAGCGAAGCCATCCTCAGCTTCGTCAACAAATTCCCAGCCCACACAACCACAAGCTATACAACCATATTGCCCAGTGTACCCATATCTAAACTCAAATGTTGTACACCCAACAACAGCGATGACGACCCAATATTCGCCTTCGCCACAAACCCTACAACATTACTATTCACAAACCATGTACCCACACTTATACCCTCAAACTTCCCAGCAAATGGCTTCTCAAAACATCAAGGTTGAGGAGCTACCACCACCCCAACCAAAACCCCAAACACAAGAACCACCTAACCCTCTCCCAAGTTATGGACATATTCTTCCCATAACTGGAGGATCAGCACTTACCTTCGAAACAAATAAGCAAAGAAAGAGTTACTTTCGGCAAGTCAACAACATTTAAGTAGAAGGACCTTACAAGAAATCTGAATGGTCGCACATGCCAATCACTTTCTCTAAAGAAGATTTGAAATTGAACAACTTCCCACACAATGACGCAATGTCAATAGTAGCCAACATTGCTGGCTGGACAATCGGGAAAGTGCTAGTGGACACAGGTAGTTCTGCTAACATCATCCTAGCAGAAACCCTGAGAAACATGACCAATATCAACCCAGATAACCTGGAGCCATCAGACACTCTACTGGTTGGCTTCGGGGGAAAGCGTACACCAACACTGGGGAAAACTCATTGCCAGTGTCCTTCGGAGATACCTCCAACGCAAGAATAGAGTACATCACCTTCGATATCGTAGACATGTTCTTTGATTATAATGTCATCTTCGGTAGAGGAGTTATAAACGCCTTCGATATCATCATAAGGCAAGCATTTTTGTGCATAAAAATGCCAGCCCTAAAAGGAGTTATCACTGTGTTCAGTGACCAGAAAGAAGCCAGAAACATTGAGTACGCCAAAACACCAGGCCAGCGCAATGTGCACTTGCTCGAAGAAAAGGAGCTAGCCTATCAAGAACAAAAGCCAAACATTAAAAAAGACAGCAAAAGAATACAAGAAGCAACAGAGATGAAGCAGGTGCAGTTACAGCCTGACGGCTTAGAGAGAAAAGTGATTATTGGATCAGTTCTCGGACCAGATGAAGAAGATAAGCTCATTGAGTTCTTGAGAAATAACAAAGATGTCTTCGCATGGTCAAGCAAAAATTTGCCAGGTGTAGACAGAAGCATAATTGAGCACAAACTCGCAATCAGCCCAGATATGAGGCCAAAGAAACAGAAGCTAAGAAAAATGTCCGAAGAGAAAGTGAATGCAGTAAAAGCCGAAGTCCAAAGGCTGCTTGATGCAAATGTCATACGTGAAGTAAAATATCCCACCTGGCTAGCAAACACTGTACTAGTTCAGAAGAAAAATGGTACATGGAGAATGTGCATCGATTTTACCGACCTCAACAAAGCCCGCAAAAGATGATTTCCCACTTCCAAGGATCGACAAAATTTTTGATCAAGCCGCAGCAAGTGAAACGATGTCTTTATTAGATTGTTTCTCCGGTTTCCATCAAATATGGATGAAAAAGAAGATGAAGAAACAACTAGCTTCATTACTCCTGTTGGCACATTTTGCTTCATCAGGATGCCCGAGGGGCTTCGAAATGCAGGCACCACCTTCTGCCGCATGTCAAACACTGTATTCCAAGATGAACTGTTCAAAACCATACTGGCATATGTTGATGACATCTTGGTAAAGAGTGTAAAAAGACAAGATCACATCTCAAACTTGGCAATCGCCTTCGCAAGAATGAGAGAAGCTGGCCTCAAACTCAACCCGGAGAAGTGTGTCTTCGGAGTAACCAAGGGAAAGATACATGGGTGCCTAGTATCAGCGAATGAGATCGAAGCTAATCCAGACAAAATCAATGCAATTCTTGACGTGGAAGAGCCAAAATGCATAAGAGATGTTCAGAAGCTCTCAGGCAGAATTGCAGCACTTAATAGGTTCATTGCAAAGGCAGCTGAACGAAGCCTACCCTTCTTCGCAACACTCAGAAATGCATCAAAATTTGAATGGGGAGAAGAACAATCAAAGGCATTTCAAGAGTTAAGGCAATATCTGATGCAACTCACGAAGCTGACAGTACCTGACCCGAAGGCACCTTTACTATTGTACATCGCAGCTTCGCAATCAGTCGTCAGTGCTGCACTTATCGCGGAGAAGCTGATAGATGGCAGAAGGGTACAACAGCCAGTGTACTATGTATCCGAAGCATTGGCTGGATCGAAGCTATTTTACACTGAAATCGAAAAAAATAATCTATGCCGTGGTGATGGCATCCAGAAAACTAAGGCATTACTTTGAGGGACACAACATCAAGGTGCTCACATACTAACCAATAAAAGAGTTGTTAAGCAACAAAGAAGCTTCGGTAAGGATACGCAAATGGGCCGCAGAGCTGTTAGAATATGTGGTAGATTTTGAGAGAAGAACAGCAATCAAATCACAAGTCCTGGCTGATTTCATAGCAAAATGGACATCGCCTTCGGCAGAAAATCTGACCAGAGAAGAAAGCTGGCTAATACATTGTGATGGCACTTGGGGCGACAAAGGAGTCGACATTGCGGCAATCGTGCAATCGCCTTCAGGCGTGAAAATGAGATATGCAGCGAACCTAGAGTTCTGCAGAAACAGCGACAGAAGCACAAACAACGTCGCTGAATACGAAGCCATGTTATTGGGGCTCAGGAAAGCGAAGGCACTGGGTGCTCAGCGATTCATAGTGAAAACTGAATCGAAGGTGGTAACAGATCACATCGAAAAAGAGAGTGTTGCGAAGCAACCCGAGCTAATCAAGTACATGAGTACAGTGAGATCAATGGAGAAAAAGTTCAGAGGCTTTGCAATTGAATACATACCAAGAGCAAGAAACGAAGAAGTAGATACACTAGCCAAGGCATCTGCAAAGGGGGACAATTTACCACCAGATGTCTTTTTCCAAACATTAACAATACCTTTGATCAAAGACCTAGATGAGCTGCCAAAACTAATCAATGAAATAAATTCAGAAGACTAGCGCTCACCAATAATGGCTTACCTTCAGGGATATTATGAACCCAGTGACGAAGAAGACCTCAAATGCATGCAGCAAAGAGCAAGGTCTTATCAAATCATAGTTGATGAACTGTACAAGAAAGGAGTAGTGGCTCTTTGGCTTCGCTGCATTTCGTATAGCGAAGGCAAAGAGTTAATACAAGAGATACACAGTGGCCTATGCGGAGCTCACTTTGGTGCAAGAGCAATCGTAGGGAAGGTAATGAGGCAAGGATTCTATTGGCCATCAATCATCAACGATGCAACCAACATAGTCAAAACTTGTGATGCATGTCAAAAATATGAAGCAACTAGAAAATCACCTTTGGAGTTATCACAGTTAATAACTCCAACATGGCCACTGCAAAGATGGGGCATAGATCTGGTAAGCCCGTTGCCTACAGCTAAGGAAATCTGAAATATGGAATAGTTGCAGTAGAGTATTTCACCAAGTGGATCGAAGCCAGACAACTGGCTAACATCACAGCGAAAACAGTCATCAAATTCTTCTGGCAACAAATCGTGTGCAAATTCGGAGTACCAAGGGAGATCACAGTAGATAATGGCAAACAGTTTGACTGCAATGAGTTCAGACAATATTGCATGTCCATTGGGATGAAGGCAAGATTTGCATCGGTATATCATCCGCAATCCAACGGCGCAGTCGAAAGAGCAGATGACATCATATTCACTGCAATCGAAAAGTGCCTAAAAAATTGTAAGAAAAAAGGCAAATGGGTAGAAGAAATGCTGAAGGTAATCTGGGCTCACAACACATATACATCAAGAGCAACTCAATTCACACCATTTAAGCTACTATATGGTGAAGAAGCAGCGGGTCCAGAGGAAATATTGCACAAAGGGCTTCGAACTCAGCAGGAAGCACCAAAAGATAGCGAAGCTATAGACAAAGACCTCACGGAAATTTACAGGTTGCAAGCAGCTACAAATATATTTCCAAATACCAAGAAGAGACGAAGAAATGGCGTGACAAGAAAGTGGTAAGCAAAGACATAAAGCTAGGCGACTGGGTGCTGAGGAAGAACCCAAGTATGCCTTTGGGAAAGTTGCAAAACAAGTGGGAAGGCCCATTCCTGGTTGTTAAAAGCAACAGACCATCAGGATCATTCCATTTGGGAGACGAAAAAGGCAATGAGCTGCCGCATTCTTGGAACGTGGACAGCTTGCGAAGGTACTACCTGTGAAAAGACTTAAAAATTGGCTTCGTAATCTATAAACGAAGTCAACGAGTAGAGTAGATTTCTCTCTTTCTTTCAAAAGGCCACGTACTCTTTTCCTCACAGGGGAACCCTTCTCAAGGGGTGAGGTTTTTAACGAGGCGGTGCTAAATGTAACTCGTGTGAAATATATGAACGAGATATTCTCCATAAAAGTTGCATCGAAAGCGATCGGCTTTGACCAAATCGCTGGTATTCGATAACCGAAATAGAACTAAATTGACCTTACCCAAGGTAAGGTCAATTCAGATCTAAAAATGCTTACTCTAAGGAGTAAAAGGGGCTTCGGCTCATAAAATACTTTCTTTATCTAAAACCGCTTACTCTAAGGAGTAAAAGGGGCTTCGGCTCAAACAATGTTGTCTATACTAAAATTGCTTACTCTTAGGAGTAAAAGGGGCTTCAGCCCAGAAAATGTTTTATATACTTAAACCACTTACTCTAAGAAGTAAAAGAGGCTTCAGATTAATCAGCGAAAAATCGATTGTCAATCAAGCGCATATACAAGCAAAGAAAGTTCCTCTCAGAAACAGAGCAAAATGAGTGTACCTCTACAACACTCAAGCACACACACATGAGCAAACACCTTCGTATTAAGCAGAAAATACAACAATGCGTATGAATAAACAAAAAACTCGCTTTGGGGGGAGGAGGCGTTTCTCTCGGAAACGAAGGTAAATGGAGTTTACATTCATTCATACGCTATCAAATCAAACTCACACTTGCTCGAGTCACTTACAAAACAATATTTACAAATGGACGTCAAAACATCTCAAAGATATAGCCGTCAAATTGTTGGCCAGACCTCCTAAATCTAGGAGCGTTAAAAACACAAGCAAATTCCTCAAGACCAGTACCAAAGTCCACTGGTTCAGCGGCGTTTCTTCTTGCAGCAAGTTCAATGCGTTCCGAACGTCGAGCGATAAACGAAGTAAAGAAGTCAAAAACATCAAACTCATTTTGACGATAGAACTCGTGGCAGAATTCCCAAAAATTGCTAAGGCATGAATGAGGATAACGCCGTTGATATTCTTCCCATGCGAAGCCAGAAACACAAAGAGGACCATCCCGCATGGCCAGTGGAGCAAGTTCAAGGACATCTCCCTCGTCAGGGATCCGAATATATACAAATTTACAAAGTTCAAAACCTCCCAAACTTAACAAAGTTTCTCAACAGGTTTGGCTCTAACGAAGCTAAAACTTCGGATCAGCATCAGTTGCATCGCCTCGGGTAGATCCAGCATCAACACCAGAAGCAGAGGTCCCAGCAGCAGTGGCAGCAGCATCGGCTTCGGCCTTACGTTGCGCTTCCACTGTGAACAACTCCATCGCCTGAGACAATATAAGCTATCGGAAGAGTATAACATAAAACACCTTGTGTGGAAAGCAAGATGAGAACAAAAACATTAAACAAAGCTAACCTGGGCAAGTCGATCATGCACAGTACGATGAGCACACTCCCGGCCAGTGGCAGACCAAAATTCCTTTAAGAATGTGGCCCTAGCTGCAAGGATAGCTTCGCTGAATAGCTCTTTGTTATCAGGGTTTAGAGCAGAAGGAAATTGATACTCTTTCCTCAAGAAGGTCTTATAATGTGAACAGCCCTGATCTGAAAGCATCTTGATGGCGTTCGTACGAGCAGCATAGGCTCCAACCTTGGACAAAACGTCCGGTAGAAACTGAAACTCGTCGTCAAGCCAATCAAAGAGCTTGTTGAGGCCATAATCTTGGCTAGGAAAGGCAAGGGGCTCTGCACCATACTGCTTTACAGCAGCTTCGTATTCACGATAAACTTTAAGCCCACGAGCCCAGACATCTTGCTCTATCGACTCCTTATCAGAACGAAGCTTTTCTACGGTGCTTTTGAGCCTCTTGGCTTCATCACTCAAAGAATTTTTCATGTCCTTCACAACAAGAAGATCCCTTTTGTACTTTTCAGCATTAGCAGAAAACTTTTCTTTCGCACCCTCCAAACTCTTCAGCTGATTCTTTAAATCATGGACAAGAGTGGCATCATCAACCAGTTTGGTGCGAAGCCCCTCAATAGTTTCTGCATTACGAGTCCGCTCTGCTTCCAGCGCAACCAACTGATGCTTGAGCGAAGAAATCTCGGCTCGAGTGGATTCACCCTCTGTATGAAGTTGTTCCTTCTCAGCTTCAAGAGACCCTTTCGCTTTAGCAAAATCAGCCTGCTGAGAGGCCCACGCCTCACGTTCCTTCCGCAGGGACTTAAGCTCAGGTCCCTCGCTCTCGATATCGTTGAGTCGAAGCGGAAGGCGCTCAAAAAGCTCATGTAGCGAAATCATGGACTGAAAACAAAAAGCAATATCTTCAATGAAGCTAGTTAAGAGAAACAAAAATT
>CM014277.1:40007561-40019295 GCA_004135705.1 Alloteropsis semialata
AAGTCCAAAACACACATATAGCCTTAGAATAATAGAATATCAAAGTAAATCCAGTGCTCGAATACAAAATAATAGCATCTCAGAATTATTACAATAAGACTCAAGTCTCTAATCAAAGTTTACGCATATGAATAAAATAAACTCTCGTGGCACCATTAACTCCACAAGGACACCGACTGGTTGACAGCTGCCTAGAAGTCAGGAATATCTTCAGGGAACTCCACAATACCTTCAGTTTCATCTAATTACCCATTCGGGATTTTGTTGAATAATGTCAAGTGTAAGTAAACCAACTTTACTTAACAAATATAACACGAGGCATGAAGGCTTAAAAGGCTCGACATGGTTTAACTACAGTAAGCATTTTTAGTTGTTCACTTTTAACATTAACCAATTTACTACAATGTATAGGAAAACCCAAGTTAATAACCCAATTAAGTAAATAGAATAGTATCATCACATTCATCATAGTACCATCATCATTCCATCATCACCAAGGTAAATAACCACTAATCAAAAAGTATCAGGCCACTCGTAACCGTGAGTACAGCTGATATATCAGTTTTCACTCTACAGAGGTTGTACACTTTCCCCACTGGTCGTGATTCCCGTGATGCCCGGGTGGATCAGACCCATTTCACACTTCCTTTGGTGTGCAGCTGGGTTTCACTACGAGACTTTTCGAAAGTCCCTCTAAAAAGCTAAGGGCCGCTGAGGTTTCAACATGTGCGCATGAACCCAACTCCTGGGATCAACAAAACACCCATGGCAACGTAAGTGGGTTGATGGCGTTCAGGGCGCAACGTGAACAAAGGCCTACGAACATTAGGGCGCAATGTGAGTCTGTCCCAGAGTAAATCAGGCTCATACTTAAACCGTGGTTCCCCCCTAACGCCTTTCGGTAACCCCTGCTAGTTAGAGTTATGCATTTTACTTAGTCAAGACCAGAGCCATGTAGTTCTCGTGGTTGTACTATTTTCCTGGGTTGCCACTTTAAGAACCAGACCTTAAGGAGAGCAGTCTAGAACAAAGCACACAACACATGTTCTAGCTCCCTATACCATGTTGCTAAAAAGCAAGTTTTATCCATCATTCCATATATCATTAATCAACATTAAACCAGTATCATCATGTCATTGGTCCAGTGTGCTCAAGTTGCATAGCCTAGCATGTTGCTACCCAAGAAATGCATAAACCCAAGTTGAACAAGGTATATGTGGTATAAGCATCTAGGCATGTCCTTATATTACATAAACTCATGGAAGAATGTAAATGATTATTAAAGTGTATATGTATCAAGGGATTTTTCATGTTATACTTGCCTTCCTCTTGGTACTGCAGTTGCTGCTCTTGCTTTTCGAAGTGTTGCTCGAAGGACGACTCGAACAGCTCACCGTCTAGACACGATCAACAAACACCAACACACATTCTAGACAAGCCAGTACATGCACATCAAGTGAAATAAATTAGAACAGTACACCAGACAATACAAACAGTGGATGAAAAGCTAATAAAACTATTCTACGCATTACTACGAACACATGAGTGAAAGAATCACTGAATTCGGAGTTAAAACGCATTTTCTATGGCTAAAACAAGGTCTAGGGGCTTGCTGGCAAAGAAACTAAAGTTCCATGGGCTTAACTGCGAAAAACCAGGGATCTAAACATAATTATGCATAAAAACAGAAGGTCTAACATGTAAATAAGGCAACCTAGGACGGCAGGTACTAATATTCAAAAGCTCAGGGTCTAAACCGAAAGAAAAATTACTTAAACCTAAATACTTTTGAACTAAACAGGACTGCGGGTACTAATGCGAAGGTACCATATGGGTAAGTGAACGTGGTCTTGTGCTAATCATCTGGATGAATAGGTGTTGGCATTTCTTAGCGTCACCACTAGATTAGTGATGGCACTAGAGATGCCTTATTATAAATCTAAACGATACAGAGACTCTGCAAGCGCACAGAAGTACGTTGTAGCATTTCACTCGGGAGTATTCCAGAGTATCGTCACTTGTTTATTTGCAGGGAAAGCGTTCAATTAAAGAGAGGTGTCATCCAATGTATTTATTTACAACATCATTAATGTAGTCTATGCAGGGGTAAATAATATGAAACTATAGGGGTAATGTGACACACAGAAGTTCATTGCTCATCATTAAGTAGTCTTAGTTATAGAACATTAGTAAAGATCGCAAAGGGTTCATTAGCATCATACAAATGGAACTTGGATATACAACATTATCATATACAGGCTCATACAGGGACATATGCAAGAGGACATATCGAGGTGTCCAGTGGTTCCCTCATCAAGGGACGACAGGAGGACGTCTTATAATAAGGGCCTAATATCATCTCCCGAACGTGGAGGATTACAAAGGACGGACAGGGCTGTCACCACCTGCCGCCTATCTCTACTAATCCTTGGGGTAGCGATACCCTCAACAGTATTCCATAATTCAAACACCATGTTTGCAGTATGAAATACAACTCTATCTATCACGTTAATAAATAGAGCAACCATAAGGCACATTGAGCCAATGTCATAGCATACGTCAACTCGGACAAGGTGCAAGACATATGTAGTATATACTAAGTAGGTAAAATACAGTTGAGGCATACAACATAAGTATAAAGATACTTCCATTAAGCTCAGAGTATTACAAGTAAGTAAATAGATACAAGAGCTGAACTCTAGAATTTACCAAGACTCCTCTGGAAAGCCCTTTAGAAGCTCAACTACTAGAACTAATGAAGACATTCCTAGCATTCACTCATCTCCAAATGAAACTACACTTGATATAGCTGGTCCAATTATAAGGAGTAGAGCTAAACAATTGGAGAAGGAAATTCATTCTCAGGTGAACGCTAACCTTATGTTTAATATTCAGTTTATGTTGAATGAGTCTATGCTTTTGAGTTCTTGTTCCAATGTCCTTAGGAATGATGGAGTATATGAACCAGCATGGGATGAAGATGGATTCAAGCCTCTGGACATCTGAACCAAGAAGCCTATGGTGTGCATGAATAAAATGGTAGTTCATTACCTTTTGCATGGTAATGCAACTAGAAGCTAGATGACTGACACATGGTACGAATTCCAAGCTTCACCGCGGACAGAATACAAAGAGTTAGACGGTTTTCTTTATGTGGATGGAAGCGTCTTCAAGTCTACTTTCCAACCCATCAAACGGCTCATTATTTGGACTTCCCAATAAAGAGTTATGCTCATTTTAGTAACTGCTGCCAGGAGCTGAAAGGACGCTCGAACCAGCCATGAACTCCACTAGTGCATGCGCATGCTGCCATTCACTCAAAGCTGAACGCCCCTATTTCTATATATATCTTGTACTAGACAATGAAAGGACGAATTTTTGATTGACTGAATTCAGAATACACAAACTCGTGGAGTTTTGTTTATGCGTGAGTCTTGAGAGGCTTACAACACTTGTTCTTTCGATTCCTGAGGGAATTGTAGAACGCTGAACTGCGGTTCACCCAGTTCGTGCCTTCACTTCTATAAGGCGTGATTGCATGGGCTGTTTCGTTGGTACGTGGAAGGGTGATTGTCTCGGTAGTTCGTCCCGTGGACAGTCTCGCGGTGCACTGCCTCTTCACCAGGTCACGCAACGACAAGTTACCAAGTTCGCGGATCCTACGAGAAGATCAGGCCACACAACTTGCTACACGCGTTGCATAGGCGTGTGCATATCATCTGGTATCAAAGCCTCTGTTTCCTCAGTAGGATTGTTCTTGTTTTTGGTAGGATAGAGTTTATATACCTACTGTCCACTAATAGCCAAACAGAAAACCTACAGCCCAAATTCATACGTGCTACTGATTTTGTAGTTTGCTTTATCGAGTTTTAATCCTTTAAGATTTGTCTAGTTGCTGAATTTTTTTCTTTTTTTCCACATCGTTCTGGTTGTTATCTTTGTTCTAATCATCAAATCGCTTGCTGCATGTACCCACCCATCCCACCCTTGTTTTCTACCCGCCACAAATTCCCCACCCGAGTTTCTTGTTTCTGTGCTGCGCCATCCATCTTAGTTGATCCTTATGCGCCCCTTTAGTTGAAAGTTGTGCTGCGTTTGTCACAAAGGTTAAAAGAAAAGATGTATATGGGTCAAAAGAAAGACTGAAAACAACGAGTTCTTGCTCAAAAAAAAAGGAAAGAAAAGAAATAAAAGAGATTTGTGTTCAGCACACCCAAAGGGGTTTGGGCAGCAACAAGTTTCGGTTGGTGCAATTGGTGTTCATCTATCCACTTCCTACATCTTGTTTCTACATCTTTGTGCATCTTTTCCTTTCTATTCAGCAACTTAGACTTGTCTTCTTGGATTATTATTCGGTTTTGCATCACTACATTTCAGCGCATTCCACTTACATATTATCCCACCAAGCTCCACTTACAAGCACCGTGAGTTGTTGCACCGACGTCGCTGTTACAATCACTCTTCCACTACAGATTGCAGCCACGGTTCTTCCTCTTTTCAGGGAGAGAAAGAACTTGTTTTGTAAGTGGTGAGGGAGTGATTCCACATATTAATTGTCCTATTATTTTTGTCTCCTTATTACTAACATGGCTGGTGAAGAAGACTCTTCTTCCCATACTGTTTCTGCTCAAGACATTCAGGAGGTGCGTGAACAAATGCGTCAGTTGATGCAAGGAATGCAACAACTTCAGCAATCCATTCGGCAACAGCGTGGGGAACCTCCACCTCATGATAGTGAGGATGATGATCACCATGGTGGTGGTTGTGGTGGTGGCCGTGGCCGAGGATTTGCTGCTGGTTTTGGTCGTGCACGACGTGTTCCTGTTGGTGACCCTACTGACTTTGATGCTGAAACGCTTTCAAATTATAGTGCTGAACATGGAGGTGCTCCTTATGGTTGCCGTGGTGCATATGATGATCATGGCGATGACAACTTTGGCCGTTTTGGAGGCCGTGGTCGTTATGGTGATCACCGTTGGCGTCATCCTGAACGACGTCACAATGATGATGGTTTGAGCAAGGTTAAAGTGTCCATTCCTCCATTCAGCGGCACGGAGAATGCTGATGATTATTTTGAATGGGAAACCAAAGTGGAGCAAATATTTGATTTGTATGAATACCCTGCTGAAAAGAAGGCAAAGCTTGCAGCCATTGAGTTCAAAGGCTATGCCATAACTTGGTGGAATCAGATCCGTACTGAATATCATAGAGTTGGGCATGACCGTTTAACTTGGAAAGACATGAAGAGGGAAATGAGACGTCGTTTTGTTCCTGCATATTATTCTCGTGATCTACATTTGAAGATGAAACGTCTTGTGCAAGGTACTCGCAGTGTTGATGAATATTTTCAGGAATTGGAAATGTGCTTACTTCGTATAGGGATAACTGAGGATGAGGAATCAACAATGGCGCGGTTTCTGATTGGCCTCAATAAACCCATTGCTGATAAAGTGGATATGACAAATTACACGTCTCACCGAGTTGGTTCATTTTGCAAAGAGGGCTGAAAGGCAAATTTCTACGTCTTACAAATACAATGCTTCATGGCGTCATTCCCAACAGCAAGGGGATGTCACGCCTCAATTCCAACAGCAAGGAGCTGCAACGCCCAAATCCTCATCTCGTGGAGCCAATAGATCTATTCCAACTTCTTCCAAACAATTGGATGTGAACGGTAAAGCTGTGAGTTCAACTCAGCCCACTTCTTCTACTGCAGCCACCCAACGCAAGACAAGCAAGATTGAGTGTTTAAGTGTGGTGGTCATGGTGATGTGAACCCGCTAGGGTTGGTGCCCGATCTTTCAATGAGAGGCAGGGGGTAACTCGATTTGGGGGAAGGGGATGACGTTGGCGGTCCGACTACAGCTCTCTCAAGTGCTGCGCCTTAGCAACCGGTACACCACCTCCAAGGATGCCGCACCTTGTGGAGCACGACACCAGCCACTAGGGCTCTCAATCCTGCAAGCAAATCGAAGAAACTTGCAAGAACAAGATAACAGGTATTGAAATTACCAAATAGGAATGAGGGATTCGAATCCAAGATACAATATGTGGGGTTCCGAAGGCAGGAAGTAGGGCAGCTTATCCAGCATGCGCTATTCCAGCAAGCAGCTAGCAACAATGGCTAAGAATGCAACTCAACAAAACCCAACCCTAGAGTGGCGGCTGCTGGGGTATTTGTGAGGTTGGAGACGACCAGGATGTCTCCCCCAAACCCTAGGACGCGCCCCTAATGGGCCCAACTTGATACAAGGCCCATCAGCCCAAGTTCTGGTAACACAGTACCAGTCACGACCATTTTGACGATTCCCGTTGACTCAGGGCGAATTTGAAGGTGATTCCAAATCCATTTGAAAATAGACTTGATAGGCTTTCCAGGAAGTCCAAGATCACCCCAATCGGAGTCCGTATGAAGTCGCAGCACCCGTCAGAAGTTGGTGTTGTTCTGCTGCCCGAACCTGGAGCTTGTGAATCCTTTCCCCTTTGGCTCCTGTTCTTCATTCCTGAGCAAAACAACAGTGCAAGTGTCTCCGTTGTCTAAACAAGATGGACAAGTGCTTAAGAAGGAGCTTATCTGATGGTTAAGTTGTCGAGCACGAGCACGAGTAAGGGGACCAAGTGGAGGGGTGGACGTATCGGTGGTGGTGATGTCCTCATCATCCTCCCCTTCTTGCATTTGAGTCGTCCTCGACTCAAGCTCATCTTCTTCTCCCAAGTATGGTTTCAAATCTGCAATGTTAAATGTGGGGTTGACCCCAAAATCTGCAGGAAGATCAAGCTTATATGCATTTTCATTAACACGTTGCAGCACTTTAAAAGGGCCATCAGCTCTAGACATTAGTTTGGATTTTCTCAGTTCAGGAAACCTTTCCTTCCTCAAATGTAACCAAACCAGATCACCCGGTTCAAAATGCATATGCTTCCTACCTTTATCACTAGCATACTTATACTTAGCATTCATGCGCTCTATGTTCTCTTTAGTTGTTTCATGCAGCTTAAGCATCAATTCAGCACGTTGCTTAGCATCAAAGTTTAGTTTTTCAGAAGTTGGCAAGGGCATCAAATCAATAGGAGCTCGCGGTATGAAGCCATAGACAATCTCAAAAGGACACATTTTTGTAGTAGAATGCAGCGAACGATTATACGCAAATTCAATATGAGGCAAACATTCTTCCCACATTTTAATGTTCTTTTTTAGGACAGCCCTAAGCATGGTTGATAAAGTTCTATTTACAACCTCGGTTTGACCATCAGTTTGAGGGTGGCAAGTAGTGGAGAATAACAGCTTGGTTCCCAACTTAGCCCACAAGGTTCGCCAAAAATGACTAAGGAATTTTGCATCACGATCAGAAACAATTGTATTTGGCACACCATGCAAACGAACAATCTCACGAAAGAATAAATCAGCAATGTTGGTAGCGTCATCGGTTTTGTGACACGGTATGAAATGTGCCATTTTAGAAAATCTATCTACCACCACAAACACGCTGTCCCTCCCCTTCTTGGTTCTAGGCAGTCCTAAAACAAAGTCCATAGAGATATCCTCCCAAGGTACACTAGGGACAGGTAGAGGCATGTACAAACCATGAGGGTTAAGACGTGACTTAGCTTTTTGGCATGTCGTGCAGCGGGCTATGAATCTCTCCACGTCTCTCCTCATCCTGGGCCAAAAGAAATGAGCAGCAAGGATGTCCTCTGTTTTCTTCACACCAAAGTGTCCCATCAGCCCTCCTCCATGTGCTTCCTGCAACAATAACAAACGCACGGAGCTAGCTGGAATGCATAGCTTGTTAGCTCTAAACACAAACCCATCATTGAGGATGAATTTGTTCCAAGTCCTTCCTCCTTTACAATTCAGCAATACATCTTTGAAGTCAGCATCATGTGCATATTGTTCTTTTATTGTTTCCAAGCCAAAGATTTTGAAATCAAGCTGTGACAGCATGGCATAACGTCTAGACAAAGCATCAGCAATCACATTTTCCTTTCCCTTTTTGTGTTTGATGACATAAGGGAAGGTCTCAATGAATTCTACCCATTTAGCATGTCTACGATTCAGTTTGGCTTGGCTACGAATGTGTTTCAAAGATTCATGATCAGAATGTATGACAAACTCCTTGGGCCACAAATAATGCTGCCATGTTTGTAGAGTTCGAACTAAAGCAAACAATTCCTTGTCATAAGTAGAATAGTTCAAACTAGGCCCACTCAATTTCTCACTGAAATATGCTACAGGTTTGCCATCTTGTAAAAGGACACCTCCCAAACCAATTCCACTAGCATCACATTCAAGCTCAAAGGTTTTATTGAAATCAGGAAGCTGGAGCAAAGGTGCATGTGTTAACTTATCTTTAAGCATGTCGAAGGCGTCCTGATGTGCATCTGTCCATTTGAAGATCACTCCCTTCTTGGTAAGCTCATGCAGCGGGGCAGCAAGGGCGCTAAAGTCCTTCACGAAGCGACGATAGAAACCAGCAAGTCCCAGAAAACTTCGCACTTGGGTAACAGTTGTAGGTACCGGCCAGCTATGTATCGCTTCAACCTTGGCTTGATCAACTTCAATTCCCTGTGGTGTCACAACATAGCCAAGAAAAGACACCCGATCTGTGCAAAATGTGCACTTCTCAAGGTTACCAAATAAACGTGCATCACGCAATGCATCAAAAACAGCACGCAAGTGTTCAAGATGTTCCTCATGTGATTTGCTATAAATCAGGATGTCATCAAAGTATACAACTACAAATCTGCCAATAAAAGCGCGCAGAACTTCATTCATCAATCTCATGAATGTGCTAGGTGCATTAGTGAGACCAAAAGGCATGACCAGCCACTCATACAACCCAAACTTTGTTTTAAAAGCAGTTTTCCATTCATCTCCCAATTTCATACGAATCTGGTGGTACCCACTACGTAAATCAACCTTAGAAAACACAACAGCACCACTCAACTCATCAAGCATATCATCTAGGCGTGGAATAGGATGACGGTAACGAATGGTGATATTATTGATAGCCCTACAATCCACACACATGCGCCATGTTCCATCTTTCTTTGGCACAAGCAATACCGGAACAGCACAAGGACTAAGAGACTCACGCACATAACCTTTGTCGAGTAGCTCCTGCACTTGGCGTTGAATCTCCTTTGTCTCCTCTGGATTGGTCCTGTATGGCGCACGGTTGGGCAATGAAGCTCCAGGAATGAGATCAATTTGATGCTCAATCCCTCGAATAGGTGGCAGTCCCGGTGGAATCTCACTTGGAAACACATCAGAATACTCCTGCAAAAGGTTAGCAATGGCAGGAGGCAAAGCAGGCTGCAATTCATGGAGTGAAATCAATGCTTCTTTACAGACCAAAGCATAAGCAAGGGAGGTAGAAGCAATCAGCTCATTTATTTCAGATTTTGTAGCAATCAAGCAAGCTCCCTTTAACTTAATTTCCTTCTTGTTATCATGAGCAGATTTGCTATTCTTGTGTTTATGCTTCTCAAGATCATTTACTACAATCTGATTTTCACTCTTAGCATGCTCCAAATTTTTCAATTTGTTAGCTCTAGCAAGTTCATCCTTTAAAATCATTTCAGGGGACATAGGATGTAGCACAATCTTCTTCTCATGGTATGAAAAGGAGTACTGATTTGTTCTACCATGATGCATGGAGTCTCTATCAAATTGCCATGGTCTACCTAGCAGGATACTACATGCTTGCATAGGCACAACATCACATTCAATAACATCTTTGTAGGATCCAATGGCAAAGTTGATTCTCACAAGTTTAGTTACCTTCGCCTTACCACTGTTGTTGAGCCACTGAATGTAGTATGGATGAGGATGTGGCTGTGTAGGGAGTGCCAATTTCTCCACCATCTCGCTGCTAGCTAAGTTGTTGCAGCTCCCTCCATCAATGATCATGCGGCAAGATCTCTCTTTAACCACACACTTTGTTTGAAACAAGGTGTGCCGCTGATTTTGCTCCGCTTGTTCCATTTGTGCACTAAGCACACGCTGCACAACAAGGCTCTCATAGTGTGCTGCATCGTCCGCACCAATGTGCTCCTCCTCTTCTTCACCTACATGGTCAGCCGCAAGCAAAGCAAGTGTATTTTCATCAAAATCACTAGCAGAGGAGTACTCACCATCATCTCTAACAATCATCACGCGCTTGCTTGGACAATCACGCATCATATGTCCATAGCCCTTGCAGCGGTGGCACTGAATGTCTCTTGTTCTACCCGTGG
Source organism: Alloteropsis semialata (assembly GCA_004135705.1). Classification (NCBI taxonomy): domain Eukaryota; kingdom Viridiplantae; phylum Streptophyta; class Magnoliopsida; order Poales; family Poaceae; genus Alloteropsis; species Alloteropsis semialata. Next base: position 40,017,801 of record CM014277.1, read on the forward strand.
AGGCAACAGATGAAGAGCTCTCTACGGGTTTTTGGACGGTCTTTGCTGCTGAATTTGATGGAGCAGCATGGGACTTGTCACTGGATGGAGGAGGTGTTGCCCTACTCAATGAAGAGGATGGTGCAGCAGCACGTGTGGCAGAAGTAGAAGTTGTGCGTGGCTGCCACGAGCTAGTCTTTCCTGCAGAAATGTTAGTCTTGGTACTGGCACGTCGTCCCTGCACTTCTCTTTCAGCTTTGCAAGCAAGGTGAAATAAACGGGTGACATTGTTATAATCCTTATAGGCAAGAATGTCCTGAATCTCCCTATTTAATCCACCCAAAAATCTAGCCATAGCAGGTTCCTCATCCTCCTCTAGATTACAACGCAGCATGCCCATTTGCAATTCCTGAAAGTACTCTTCTACACTTTTAGTTCCTTGTCTCAATTGCTGCAACCTATTCAACATGTCTCGGGCATAGTAAGAAGGAACAAATCTAGCCCGCATGACCCTTTTCAAAGCATCCCAAGTAGGTGGTATGTTATCAGGATTTTTCTTGCAATGTTCAATCCACCAAACAGAAGCAAAATCTGTAAATTCACTAGTAGCAGCCCTAACACGAGTGTTTTCAGGAAATTCATGACATGTAAATTTTTGATCAACAGCAATTTCCCAAGTAAGGTAAGCATCAGGGTCATATTTGCCATCAAAGGGTGGTACCTTGAATTTAATCTTGTGGAAAGCTTCGTTGTTGTTGTTGTTATGGTGCACTTCACGGCGGCGGTGTCCTCCGCCCACACCACGACGGTGCTGTTCTGGGCGTCGATGGCGTCTTTCTTCATCTTCAGTGTCAGCAGGGTAGTTGTTCTCATCCCCTTCATCTTCAAGATGGTGCTGATCATGGTGATGATCCGGGTGACGGTTGTTATTGCCTCGAGCCACAAAGTCATCGAATCGCCTCAAGAGAGCAGCAAGGCTGGTGTCCACTCGTTGAATGGATGCCTCCAAGGTACCAAGCCGATTGTTGGTAGTAATCTGTGCATCCTCCAATTGCCCAAGCTTCTCATTTGTGGTCTGCAAATCTGCATCAAGGCCTTCAGTGTGCAGCCTCACTCGACGCAGTACATCATGAATAAGAGCACTGGTGCGGGGAGAATGTCGACGATCGTCTTCTTCCTCAGTTCCTGCCATAGTAAGAAAGACAAGAGCAAACAAGCAAGTGAAAGAAAACAGGCCCTACACCTATTGGGTTTGTGTTCAAGTGGAGTCGCTCACTCTCAACCTATTAAGCAAGCTCTTACAAGTTCTTACCTTGCCAATCAGGATGTGAAGGCAACCAGCAAGGGAGGCACCTAGGAAGCAATGTATCGGTGCAGCAGCAATACAAGCACTTGGAGAAGCTGTAGTTGTGTGTGTGGAGCTGTAGGAAGGATGAAAAATTGCACAAGGAAATACTAGCACCACATTAGTCTCAAGCAAGCTGAATAATTGTTCAAATGATGGTAAGTGCTGGTC
>CM014277.1:40020295-40047423 GCA_004135705.1 Alloteropsis semialata
GGGCAGTTGTTTCCCGAGTGACCGGTTTCTCCACAGACTTCACACGTCATGTATGAATCTAGTGGCCCTTCATGGTTGTTGACCCCATCCTTGGTGCGGTCGTCGAGGCGTTTCATGAAGAGATCCATCTTGGCGGTCAGCATGTCCACCTCCTTCACGGTGTGCATACCGCCCTTGCGCCCTTGAAGGCGGTCGTCATTCCAAGCTTGGTTTGACACCATCTTCTCAATGAGCAGCTTGGCGCAACCATAGTCAAGGATAGGAATGCCTATCCAGTAGCAGCATCCATATGTTCACGGGCTAATTGGGATAGCTCATGGTAGAAATTCTAGAGCAGGAGCCACTCTTGCATACCGTGGTGTGGGCATGCCAGGACATAGTCCTGGAAATGATCCCACGCCTCCGATATGGTTTCTCCGGACTCTTGCTGGAAGCTGGAAATCCTTCCCCTAAGGGCATTGGTTTTGCCAATGGGGAAGAACTTGGCCAGGTGTTAGGGATTTGGCCCGCCGACAAACGCCCTCTACTTGTTTCGTATTATTTCAAGCATATAAGCAACATTAGCCAATGAAGAGAAAGCCATTTTGCTTCGTTCGCACTCTAAGGTCTCTATTTGGCTTCGCTCCTAAAATCGACCAAAGGGAATTGGCTTCGGTTATATGGCGAGTGCCATCCCAAAACAATATTACCCAACGGGTTTAGAAGCCAATTCGATGGAGTGATAACACTACCAAATGCTAAACGTAATGATTAAGCCACTGGATGGCTTCGGTTTGCACTATATTGCAGGTTCTGGGAGGGACCATCGGCTTTCAGACGCAAGGGAATGGCGTTGTTGTATTCCGACTCAAGGAAAGCCAAAGGAAGAGCTACATCGCCCTCTCGCAGACGAAGCAGGCTTGGACCAAGTCCAAGCCGAGTCAAACACGGAGTTGCAAGTCTTCGCATTCACACTATAGGATGCAAATGTACCATAACGCCCTCGGGTTATTCAAGTTGTATAGTCTAGAGGATGATGCCTAGTTTTCAGGGGTACAAGGGGAATGTAGAAAGTGTCCCTTGACCTCCCTATAAAAGGAGACCCCTCACCAACATGTAAAGGGTTGATTTTCAGAGGACACGATTGATAAGTGATATATTATTGCTTGTCCTTGTCTCTCAGTTTCAGTTGTTGTCTGGGTTCATTGGCTTCGGCAATTACCCAACAACTGGCGCCCACCGTTTGTGCTGTGCACGAACAACACCCACGATAACCACCATGCCACCAAGAAAAGCAACCAAACCACCCCCACCGTGGAAAATACAACCACCCACAACGAAACTGCTCCCCAACCCCCAATCCAACAAACAAACCTCCCACAAATAACCGAAGCCGTTATCGACAACCAAGAGGTCGATGACGAAACCCTTACCACTGAAGAGAGAATGCACAGGCTCGAAGAAAGGCTTCGTCTTCGATGCCTCGAGCAGCAGAGAGAGCTGGAGGCTGCACAGCTCGAACTAGAGCAGGAAATGCAAGAGGAGGAGGAAGAGCAGCAGCATCAATTGCTGCAAGTCAAAAAGCGGCTGGAAGAGCTGAGGCAGGCGAAGTAGAGGAGACTGAACAACACAGGCTCCAGAACCGGAAAGCTGCGACAAGAACTAGAAAAAAGCCAAAAAAACAAGTTGCTGAGCTCCAAGCGGAGCTCAATGAGCCAAACACCCTTACCAACCCACCAAACCACAACTCCTCATCCCAAACCGGCTTCCAAACATTACATACCCGACCTATTGACCATACTTGCCCACTCTCAGAAAGCCTCCAACTGGCAAGATGGCCACCTTCTTACAAACCCATTTCCCTACCAAGATACAATGGCCTCACCGACCCAAAGCAGTTCCTCATGAGCTATGAAGCTGCAATAGCTTCAGCCGGTGGAGACGATGTAGTACTAGCAAAATCTTTCATCATTGTCTGTGATGGCACGGCAATGAACTGGTACACGAAGCTGCCAGGCCTATCAATCAACAGCTGGTATGATCTGAAGAGGGAGCTCATCAAAAATTTTAGCATTATGGGAGACCAATCACACTCATATGCTGAACTCACGTTACACCAGCAGCCGAAGGAGCCCCTAGAGGACTACTTCCGCAGATTTGTTACTCTGCGTGCACAAGCTCCACACATCCCTGATGAAGCAGCAAAATTCGTAGCAATACAAGGGCTTCGCCCTGGATTGTTCGCACAGCATATCGCAAGAGAAACACCAGCTACTCTTGCAGACCTATATGAGGAGTTCAAGAAGTACTGTCGATCCGACAATGACAACCGAATGAGATTGACTAGAGAAGCCATCATGAGAAACCAATATGAGTCACAAGCCAAAAACCACAACCACAGCCAAAACTACCAAAACTACTCTCACCAAACAATCATGGAGGTAGACAATCCACCTTCCTACGAAACCAAACCACCTTACCCAGAAAGCCAATACCAAAATCACAAAAATGAGCGCACTCAAAGGGGTGGAAAAGCCGACAGAGGCCGAGGGAGAGGAAGAGGTCCACCATTGGGACCTGAGCTATTTTGCCAATATCACGGCAAAAACCACACTCATGGCACAGAACAGTGCCGAGACATCAAGAAAACAATAGAAAAGTTAAGGGCAAAGAAGATTCAAGCAACCCAAACGAAGCCAACATCGGCTTCACAGCCAAACACCCAAAACCCTTCCCAAGCTATCCAACAATACTGCCCACTATATCCCTCGCTAAACTCAAACACTGTACACCCATCAACAGTGATGGCAACTCAATATTTGCCTTCGGCACAAACCTTTCAGCATTACTACCCACAAGCCATATGTCCTCACTTATACCCTCAAACCTCCCACCAAGTGGCTTCGCAAAACATAAAGGTTGAGGAGCTACCACCGTCACCACCACTACCACAACAAAAAGCCAATCAAAAAGAAGCTGCAAGCCCACTCTCAAGTTATGGACACATCTTGCCCATTTCTGGAGGATCATCGCTTGCTTTTGAGAACAAAAAGCAAAGGAAAAGCTATTTCCACCAAGTCAACAACATCTCTATTGACGTTCCGTACAAAAAGTCAGAATGGTCCCATATGCCCATCACCTTTACTGAGGAAGATCTCAAACTCCACAATTTCCCACACAATGATTGATGTCGATCGAAGCCAACATTGCTGGCTAGACAATCGGAAAGGTGTTAGTAGACACAGGGAGCTCTGCTGATATCATATTAGCCAAAACACTCAGAAACATGATAAACATCAACCCAGATAACCTGGAGCCGTCGGACACACCATTGGTGGGCTTCAGGGCAAAGCGCACGGCAACACTGGGAAAGATCTCATTACCAGTATCTTTTGGCGACACATCCAACGCCAGAACTGAGTACATCACTTTTGATGTTGTGGACATGGTCTTTGATTACAACGTCATCTTCGGAAGAGGAGTTATAAACACTTTTGACATCATCATAAGGCAATCTTTCCTTTGCATGAAGATGCCAGCTCTGAAAGGGGTAATCACTGTTTATGGCGATCAGAGAGAAGCCAGAAACATTGAAAGAGCCAAGACACCCGGACAACGAAATGTACATCTGCTAGAGGAGTCAGAGCCGTTCTACCCGGAAGAAAAGCCAAATATTGATAAAGATAGCAAAAAGATGCAAGAAGCTACAGAGACGAAGCAGGTGCAGCTGCAGCCTGACGTCTGAAAGAAAAGTGACCATCGGCTTAGATTTAGAGCCGGACGAAGAAGATAGGCTCATCGAATTCTTAAGGAATAACAAGGATGTGTTCGCTTGGTCAAGCAAAGATTTACCAGGTGTTGACAGAAGCATAATTGAGCATAAGTTGGCAATCAGTCCTGATATGAAGCCAAAAAAGCAAAAGCTGAGAAATATGTCAGAAGAAAAAGCTGATGCGGTGAAAGCCGAAGTGCAAAGGCTGCTAGATGCCAATGTCATTCGAGAAGTCAAATATCCAACATGGCTAGCGAACACTGTGCCAGTTCAGAAGAAGAATGGCAAATGGCGAATGTGCATTGATTTCACCGATCTCAACAAAGCTTGCCCAAAAGATGATTTCCCACTACCAAGAATCGACAAGATTGTTGATCAAGCAGCAGCAAGTGAAATGATGTCCTTACTAGATTGCTTTTCTGGCTACCACCAAATCTAGATGAAGAAAGAGGATGAAGAAAAGACAAGCTTCGTCACACCAGTTGGCACTTTCTGCTTCGTCAGAATGCCCGAGGGGCTTCGGAATGCAGGAACCACCTTCTGCCGAATGTCAAGCATAGTGTTCAAAGATGAACTGTTCAACACAATATTGGCATATGTTGATGACATCTTGGTCAAAAGTGCCAAAAGGCAAGATCACATATCAGATCTTGCAACCGCTTTCGCTCGCATGAGACAAGCTGGCCTCAAGCTAAACCCAGAGAAGTGTGTATTTGGAGTAACAAAAGGGAAAATCCTTGGCTGTCTGGTATCAGCTCACGAGATAGAAGCTAACCCAGACAAGATAAATGCAATCCTTGACATGGAAGAGCCAAAATGCATGAGAGACGTGCAGAAGCTGTCTGGCAGAATCGCCGCCCTCAACAGATTCATTGCAAAAGCAGCTGAGCGAAGCTTACCATTCTTTGCAACACTTCGAAACGCAGCTAAGTTTCAATGGGGGCCAGAGCAATCAGAAGCATTTCATGAGCTAAGGCAATACTTGATGCAGCTAACGAAGCTGGCAGTACCTGACCCAAAGGCACCACTGCTACTGTACATCGCAGTTTCACAATCAGCAGTGAGCGCGGCGCTTATTACAGAAAAGATGATAGAGGGCAGAAATATTCAACAGCCAGTATACTATGTGTCGGAGGCATTGGCTGCATCGAAGCTGTTTTACACAGAGATTGAGAAGATGATCTATGCAGTGATAATGGCTTCCAGAAAGCTCAGGCACTATTTCAAGGGCCGCAATATCAAAGTCCTTACAGATCAGCCACTAAAAGAGCTTTTGAACAACAAAGAGGCTTCCGTGAGAATACGCAAGTGGGCTGCGGAGCTTTCGGAGTATGTCGTGGACTTTGAAAGGAGAACAGCAATCAAATCACAAGTCTTAGCAGATTTCATAGCGGAGTGGATATCGCCTTCGCCACAAAATACTATCAGAGAAGAAAACTGGCTAATACACTGTGACGGTGCTTGGGGGGACAAAGGAGCTGGCATCGCGACAATTGTGCAATCGCCTTCGGGTGTGAAAATGAGATATGCAGCAAACCTGAGTTTTGCACAAGTAGCGACAGAACCACAAACAACGTCGCTGAGTACGAAGCTGTTTTACTTGGGCTCAGAAAAGCCAAGGCTTTGGGAGCTCAGAGGTTCACCATCAAAACAGATTCAAAGGTGATAGCAGACCACATCGAAAAGGAAAGCGTTGCAAAGCAACCAGAACTGATCAAATACTTGAGCACTGTGCGCTCAATGGAGAAAAAATTCAAAGGTTTTACTGTGGAGTACATTCCAAGAGCAAAAAATGAAGAAGCAGATGCATTGGCTAAAGCAGCTGCAAAGGGGGATAAGCTTCCACCTGACGTATTCTTTCAAACAATAACAACACCATCGATAAAGGACTCAGATGATCCACCGAAGCTGATCAATGCAATAAGCTCAGAGGATTGGCGATCCCCAATAATGGCTTATCTCCGGGGATACTATAAGCCAATCGATGAAGAAGACCTAAAAGCCATGCAGCAAAGGGCAAGATGCTATCAGATAATAGATGATGCCCTTTACAAGAAAGGAGTTATAGCTCCTTGGCTTCGTTGCATCTCTCACAACGAAGGAAAAGAGCTGATTCAAGAGATACATAGTGGCTTATGCGGAGCGCATTTCGGGGAAAGAGCTCTAGTTGGGAAGGCGATGAGGCAAGGATTCTATTGGCCCGCTATCATCATCGATGCAACAAACACAGTCAAGACATGCGACCAGTGTCAAAAATGTGCAACAAACAGAAAATCTCCTTTGGAGCAGTCACAGCTGATAACTCCAACATGGCCTTTGCAAAGATGGGGCATTGACCTAGTCGGCCCATTACCAATAGCCCAAGGAAATCTCAAGTATGCAATTGTAGCGGTTGAGTATTTCACCAAATGGATTGAAGCCAGACCACTGGCCAACATCACAGCAAAAACAGTGATCAAGTTCTTCTGGCAGCAAATTGTGTGCAGATTTGGGGTGCCAAGGGAGATAACAGTGGACAATGGGAAACAGTTTGACTGCGACGAATTCAGACAATACTGCATGTCAATTGGAACAAAGGCAAAATTTGCTTCGGTCTATCACCCGCAAACAAATGGAGTAGTTGAAAGAGCCAATGGTTTAATCTTTACAGCCATTAGGAAGTGCCTTGCAAATTGCGAGAAAAAAGGCAAGTGGGTAGAAGAGATGCCAAAGGTGATTTGGGCTCATAACACAACCACATCTAGGGCCACACAGTTCACTCCATTCAAACTGCTTTACGGTGAAGAAGCAGTATGCCCAGAGGAAATACTCCACAAAGGGCTTCGCACACAATATGAAGCTCCCAAAGACAGCGAAGCCATTGACAAAGATCTCATCGAGGTCTACAGGCTGCAAGCAGCCAAAAATATTTCAAAATACCAAGCTGAAACAAGGAAATGGCATGATAAGAAAGTAGTAAGGAAAGACATCAAGGTAGGGGACTAGGTACTAAGGAAAAACCCAAGCATGCCCGTTGGAAAGCTGCAACACAAATGGGAAGGCCCATTTCTGGTCGTCAAAAGCAACAGGCCCGGCTCATTTCGTTTAGGCGATGACGAAGGCAATGAGCTGCCGCATTCATGGAATGCAGACAGCTTACGCAGATACTATCTATGAATAAGATGTACAATGGCTTCGTGTTCTATAAACGAAGTCATTCAGTAGAACAACATTTTTTACTTTCTTTCCAAAAGCCCGTACTCTTTTCCTCACAAGGGGACCCTGACCAAGGGGTGAGGTTTTTAATGAGGCGGTGCTTAATGTAACTCGTCAAATCATATATGAACGAGGTATTCCCCAGAAAAGCTGCATCGAAAGCGACTGGCTTTGACCAAATCGCTGGTATTCGATAACTAAAATAGAACTGAATCGACCCTACCGAGAGTAAGGCCAATTTAGATCTAAGAAAAAGCTTACTCTGAAAAGGAGTAAAAGGGGCTTTGGGTCCAAAAACGCTTGCTCTAAACAGAGCAAAAGGGGCCTTGACTCCAGAATAACTATTTGAAACTAAGAACAGCTTCGGTTCACAGAATTACAAACGCATACAACATCCTTACAACTTGCTTATTCAAGCACAAGTAATAGGGGCTCCGGCCACCTATCAAAATTCTTTACATTTTCTCAAACACGTAATGAAAATAAACCGAGCAAACAACCCCTCAGTGTCACAAGTGTAAAACACTTGAATGAATAAAACCTCGCTTACATTCATTCACAATGAATAAAACCTCAGGCGTTTCTTTCACAACGAAGCCAAATCGAGCTTACATTCATTCAAATGTATCGAATCAACAATAACCAAGTAAATTACAGTGTTTTACAAAGAGATGCTTAAAACATCTCGAAAACATAGCCATCAAATTGCTGGCCAGATTTCCTAAATCTAGGAGCGTTGAACACATAAGCAAAATCGCGAACGTCATCACCTAAATCTACAGGCTCAGTCTTAATCGGAAGCAGGCGAGCAGCTTCGGCATTTCTCCTCCGAGCAAGATCTACACGAGGCGAACGTTGAATAATAAACGAGTTAAAGAAATCAAAAACGTCAAATTTGCAGTGACGAAAGAACTCGTGACAGAACTCCCAAAAATCATCAAGTCTTCGACTTGGATAGCGCCTTTGATATTGCTCCCATGCGAAGCCAGACACACACAAAGGGCCATCGCGCATAGTGAGTGGAACAAGTTCAAGAACAACTCCCTCGCCAGGGATCTGAGTATATACAAATGTTACTACACTTAGCATCATTTTAGCAAAAAATGTTCAATGGAAGCGGCTGTTCCAGCAAAGCTACACCTTCGGATCAGAATCACGCGTTTTGGCTTCAGCACCATCTCCCTCTTGAGTCTCTCCAGTAGCACCATGAGAGGATGAAGGGCCAGCAGTGGCAGCAGCAGCTTCGGCTTCGGCTCTCTGTTGATCCTCACGAGCGAGTGATTCTTTATACTGAGAAACAAAATAGTGACAAAAATTCTCAAAAAACAGCAAAGAACGAAAGCAAAGGGTTAAAGAAAGCGAACGAATTTAACCTTAGCAAGCCGGTCATAAGCCGTGCGGCGGGCACACTCCCGTCCAGTGGCAGACCAAAACTTCTTTAAGAAGGAGGCACAGGTTGCCAAAATGGCTTCGCTGAATAACTCCTTCTGGTCCGGATTTAGAGCCGAAGGAAACTGGAAACCTTTCTTCAAAAAGTTTTTGTAATGGGAGCATCCTTCACCGGAAAGCATCTTCAATGCATTGGTAATGCATGTCCGAGCGGCATAGTCCCCTACCTTGGACAAGACATCCGGTAGGGACTTGAATTCATCGTCGAGCCAATCAAACAGCTTTTCTAAGTTAAAATCTTGAGAAGGGAAGGGAAGGGGCTCCGCTCCATATTGCTTCAAGGTGGCTTCGTATTCACGATATATGCCAGAGCCGCAGCAGTAGATATCAGACTCCAATCTTTCCTTGTCAGATCTAAGATTGTCAACCTGGGTCCTGAGCCTGTCAGCTTCGGAGATAAGAGAGTTCTTCAAATCAACTGCAACAAGAAGCTCTTTTTTATACTTTTCAGCATCAGAGGAATACTTGTCCCTAGCAGCCTCGAGAGCCTTGATCTGATTCTTCATCTCGTGGGTCAAGGAGGTATCTTCGACTATTTTAGTACGAAGCCCCTCAATGGTCTCCACGTTGAGTGCACGTGCAGACTCAAGGGAAGCAACTTTCGCTTTTAGCAAAGCAGACTCTGATGTTGACGCTTCACGCTCGGCACGAAGCTGATCTTTCTCATTTTCTAAAGACTCTTTCAGCTTAAGGAAACTCTCGCGCTCCTTCCGCAAAATCTCCAATTCTGCACGCTCGTTCTCAACATCATTGAGACAAAGCGGAAGGCGGGCAAAGAGCTCCTGCATCGACAGCATAGACTAAAACAACAAAACAAAAGTCAGCAATAAAGCAGAAACAATCAATGCAAAGCAAAAGCAAAAGCAAATACCTGAATGTTCCCGCTGATGCTAGACACTGAGAGCATGTCCAAATCGAGTGACTTAACACGGGACTCAAATTCTGTTGAAACTGCAAAATTTCCCTCACAACGACGCAATGTCAATTGAAGCTAACATAGCTGGCTGGACAATTGGAAAAGTGTTAGTAGACACAGGTAGTTCAGCAGATATCATTTTAGCGAAGACATTGAGATCTATGACAAACATCAATCCAAATAACCTTGAACCATATGACACACCATTGGATGGCTTCGGGGGGAAGCGAACGAAGACATGGGAAAGGATAACATTGCCAGTATCTTTTGGCAACACATCCATTGCGAGAACATAGTACATCGCCTTCGATGTCGTTGACATGATCTTTGATTATAATGTTATCTTCAGCAGAGGAGTCATCAACACCTTCGTCATCAATTTAAGACAAGCCTTCTTGTGTATGAAAATGCCAGCATTAAAAGGAGTAATCACCATCTTCGGTGACCAAAAAGATGCCCGAAATATTGAATGGGCAACCACACCCGGGCAACGTAATGTACATTTGCTCGAAGACAGAGAGCCAATCTATCCTGAAGAAAAGCCAAACATTGACAAAAGTTGTAAAAAAAATGAAAGAGGCCACAGAAATGAAGCAGGTGCAGCTGCAACCTAATGTCTTCGAAAGGAAAGTAATCATTGGCTCGAACTTGGAAGAAGAAGAAGAGGAGAGACTCATTGAGTTTCTCAAAATAATAATGATGTCTTCAAATTGTCGAGCAAAGATTTACCTGGTGTAGATAGAGAGATAAGTGAACACAAACTCTCAATCAGTCCAGAAATATGACCGAAGAAACAAAAGCTCAGAAAGATGTCTGAAGAAAAAGTAAATGCAGTCAAAGCCAAAGTGCAAAGATTGCTCGATGCCAATGTTATTCGCGAGGTCAAGTATCCCAAATGGTTAGCAAACACTGTGCTGATGCAGAAGAAGAACGGCAAGTGGAGAATGTTTATTGACTTCACAGACCTCAACAAAGCATGCCCAAAGGATAATTTCCCATTGCCAAGAATTGACAAAATCATAGATCAAGCCGCAACAAGTGAGATGATGTCTTTGCTGGATTGTTTCTCGGGATACCATCAGATATTGATGAAAAAAGAGGACGAAGAAAAAACAAGCTTCATTACACTAGTCGGCACATTCTGCTTCGTCAGAATGCTTGAGGGGCTTCGCAATGCTGGTACCACCCTCTGCCGTATGTCCACTATGGTATTCAAAGAAGAATTGTTCAAAACTATACTGGCATATGTTGATGACATTTTGGTTAAAAGTGTCAAAACACTACTAGATTTTTGGTCTATTGCAAGAGGAAAAAAAACGTGGCAAAACGTGCCTATTGCAATGAAATCGTTGCAATAACTGGCAATTGCCACAAAACCATTCCGTGGGATGTCATGGCAAGTAGTCGCGTGGTATAAACTTTGGACCATATTTTTTCTCATTTGTTGCAATAGATGTAATTGCAACATAAGTGAAACGTTGCATTCGATAAGAGTTGCAATAGATGTGATTGCAACATAAGTCAAACTTTAGTACTGAATACAATAAATAAAAATGATTAGAAATATATGGATTTGATGGCATGAGGAAACAACAACTGGATGTCGTACTGAATACAATACCAGAATGGTGCAAATAGCTGAACAGGAAATCTCTAGAAGGCTTATAATTAAGACATGACTGCATACTCAAGTGGCCAGAACATATTAACATAGCAGCTTTGTTAGATCACAACATACATACAACATTTAAATGCCTTATCAAAATCAATAATTTTTTTGGTTTGCTTCAGCATGGAACTGCTAATAAAAATTAAGAGTGCTCAAAATTAAGATATGTCTCCAAGAAACAAAAGCTGACCAGCAAAAAGATTCCTATTCCCTCACATAATAGCAGAAAACTATTGATCAAAAAATGCACATTAACAAGATACTATAACCCTCGAGATTTTTGACAACATAAGAAAATAAAAGAAAAAAATTATAGCACATGGTGGATGCAGCATAAAGAAGGAAGTACAACTCGTATGGTAACAAGAAGCTACAATTGATAGGAAAGAAGAATCACATATATGGTCTATTAGCAAGGGTTACAAGACTACTCCCAATATTACTAAAAAACTAAACAATCATATGAAGCAGGAAGACTATTGACTAGGGTTTAGAGAAACAATTTAATCAACACAATACCATGATGTGCCTCCAAGTTTCTGAACTATGCAGTAATCAACAATTTTAATCAACACAATTGCAAGTAGCAGCAACTATCTCTCTGTTGGACAGTACTGAATACAGCATGGTGCCATTTGATCATATCTCAGATTTGGCAATTGCCTTTGCAAGAATGAGGGAAGCTGGGCTCAAGATTAGTCTTAAACATGTGTCTTTGGGGTGACCAAGGATACTGGGATGTCTAGTATCGGCAAATGAGATCTAAGCCAATCCTAACAAGATCAACGCAATACTCAATATGGAGGAGCCAAAGTGCATAAGGGACATGCAGAAATTATCAGGAAGAATTGCAGCATTAAACAGATTCATTGCAAAAGTAGCCGAACGAAGCATGCCCTTCTTCGCAACACTCAGAAATGCAACAAAGATTGAATGGGGAGAAGAACAATCCAATGCATTTCAAGAGCTAAAACAATACTTAACACAATTGACAAAGCTAAAGATACCTGATCCGTAGACATCATTTCTATTATATGTCGCAGCTTCGCAATCAGCTGTAAGCGCAGCATTGATAGCTGAGAAAGAAGTGGGAAAACAGAAGATGCAACACCCAGTATACTATGTATCAGAGGCATTGGCCAGGTCGATGTTGTTTTATTCAGCAATCAAGAAAATAATCTACGCAATGGTGATGGCCTCTAGGAAGCTAAAGCATTATTTTGAAGGGCACAACATTAGAGTACTGACTGATCAACCAATAAATGAGCTGCTCAACAACAAAGAAACTTCGGTAAGACTGTGCAAATGGGCAACAAAGTTATATGAATATGTGGTAGATTTTGTGCGAATAACTGCCATAAAATCACAAGTCCTAATTTACTTCATCATAGAATGGACATCTCCTTCGGCAAAAAGATCAAACATAGAGGAATGCTGGCTGATACATTGTGACGGTGCTTGGGGGGGAGGGGGGCAGAGGAGCATGAATTGCAGCGATCGTAACATCGCCTTCGAGTGCAAAAATGAGATATGTAGTGAACCTAGAGTTCTTTAAGAATAGTGACAGAAGCACAAACAATGTCATGGAATACAAAGCCATCTTATTAGGGCTGAGAAAAGCAAAGGCGCTGGGTGCACAGAGATTCATAGTAAAAATAGACTCGAAGGTAGTGGCTGACCACATCAAAAAAGAAAGCACTGCAAAGCAGCCAAAATTGATCAAGTACTTGAGCACAGTAAGGTTGATGGAGAAAAAAGTTCAAGGGATTCACAGTTGAATACATCCCAAGAGCTAGAAATGACAAAGCCGAAGCACTAGCCAAAGCAACTGCAAGGGGGGATAAGTTACCGGCAGATGTGTTCTTCCAAACAATCACAACACCTTCGATCAAAGATCACGATGAACAACCTAGAATGATTAATGCAATAGATTCAGAGGATTGGCGATCCCCAATAATGGCTTACCTTCGCGGATATTATGAGCCAGATGATGAAAATGATCTCAAATGCATGCAACAAAGGGCCAGATCTTACCAGATCATTGATGATATTGTAACACCCTAAAAATAGGCCTTAATAATAATTAGGAATTACTTTATTTAATTATAGATTTGATCATTGTCATATAGGAGTTTATATAATTTATGCCAAATTTAAAAGCAAATATAAGATTAGAATCATGTATGTGCACTCATGCCGATGCATATTTTTGTTTGCTAGCAATTCATTTGATGGGTTTTGAATTTGTATTTGAAATCCTCACTGAATTTGCTTTGGAATGAGTGCTTATTTGCTTTTTGCATTTAAGTCAAGATTTGGCCCCACAACTTTTGGCCAGTCTGCTTTTGCTACCTTAACTTTTCGGCCTGACCCGCTTTGCCTCCCACCTTCCTCCCCTCTCCCCGTGGCCCGCTCCGCTCCCGGCCCACTTCGGCCTAGCCGCCCGCATCGCCTTCTACCTCCGCCTTCCCTCCTGGAAAGCGCCCCGGCGTCCAAGTGCCTCCGCCCGAGCCACTGGCAGGTGGGGCCCACCTGCCAGGGTCATCCCCGACCTCTGCCCGAACCACCGTGCGCGATTCGCGCGGGCCGTTCCCGCATCCGCCACGGACTCTCGCGTGCTTATCCGCCCACGACCCGGTCCTATAAAACCACCCCGAGCCCCCTCGATCTCCTGTTTCTGCGCTCACCGACCGCCACCGCCATTGCCGAGGTGAGCTCCGCCGCCAAGCCGCTCGCCGTCAAACTGTTCTGCGAGCTCACCTCGACCCTCCGCTCACTCTCATAGAAGCTTACGCCGCTGATTGCCGTCATCTAGGAGCCGTTGCCGAGCCCCGAGGATCCTCGACGCCGAGCGCCACGTCCACCCCTCATCGACATCCGCCGTCCTCGTCGCCCGTCCGACCTTCCAGACCCATTAGTAAGCTTCACCGCGAGCTTCTCGTTCTCCCCGTCAAAACCGAATCGCAAACCGAGGCCCCTAGCGCCCTAATCGCCCACGCCGGTGATGCGCCGCCGCTCGCCGCTGGCCAAAACCACCGCCCACTCAAACCCTAGCCGTCGGATCTAATCTGAACAGTTGGATCTCGCTGTACCCCTTCGCCCCCTTAACCGGTCCACCGTGGACCAGTGGACGCGGTCCACGGTGTGGTCCACGGCTTGCGTGGCAAGCCACATCAGCGCCGGCAGCTGCGTCAGCAGCCACGCATGCGCCACATCAGCCCCGCCGCAGCGTCGCTGCCACTTTTGCACTTAGGCCCCTCAGCTTCTCGCAAATCAACCCGTCATCCTAACTAGTTCAAAAGTAATTACGCTTAAGTCCTTTTTCTTCTGTTTTAATCCCTGAGCTTTTAAATAATAGGACCGGCCATCCTAGGATGTAATTTTTATGTGTTAGACCCTTTGGTTTTTACGCATAATTATGTTTAGGTCCTTGGTTTCTTGCAGATAAGCCCCTGGAACTTCGGTTTCTTTGCAAGCAAGCCCCTAGACCTTGTTTCAGCCATAGAAAATACGTTTTAACTCTGATTTAAGTGATTCTTTCGCTCATGTGTTCGTTATAATGTGTAGAATAGTTTTATTAGCTTTTTAGCCTCTGTTTGTATTGTTTGGTGCACTGTTCTAATTTATTTCCTTTGATATGCATGTACTAGCTTGTCTGGAATGTGAGCTGTTTGAGACATCTGTTGACCAGCACTCCGAAGAGCAAGAGCAGCAGCAACAGTACCTAGAGGAAGGCAAGTATAACACGAGAAATTCCTTGCAACCTATACACCTTTAATATTCTTTTACATTCATGCATGAGTTTAAGTAATATAAGGACATACCTAGTTGCTTATACCTTGATTACCTTGTTCAACTTCGGTTTATGCATTTCTTGGGTAGAAAAATGCTAGGCTATGCAACTTGAGCACACTGGACCAATGACATGATGATACTTGTTTAATGTTGATTAATGATATATGGAATGAATGGTAAAACTTGCTTTTTTGCAACATGGTTTAGGGAGCTAGAACATGTGATGTGTGTTTTGTTCTAGGTGTCTCTCCTTAAGGTCCGGTTCTTAAAGTGGCAACCTAGGAAAACAGTACAACCATGAGAACTACATGGCTCTGGTCTTGACTAAGTAAAATGCACAACTCTAACTAGCTGGGGGTTACATAAAGGTGTTACGGGGAAACCACGGTTTAAGTATGAGCTTGATCTGCTTGGGGACGGACTCACATTGCACCCTGATGTCCGTTTGCATTGTTCATGTTGCGCGCTGAATGCCATCAACCCACTAGTTGATCCCGGGGTTGGGTTCATGTGTCCATATTGAAACCTCAGCGGCCCTTAGCTTTTTAGAGGGACTTTTGAAAAGTCTCGTAGTGAAACCCAGCCGCACACCTAAGGAAGTGTGATATGGGTCTGATCCTCCCGGGAATCATGGGAATCACGACTAGTGGGGAAAGTGTACAACCTTTACTGAGTGAAAACTGATATATCAGCCGTGCTCACAAATACGAGTGGCCTGGATCCTTTTTGATTAGTGGTTATTTACCCTGGTGATGATGGCCAATGATGGAACGATGATGAATATGATGATACTTCTCTATATATAAAACTTGTCTTATAACTGGGATTTCCTATACATTGATGTTAAATTAAACAACTAAAAGTGCTTACCACAGTTAAACCATGTCTAGCCCTTTGAGCCTTCATACCTCGTGTTATATTTGTTAAGTAAAGTTGGTTATTTACACTTGCATTATTCAACAAAATCTCGGATGGGTAATCAGATGAACCAGAGGGTGTTGTGGAGTTCCCTGAAGATTTCCCTGACTTCTAGGCAGCTGTTCACCAGTCGGTGTCCTTGTGGAGTTAATGGCGCCAAGAGAGCTTTTATTCGTTCGTACTGCGTAAACTTGGAATAAAGACTTGAGTCTTATTGTAATAATTCTGAGATGCTATTCTTTTGTAATCGAGCACTGGTTTTACTTTGATATGCTGTTATTCTAAGGCTATATGTGTGTTTTGGACTTCCTGGGTACACATATAGTAGCGTTTGGGTTTCTTCGTAAATCCGGTTGTGACAGATTGGTATCAAAGCCGTGTTGATTGTAGGACATGCTGCCTAGACAGAATGGTCGTTTAGAGTCTTCTATTATGCTTGTATTTATTCAGTTTAAGGTTTATTCTTGATTATTTCATTTTATTCATATTATTATTCCTCATTCCCATCTTACTTTTAGACTTTTGTTTCACTTTGTATTATTTTATATAAACTTTTATTCTTATTATTCTATCTCACTCTATTGCAAAAGTTTAATTTGTTCCTTGTTCTCTTTCTTCAGTACATGGCTCGTACTAAGGTCACTCCACGCAATTGTGTTGGAGAGTTCTTGCCTCCCAGAGTTGTTGAGCACGCCGTGCAGTTTTTCAACCCTGACCCAGTCTGGGGGAATGGAGCTGCCACCAGTCTAGGTGCCACCAGTTGAGGAAGTTGAAGAGGATGCCGAGATGGTCAAGATCTATGATGAGGAGGAGGGACAGTTTGTGCCCGTCGCCCCGCCAGAAGAGCCACCTGCGCCAGTCAAGCAGGAGGATGTCGTTGCAGGAGGAGGCCCAGAGGGCGCCGCCGCAGGAGGAGACCCAGAGGACCCCGAAGCCGGTGGTGATGATTCAGATGGAGATGGGTCTGAATCTAGTGACAACAACTCTGAAGATGGTGGAGATGACTCTTAGGGCTCTAAGGATGAAGGAGACGGCCACCAATGTCCAGCTGCAGGATGGAAGGTGGTGGAGAGTACTCGTGATGGAGGCGACTGTTACTTCCACTATCGTCTGCTTCGCCTACTTCGCCGCCACTATGTATATGGCAGAGTCAGCATGGACTACCGCAGTGAGTGGTGGACTCACCACCGCTACACTGCCAACTGGAAGACTATGGCATACTGAAAGGACCTTGATGTCACCTAGAGGGGGGTGAATAGGCGAATCTGCAGTTTACAAAAACTAATTCCAACTGTCAGCACCAAAACCGGTATTACCGGTTTCCCAAACCGGTAAAACCGGTTCCTGCACAGATTGCACTAACAAGTATATTTCCCCTCTACGAATTCTAGCACAAACCACAAATGGTGTGAAGCTTCCAGGGATGTTTCCAAGTGTTCCAATGGAGCCCCTGCACACAGCTCAACACACCAAAGTAGATCGAAGCGGAAGCACAAATAATATGCTAGAAATGACAATATGAGGAAAGAGCTCAAACCAAGAGGCAAAGAGATTTTTCTCCCGAAGTTCGGATTCACCGCTCGCACCAAGCAGCCACCAAGGCACGGTGAATCCTACTCTCCATTGAGGAAGCTTATACGACCACACAAGGTCAAGCTATCTCCTCCTTCCACTAAGTGACCTCTTTCCTTGTGGAGGCGAGGTGAAACCTTCACAAACGATCCCGTGGCTCACCACACACTTCGGTAGCTCACCGGGCAACGCCTAGCTGTCTAGGAGGAAGAACCTCCAAGAGTAACAAATGCTTCAACGATTGCTTGACGAAACCACAAGTGCTCAAGGATTAGGATTGCTCTCCAATGCTCACACACAAGTCACTCTCTCAACCCAACTCAAGAATCTCACAAGGATTGCTCAAATCTCACAAAGAGAGGTTGGGGAGAGCTCAGCTGGCCTCAGGAATGTGTTAGGGACGCAAAAGAACCAGCAGCCCCTTCAAGAGGAGCTCATGGGTATAAATACCCATCCCTCCAAAAACAAGCCGTTTTTCTGTCAGAGAAAACCGGTTCCACCGGTTGCCAAAACCGGTTTCACCGGATTTCAAACCAACTAGCCGTTAGACGCTCGAGGCCACCAAAAACGGTTTAACCGGTTCCCAAAATCGGTTCCACCAGTTTTGCCAGGGAACCCACACTACGTTAGAAACTCTCATGGTTAGACTCACATGGGTTCACTTGAGCACTTTTGGAGATTGTCATTCAACCAATGTTGCATCCCTCTTGATAGTACGGCATACCTATACTCAAGACATAAAATGAATCATAAATCAATCACTTGAGCTTGTATGTCAACAATCATGCCAATACTTGATCAATCACTTCTTTGAGGGCTTTCAACATTGTATCTTCAACTGAGCATATCCACCTTGAGCTAGTGACTTAGGATTTTCCATAACTTATATTTGAGTTCACTTTAATCCTTAGGCCACTCTCTTCATCAACCATAACATATATGCATTGCATTGCTTCTCTTGACAAGACTTGGATATGATACTTCGAAACCCCCCGGATACTAGATACTTTACCTTAGCAATTCGCACATGGTCATAAGTCGTCACTTAACCAAAGCTTGCTTAGTCCCTCGCTCTAGTCATCTCGATTTGTTTCTTCACCACTTACCCTTGCATCATCAATTTAGCTTTGCTTTGCCATTGAATGAATTCCATTTGAAAGATTCTTCAAATGCTTGTTCTTGATTGATAAAGAATATCCCATGAATTGCAAGCTTCCAATTAAGACCAATATATGACATATATGCTCATGTCATTTTATCATACACACATGAAGCCTTGCAATATCCAATCTTATGTATTCTTCTTCTTTTCTCAGCTGATCCATAAATCTCTATCTTCATTATAGTGATAATGTCTCATGTCTTGTCCAAAGAGCATCCATGACATGAGACCAATAATGTTCCAAACAATCTTCATTGAAATTAACATCCCAATATTTAATGACAGTCCTTCTTAAGCAATTAGAGACCACATATCATGCATAGACCCATGTCTCCATCACAAACATCAAAGACTTGCCACTAATCAATCTAGAAATCATGGGATCATACTTGCTTGCTTTGATTAACCACAAATATATCATGAGCACATTGATTGTAAATGAATTATAAGAATAGATCCCTGCTCATGCACTTAAACAAACAAGTTAGTCCTTTAATCGCTTTGTCACTCAATTCACCAAAATCCACTTGAGGGCCTAGATGCACTTTCACATACATTCGAGTGTCTGCTCGGATACGCGGTGCCGCCAGGACAGAGTCAGAGCATCCAGCACTGGCTCCTAGAGAGACTCAGGAGGCTGGCATCAGTGACGCAGCTTGCCGGGCACTCTATGCCTACCATGGACTCTACTATAGCCTTGTCCGTGACGGAGCAAAGCACTACATCCCACGTGTACCCCGTGGGGGATCGCCAACCCAGCTGGACAGCAGAATGCAAGATTCGTGGAGACCGTGGGCTTTGCTGCGACCATCAACACAGAGTTCGACTCACTACTGGATGAGCACTCCGGGATATGGGAAGAGCTAGAAGCAGCAAGGCTCAGGATTGCAGAGCTGGAGTGCCCACACTTCTACCCAGCGATGGAGGAGCTAGAATATATATGGGAAGCACCGCCACACAAAGAGGAGTCGCTATGGGACTGCTGCTAGTCGCACCACTATAGATGAGAACTATGATACCCGGAGTTGTAATAAGAATGCTTAGTATTGCGAGTTTGAGTCGTTTGGAGTCTTAGTATTTGAACAGTATTAGTGCGTGCTTGCTTTATTATTCTTGTGAACTTGTGTGATTTGGATCTTTGTAATGAGTGTGATGCATGTGAGCCTATTGTTCACAAACATCAAGAATATTGGTTTAAGGTCTTAAGGAGCTAATGAATAAATAGTTGGGTTCTACAATCTATCTGTCTCATTGCTTTGCCTCTATATCTTTTATCTATTCTCTATCTACTATAATTATCTCATTCTGCCTCTACCTTATTACTCATGCTCAGTCAGAATGGACTCACAGTATGGAGTTGATAGTAACAGTGGTATATGTTTGTAACAGATGGTGAATAACAGAAGGAATGCTCGTGGGGGTCAGGCCAACCAGGACCTGCCGCCACCTCCACTACCTATTGACCAACTGCTGGCGAACCAGAACCAGCTGTTGCAGCAGATGGCCAAGGCATTCATAGCAGTGCAGCAGAACCTGTAGAATCAACCGCCTCCCCAACACCAGTCGCAAGTCAGAGACCGACGTGGGGAGTTCATGAAAGGACGCCCACCTACCTTCACTCACGCCAGTGAGCCACTGCAAGCTGAAGACTGGTTCAAGGCCAAGAGCCGTCAGCTGGATATAGCTCAATGCAGCAATAGGGAGAAGGTGCTCTATGGATCCGGACAGCTACAAGGGGCTACTCTGGATTGGTGGGACTCGTACTTGTACTCTCACCAGGACCCTGACCACATCACTTGGGCAGAGTTCAGCGAGAAATTTCGCGCCCATCACATCACAGAGGGTATCGTGACCTTGAAGCAAGAGGAGTTCTTGTCCTTGAAGCAAGGATCGATGACTGTCACCGCTTACCGTCAAGTTCATCGAATTGTTGCACTACGCTCCTGTTAATGTGGCATACGACAAGAAGATGCAGAGGCAATTCCTTCGACGATTGAATGATGGCCTCCAGTACCAGCTGCTCACTCACTCCTTCGACAACTTTCACAAGCTAGTCGACAGCACCGTGATGCTAGATGTTGGTATTTCTTACGGTCGCAGATAAATCTGCAAGCACACGGATACCTTTGTAGCTTTCACCCGGAAGTATTCAGGGTATCGAATCCACAGGGAACGAGAGAGCACTGTCGAATCACTAAAGTTGACCGGATCAATCAAGTTTATGCTTGGGAGATTACTTTGCCCTTGGAATTTCTGGGCAAGAGATAGGAATGGCAAATGTAGCAATCCCAAGCGTGTAATGAAGGCTCCCATGAGATACTTCTCCTTGGAGAAGCTTTTCTAGTGGGCGGCCTATGAGAAGATCAAAATTGAGGATATCAAAGATGAGGAAGTCTAAGTTTATCTCGATTTTGTCTAACGTGATTGCCACGTTACTAGCAATCCCTCGACATTGAATGACGTGTCCAAAGGGACAACTTTTGAGAAGCTTGTCGGATGGCCTTAGTGGAACATTTCCTAAGAGATTATGTGCAATGTGCCATGACATGATGTTAACCTCCATACTAGGGTTGAAATGGGCTTCTACGACAGTTCCCCTTATATAACATGGAAGGATTATGGAAGGTGAAGTATTCCAAATTGCTTTGGAAAAGTGCCTCACTCCATCCGACCATTCCTCCTTTATGGCTTTCACGAGAAATGTTTCGTTGGGAGGATCAGGAGGATGAGAAAGAGGGAGTGTCGAAGCCTTCTTGTGCCAAGAGTAATCCGAGGTGTCTTCATGGTTTTCATATATATTATCCTTGAATTCAAAGGGTAATCCGAAAGGCTGAGTTTCCTTTGCATTAACGGATGGTGTCTCAGGAGCTGGATCTGGACTGGGCAAGGCTACGGGTAAGGTAGGGGTTACTTGGATGTCTTCTTCCTCAGTTTCATCCATAGCAGTGGGAGAGTGCTCTCGAATCTTCTCCAGGACCTCTCTCGCTCTAACCGGTGTTGCATGTAGGAATTATGCTCTGGCGGCTATATCAACGAATCGGGCAGCTTTGCTAGTCAAACCGGACTGAAAATGTTGCATAAGCATCAAGTCCGGAAAGCCTAAATCCATGCTAGTAAGGCACAAATCCTAGAATCGTTCCCATGCTGCCGCGATTGTTTCCTTCTCTTTTTGTTGGAAGTTAATGATTTTCTTTCGAAGGGCACAAATATGATGAACGGGGAAGTACTCCAGACAAAACATGTCTCGTAACTTTTCCCATTCACCATTTGTTAGCCCAACGGTATGGTCATACCTCTTCCTTGCCCTCTCTTTGAGAGAGAACAGGAAGAGCTTCCATCTAATCGTTGCTTGCGTCATGCCTGATATGACCAGACAAGAGCACAGTAACTAGAATTCGTGCAAGTGATGGCATGGGTTTTCATCATCACGTCCTGAGAAGGAAGTCTCTTGGACCATAGCTATGAAAGCAGGGCGAAGCTCATAGCTATCTGTTTGTATAGGATTTGACGAGGGATACAGCTCCAATAATTCGCCCTCATGGATTTGGGTGAAGTCCATGGGTAAAATAATAAAATAAAAGAATATATAAAATAAAAGATAAACAGACAAATGTAGTTCTTAGATAACACATCCACCGTTCCCCGGCAACGGCGCCAGAAAGCTTGTTGGTATTTCTTACGGTCACAGATAAATCAGCAAGCGCACGGATACTATTGTAGCTTTCACCCAGAAGTATTCATGGTATCGAATCCACAGGGAACGAGAGAGCACTGTCAAATCACTAAAGTTGATCGGATCGATCAAGTGTATATGAAGGCTGGGTAGAGAGGATAACTTAGCACTAAGCTGGGAATATAGCGAAGGGAGTTCTCCTATGCTTGCTTTGGGCATCGAGGTATCCTAGGCCTCTAGGAAATTGTTGGCATACAGCTCTACACCATACCCGTACGTGGAGGATTACAAAGGATGGAAAGGGTTGTCACGACCTATCGTCAACCTCTACTAATCCGTGGGGCTATGAGGCAAACGAAGGTAGTCGATAACCTAAGCACCATGCTTAAGATATATTGATATGAAACCGCTAGGGTTTGTGGCCGATCTTTCGATGAGAGGTGTGAGATAACTCGATTGGTAGATGGAGATGACGTTCACGGCCCGACTACAGCCTTCCAAGACCGCGCCTTAGCGACCGATACACCACTTCCAAAAGCTATCACGATCTTGTGGAGCGCGACAACCAGCCACTAGGGCTCCCGTCCTGCAAGCAATCGAAGAACTAGCAAGAACGAGGAAACAAGCACTGAAATTGCAAGATAAAATTGAAGGTTTCAAACTGAATCTTAATAAGAGTGGGGTTCCGAAGACAAGGAGACGGGCGACTGGATCAGCACGCGCGCCTACAAGCAAGTAGCGATGGCTAAACTTGATCTAAACAAAACCCAAGTGTTCCTGGTGACGGCTACGGGATATATGACGTGAGGAGGACGACCAAAGGAGAGTTTGGGTCGTGCTCCAACCCTAGGACGTGTCCCTACTGGACTCTAAACAATACAAGCCCATTGGGCTAACTTAAGGTGGCGCAGCACCCTTGACAGAACGACCTCTCGGTATCTTTTGGGCCATTGACGTCGCTTCTGGACAGATATGTGTATGACACCAGAACCATATGAACGTAGACTTGATCAGCTTTCCAACAAGTCCAGAACCATCCCAATCCGACTCCGTATGTAACCGTGGCGACCGTCACGAGTTGGAGGTGTGCTGCAGTCCGAATCCAGCCTACGCGATTCCTTTTCCCTTTTGGTCTTCTCCTTGATTCCTAATCAAAACAAGAGTGCACGTGTCTCCAAGATCTAAACAGGATGGACAAGAGCTCAAGAAGGACCTCACTTGATGATTAAGTTTTCGAGCATGAGCACGAGTAATAGGACCAGCAGGTGTCGGCGTGGACGGCGTGGACGTATGATTGGTGTTGATGTCCTCATCATCCTCCCTTTCTTGAATTTGAGTCGTCCTCGACTCAAGCTCATCTTCCTCACCCAAATAAGGCTTCAAATCTGCAATATTAAATGTGGGACTAACCCCAAAATCTGCAGGAAGATCAAGCTTATATGCATTCTCATTAACACGTTCCAGCACTTTAAACGGGCCATCAGCTCTAGGCATCAGTTTCGATTTTCTTAATTCAGGAAACCTATCCTTTCGCAAATGCAACCAAACCAAATCTCCAGGTTCAAGAATCAATTCCCTTCTACCTTTATCCCCAGCAAATTTGTACTTAGCATTCATGCGCTCTATGTTTGCTTTAGTGGTTTCATGCAGTTTCAGCATCAATTCAGCACGTTGCTTAGCATCAAAATTCAACTTTTCAGAACTAGGCAATGGCATTAAATCAATGGGAGCACGTGGTAACAACCCATAAACAATCTCGAATGGGCACATCTTTGTAGTAGAATGCAGCGAACGGTTATAAGCAAATTCAATATGAGGCAAACAATCTTCCCACATCTTAATATTCTTCTTTAAAACAGCCCTTAACATAGTAGACAAAGTTCTATTGACAACCTCAGTTTGTCCATCAGTTTGGGGGTGACAAGTGGTGGAAAATAAAAGCTTAGTTCCCAATTTAGCCCATAAAGTTCTCCAAAAATGGCTTAGAAATTTAGCATCACGATCAGAAACAATTGTATTTGGCACACCATGCAAGCGAACAACTTCTCGAAAGAACAAATCAGCAATATGTGTAGCATCATCAGTTTTATGACATGGTATGAAATGTGCCATTTTAGAGAATCTATCCACAACCACGAAAACACTATCTCGCCCTTTCCTAGTCCGTGGCAATCCCAACACAAAATCCATAGAAATATCCTCCCAAGGAGCACTAGGGACAGGGAGAGGCAAATACAAACCGTTTGGATTTAACCGTGACTTCGCCTTTTGACATGTTGTGCAGCGGGCAACAAATCTCTCCACATCTCGTCGCATCTTTGGCCAAAAGAAATGACCAGCAAGAATGTCCTCCGTCTTCTTCACTCCAAAATGTCCCATCAAGCCACCTCCATGCGCTTCCTGCAACAACAACAAGCGAACGGAGCTAGCTGGAATGCATAGCTTGTTAGCTCTAAACACAAACCCATCATTGATGATGAATTTGTTCCACGATTTCCCATCTTTACAATGCAGCAACACATCTTTAAAATCAGCATCATGCGCATATTGGTCTTTAATAGTATCTAACCCAAAGATCTTGTAATCAAGTTGATTCAGCAAAGTATATCTCCTAGACAATGCATCCGCAATGATATTATCCTTCCCTTTCTTGTGTTTAATAACATAAGGAAAAGATTCAATGAATTCAACCCACTTTGCATGTCTACGATTCAATTTTCCTTGACTACGAATATGTTTCAATGATTCATGATCAGAATGTATAACAAATTCTTTGGGCCACAAATAATGCTGCCATGTTTCTAGCGTCCGAACAAGAGCATATAATTCCTTATCATATGTAGAATAATTCAGTAGAGGCCCGCTCAATTTCTCACTAAAATATGCAACAGGTTTGCCTTCTTGTAACAAAACACCACCCAATCCAATTCCACTAGCATCACATTCAAGTTCGAAAGTCTTATTAAAATCTGGAAGTTGGAGCAGAGGTGCATGTGTTAACTTATCTTTTAGCATGTGGAAAGAATGCTCTTGTGCTTTTCCCCATGAAAAGGGCACTCCCTTTTTGGTAAGCTCATTCAACGGTGCAGCAATGGTGCTGAAGTCCTTCACAAAACGGCGATAGAAACCAGCAAGTCCTAGGAAACTTCGCACTTGTGTGACCGTCGTGGGTACAGGCCATCCTTGTATAGCTTCCACCTTGGCTTTATCAACCTCAATTCCCTGTGGAGTGACAACATAGCCAAGAAACGATACTCGATCGGTGCAAAAGGTGCACTTCTCAAGGTTACCAAACAAACGTGCATCACGTAGAGCATTGAAAACAGCACGTAAGTGATCAAGATGTTCATCCATGGATTTGCTGTAAATCAGTATATCATCAAAATAGACTACAACAAATTTCCCAATGAAAGCACGCAAAACCTCGTTCATTAATCTCATGAAAGTACTAGGTGCATTAGTTAACCCAAAAGGCATGACTAACCACTCATATAAACCGAACTTAGTTTTGAAAGCAGTTTTCCATTCATCTCCCAATTTCATACGAATCTGGTGGTATCCACTACGCAAATCAACTTTTGAAAACACCACAGCACCACTCAATTCATCAAGCATATCATCTAATCGTGGAATAGGGTGTCGATATCGAATGGTGATATTATTAATAGCCCTACAATCAACACACATACGCCATGTTCCATCTTTCTTAGGCACTAAAATAACTGGAACAGCACAAGGACTAAGAGACTCACGCACATAACCTTTGTCTAGTAGTTCTCGCACTTGTCGCTGAATCTCCTTTGTTTCTTCCGGATTTGTCCGATAAGGCGCACGGTTCGGCAAAGAGGCACCAGGAATAAGATCAATTTGGTGCTCAATCCCGCGGATTGGTGGCAGCCCCCCTGGTATCTGGCTTGGAAAGACATCAGAGTACTCCTGCAAAATGTTAGCAACAACAGGGGACAAAGAACGCTGCATATCCTCAATTGAAATCAAAGCATCCTTGCATACCAAAGCATAAGCAACAGAGGTGGATGTATTGAACTCATTAATATCAGATTTCGTAGCAAGCATACAACGTCCTTTCAGTTTTATCTCATCTTTGTCATCAACAACAGATTGGTCATTTTTATTGCTCTCAATCTTTGCTTTAGCAGCCCTAGCAACATTGGTTTGCATAATAGCTTCAGGAGACATAGGGTGCAACACAATTTTTCGATCATGGTATAGAAAAGAATATTGATTTGATCTACCATGATGCATTGAATCCCTATCAAATTGCCAAGGTCTACCTAGCAGAATATTGCAAGCTTCCATAGGAACAACATCACATTCAACAATATCTTTGTATGAACCGATGGCAAAATTGATTCGCACAAGTCTAGTTACCTTTGCCTTACCACTGTTGTTCAACCATTGGATGTAGTAGGGATGCGGATGTGGTTTGGTGGTGAGGGCAAGCTTCTGTACCATGTCGCTGCTTGCCAAGTTGTTGCAGCTACCACCATCAATGATCATGTGGCACGAACGCTCCTTGATGACACACTTGGTTTGAAACAAAGTGTGTCGCTGATTTTGTTCTGCCTTCTCCATTTGTGCACTAAGCACCCGTTGTACGATCAAACTCTCATAGTGCCCCGCATCATCTGCATTAATATGTTCCTCTATGTGTTCCTCACTACCTGCATGGTCAGCCGCAAGCAATGCAAGTGTATCTTCATCAAAATCACTAGCAGATGAACACTCACCATCATCTTTGACAATCATAACACGCATGTTTGGACAGTCACGCATCACATGTCCATATCCCTTGCACCGGTGACATTGTATGTTGCTGGTTCTACCGGTAGATGCCACGGATGAAGTACTCGCAGCCGGCTTTTGCGTTGTCTTCACACTTGAATTGGCGGGGGCAGCTCGCATGTTCTCACTGGATGATAGTGCAGGAGTACGTGAAGACGGAGTTGTGGTCGTGCGCTGCTGCCATGAACTAGCTTTCCCTGCAGAAACATTAGTCCTTGCGCTAGC
>CM014277.1:40047709-40072602 GCA_004135705.1 Alloteropsis semialata
GACACACTTGGTTTGAAACAAAGTGTGTCGCTGATTTTGTTCTGCCTTCTCCATTTGTGCACTAAGCACCCGTTGTACGATCAAACTCTCATAGTGCCCCGCATCATCTGCATTAATATGTTCCTCTATGTGTTCCTCACTACCTGCATGGTCAGCCGCAAGCAATGCAAGTGTATCTTCATCAAAATCACTAGCAGATGAACACTCACCATCATCTTTGACAATCATAACACGCTTGTTTGGACAGTCACGCATCACATGTCCATATCCCTTGCACCGGTGACATTGTATGTTGCTGGTTCTACCGGTAGATGCCACGGATGAAGTACTCGCAGCCGGCTTTTGCGTTGTCTTCACACTTGAATTGGCGGGGGCAGCTCGCATGTTCTCACTGGATGATAGTGCAGGAGTACGTGAAGACGGAGTTGTGGTCGTGCGCTGCTGCCATGAACTAGCTTTCCCTGCAGAAACATTAGTCCTTGCGCTAGCACGTCGTCCCTGCACTTCTCTTTCAGCTTTACAAGCAAGATGAAACAGTTTGGTTACGGTATTGTATTCTTTGTAAGCGAGGATATCCTGAATTTCCCGATTTAACCCGCCTAAAAATCTAGCCATAGCAGGTTCCTCTTCCTCCTCTAATTTACAACGCAACATACCCGTTTGTAATTCCTGATAGTATTCTTCTACGCTTTTAGCACCTTGTTTCAATTGCTGCAACTTATTTATCTTATCACGGGCATAGTAAGATGGAACAAACCTAGCTCTCATGGCTCGTTTTAGCGCATCCCAAGTTTTAGGTATGTTATTAGGATTTTTCTTGGCATATTCTATCCACCAAACAGAAGCAAAATCTGTAAACTCGCTAGTAGCAGCCCTAACACGTGTAGCCTCAGGAAATTCATGGCATGCAAACTTTTGATCAACAGCAATCTCCCATGTAATGTATGCATCAGGGTCATATTTACCATCAAAAGGAGGTATTTTAAATTTGATCTTGCTGAAAGCTTCATCATTATTATTATGTACCTCGCGTCGGCGGTGGCCACCCATACCTCTACGGTTGTGACGTAGGCGACGTCGATCACGAGTGTCTCTATCATCATGTTCAGTATCAGCTGTGTACTCATCGTCATCTTGATCTTCCTCCTTCTCTTCTTTATGCTTGTCATCTCGATCTTCCTCCTTTTCTTCTTTGTGCTTCTCTTTATCATCGTTGTGGAGGTCATCAAAACGCCTTAGAAGAGCAGCAAGGCTTTTGTCCACAGCAGCAACAGACTTCTCCAAACTTGTAAGCTTGTTGTTTGTAGCAATCTGCGTATCCTCCAACTGCCCAAGCTTTTCATTTGTCACCTGCACGTCGTTATCCAGTCCCTCCGTGTGCAGCTTCACTTGCCTTTCAAAATGTTGAATGATGCCCTTTGTGCGAGGTGAATGTGCCATTCCGTTATCTTCGTCGGACCCTGGCATGGTTCAAAGACAAAGACAACAAGAAGCCAAGTGAAGAAATAAAAGCCCTACAACTACTAGGATGTAGCTACAGCAAGTCGCTCGCTCTCCACTTGTTACACACGTTCTTATCAATTCTTACCTTGCCTGACAGGAGGGGTCGTCTTCCAACAAGTCTGCAGCAATGGATGAAGTGTATCGGTGCCGCAGCACAAGACCTGACAAGCTGTAGAATTTGTGGAGCTATAGGTGGGCTGAAACAAGGAACGAACTAGCACCACGTTAGTTACAAAAAGCAAGCTGAATAATCGTTCAACCGGCGGTACTGTGCTGGTCCTAGCCTAGACCGTGCTAGAGAAGCGAGCCTGGACACAAAGAAGAGCACAACACACCACCCAAAGTGAATGAAAATAACACAGATCAGCCCCTTTCTCTTTCTCTGTTTTTTTTTTGCTTTTTTTTTCTTCTCTTTTTTTTTCTTTTTTTTTTCAGGGGACACTCAAAACTGATTATATGAACAAGAAGATTGCCAGAGAGCAATTCAGCACACACACTTTTCCAGAAAATGTAGGGGTATTCCGGTAAAAAAAGATACTCTCTCTCTCTCTCTCTCTCTGAAGTAAGCCACACGTTTAGATATGAATACTTGCTGCGTGGTTTCTCTGATATTTGAAACACAGGATGAACTGATTCGTAGTCCGACTGGGACTCCTAATTTCTACTCAGTTTTGGCCAAAAGGGATGGATCACGGGATCCGATTAGAACTTCTATTCCTACTCAGATTCGGCCAGAGAGGGATCACGGAATCTGATTAGGACTTCCAATTCTACTCGGACTTGGCCAAAAGAGAGGGACAATCTATGGCAGCATGTGTTGTGATGAAGTCGTGACCAGAACTCGACACTCTACGGGAATAAAACTAGAACCAGCAGCTCAACCAAACCGATGCAACCGAAAACTCAACAAGCCCTAACCAACATGTGCTAGCCACGGCTCAAAGGTTTTAGGATTGCAGGAAACGAATCTACTATTTTTTTTGGCTTTTCTGTACTATAGGAAAATAAAAACAGCGAAGGATTGGAAGTCTCTCACCGATAAACCTTGCTCTGATTACCAATTGATATGAAACCGCTAGGGTTTGTGGCCGATCTTTCGATGAGAGGTGTGAGATAACTCGATTGGTAGATGGAGATGACGTTCACGGCCCGACTACAGCCTTCCAAGACCGCGCCTTAGCGACCGATACACCACTTCCAAAAGCTATCACGATCTTGTGGAGCGCGACAACCAGCCACTAGGGCTCCCGTCCTGCAAGCAATCGAAGAACTAGCAAGAACGAGGAAACAAGCACTGAAATTGCAAGATAAAATTGAAGGTTTCAAACTGAATCTTAATAAGAGTGGGGTTCCGAAGACAAGGAGACGGGCGACTGGATCAGCACGCGCGCCTACAAGCAAGTAGCGATGGCTAAACTTGATCTAAACAAAACCCAAGTGTTCCTGGTGACGGCTACGGGATATATGACGTGAGGAGGACGACCAAAGGAGAGTTTGGGTCGTGCTCCAACCCTAGGACGTGTCCCTACTGGACTCTAAACAATACAAGCCCATTGGGCTAACTTAAGGTGGCGCAGCACCCTTGACAGAACGACCTCTCGGTATCTTTTGGGCCATTGACGTCGCTTCTGGACAGATATGTGTATGACACCAGAACCATATGAACGTAGACTTGATCAGCTTTCCAACAAGTCCAGAACCATCCCAATCCGACTCCGTATGTAACCGTGGCGACCGTCACGAGTTGGAGGTGTGCTGCAGTCCGAATCCAGCCTACGCGATTCCTTTTCCCTTTTGGTCTTCTCCTTGATTCCTAATCAAAACAAGAGTGCACGTGTCTCCAAGATCTAAACAGGATGGACAAGAGCTCAAGAAGGACCTCACTTGATGATTAAGTTTTCGAGCATGAGCACGAGTAATAGGACCAGCAGGTGTCGGCGTGGACGGCGTGGACGTATGATTGGTGTTGATGTCCTCATCATATATACTACTACTCTAATCCTAGCTAGAGACTAGAGCACTTTATAAATAAAGCGATGAACCCACAAGCACAATAAAGAACTCAACTTTCTATAACTCAGACTTAAATACTTAGTTGAAATCCTGGATACTTACTAAGGAGCTCGCATCCGCCGAGGTACAAGTGGAGGGTCGCCTAAACGTTGGGACTCCTCCAGACTCTCCCTCACTCTCTCCATATTTCTACTCTCATTTGAGGAGGGCTTCGCCTTGACTTGATGCTCTAGCTCGATGATGATCTTCAATGACCGGTATGCAGCTATTTATAGCTTGTAGAGGCGGTTGGAAGTGGACACGTGGAAGATGAGGACGAACGGACTCAGTCCCAGGTCGGGCGACGCGGGGAGGTCGGCCGACGTTGGATCCACCACCTTGAGTGGTGCACGGCGTAGATGGACACCTAGAGGCGGTGGGAACGCACACGAGAAGGATGAGGCGGTTTGGCCTCCGGACCAGGTCGGCCGACCTAGTGAGGTCGGGCGACGTGGCGCCTGAACCGATCGGGCCTATCTTCGGCTGAGTGACTGTCTCGTGCGTCCTCATGACGGTTCCAAGTGGTATAGCTGCATTTGAGTATGTTTAGTTTGTGAGGTGGGCCCTTCAATCCATGCGACTTTCCCTTGGACCATTCCCATCTCTTGGATCCAATCGATAAGGAATCAGCGGCTAGGATGATCCCCAAATGTGCTTCTTTGCCCAGGAGGAAAGTGGGCCCCATTGGGCTCTGGGCCAGGCTCGGCCGACCAGTCTAAGTAGGCCGACAGACCTTTTGTGCCTGATTTCCCTCATCTTTTACCGGCCACTACCTTGTAGGCCCTGGAGTCCTACCCAAGGTGACACCACTCCATTTGAGTATGTATACTTGTGGATGTGGCCCCTTTGATCCATGTGCTTCTCTTGAGGTCCTTCTCACCTATGGGCTTGACCCTACCTTGGTGCATAGGCAAAGATTGGTCTAGAGTGTCTTTCCTAGCATATAACCAAAGATAGGCGCATTTGGCCTCGGTTGGGCGTCAACCGACCTGGCTAGGTCGGGTGATGGCCCACTGAGCCCGTTTCGCCTCAAATTTCACCTGTTGCCTCCTGCATACACATAGTCACCAAAACTAGTTGAATTTGTTAGATATAATCCCTATAGATAATGTGAATGTATATTTCTATGTCAGAGTTGACGGTCTGAGATGTGCATTAATAACCGTCAACACTAGAGCACAAGCATCGGGAGATGGAGGACAAGAAGAGAGTTCCTCAACCAGACAGGTGGAAGCAGCTCACTCCCCCTCTTCAACCCGCAGTCCAGGGACCAACTCCATATCTAAGGACCGCCGAATTCTGGGAATTAGCAACAGCATCAACAATACCAGCAACGTCCACCATATCAACAACAACAATAGCAATAGCGCTAGCAACCACAGTTCGAGCAGAGGTACAAGCAGCAGTAGGAGTTTATATAATTTATGCCAAATTTAAAAGCAAATATAAGATTAGAAACATGTATGTGCACTCATGCCGATGCATATTTTTGTTTCCTAGCAATTCAATTGATGGGTTTCGAATTTGTATTTGAAATCCTCACTGAATTTGATTTGGAATGAGTGCTTATTTGCTTTTTGCGTTTAAGTCTTGGCCCCTCAACTTTTGGCCGGTCCGCTTTTGCTCCCTTAACTTTTTGGCCTTGCTCGCTTTGCCTCCCTCCTTCCTCCCCTCACCCCACGGCCCGCTCTGCTCCCGGCCCACTCCGCCCAGCCGTCCGTGTCACCTTCTGCCGCCGCCTTCCCTCCTGGAAAGTGCCCCGGCGTCAACGCGCCTCCGCCCGAGCCACTGGCAGGTGGGGCCCACCTGCCAGGGTCGTCTCCGACCTCCTGACCAAGCTCCACTCGGACTCGGCCGGCGCCGTCGCCGCGCAACCACCATGCGCGATTCACGTGGACCGTTCCCGCATCCGCCGCGGACTCCCATGTGCTTATCCGCCAGTGCCCCGGCCACCCCGAGCCCCTTCGCACTCCCGTTTCCGCACTCGCCGACCACCGCCGCCATTGCCAAGGTGAGCTCCACTGCCGAGCCGCTCGCTGTCAAACTATTGCTCCGAGCTCACCCCGACCCTCCGTTCACTCTCCCAGAATCTTGCGCCTATTGCCGTCATCCAGGCACCGTAGCCGAGTCCCGATGACTCCCGACGCCGAGCACCAACGACGTCGTCCGCCCCTCGTCGACGTCGGCCGTCGCTGTCGCCAGTACGACCTCCCCGACCCTTTGGTAATTTTCACCGCGAGCTTCTCGTTCTCCCAGTCAAAACCGCATTGCAAACCGAGGACCCTAGCGCCCTAATCGCCCAAGCCGCGCGATGCGCCGCTGCCCACCGCCTCGTCAATCCCTTGCTCGCCGCCGACCAAAACAGCTGCCCACTCAAACCCGACCCGTCAGATCTCTTCCAGGATCCTGTAGAGCTTAGCCACCGTCTTCGGGTTCTTCTTGGCAAGCTCCTCCACCATTCGCTCGTCCTTGCAGCCCAGATTAAAGGCCACAATCACCCGATTGTCCACCATGTTGGGGATGGTGTTACGGGTGTTGCTGAAGCGACGGATGTAGTCCCGGAGGGACTCTCCAGGTTTCTGCACACAATTGAGCAGATCTCCTTCGTGTCTGGCGTTTGTAGGTGCCTTGGAAGTTGGCTTCAAACATCTCCCGGAGGTGGCTCCATGACTTGATGCTGGCCTCGGGCAGATTCATGAGCCATGTTCGGGCTGATCCCTACAGGGCAGTCGACAAGTAGTTGGCCTTGACGTAGTCGTCACCCCCGGTGGCGTCGATGATCATGGAATAAATCTGAACCCATTCGCGGGGGTTGGTCATTCCGTCATACTTCTCGATGTTAGTAGGACGAAACTTTTCTGGCCACCTGACCTTGCGCAGGCCTAGGGAGTATGTGAGACATCCTCCTGTGCCTGGTCGGGAGTCACGTGGCGGTGAATCTAGATGGGACTAGTAGTAGCCCTCACGTGCTCGGTAATCTCGATTGTAGTTGACAGTTTCCCGAGCGTCGCGAGTGCGACGGTTGCGTTCGAGCTGCGGCCTCATGTCACGCCCTTCGTGCGGGCGATAGCGGGGTCGTCCGTTAACAGATCGGGAGCGAACCGGTTGTGGTTCACCAGGCCTGTTTGACGGAGCCGGTGGTGCGGCAGCGGCGGCCTCGAGGCGCTCCTTGGCCTTGTCTGCTGCTTCCCGAGTCTTCTTGGCAATGGTGGCCATCGGGGTTCCCTCGGCCATTGCCTCCATAGTCTCCAAGACAGTTCGGATCTGCAGGTTGTCTTGCTCGACTGCCCAGAAATCGTCATTGAGATTTTGGGGAGCCAGTGAGGACGCGACCTGCTGTGTACAGGTTTTAGCCGTCTGAAGAGTTAGTGCGTTGCTGAAACGCGGAGGAGGTATGGATCTGAGCGAGTTGGAGGACTCGGCGGCGGCCTCGCTCCCGTTTGCAACTAGCACATGGATGCGGCGGTCTTCGGGCTATTCCGACCCATCGCTAGATCCACTGTAGTAGAGATCCAACTGTGCAGTGCGATCGGCAATGTCCTCGGGAGTTGGCTCAGTGAAGGTGGCAAAAACTTCACGACCGGCGCATGTGAGATCGGGATCATGGATCCCTGTCAGCTTGAGCTCGTAATCGCCTTGATGCTCAAACACGAGATCCCCGAAGTGGATCTCCCGTGTAGGCACTAGATGGCTGTGAGCGTGGAGATCGGAAGCGGAAGCAGAACTCCCGATGGCCTCTGACTTGACGGAACTGGGCATGTAGGGCATCGATGAACTCGACTTGTCGGCGATCCAGACTCCGTTGACGATCGGCATGATCTTTCTTCACGCGAGGGCCCCTACCTAGCGCGCCTCTGTCGAGGTTGTACTCGGCAGATATTTGTCCGACAAGCACCCCGCTTCGTGCGAAGATTGATCACGGTGGATGAACAGAAAGACACGGGATTTTATACTGGTTCGGGCCCTCGAGATCGAGTAATAACCCTACGTCCAGTTGCTGCTTGTATTATTTTGGCGAGTACAGATTACAATGGCGTAACAAGTATCCTCGGGTGTATTGGCTAAGATTGGAGATACCCTCTACGTGCAGGACCCCCCACTATTTATATCCAGGGAGACGTGCCTTACAAGACAAAACAGACCTAAACCTAGCTGGACTCTAACTATCTTCGGGCCTTCCTTCCATGATCCGGTCGTCGTGTCTTGTTCGGAGTCTTCTTCGTTCGGAGTCGGTAGTCGGTAATCCACGTGATCGGGCACCCTGGTATTATGGCCTCAACACGTCCCTTGATGAGGGAACCACTGGACACCTCGATATGTCCTCTTGCATATGTCCCTTGTATGAGCTTGTATACAATAATGTTGTATATCCATGTTCCATTTGTATGATGCTAATGAACCCTTTGAGATCTTTACTAATGTTCTATTACTATCTAAGACTACTTAATGATGAGCAATGAACTTCTCTGTGTCACATTACCCTTACACTTCCATATTATCTACCCCTGCAAAGACTATGGTAGATTAATGATGTTGCAAATAAATACATTGGATGACACCTCTCTTTAAATAAACACTTTTCCTATGGATAAACAAATAACGATACTCTGGAATACTCCCGTGTGAAATGCTACAACATACTTCTGTGCACTTGCAAAATCTCTGTAACATTTAGATTTACAATAAGGCATCTCTAGTGCCATCACAAATCTAGTGGTGACGCTAAGAAACGCCAACAAGTATTTTTGGCGCCGTTGCCGGGGAAAGCAATGGTTAAAGAGTCTTGATCATCCATGTATTTAATGCAGCATGATTAACTACCAGTAATCTAGCAGGTTTACCCTTTTGCTCTGTTTCTCTGTGACGTGAAACAGGGTAGTGTATGACTGGTTTCCAAACTCCATCCAACTACGTCGAAAACCCGAATACCATAGGAAGGAGGGTACGTTCTCATGTCGTAATCCCTCGGGTGTTCTTGTCAGAGGCCAAGCCAGTCATCGGAGAGTCATCCAACCAAGGAGAGCAACCCGTTCCCGTAGCACCCCAACCGAAAGAAGCTATGGCCGAGAGGATGATGTGTGCCTACTCCGCTCCTTCCGCTGCCTAGATCCCAACGGGTCCGGAAGTGGCTGTGGAGGATCATGCCTTCGAGCTCAAAGCCCTGTTGATCAACATGGTGCAGGCCAGTCCCTTCTGTGGAAAGGTAAATGAAGATGCTAGTGCCCACTTACAGCACTTCCTGGAGGTATGCAGTACCATCACCATCCGGGGAGTCGATCAAGAGGCCATCAGTCTCGTTTGTTCCCGTTCTCACTATTGGGAAGATCCAAACAATGGTTCTACTCCAACCATGATGTGGTGAACACATGGACCAAGTGCTCCAACGCGTTCCTGGTGTTGGGTAATTGCCGAAGCCAATGAACCCAGACAACAGCTGAAACTGAGAGACAAGGACAAGCAATAATATATCACTTATCAATCGTGTCCTCTGAAAATCAACCCTTTACATGTTGGTGAGGGGTCTCCTTTTATAGGGAGGTCAAGGGACACTTTTTACATTCCCCTTGTACCCCTGGAAACCAGGCATCAT
Organism: Alloteropsis semialata; assembly: GCA_004135705.1. Classification (NCBI taxonomy): domain Eukaryota; kingdom Viridiplantae; phylum Streptophyta; class Magnoliopsida; order Poales; family Poaceae; genus Alloteropsis; species Alloteropsis semialata. The sequence continues at coordinate 40,056,855 of CM014277.1, forward strand.
CCTCTAGACTATACAACTTGAATAACCCGAGGGTGTTATGGTACATTTGCATCCTATAGTGTGAATGCGAAGACTTGCAACTCCGTGTTTGACTCGGCTTGGACTTGGTCCAAGCCTGCTTCGTCTGCGAGAGGGCGATGTAGCTCTTCCTTTGGCTTTCCTTGAGTCGGAATACAACAACGCCATTCCCTTGCGTCTGAAAGCCGATGGTCCCTCCCAGAACCTGCAATATAGTGCAAACCGAAGCCATCCAGTGGCTTAATCATTACGTTTAGCATTTGGTAGTGTTATCACTCCATCGAATTGGCTTCTAAACCCGTTGGGTAATATTGTTTTGGGATGGCACTCGCCATATAACCGAAGCCAATTCCCTTTGGTCGATTTTAGGAGCGAAGCCAAATAGAGACCTTAGAGTGCGAACGAAGCCAAATGGCTTTCTCTTCGTTGGCTAATGTTGCTTATACGCTTGAAATAATACGAAACAAGTAGAGGGCGTTTGTCGGCGGGCCAAATCCCCAACAGTAGCCCCTCGAGGATGAGGGCTTTCTTCAACAGGCCGAGCTCCCCGATCTTTGGATTGCTTGCCAGTCCGAGAAACGCCTCCTCCTTGTTGGAGAAAGCCCCTAGGTTGTTTTTTTATACTGATTGATTGGTTTTCCTTCGTTGCCCTTTTGGTTTTGTGTCAAGTGGCTTTGCTAGCCAGATAACTGTCAAAACTTTGTACTATTAACATAATTCTGCTTCGTTGGCTTTGAATTATCAGCGGTGGCTCGTTTACCGAGGCAGTTAACGGTCAGATTTTACTCCCCTATAAATAGGACCGAAGGGGGGAGGTGAGACTTTACTTGCTTCATCTAGCAATTTCTGAGATAGCTTGTGCTTGATGCTTTTAATTGCTTCGCGAGCTGCTGAACTCAAGTTTCAGTTCTCTACTCGTCACAAGTTAGCTTTTGTTTCTTGTATTCCCTTAATTCCTTCGTTTATACTTTTTCGTGTTTGCCTTTGTTTCATTTGCTTATTTTCCTTTATTTTTGCAGCGGCTCGCACGAAACAGACTGCTAGGCTGATTGACTCGGACTCCGACGAAGAAGATAACCTGCCACCTGTAGGCATGAACGAAGCTGAAGCCATCGTCTTTGCTCAAGAGTTGGAGGCTAACATGGCTATGGAGCCAGAAGCCAGTGTAGCCATGGATATAGATGACAAGGGTAAGGGCCCAGCTGAAGAGGGCGAGATACAGAGGACGCTGAATCTGTCGCTGATGAGGCCCTCGAGGACATCGAAGCCGATGTCTCTGATCTTGTTGACTATCGGAAGAAACCAAGGACCACCGTTTTTGGAAAGTCCTTCGTCACCCCTGAGCTCATTACCTTCTACGAGGAGAAGGGTTACTTTCCAGTTGGGCATGGCCGAGCCCCTGGAGCAGAGGTTACCCCTGAACCTCGTGCTGACGAAGCGGTGGTCTTCAAGGAGTTTTTTAATGCTGGGCTTCGGATGCCCGTGGACAACATCATTGCTGATATGCTTGGGAGGTTCGGTTTACACCTTTAACATCTAACTCCCAATGCTATCACCCATTTGCTTCGTTTCTTCTGGGCCGTTAAGACAAATGCATCCGATGTCAACGCGGATTGCTTCGTCCGATATTTTGAAGGGCATCGTCAGACTAAGAGTGTCAAGATTGATGGATTCGAATACGAGCCCGATTATGGCAGTGTCACCTTCTGCGCCTGTTGGCGGCTTACTGATCTGCAGAAGGTTGAGCTTACCTTCTGTCAACGCAATACTTGGGATCGCAATTGGAGGAGCTATTGGATGTATGTTAAGGTGCCAGCTTTAGAGTCTTTGCTAGAGGATGGCACGAAACAAATATCTTTCCCTTTGCACAGTCCTATTGGCCCAAGCAGCTTCGTTGCTTGTCCGCCCTTTAACAAAAAGGCTCCCGGCTTCGATCGTTGCGAGAGTGCGTTTTACAAAGCCAGCCGATTCTCCAGCAGTCATGACTTGGTTGAGGAAGGGTTGGCCATGGGGCTCAATGTTTTGTCTGCTGACTGGAAACCTTTTGCAGTTGTTACAAAGCCATATAGAGGAATGGCTAACGTTTGTTTTCCCCTTTTCGGGGTGAAGAAGCCGGCCAACATGTCAGATTATGCTTTCATTCAGTCCATCGAACTGATGGCTGAAATTATTTATGGAAAGTATACCTCTAAGGAGCATGAGAGCTGTTTAGCTTTAGTGGATGGGGTTCGTTTTAACAGAGTGTTTGACGAAGAAGTTCACCGCTGAGGATCATCCTAGCGTACTGCCAGCCCCGAAGCCGGGTCGTGGCCGTGGGAGAAAAGGGCGTGGTGGAGGCCATGAAAGCGGTCAGTTAGATGAAGGAGGCGACGAAGCCGGAAGCAGCAAAGTGGCAGCCCCTTCAGGCCGAGGTGGTGGCCAGGCCCGTGGTCGCAGCACGAAGTTGGTTGCGACCAAGAAACGTGCCTCTACTTCTGCTTTAGAGGCGTCAAAGCGCCAAAGGCTTGAGGGGGCACTTCCCGCGATTCCGATTTCCAGTGCTCCTCCTCCACCTTTGGCTTCGTCCGTGGACGCGCCCACTTCTGCTGCGCTTGCTTTAGCTTCTGTTAATCCTGCGGCATCTTCTGTTGCAGGTGACATTGATCTTACCTTTGGAGGTTTACTTCTTATTACTCTTGTTCTTCTTTTGGCTTTCCTGTTTTGATTTCCATACGTTTTCTTGCAGCTAAGCCAAGTGTCGTACCTCTTCGTCATGAACGCATCCCTAGGTGCGTTGATGATGATGAGGATGAGATAAGTTATAGCCGGCTTTTGAGGGAGGACGAGACCAAGGATTTGGCTTCTGCCGATCATGAGGTTTCATCCACTCCTCATCAGCCGTGCTCATTGGATGTGCTGGCTGGTGTGGCGTTTAAGTCCTCCCTCCAAGTGGTTGAAGGGACTCTGCCATCGGCTTCTGCCGTTGAAATTAGCCAAGCTTCTGGTGATATCAGGCCCCCAGCAACTGGTTCTCCCGTTGCTTCGTTCCACCCAATTGACACCGGGATTCCTGCAGCTTCTGCCGGCATAGAAGCACATACTGCCGAGGCAAAAGGTATGTCGTCCTTTACTGCTGAACCGGTTTTGTTTTTGTTTCATTCATCTTTAACTTGATAGCTAATTTTTTTTTATGTTTCAGTTACTAGTTATGCTGGTTATGGATCATTTGCGGATCGTCTTCGTCAAGGCGTGTATCGCACTGGGGATGATGTTCCCGTTATTTCTCCCGATGGTAACATTTTGCCTTTGCCTTTTTACGAAGCTAGTTAAGCATTGATTATGTCTTAACTTGCTTTTTTCAAATCTTCTTTGGTGAAGGTAATTGGCATGTGAGACCACATTGATTTTTTGTAAGGTCCATCCACTGAGATGTTGTTCACTTGCCAAAAGTAGCTCTTTCTTTGTTTCTTTGTTTTGAAGGTAAGTGAAGATCCTCCAGTTATGGGGAGAATTTGACCATAACTTGGGAGAGGGTTGGGTGGATTTGGCTCTTGTACTTGCGGTTTTTGGGGTTCGTGCAGCTCTTCAACTTTGATATTTTGGTATGTGGTTGGGTGGGCAACTTGGGAGTATAGTTGTGGATACATCATTTGTGGGAAGTAGTATAGGAAAGTTTGTGGTGAAGGCGAATATTGTGCAGCCATTGTTGTTGGATGTACAACATTGGAGTTTAGGGATGGAAAAACTGGGCAGTATGGTTGTATGGTTTGAGAATTACTCGAAGGAGTTGATGGTGGCTTCGTTTGATGAGCTTGAATTTTGTCTGCCTTCATCTTCTCTATTATTTTATTGATGTCTCTGCACTGCTCGGTACCATGAGTGTGATTTTTGTCGTGATATTGGCAGAATAGCTCTGGGCCCGAAGGCGGACCCCTTCCTCTTCCTCAGCCTCTGCCGGATCTTCCTCCCCTTTGGTTTGGTCCCCCCCTTGGATGTGCATATGGGTTTTCTTGATAGGTGGATTTGTTCTCTTGGCATGAAGGCGTTGTCAACATTCATTATGAATTGAGATGGGAAGCACTAGTAATGCGTTGGCTTGTAGAGATTTTTCTTGTTATGGGGTCGGGCTGGTTCTTCATGATGACTTCTCTTGCTAATCTCATTCTGTTATCATTGTCAGATAGACAGTATTTCCTGAACTCTTCATACAGTTAAGCGAGGTTAGCTGGTGGTTCTCTTGCAATATGCAGTGTGAATGGTCCCGGCCGAAGCCCTTGGATAGCCGCGAACTTGGCGGCTTCGTCTGGAATGTGAGGATCTTGAGTTCTTAAAGTTACAAATCTCCGAAAGTAGTCATCTATAGGTTCTTTTGGTTGCTGATGTACTATTAGCTCCGCATGCAATAGTGCCTGATCTCCCGTGATGCTGAAATTCTTGATTAGTTCTCTTTTTAGCTCGTGCCAGCTATTGATGGATAATCTTGGCAGCTTCATGTACCAGCTCATAGCCGTGAAATTGCAGACAATGATGAAAGATGTTGATAGTACCACATCATCTCCTCTAGCCGAAGCTATTGCTGCTTCGTAGCTTATGATAAACTGCTTGGGGTCTATGAAGCCATTATATCTTGGTAGTGCGATATGTTCGTAGCTCATAGCGAACATGTATGATCGGTTGGGTGGGTATGTAACGTCTGCAGTCCGGTTCCCGATGTGGAAACACAGTTTGCCCCTACATCAAGGAAGGTAATTGGCTCTTGTACTGGTGTTGTTTATTCTTCTCTATTTTGCTTGCCTCAATTCAGCTAGCTATCGTTGAATTTGCAGCAGCTCTTGTTGTTGCTCTTCTTCTTCTCATTGCAGCTCTCTTTGCGCAGCTTTGAGCTGTTTCAGCTGCTCGATGTGTCTGGAATCATCCGCCTACACATTGGAGGGTGCCCCCCTTTTATAGGAAGGCCAAGAATCTTTATTTTCCTCTTATACCCCTGAAAATCAGGCATCATCCTCATGACTAAGCAACTAGGGTAATCTAGGGGCATAGTGGTACATTTACATCTCATAGTGTGAACAGCCTGACTATTTGCACAGCGTCTGACCGTCCTGCTTGGCTTCGCTGCCGTCTCAATGACTTCAAATGCCTTCGCCGCCCTCGTTTGGTCTTGGGTGTAGGCATCATCCTTCGCCTGGTGCCGAAGCCAATGTAGTACCAGTGCAAACCTATCATGCATCAGCACCCAAAAGAAGATCGTACGTGTTCGATTGAGTCAAGGCATAAGATGGCCTTCACCTCCTTTGCCTTCGCATTACTATCGTCGAAGGCAACAACTCTTGGGTCAAAACAAGTTCGAGGGCGAAGGCAACCTGTTCACCCTATGTATGAGCGAAAGCAAAAGCACGAGGATAAATGTTAGTCTTGCTATGGAGGAGTTTCTTGGCAGGCCAATCCTCCAACACTCTTCTACTACCCAGGGTGTCTTGGCCACCTCCTCTGCAGACATAATCTTCTCTACCCTCACGCCACCATCTGGTAGTGGGGCGGGGCAGAAAAACAGGCTGGATGCTCCTGCAATGACGGCCGAGCAGATAAATCAGATGCTAGGCAAGAATAATTAAGTCAAGGAAACATTACAAAAGACTTACTGGGTCGGCCGAATTCTGCAATGAGTATGCCACAGGGGGCACCCTCGTTGTAGACTGCGCCCTTCATGAGTCCAGAAACCCACTCGATTGTCTCCTCGACTGATACTGAGCGGTTCTGTTCTCGAGTTGGGTCGTTAGTGCCACTGAATTCATATCTCGGGTGAACCCTGTCCTTGATTGGTTGGGTCAGACACTAGACGAATGAGATCATCACCGCCACAGCGGTCAAGCCCTTGGTTTTCTGCTAGTCCAGAAGGCCAAAAAATTCATTCACATCATCCATCTCCTCGCCGGTCGGATGCAACTCCCATTTGGCATTCTTGACTGGCCGCCGACCGGTGCGTGTTGGGAATGCAGGATTGCCGATGTAGAACCACTCGCTACGCCAACCCTTGTTGGAATCATTCATGTCCAAGGAGAAATACCTCTTGGCCATGCCCGGTGATGAGGACATCAATACCAACGATACGTCCACGCCGTCTACGTCAGCCACGTCGCCTACGCCAGTACCAGTTTCTGGTCCTATTACTCGTGCTCATACTCGCCAACTCAACAATCAAGTGAGTTCATTCTTGAGTTCATATTCAGATTATTTAGAACATGGAAACGCGTGCACTCTTCTTTTGCTTAGGAACGATGGAGAGGACCAAAACGGGAGAGGATTCGCGCAGGCAGGATTCGGGCTGCAGGACAGCACCAAATTGTGATGGATGCCACAACTTCATCTGGACTCCATTTTGGGTGTTCAAGTACTTCACGGAAAGCTGATAAAGTCTACTTTCCAACGGATCTGGCCTCATGGTCATATCTGTTCGGAGTCGGCCGCTATCGTCGTTTTACTACAGAGTACTTTTCAGCCCACGGTGCTGCGTCACCTGATTTTGGCCCAATGGGCTATGTCTCAAGTTGGGTCCATTAGGGACGCGTCTTAGGGTTGGAGAACGACCACAACACCCTTGTGGTCGTCCTTCCCACGTCATATACCCCTTAGCCGCCACCAAGAACACTTGGGTTTTGTTTAGATCAAGTTTAGCCATTGCTACTTGCTTGAAGCGTGCATGCTGGATCAGCCGCCCGTCTTCCTGTCTTCGAAACCCCACCTTATTGAGATTTTGATTGAGTTTGAAACCTTCATCTACATCTAGTAATTCAGTACTTGTATACTTGTTCTTGCTAGTTCTTCGATTGCTTGCAGGAACGGGTGCCCTAGTGGCCGGGTGACGCGCTCCACAAGATCGCGGCAGCCATAGGAGGTGGTGTATCGGTTGCTAAGGCGCATCCTTGGATGGTTGTAGTCGGGCCGTGAACGTCGTCTCCTCCAATCGAGTTATCCCCATCTCCCTCTCATCGAAAGATCAGGCGCAAACCCTAGCGGGTTCGCATCAGTGAGATAAGATTGAAAGGGCAATGTTTGCTTGCTACTAAATCTGATATTAGTGAATTAATTGCTTCAACTTCTGTTGCTTATGCCCTGGTGTGCAAGGATGCTTTGATTTCAGTCCATGATATGCAATATTCTTTGCCTCCTGCTGTTGCTAACATTTTGCAGGAATATTCGGATGTGTTTCCAAGTGAAATACCACCGGGGCTGCCACCAATACGAGGGATTGAGCACCAAATTGACCTTATTCCTGGTGCATCTTTGCCAAACCGTGCGCCATACAGAACAAATCCGGAAGAAACCAAAGAAATTCAACAAGTGCAAGAACTACTCGACAAAGGTTATGTGCGTGAGTCTCTTAGTCCTTGTGCTGTTCCGGTTATTTTAGTGCCAAAGAAAGATGGGACATGGCGTATGTGTGTTGATTGTAGAGCTATTAATAATATTACCATTCGATATCGACACCCTATTCCACGTTTAGATGATATGCTTGATGAATTGAGTGGTGCTGTTGTATTTTCCAAAGTGGATTTGCGTAGTGGGTACCACCAGATTCGTATGAAATTGGAAGATGAATGGAAAACTGCTTTCAAAACTAAGTTTGGGTTATATGAGTGGTTAGTCGTGCCTTTTGGGTTAACTAATGCACCTAGTACTTTCATGAGATTGATGAACGAGGTTTTGCGTGCTTTCATTGGAAAATTTGTTGTTGTCTACTTTGATGATATATTGATTTACAGCAAATCCATGGATGAACATCTTGATCACTTACGTGCTGTTTTTAAAGTTCTACGAGATGCACGTTTATTTGGTAACCTTGAGAAGTGCACCTTTTGCACTGATCGAGTATGTTTTCTTGGCTATGTTGTTACTCCACAAGGAATTGAAGTTGATCAGGCCAAGGTAGAAGCGATACAGGGGTGGCCAGTGCCAAAGACTGTCACTCAAGTGCGGAGTTTTCTAGGACTTGCTGGATTTTATCTCCGTTTTGTGAAGGATTTCAGCACTATTGCCGCACCATTGAATGAGCTTACAAAAAAGGGCGTGCTTTTCTCTTGGAAGAAATCACAAGAGGACGCTTTCAACATGCTAAAAGATAAGTTGACACATGCACCTCTTCTCCAACTTTCAGATTTTAATAAGACCTTTGAACTAGAATGTGATGCTAGTGGAATTGGGTTGGGAGGTGTTTTGTTACAAGAGGGAAAACCTGTTGTATATTTTAGTGAGAAGTTGAGTGGGCCGGTTCTGAATTATTCAACTTATGATAATGAATTATATGCTCTTGTTCGAACATTAGAAACATGGCAGCATTATTTGTGGCCCAAAGAATTTGTTATTCATTCTGATCATGAATCTTTGAAGCATATTCATAGTCAAGGTAAACTGAACCGTAGACATGCTAAATGGGTTGAATTCATTGAATCTTTTCCTTATGTCATTAAACACAAGAAAGGGAAAGAGAATGTTATTGCTGATGCTTTGTCTAGGAGATATGTTTTGCTAAATCAGCTTGATTACAAGATTTTTGGATTAGAAGAAATTAAAGATCAATATGCTCATGATGCTGATTTTAAGGATGTGTTGGTGCAATGTAAAGATGGAAAAACTTGGAACAAATTCGTCCTTAATGACGGGTTTGTGTTTACAGCTAGCTCCGTTCGTTTGTTGTTGTTACAGGAAGCTCATGGAGGTGGTTTGATGGGGCATTTTGGAGCAAAGAAGACGGAGGACATACTTGCTGGTCATTTCTTTTGGCCAAAGATGAGGAGAGATGTAGAGCGATTTGTTGCTCGCTGCACTACATGTCAAAAGGCTAAATCACGGTTGAATCCACACGGTTTGTATATGCCTTTACCCGTTCCTAGTGTTCCTTGGGAGGATATTTCTATGGATTTTGTGTTGGGATTGCCTCGAACTAGGAAGGGACATGATAGTGTTTTTGTGGTTGTTGATAGATTTTCTAAGATGGCACATTTCATACCATGTCATAAAACTGATGATGCTTCAAACATTGCTGATTTGTTCTTTCGAGAAATTGTTCGTTTGCATGGTGTGCCAACTACAATTGTTTCTGATCGAGATGCTAAATTTCTTAGCTATTTTTGGAAGACTTTATGGGCTAAGTTGGGGACTAAGCTATTGTTTTCTACTACATATCATCCCCAAACTGATTGTCAAACTGAAGTTGTGAATAGAACTTTGTCTACTATGCTAAGGGCTGTTTTAAAGAAAAACATTAAGATGTGGGAAGAATGTTTGCCTCATATTGAGTTTGCTTATAATCGTTCGCTGCATTCTACTACAAAGATGTGCCCATTTCAGATTGTATATGGATTGTTGCCTCGTGCTCCTATTGATTTGATGCCTTTGCCGCCTTCTGAAAAATTGAATTTTGATGCTATGAAACGTGTTGAATTAATGTTAAAACTGCATGAAACAACTAAAGAGAACATAGAACGCATGAATGCTAAGTATAAGATTGCGGGTGATAAGGGGAGAAGGCAATTAATTTTTGAACCAGGAGATTTGGTTTGGTTGCACTTGAGAAAGGATCGGTTTCCTGAATTAAGAAAATCTAAATTGCTGCCTCGAGCTGATGGACCTTTTAAAGTGTTAGAGAAAATTAATGATAATGCATATAAGCTTGATCTGCCTGCAGCTTTTGGGGTTAGTCCCACCTTTAACATTGCAGATTTGAAGCCGTATTTGGGAGAAGAAGATGGGCTTGAGTCGAGGACGACTCAAATGCAAGAAGGGGAGGATGATGAGGACATCAATACCAACGATACGTCCACGCTGTCTACGTCAGCCACGCCGCCTACGCCAGTACCAGTTTCTGGTCCTATTACTCGTGCTCGTGCTCGCCAACTCAACAATCAAGTGAGTTCATTCTTGAGTTCATATTCAGATTATTTAGAACATGGAAACGCGTGCACTCTTCTGTTGCTTAGGAACGATGGAGAGGACCAAAAGGGGAGAGGATTCGCATAGGCAGGATTCAGGCTGCAGGACAGCACCAACTTGTGATGGATGCCACAACTTCATCTGGACTTCGTTTTGGGTGCTCAAGTACTTCATGGAAAGCTAATAAAGTCTACTTTCAAATGGATCCGGCCTAATGGTCATATCTGTTCGGAGTCGGCCGCTATCATCGTTTTACTACAGATTACTTTTCAGCCCACGGTGCTGCGTCACCTCATTTTGGCCCCATGGGCTATGTATCAAGTTGGGTCCATTAGGGACGCGTCTTAGGGTTGGAGAATGACCACAACACCCTTGTGGTCATCCTTCCCACGTCATATACCCCTTAGCTGCCACCAGGAACACTTGGGTTTTGTTTAGATCAAGTTTAGCCATTGCTACTTGCTTGAAGCGCGCGTGCTGGATCAGCCGCCCGTCTTCCTGTCTTCGGAACCCCACCTTATTGAGATTGTGATTGAGTTTGAAACCTTCATCTACATCTAGTAATTCAGTACTTGTATACTTGTTCTTGCTAGTTCTTCGATTGCTTGCAGGAACGGGTGCCCTAGTGGCCGGGTGACGCGCTCCACAAGATCACGGCAGCCATAGGAGGTGGTGTATCGGTTGCTAAGGCGCATCCTTGGATGGTTGTAGTCGGGCCGTGAACGTCGTCTCCTCCAATCGAGTTATCCCCATCTCCCTCCCGTCTTCCTGTCTTCGGAACCCCACCTTATTGAGATTGTGATTGAGTTTGAAACATTCATCTACATCTAGTAATTCAGTGCTTGTATACTTGTTCTTGCTAGTTCTTCGATTGCTTGCAGGAACGGGTGCCCTAGTGGCCGGGTGACGCGCTCCACAAGATCGTGGCAGCCATAGGAGGTGGTGTATCGGTTGCTAAGGCACATCCTTGGATGGTTGTAGTCGGGCCGTGAACGTCGTCTCCTCCAATCGAGTTATCCCCATCTCCCTCTCATCGAAAGATCGGGCGCAAACCCTAAGACGCGTCCCTAATGGACCCAACTTGATACATAGCCCATTGGGCCAAAATCAGGTGACGCAGCACCGTGGGCTGAAAAGTACTCTGTAGTAAAATGACGATAGCGGCCGACTTCGAACAGATATGACCATGAGGCCAGATCCGTTGGAAAGTAGACTTTATCAGCTTTCCGTGAAGTACTTGAACACCCAAAACGGAGTCCAGATGAAGTTGTGGCATCCATCACAAGTTGGTGCTGTCATGCAGCCCGAATCCTGCATGCGTGAATCCTCTCCCCTTTTGGTCCTCTCCATCGTTCCTAAGCAAAAGAAGAGTGCACGTGTTTCCATGTTCTAAATAATCTGAATATGAACTCAAGAATGAACTCACTTGATTGTTGAGTTGGCGAGCACGAGCACGAGTAATAGGACCAGAAACTGGTACTGGCATAGGCGGCGTGGCTGACGTAGACGGCGTGGACGTATCGTTGGTATTGATGTCCTCATCACCCGGCCTCAACATGAACCCGGCGCCCTGTGCCACTGAAGCCTTCTCTGATAATCTTCATGCGGTACAGCCGCCTCTACCAATTGAAGTGGGGAGGGATCCCCAAGAACACCTCACAGAGGTAGATGAAGATGGAAATACTGAGAATTGAGGTTGGATTCAGATGAGTCACCTCAATCTCGTAGTAATCTAGCAGCCCACGGAAGAAGTCCCTAGTGGGAACACCAAACCCGCGCTCAAAGAATGGCACATAGACCACCGCCTTCGCCTCATTCTGCTCCCACGGGCATCAATCCTCACACGGTGTTCGCCAGAGCATTATTGACGGTCCTTATAATGGAAATCCAACCATCAATAGGCTCAGAAAACTAATAGAGATCAAGCATAACTTAGACATTTTTATTAAAATAATGTTGTAGCATGCATATATAGAATATATTTGAGTGCAGGGACCCTGGCACCCGTTTGAGCCACTCTTTCATGCAGGTCAAGAAGCACACCAAGGGATGATCCTGGCCACTGAATCAAGGTCGATTGATGTCAAGGATAAGGGATGAGCCATGTGTCACTCCCACGGATTGAAGGGCCCACACCTCAACTCAAATGCACCCAAAACAGGCATACACACCTGGAACCATTATAAGGACCCACCTGGCAGTCAACCAAAGAAGGGTCGGTCCAAAAGGCGGCGGAGCCAGGTCGGCCGACCTGGCCAGGTCGGCTGACTTGGTCCTGCGGTCGTTTCGCTTCATCCTTGACCAGTACCTGTCAACCGCCATTGGGATCACGTCTGGACCATGCACGGCTAAAGGCGGTGCATCTGAGGGTCGGCCGACGCCTCCACTTCGGCCGACCTGGGCCCACAGCCAAACGACCTCAACCACCTCTAGCTGATTCCCCACTGCATATGGATGCTATAAATACCTGCAAGGGACATCGTACTCAATGCACACCAGAAGAAGAGCTCTCCTTTGCTATAAGCTTAGTCTTAGTAGTGATAGTTCTAGTAGTTGAGCTTCTGAAGGGCTTCCGGAGGAGTCTTGGTAAGTTCTAGAGTTCAGCTTTTGTATCTCTTTACTTACTTGTAATACTCTGAGCTTAATGGAAGTATCTTCATACTTATGATGTATGCCTTCACTTTACTCTACTTACTTAGTATATACTTCTTATGTCTTGCACCTTATCCAAGCTAATGTATGCTATGACATTGGCTCAATGTGCCATATGGTTGCTCTATTAATTAACGTGATAGATAGAGTTGCATTTCATATTGCAAACATGGTGTTTGGGATATGGGATACTGTTGAGGGTATCGCTACCCCACGGATTAGTAGAGGTAGGCGGCAGGTGGTGACAGCCCTGTCCATCCTTTGTAATCCTCCACGTTCGGGAGATGATATTAGGCCTTTATGATTAGACGTCCTCCTATCGTCCTGTTGACGCGGAAAATCGGCGGTCGTATCCTCCGCGTGCAGCACAAGAAGACCAGGGAGATCTGCTTCGCTCCAGTGCCAGCCTACACTCCGTTCAGGTTCGCGGTGTGCCAGTCAATTTGACCCGAAATTGACAAGGGAATAAAACAGTTAAATTATTCTTTGATTGTGCCGGCTCTATTCCAAACGGCGAAGGCACGTCGGATTTTAGCCAAGACCCAATCAGAATGTATCGACCGATGCCAATCAGACCTCAAAATCGGACTTCATAGACAACCTCAATCGGACCAATATAATCGGACCTTAATCAGTCATCCAATCGGACCTCAGAATCGGACCAATCAGGATCGGACCTTGTAACAGATTAGCCTTTGAATAATAAAATAAAGCATGAAACATGGCCAATATGTAAATAATGGATCAGCTGTGCCTTTGGACAAGATATTAAATAATCAAAGTGTAAGCCGATACATTGTCCATCTTGCCTAGTTGCCAGTTTGATTTATCTTATCGGACCATCTAACCAGCCAATCGGACCAGAACCTTTTCAGAGAAATCTAGCTCCGACGTAGGGAATCTAGATTTCTCTAGCTATGATCAGATCAGATAGCTAAACAATCAAACTCAACTCATCAACCTGTCAACTAAACAAGATGCTAGCACAAGTGTTAATCAGATTAAGCAAATAAGCAGATAAAACATTAACAGGATCGTTCTGATTCTAAAGTATGCTATCGAATAATCAAGCAAAACCTAGCTCCGACGTAGGGAATCTAAATCATGCATAACACTCAAATAGCAATCAGGTATAACCAAAGCTTCCTTTGACTAATCAAGATGAATCTAGCTCCGACGTAGGGAATCTAAACCAAGCATGACAATCAAAGATCAATCTTATCATATTATGAACATCTAGCTCCGACGTAGGGAATCTAAACAAACACAATACTCAAAGAACAACCAGATTAAACCACAAAGCAGGATCGGACCTAGAACGATGCTGTAAGATAAATATTGCTTAAATCGGACCAAGACCGGTGCTCAAAGCCGTTGAAGAAGTAGAATTGATTCACATGGCGTAGATCTAAACCAATCTAGCAACTCCAAACAAACCGCAAAAACTGCCTTTAAATAACCAAGATTACTCTAGCTCCGACGTAGGGAATCTAGACTAATCTTGATGATCTAGCTCCGACGTAGGGAATCTAGACATAAAGTGCAGTCCGATAAACGATAATCTGTTGAATAATCAATATTGATCTAGCTCCGACGTAGGGAATCTATATCAATCTTGATTATCCAGAGATAAATCGGTTGAACAGTATAAACGAGAAAGGCGATGCGCCTCAATTCAAAGCACTACGGAGATCAGAACTGATGCAGCCCGTCCACCAATGAGCTTCGTCGGTAACTACTACTAGGGTTTTTGGCGTGAAGCCGGGTTGTATTGATTGTGAGAATAATTCTTTACAATGGACGAGGGTTTATATTTATACCCTGGTCATGATGAGTCCTGATCGGACCAAACTAACTTGCAGATAAAGTAAACTTATTCTAAGATAGAATGGGACTTTTAATACGCCTTCTGAAAAGGAAATAGTCCCCGTTCATGCCACGCTTCCTTTTTAGCCGATGTATCTTCCTTCGTTCGTCACTAGATCGGATTCCCTTGCCTTATCGGACCTCTTCTTCACGTCGGCTTTCCTCTCTGTCATCTTCGGTTTCCTTTTCTGGCACTATTTGTTTGACCAGTCAATGGGCCCACTGCGTAATTCCAGCCTCACCACGTCATATCTGACTCAGCATATCTGGTGCGAAAACCTGGTGTCAACACATGCCCCCCAGTTTCGGAGTATGAAGGATTCATGCTTCGAAATTCTATAAATCCAGCGTCTCAATCTCCTAGCCGATGCAATTCGCTTCATAGATTCAACACCTTGACTTCTTTAGCACTGCCCTTTTTATAGCCGATACCTTTCTTCAAGTTTCTTTATCATAACATGTTAGCCAATATGAATAATCAAGAAAACTCTACTCTTCCTGCTAAATAACTTGTTTTTTCATTTTCAAATCAAAACATAACTTCGCTCCTCAAATGATTCTCTCAGATCGCTCAATGTGTATTATTCCTCACCAAGGCACTGTATCGTCTCTTTTTCTTCCTACTTCTAATAAGGCCTTTTTTTGTGGAGCTCAGGGTAGGATATAGAAAGGAAGCATACTTGCACTGCATATCTTGCAAAGTCAAAAACCGGATCCAGTGGAGAAAATAAGTCATACAATCAGATCAAGATGTGCATGTGTGTGGAATTTTTGGGTGAAACTCCCTTTTGCATGACTCTTCATTTTACTTTTCTTTTCAGATATGGGCTATCTTTCATATTTATTTTTTATCACTCTTCCTTATGCTTTTGAGCACGGATAATATATTATTTTTATTTTTTTTTCTTTTTCTTTTTTGCATAACCCATACCTTTTGCATAATGAATTTGAAAAGTCATGTCAAAGGGACGGAGTATTTTTGTATGGATGGGAGGCATGTTTTTGCGTAACTTCCAATGTAGAAGTCAGCATATGAATAGTCGAGTATGCGAACCCAGACCAAACGACCGATGTGCCCGGAAATTAAAGTCTAGCATACCCAACAATGGAATAATATGTGGAGTGTACATGATCTCGATCTTAAAAGCATGAAACGAATCTCACAAGGGTCACAAACAATTTGACAATGCTCAATACAAAACAAGCAGCATATGTGTAAGGTTTTCAGAAGATATCAACATATGGCTCTGGTAGGAATTTCATATCATTGAGGAACTAAGCTATGTATTTTATTTTCACAAAATAA
>CM014277.1:40077616-40133523 GCA_004135705.1 Alloteropsis semialata
GGTTTCTTTTTCAGCATCAGACGACGACATCTTGGAATTTGCTTCTCGGGTCCCACTGGGCGTGCCAAAAATGTGTTGACGCGGAAAATCGGCGGTCGTATCCTCCGCGTGCAGCACAAGAAGACCAGGGAGATCTGCTTCGCTCCAGTGCCAGCCTACACTCCGTTCAGGTTCGCGGCGTGCCAGTCAATTTGACCTGAAATTGACAAGGGAATAAAACAGTTAAATTATTCTTTGATTGTGCCGGCTCTATTCCAAATGGCGAAGGCACGTCGGATTTTAGCCAAGACCCAATCAAAATGTATCGGCCGACGCCAATCGGACCTCAAAATCGGACTTCATAGACAACCTCAATCGGACCAATATAATCGGACCTTAATCAGTCATCCAATCGGACCTCAGAATCGGACCAATCAGGATCGGACCTTGTAACAGATTAGCCTTTGAATAATAAAATAAAGCATAAAACATGGCCAATATGTAAATAATGGATCAGCTGTGCCTTTGGACAAGATATTAAATAATCAAAGTGTAAGCCGATACATTGTCCATCTTGCCTAGTTGCCAGTTTGATTTATCTTATCGGACCATCTAACCAACCAATCGGACCAGAACCTTTTCAGAGAAATCTAGCTCCGACGTAGGGAATCTAGATTTCTCCAGCTATGATCAGATCAGATAGCTAAACAATCAAACTCAACTCATCAACCTGTCAACTAAACAAGATGCTCACACAAGTGTTAATCAGATTAAGCAAATAAGCAGATAAAACATTAACAGGATCGTTCTGATTCTAAAGTATGCTATCGAATAATCAAGCAAAACCTAGCTCCGACGTAGGGAATCTAAATCATGCATAACACTCAAATAGCAATCAGGTATAACCAAAACTTCCTTTGACTAATCAAGATGAATCTAGCTCCGACGTAGGGAATCTAAACCAAGCATGATAATCAAAGATCAATCTTATCATATTATGAACATCTAGCTCCGACGTAGGGAATCTAAACAAACACAATACTCAAAGAACAACCAGATTAAACCACAAAGCATGGATCGGACCTAGAACGATGCTGTAAGATAAATATTGCTTAAATCGGACGAAGACCGGTGCTCAAAGCCGTTGAAGAAGTAGATTAATTCACATGGCGTAGATCTAAACCAATCTAGCAACTCCAAACAAACCACAAAAGACTGCCTTTAAATAACCAAGATTACTCTAGCTCCGACGTAGGGAATCTAGACTAATCTTGATGATCTAGCTCCGACGTAGGGAATCTAGACATAAAGTGCAGTCCGATAAACGATAATCTGTTGAATAATCAATATTGATCTAGCTCCGACGTAGGGAATCTATATCAATCTTGATTATCCAGAGATAAATCGGTTGAACAGTATAAACGAGAAAGGGCGATGCGCCTCAATTCAAAGCCTATACTAGTTCGATAAGTTGACTAACTTACTGGTAAGCCGGAGATCAGAACTGATGCAGCCCGTCCACCAATGAGCTTCGTCGGTAACTACTACTAGGGTTTTTGGTGTGAAGCCGGGTTGTATTGATTGTGAGAATAATTCTTTACAATGGACGAGGGTTTATATTTATACCCTGGTCATGATGAGTCCTGATCGGACCAAACTAACTTGCAGATAAAGTAAACTTATTCTAAGATAGAATGGGACTTTTAATACGCCTTCTGAAAAGGAAATAGTCCCCGTTCATGCCACGCTTCCTTTTTAGCCGATGTATCTTCCTTCGTTCGTCACTAGATCGGATTCTCTTACCTTATGGGACCTCTTCTTCACGTCGGCTTTCCTCTCTGTCATCTTCGGTTTCCTTTTTTGGTACTATTTGTTTGACCAGTCAACGGGCTCACTGCGTAATTCCAGCCTCACCACGTCATATCTGACTCAGCATATCTGGTGCGAAAACCTGGTGTCAACACGTCCCTTGATGAGGGAACCACTAGACACCTCGATATGTCCTCTATCATATGTCCCTTGTATGAGCTTGTATAGGATAATGATGTATATCCAAGTCCCATTTCTATAATGCTAATGAACCCTTTCTGATCTCTGCTAATGTTATATTATTAATTAAGATTTAGTTAATGATGAGTAGTGAACTTCTTTGTGTCACTTTACCCCTACACTTCCATATCATTTACCCCTATCTAGATTAATGATGTTGTAAGTAAATACATTGGATGACATCTCTCTTTAACCAAACGCTTTCCCTGTGGATAAACAAATAAGGATACTCTAGAATACTCCCGGATGAAATTCTACAATGTAGTTCTGTGCACTTGCAGGATATTGTAAATGTTAAGAAATTACCAACAAGCATTTCTGGCGCCGTTGCCGAGGAATGCAATGGTTAAAGAGTTTTGACCATCCATATATTTAATGTAGCATAATTAATTGCCAGTAATCTAGCAGGTTTACCCTTTTGCTCCGTTTCCCTGTGACATGAAATAGGGTAGCGTATGACTGGTTTCCAACTACCATCCATCTACGTCGAGAACCCGAATACCATAGGAAGGAGGGTACGCTCTCGTGTCGTAATCCCTCAGGTGTTCTTGTTGGAGACCGAACCAGTCATCAGAGGACCATCCAACCAAGAAGAACAACCCGTTCCTGTAGCACCCCAACCGGAAGAAGCTATGGCCAAGAGGACGATCCGTGACTACTTCGACCCTTTCGCTGCCCACATTCCCATGGGACCAGAAGTGGCTGTGGGTGATCACGCATTCGAGCTCAAGACCCCGCTCATCAACATGGTACAGGCCGACCCTTCTGCGGGAAGGCCAATGTAGATGCTAGTGCCCACCTACAGCACTTCCTGGAGGTGTGCAGCACCATCACCGTCCGGGGAGTTGATCAAGAGGCGATCAGGCTCTGCCTGTTCCTGTTTTCACTATTGGGAAGAGCCAAGCAATGGTTCTACTCCAACCGTGAAGCGGTGGACACATGGACCAAGCGCTCCAATGCTTTCCTAGCTAAGTTCTTCCCCATTGGCAAAACCAATGCCCTTAGGGGAAGAATTTTTAGCTTCCAGCAAGTGTCCAGAGAAATAGTATCGGAGGCATGGGATCGTTTCAGGACTATGTCCTAGCATGCCCACATCACGGTATGCAAGAGTGGCTCCTTCTCGAGAACTTCTTTCATGGGCTCTCCCAGACAGTTCACGAACACATGGACGCTGTTGCTGGAGGGGCATTCCTCTCCTTCACTGTGGCCGCTGCCTAGCTGCTAATAGAGAAGATGGTATCAAACCAAGCTTGGAATGACGACCGCCTTCAGGGGCGTAAGCGTGGTATGCACACAGTGAAGGAGGTGAACATGCTGGCCTCCAAGATAGATCTAATCATGAAACGCTTCGACGACCGCACTAAGGATGGGGCCGATAACATTGAAGGGCCACTAGATTCACACATGATGTGTAAAGTCTGTGGAGAAACCAGCCACTCGGGGAACGATTGCCCCGAGACACAAGAGGAGGTACAGTTCATGGATGGCAACAACGGGTACCGGCCTCAAGGGAACTGGAACCAGCAATGCCCGTTCTACTAGGGAGGTAATAAAAACAGCTCCTTTTCTAACCAACCCTCTCTAAAAAATCTGGTCCTTGGTCAGGCCAAGATCAATGAATCCATTTTCAAAAGGCATGCTGCTAATGATAAGGCTCTGGAGGGCATAAACTCTAAGATAGAGAGTTGGTCCTCCACCTTCCAGAGCCAGCTGAGCTCTAACAAAATGCTAGAAACCCAGTTAGCTCAGCTAGCCGCTGCTGTTCCTTCCGGTGACATGGGACGAATCTCGGGACAACCGGGTTCCTCCTTTTAGAAAGTAAAGGTTGTTTCCACGAGGAGGGGTAAGGCTACTCGGGATCCAGTCCCAGCTAACCATGCAGAGAAGACAATAGAGCCGAGGAAGGAGATCCCAACTGAGGAAGGTGAGCCAGAAGCTGAGCTAGCACTAGCAGGATGGACTGCGCCACATGAGTTCTACGACACCAGCATCTTGTCCTTCCCTCAATGCCAAAAGAAGCCATTGGTGGACGAGCAATTCACCAGGTTCAAGGAAGTCATTCAGAAATTAAACATACATGTTGATGAGAACCCGCTAGGGTTTGTGCCCAATCTTTCGATGAGAGATGGATAACTTCGATTTGGACTGGAGAGACGTTCACGGCTCGACTACAACCATCAAAGGATGTTGCGCCTTAGCAACCGATACACCAACTCCAGCGGTCGCCGCGATCTTGTGGAGCACGATCAACCAAACCACGAGGGTAATTCCTGCAAGCAATCGAAGAACAAGCAAGAACAAGTAGAACAAGCAACTCAATTGCAAATATGGAGATGATACTCAATCTGAAATCACAAAGGTGGGGTTCTGAATCGAGTAGAACGGATGGTCTCGCCGACACATGCGTCTACAAGGAAGTAGCAATGGCTAAACTTACATCTAAACAAAACCCAATCTATTTTGTGGCAGCTACGGAGGTATATGAGAGGTAGGGGACGACCAGGACATGGTGGGGGTCGTCCCTCAACCCTAGGGCGCGCCCCTAATGGGCCCCACTTGATACACGGCCCATCGGACCCAAAATCAGGTGACGCAGCACCATGGGCAGAATAGGTCTCGATAGCTAATTGGTGATTGCGGCCTCCTCGGAGCAGATATGGACATTAGTCTAGATCCATATAAAAGTACATTTCATAAGCTTTCCATAGAGTACTTGAACGTCCAAAAAGGAGCCCGAATGAAGTCATGGCGGCCGTCATAATTTGGCCCAATGCTGCAGTCCGAATCCAACTCCAAAACGTGTTGGATTTGATCTCTCTCTTTCCTTGGGCCAAAAGTGACGTGGTGGCCTGGTGGAGTACGTGGGGAATACTTGAACTTGGCCCCCAATTAATTTCTTTGGTCCTCCAAGGCTTCCATGTGAGTTTAACACCCTTTTTGATCCACGAATGTATTTCTGAAAATGACAATAAACATACATCATGGCGCATCATCAATTCATCAAATGTATCAAATACAAGCATTATAAAGAATTGTTTTACCTTTGAATCAAAAGTTGCTAATGTGGTTGTATCTGAGCCGGTGATGTCCTCATCATTCTCCCCTTCTTGGCTGCAAGTCGTCCTCGACTTGCTCCCGTGGTAGTCAAAGGCGCTTGTTTTGATGTTGGAACATGGAGCAATGACTATGTTGCACCGCCACAACCAGTAATGCTTTCCTTCTTTTGACTGACCCTGTTGCATAAGGGAACAACTACGAAAACTTTGCAATGTATTGTTAGCGTTAGTGCAGCCCCATATTTGATCATAGTATTGTAGCCCAGAAGGATATTTCAGATTAGAGCAAATATAAACTTTATGCACGAAATACTCTCCTTTGCAATTATACTTGCCAATAAAGTGATATGTATGATTAGACAAGCATCTTAGTTCAGAATCAGCAAAAAGTTTCTCCTCTAAACAGTTTAGATCACACAGAATATCAAATTCAATATAACCCAAAGTATTTAAAGAAGACAATAACTTCAGTTCATCTTGTGCACAAGTAATAGGATGAAAAAGCTTTTCTTCAGCACAAATGTATCGTTCCAAACTAAAAGTATCACACTTATTCACTACTTGTGGCATAGGAGTAAAAGAATCATCAGCGCACAAGTCCTCTTTATCACAAGGAACAACAAGTAATTCATCTTGTGATAAAGGTAAAGCAACTGCGGGTTCCACTATTTGTTGCTCTTGATTAGCATGCAAAGTGGACAAATTTTGGACATTATGGATCACATCATTCTTGCAAGTATTCAAAGATAACAGAATCTCCTTTTCAGCACTAACAGCAAGCCAAAACAATTGACCAATACTGTTGTATGATTTGCTAAGTAACAAGGTTCGAATTTCAGAATTGAGCCCTTTCATGAACCTACACATATTATCTTCTCTGCATTCTTCTAATCCACCAAATATGATACAAATTTTAAAATCATGGAAGTATTGCTCCACAGTCCTACTACCCTGTTTCAATTTCTCTAGTTTGGAAAGCAAAAGATCAACATAATATTCAGGAATATATTCATCTCGAAAAAACATTTTGAAATCTTTCCAAGTTGGTGGTACTTTATTATGCCTACAAATATGTTTCCATTTAGTCAAGGCATATTTCGTTAAAGCACTAGCTGCAGCAAAAACCATTTGATGTTCAGACAAGTCATAATTATCAAATTTGGCATCTACCTTAAGCTCCCAATTAATGTATGCACAAGGGTCAAATTTTCCCTCAAAAGGCGGTAGAGCATTACAGACCTCAGTTAGAACATCATCATGTACCTCCAATGTGTATGCTCCCATATGTTGTTGTGTATATGAACACCCATGGTGCAAGCTTCCGTCTCCCATGTGAGTCATCGAGCCTGCCATTGTTAGCCAAACAAAGGCAACAAGAAAACAGGTGAAGAAATAGGAACCCTACTACAACTACTAGGATGTAGCTACTGCAAGGCGCTCACTCTCAACCTGTTACACAAGCTCTTACTAATTCTTACCTTGCTCGACAGGAGGGAACGGCTACCAACAAGTCTACAAACCTGGAAGAAGTGTATCGGTGCCGCGGCAACAAGACCTGTCAAGCTGTAGTCGAATATGTGGAGCTGTAGGTGGGCTAAAGCAAGGAATAACTAGAACCACATTAGTTACAAAAGCAAGCTGAATAATCGTTCAACGGTGGTACTGTGCTGGTCCTAGGCTAAACCATGCTAGAGACGTGAGCCTAGGCACAGAGGTAGTCACTGAAAAAGAACAACTAGCACAGCACAAAGTAAACCAATAGATTCAACAATTCAGCCCCTTCTTTCTTCTCCTTCTTGTCCTGTCTTTTTTTTTTGCTTTCTTTCTTTCTTTTTCTTCTTTTTTTTCAACCTTTTTTTTTCACAGGACTAAACACTTTTTTTCTCAATAGCAAGACAAACTACACAAAAGGCTTACACCACACAGACTGCAGATCGCAAATTTCTAGGATAGTTGTGGAACGCTCAAAAGGAATTTCGGTGCAAGGTCTGATCCGTTGGAAAGAAGACAACATATGCTTTCCAGATTGTATTTAAACACCTCAATCGGAGATCATATGAATTCATGGAGGCAAAAATGAAACAGAGATGTATATGGTGATGGGGATCTCGTGACGAAAACGTGATAGAACTCAAAACTCTAAAGGAATAGACACTAAGACCAGCAACTCGACGTGACCGAAGCAACTGAAAACTCAATAAGCCCTAACTAAGCAGTACTAGTAAAGGCTCAAAGGGTTTATAGGATTGTGGGTAAACTGATCCACTATTTTTTAGGCTTTTCTGGACAATAGGAAATTAAAACAGCAATGGATTGGAAGTCTCTCACCGATAAACCTTGCTCTGATTACTAACTGATGAGAACCCGCTAGGGTTTGTGCCCAATCTTTCGATGAGAGATGGATAACTTCGACTTGGACTGGAGAGACGTTCACGGCTCGACTACAACCATCAAAGGATGTTGTGCCTTAGCAACCGATACACCAACTCCAGCGGTCGCCGCGATCTTGTGGAGCACGATCAACCAAACCACGAGTGTAATTCCTGCAAGCAATCGAAGAACAAGCAAGAACAAGTAGAACAAGGAACTCAATTGCAAATATGGAGATGATACTCAATCTGAAATCACAAAGGTGGGGTTCTGAATCGAGTAGAACGGATGGTCTCGCCGACACATGCGTCTACAAGGAAGTAGCAATGGCTAAACTTACATCTAAACAAAACCCAATCTATTTTGTGGCAGCTACAGAGGTATATGAGAGGTAGGGGACGACCAGGACATGGTGAGGGTCGTCCCTCAACCCTAGGGCGCGCCCCTAATGGCCCCACTTGATACACGGCCCATCGGACCCAAAATCAGGTGACGCAGCACCGTGGGCAGAATAGGTCTCGGTAGCTAATTGGTGATTGCGGCCTCCTCGGAGCAGATATGGACATGAGTATAGATCCATATGAAAGTAGATTTCATAAGCTTTCCATAGAGTACTTGAACGTCCAAAAAGGAGCCCGAATGAAGTCGTGGCGGCCGTCATAATTTGGCCCAATGCTGCAGTCCGAATCCAACTCCAAAACGTGTTGGCTTTGATCTCTCTCTTTCCTTGGGCCAAAAGTGACGTGGTGGCCTGGTGGAGTACGTGGGGAATACTTGGACTTGGCCCCCAATCAATTTCTTTGGTCCTCCAAGGCTTCCATGTGAGTTTAACACCCTTTTTGATCCACGAATGTATTTCTGAAAATGACAATAAACATACATCATGGCGCAGCATCAATTCATCAAATGTATCAAATACAAGCATTATAAAGAATTGTTTTACCTTTGAATTAAAAGTTGCTAATGTGGTTGTATCTGAGCCGGTGATGTCCTCATCACATGTGCCACTGTTGGATGGTATGCAGGTGCTGTTGACGGCACTTAGACGCGTCAATCGTGAACAGCAAACGCACGGATCAGTTGTAGCTCTTCCCTCAGAGTATCCCACAAGGTTTATCAATCCGTGGAACTAAAGATATAAGAAACAATCTAACTAGCATAGAAATCCTTTAATCTGGAAGAGGATTGAAAACGAATCTAATCAAGTAAACACCAAACACCAGAGGTAGCGAGAGAGAGTTAGAGATAACTAATCTAGATTGCCTAGATCATGCATATGTTGTAGCTTCGAGCCAAATAGAGTGAAGTAAGGTAGATGTGAATCTCAATAAGAAGCATCTTTAAATTGCGACCTCCGGTCAAACTCCCAAAAGCCACACCTTACACGGGATCACACCTTCTCACGATGCTCCCTATCGGTATGGGTAACTTAAGGGCACGTTCACAAGTGAACGTGTTAAACCACTAGGTAGATCCAGTATGAACCCCTAGCCGCCATAGCTACAAGAACACCCTAAGCAATCTATTTCGAGAATAGATTGGAGAAGAAGCAAAACCAGAGAGAACGAAATCATAGAAAGAGGCACTTGATCGCTAAAGATTCAGAAACACAAATAACTTCACCATGAATGATAGTACATCACAAGATCACCACCGGGATTCTACCTTGATCTTGATGATCCTAGCTCTGGAACTTTGACGTGGTCTTCCTCGCAGGGTTCCCACGTCGGCTAGGGCAAAATCGTAGGCAACTAGCATGACCCTCGGCTCTCCGAAAGGTGTCCCTCTAGCTCCTCTACTCCTTGGCGTTGAATGATGAATGATTATCTACGTGGCAGGGGGCACAGGGGCTATTTGTACCCTGAGGAAACCCTAGGTCGAAGGGGAGGTCGAGGCGCTACCGGGGGGCCTAGGCTGGCCGGCCCAGAGAGGCCCAGGCCAGCTGGCCTAGCCTCTTTCCTGGCCGTCTCGTCCTCGTCTTTCCCTCCAAGTCTTCTGGAAGCTTTAGTAGATGTTCGCTCTATGCATGTGGGCCTTTAGACGTCGTTTGCTTCGGGATATCTTTGAGATAAGAATGGGAAGTGGATGACCTTCCAAATTCTCCAATTGATTTGCCTTGACCCCGAAGCCACTTGACCTTATCTTGAGGCACTTGCTTTTCAAACATTCTTGGAGGACGGTTTACCAAAGATGAGCACGAATGGGGCTTGAAACATCATAGGCCGGCCGACCTACCCTTTTATTCGGGCCTCTGGCCTTCATCTTTCACTGTGTCATCCTTAGTCACAAGCCTTATCCATATGTGCTCCAATTTAGCCCAAAAACCTGCGTCAACAGAAATCCTCCAAAAACACATGCATATATGAAAGCGTCCCGGTTATAGAGTGTGATCAATAGTTTAGATATCAAATTCATGCCATTATTGAAAATAAACAAGGGTAAAAAGGTGTCGCTAAGGAGCGTCAACAATCCCCTATTCTTAAACCTTGCTCATCCTCGAGTAAGT
Organism: Alloteropsis semialata; assembly: GCA_004135705.1. NCBI lineage: Eukaryota > Viridiplantae > Streptophyta > Magnoliopsida > Poales > Poaceae > Alloteropsis > Alloteropsis semialata. The sequence goes on from CM014277.1 coordinate 40,087,577, forward strand.
CTTCAATAAAAATCAGCATTGCCTTTCGGTGTCCAATCCCTGCACTTGATCATACACGAGAAAACATAATGCCCTCAAAATATTTTGCAATTAATTCTTCAAGTTGTAACCAGCTCTTTCTAGTATGGAGGGTAGATATGAATTAAGTGTTCCCCACAAAGACTTTAAACACAAGCTCTCTAATTTAAACAAATCTCAGAAATTATGAAATAAGCTCCAAAAGAATTGCTAAACCAAGATCAATAATTTAAACCTCATTGCAATTGCTCATGGAAACTCTCAGCTCATCTTGTCTCTCGAACATGCTAGAACTTCTCACCTTCCTTTCTCTCAAGTATGTGTAAGGCTTTATCTGGGGCTAATGGGAAGGTTAGTCCTAACAAAAGATATTATAGTCAAGATATTATCAAAACAAGAAATACTTCTCATGGGTTTACCGAGACTCATCAAAAAGACCATGGAAAATAATTGTTTTGTGGAGAGGGGAAAATGGAACACACGCTTTTAGATAGTGGACATGTGCAATGGCAATGGTTGATACCGAGGCATAAATGAAGTCCTCGTTATCGGATTGCACATGGTTAGAATATTTGAGTATGTAATAGTCTTCAAAGCACTCATGGAATTAATGAAGCAAAAAGAACCGAGGAGCATTTATTATTATTTTTTTATATTTTTCTTCTTTTCTTCTTTCCTTTTTCATTATTTTTTCTTTTTTCTTTCCTTTTTGCTCCTCAGAACTTCTAGCAACATTAGTACTTACTCAACACCCCCATGCTTAAACGATTGCTCGTCCTCGAGCATAGAGGTGATGGCTAATGCTGAAGTAAGTATCCATCTTGATCTTCTTGGAAAATGGTTCGAATCTTCAAGGAGTATCTTCTCGTCAAATTTTGAAGCCATCGGAGGAGGATAGGGGGTAGGCGGTCGGCTTATGGTGTTTGGGCCGGCCGGCCCAATCTTCGTGGACCTCCGTTTCTACTGATTTTTCCGCTGTGTACTCTTTGATGCCTCCCAAATTTATATTCCTTGTGTCAAGCCTTGATTCTTCGGAATTTCCTCGAGATAATGATCCATACTCAAATGTAGGTTGTGGTCAAGGAGGTGTTTCACAAAAAGATAATTTGGGTTTAGGGTGGATATCCAGCGAAGCTTGTGAAGTTTTTGGTATAGAAACTCACAATGCATGGATAGAGAGGCTAGCAAAAAGAAGGTACGCAAAACGGAATGGTCAGCTTCTTAGTCTCGTACCAGAGAAGATAAGTCCTGAATCAATTCACTTGAAAATAATTCTTGTACTATAGTTCATCATGATATATCATTTAGGCTTTGGATAGGTAGAGCAATTGCAAAAGGTATTAATGACAAGACTAGCTCAACAAAATTCAACAATTAAATATCCCTTGACAAGTTTAAAAGAGAGAGCAAGAATAATAAGTATGGGTATTAAATTATCATAACCTCCGCAAAAAATTGAGCTGGTATTTAGATAATTTCTAGATCATGTTAGAGAGAGCATTAGTCTAATCATGCATAAGCCAAGCGCAAAAATAGACAAAGCGGCAACGATCATCATATTTCAACATGGCACAAACTTTCTATCTTCACTAATAATCATATCATGAAAGCATAGGTGATATACATAGTGATCATGGTGATGAAAAACGAAAGGACACACTAACACACATGCTGAAAATAAATAAAACAGAAAATTGCAACGCAAACACAAGCATGCACACACGCTGAAAATAAATAAAAAGAAAGGGGAAAAACTCGAACCACACGTGCGAGCAATTTTATTCTTGGTCCTCGTCGGTCACTCCTCTTGGCTTGGCGGATTTCTTGCATTATATCCTTGGTCATAGTACACTTGCAAGGCTCCTCCTTTGAATTGTTCCGGTGGCGCTAATGCTAGGAATCCCATTTGATACGCAATCCCTGCGGTTCATCTTCTAGTCGGTCCGTATGCCTCCGGATGGCATTAATGTCCTCCATGTTTCTATCGGCGTAGGCTCGAATCATTCTTGTGCTTCTTTCTGGTTGAGGGAGATATGCAAATCGAGCTCCAAAAGATGGATCCAGGAACACTCCATGATGTGGCAGCGGTGGGTAGCCATAATTGCTATATGTAGGTGGCGGTGGATATACCGGTGGTGGCACCGGTGCCCCATGCCCCCATGCTTGAGCTGGTGCACTTCCCCATTGTTGTGCCCATCCTTCTGGAGGTCCTTGTCCACTTGGTGCACTTTGAAATTCAGTTGTCCAATAAGCGGAACTATCCGGTGGTAATTCCTCTCCCACCTCTTCTTCAACCGATGCCGATGTTCCTTCAACGTGCCTCCCCCTTTTGTTCTTCTTAGCCTTGGCCAAAATCTTCTCATCACGCCAATCAACTCTTGCTCTTGCAAATAATTTCAACCTTCCATCAGGGAGATAAATATCTATATTTGCAATTTTGAAACCATTCTTCTCATCTCCTCCAATGTAGTGACCTTGCCTCATAGCTTTGATTTCAAGGTCGGTTCCCTTCATATAGAATGCCGAATTTGTCTCCAGTCTTGGGTTCAATGAAATTGCTATCATGGTAAGATAACAACCCGAGCCAATATCTCCGGAGCCAGATGTTGCTTCACATACCCACCTATCGATCATGATATAGGTAGGATCAATTGCTTGCTTCTTCACCAATGCGGTGTATAAATAATTTAACTGCACATCAGTTACTTTGGACTCTCTCATCCTCCTGAAGATTCTCATCCTTTTGTTCTTCTTAGCCTTGGCCAAAATCTTCTCATCACGCCAATCAACTCTTGCTCTTGCAAATAATTTCAACCTTCCATCAGGGAGATAAATATCTATAATTGCAATTTTGAAACCATTCTTCTCATCTCCTCCAATGTAGTGACCTTGCCTCATAGCTTTGATTTCAAGGTCGGTTCCCTTCAAATAGAATGCCGAATTTGTCTCCAGTCTTGGGTTCAATGAAATTGCTATCATGGTAAGATAACAACCCGAGCCAATATCTTCGGAGCCAGATGTTGCTTCACATACCCACCTATCGATCATGACGTAGGTAGGATCAATTGCTTGCTTCTTCACCAATGCGGTGTATAAATAATTTAACTCCACATCAGTTACTTTGAACTCTCTCATCCTCCCGAAGATTCTCTTGCTCATCCAAGAATGAAATATTTGAAGTATAACATTGCCTATATTCTTTCTTTGACAGTTGTCATCCTTTTCTATTTTCTTCCAAAATTTATCGATCCCTCCTTCTTCAACTTTGGCTCTCTTGAGTGCATCACTCCTGAAACCAAGCAAATTTCCAATATCTTTGAAGGTGATGGACCTTTCTTCATTCTTCAACCTAAATTCGAGGCATGGTACTTCTTGCTCATCAATTCTTCTTGTCACCACTCTCATGATCATCATCATCTCCATGGCGATTTCTCCATGCACGTGCACTGGAACACCATCAGAAAATTGCCTCCACCCGAGGTTTTCCAATAGCCCATAAATATCACCATAGAATCCCAATCTTTGCAGTGCATCATCATCAATATCGTTGTTTGCTTTCAACCTTCCTCTTAAATTCTTGAGCCTTGCTTCTTCTTCCTCCGACAAGATGACAAACCCATATTTTGAAATTTTTGGCTTGTATGGTGGTGGTGCAGTTGATCTTGTGGAATGTCGAGGTGGAGGAGGTGGTGCGCCGGCGTGTCCACGTGTTTCGGTGAACCGCATGGAGGTACTTCTTGGGTCTTGCATCCCACCAAGGAGCAGCATGTCGCCCCTCGGTGCGGAGTTGTCTTCCTCCATGCTTCACGGTGACTCGGCAACCGAGTGCCTCCATGAAGAGCTTGTCGATGGCGTGTCGGACGCCAACGACCATATCTTCTTTCCGGTGATGAAGTTCATGGCACTCCTCCTCATGGTTCCATGCTGCACAAACACAAAAACCAACACACCGGGGGTTTTTCGCCGGTGGAAAAACAATATGTCGAAGAGGAGAGCAAACTAGGAATTGTTGTGAATTTTTGGAGATTTTTGGGGCTGATTTCGATTCACAAAATTTTCAGAGCTTCTGCTGGTGTTCTAAGTGGAAGAACCGAGGAACAAGAACTAAGAAATGCATGAGCTACTTACCTGTGAAAGGGGGGCACCAGGGCCCTTAAGAAGGCACCAGGCCGGCCGGCCTAGGGTCCTCCTTGGCCTCCTTCACGTGTCCTTGCTCCAACATCTTCCTAAGATGAATGTCGATCATTGTCCAGCAGCTCCACTTGCTTTGCAACGCCCAATTCTTGTGAACCACATATTCTTTGCAAAAGTTGTCAACTTGCACATTGTTTTCTCCACCTTGATTCATGCCTTTGTCCTTTGTTTCAACTCCACTCCAAATGTTGCTTTCAATCCTGCAAAAATGAGTGTACCACCATGCATGGCTGCCCCCTTGGATTCTCTTGCATGTGGTGTTAGGTGGAGAGCACACTCAATCTTGGTCATTAGTAGTGATCATGCTCATAAACCCTTACAAAGTATGTTTAGATGCTTAAGTCCTCCTCTAATCTTGATAAATAAAAACCAACTCAAAGTAAGCAATGAGTGAATAAAATAATTAGAGGGGAATTTGGGCATCATAAACACTTGTAAGTCGAGAAATATTTTTTGACAACGTTTATTTTGATTGCACTGGTATTGCTCACTTTCATGAATTGATAGCGAACACTCCCGAGTTCAACCATGGGTCATTGGTTTAGATTCTAAATTTTGGCCAAATGAGAGAGATATTATGAATGAAATAAAATAAATGAGGCTTAGAAAAATTCTAATTCTAGGGAAACAAAACTAAAAACTCCTAAGGTTATGTGAGCCTAGCATGCGTCAAAGAATTTAAAGAATTAAGAACAATGCTTGGCTCTACTCGTGTCTTTGTAATGATCAAGTTTGTCCGGCCGTCATGGAAAGGACGGTCGCCAAAATTGGTTTGAGAATTTTGGTTTTGGGTTTCTCAAGAAAAGCAAATAAATCATGGGATGGCTCGAGTCATTCTATGTACTTCTTACATATAGGTTGCATTCATTACAAGAGTATTCTATACAAGCTCAGCAAGGGACACATGTTAGAGGGCAAATCGAGGAGTCGTGGGATCCCCTCCTCCAAGGGTACTGCCACGATGTTTATTACGAAGGCCTACAAACACCCAAACCCAAACGGTGAAGATTACAAAGGCCCAGCGGGGCTGTCACCACCCGGGGGCTACCTCTGAATACGTGGGGTAGGGTATCCCCAACGGTATTCCATAACCCAAACACCATATTCGTAATATGAAATACATCTTTACCAGTTGTACGGAAAGGTAAAGAGCAATCATAATGATTCACTGGGCCATTGCCATAACATGTATCAGCTATACTAAGGTGCAAGACATACAGCTTATATGATGAACACACAAGACTAGAAGTCAAGTAACATAAGCAAGATAGCATTTCCATTAAGGCTCTAACTCTTACAAATAAGCAAAGGATACAAGATAACTGAGCTCTAAGCTTACCAAGACTCCTTTGGAAACCCGTAGAAGCTCAACTCCTAGAACTACTTCTCTACTAACTAAGACTATAACTTGTAGCAAATGGAGCTCTTCCTTCTGGTGTGTGTTGTATAGGAGGCATTGGTCATCTATTTATAGCTCTGGGAGGCGGTTCAGGGCCGGTACAAGGCGGTTGAGGCCGAGTGGGCCCACCCTTAGGTCGGCCAACCTATGGACTTCGCCCGACCGTCTGATGAACCGACTGAATCCATCCATGGTGCAGATTTAGTCCTAAAGGCAGTGTAGATGCGTAGGAGAAGGGAGAGCCGCAACGGCCGCTGGACTGGGTCGGGCGACCTGGTCTAGGCTCGTCTCGCCTTGGTCTTCTTCTGTGTGACTGGAATGTGGGCCCTGGTAGTCGAGGAAGTAGGGTATGAATCCTCAGAGTAACTCTTGATTCTCAAGTAGGCCCATCAATCCATGTGCTTCTCCTTATTCCTTTTTTACCCCTTGGATGTAACCGTCATGGATTCAACGTCTTTGACGATATGCATTTGTGCTTCTTCTGTATGGCCAAACTTGGGCTTTGTTGGGCACCAGGCCAGGTCGGCCGACCAGGGTAGGTCGGGCGACCTGGACTTGGCCTTGTTTTGCTTCATCTTTTGGCCCATGTTTCTTGCAACCAAATAATCACCATGTACAAGTGAAACTACATTATTTGAAACCAAATCTTACTGATCATTGCTAGTTTATTTTATTTTACCATGTTGGCATTACAAGATATTCATGACTTAACAAGCGCCAAGAGTGCTCTACCATCACTTGCACTATCGGGACCCAAAGCTTTGAGCATGCATTCTATGACTTAGGGGCAAGCGTCAGCGTCATGCCAAAGGTAGTCTTTGATCACCTTAACTATACTACCTTGTCCCCGACTCCCATGAGACTCCAGTTGGCCAACTCTATGGTCAGCTACCCGAAGGGGATAGCTGACGACATTCCGGTACGCATCCGGGATTGCTTCATCCCTGTCAACTTCGTGGTTCTGGACATGGACATCAGCAATGACTTGTCGCTCATCCTAGGGTGACCATTCTTGAGCACTGCTGACGCTCACATTAATGTGGGTGCTAGAGAAATCTAGGTCCACATTAATGGGAAGAAAGAGAAGTTGGACTTCAGGCCAAAAGTGGAGCAATGCTCCATGATCAAAATCAATTGTGGGAGGAATAGTCAGAACATCAAGGAGGTGGAAGTCACACCACCAGAGAAGGACAGCTTGGCAAAGTTCATGGAGAAGTTCTGGGAGAAGAAAATCCCAAAACAGTGTCACGCAAAAAGTAAGAAGCCTATGCGAGGTGCGAAAGCACAGGCAACAAAGACACCAAGCCAAGCTGTTCACCGCTAGAAGAAGGTAAAATAGGTATGGCGGGAAAAATCATCTGTATCCTCATCTCCAGGTCAGATGCTGCTTCATCAAGTTGATCCAACCAAGGAGACGTCATCACTCGACGACGTAAAACACGAGCCCTGCGCCGACAGGTACATCAGTGGCAATAAAACAGCTTGGGGGAGGACCCCCCCCCCATCAGGTAAGTTTTTCTTTATGAATAAAGTTTTATTTCTTTCTTAATAAAGTTAGTAAATGAGAGCTATCTAGGCAAGTCCCTTAGTGTCATAAGTTTTTGCTAAGTCTTTATTTTGGATATGATGAATAGTTGCTCTTATTTCTCCCTCGTACCTATGTTTCAACCTGCTATTCTCCTATGCCTTGAGTTTGCTGGTTTACGCATGAGTTCTTTCCTGGTACCTTGTCAATCTATGGGTAGCATATGCTAGCTCTAGTCTGAGTTGTTGTTGGCTATGATATGATAAGATCTGAGTTACCTTAAGCTCATACCAAGTAAGACTTGATAACCAGAGTTTTTCTTTTCGAAAACCAACTGTGATGGGGACAGCCGGACTGGCTGTGATAGCAGTTCTGTAGTAGTGTCATACATCTAGATGCATGCTTTACAACTTGTTGGACCAAAGTGATATAATCATACAAGTTGTTTGTATGATCGATGTAATTTACTCAATAAATATTTCACCATGTGCCACCGCCAGTTCACCATGCTGCCATGCGCCGCCACCGCCCACGTCCCGCCCCCACCCCTCACTTCCTATCACTACGTCGTCTTTCGCCCCCACGCCATTCCTTCTCACAGCACGTCCTCCACCGTACACGGGCAGCGCCATCGCCGCCCGTTGCCCCGGCATCCCTCTAAGTCTGGTGCCACCACAGATTGGAAACCTCCCAAACCCCAACACCGAAACACTAATCAATATCGCCATGAGTGATCAGTTTGGGCAGGAAAACAAGAAACGAGGGGGAGGCGAGATGGGAAAGACGTTCGGCATTAGCAGCTTTATCGGGGAATTTCTAATGTATAGTTCAGTGGGTAAAAGTGAGTGGATAGGAAGATCCCACGCGTCCGTTCGTTGCCGGTGGTAGCAGCGAGCGTACACTGAATAGAAATTTTGCTGGGCAGTTGGGCTCGAGAGCTATGCGGTCGCGATGGCACTTTGACCGTGAGCATAAGTAGCTGGCATGTGCTGCTCATGGCCTGGGGGTGCCCACTGCCCAGCGCGGAAAGCTCTGTTTGAAATACAGATATTTTCTAATATATTTTAATTTTAAATTTAACAAAGTAAATCATTATAACTATTATTGATGATGTGACAGCAGAACTAAACTTATATTAAACAAAAAAATAAATTACAAGAAGAGATTCAGGTTGAGCAAGGCTGCAGCTAGAGACATTGGCTGGGTTGTTTTTAACTAGATTAGTCATACTAATCAATTGACATCAATCGATGTAGCCATTCAGAGTCAAAACAGTGACGAGTTGACGCAGTGCAGTCCATTGGACGGTACTGAAAAATAGTCGTTCATTCCGCCCGGAATTAGGCGAAGTAGGAAATGAGCAGTCGCGTGAAGACGCTCCCCAAAAAATTTAACGTCTGGCTATCCCGAGAAGGATCTCAGCACAGTCGAGACTCTAGAGGCTTTGCTCTCGCTAGAACTGTGCACGCATATGCTAGCGCTGAGAATACAATGTTCAGTAGAAAGTAGCAAAGGGAGAAGAGAAAGATCTTCTAAGCAGGAGTATCTGAGTTGTGAGAAGTGTGTGTTGACTGGGGAGGGGAGGAAGGATGCACTTGGATGCCTCAACAGAAAAGGCACATTTCCTGCTGGCAAATAAGGCACGTCTCTGTGAGCAATAAAGACAGTTATCGATTCTACTAAAAATGTCATCATACTGTCGTTTCGCTCCGCTGATCTCGCCCACACCCACGGTCTCGGCCCGATGAGTCGAGCGAGCACGCGTGTGTGGCATGGCAGTCTCTTTCCATCAATTGCACATAGGGTACCAATCTGATAGTAATCATTTTTATCTCCCTTACATTTAATTATAGGCTTATATATGTCTTAGATTTAATTGGAAGTGAATAGGGCCAGGCTCAAATAAATCCAACGAGCTCGAGACGGCAGCGTCCAGGGCGGCCAGCATCAAAGTAGTGCAACGTGAGGACTGATCGTGCGGTATGCATCAGACAACAGCTTCCTAGTTAGCTGACCTGATCATTTCTCTAGGTGGAGGAGAGAGAACCAGAGAAAAAACCACTACGTGAGAAACCCACTTTGGTAACGGGCACAGATGGCCATTAGTAACGGGAAATGCACCCGTTACCCTTTTTGGGTTGCTAATAATCGATCAAAGGTAACGGGCAAATCCCCATTACTAATAATACATATTTGTAACCCGCCAATAACAACAATCGTTACCAATAGCAGTTACCAGTAATCAAAATGGCTGGTTTTGTGAGCCCACTGGTCAAACAGTGTAACGGGCCAGTATGATGGACCGTTACAAATGCCTGACAGAGGTAACGGGCATTATCGGTTGCCCGTTACAAAAGGGCGACCCAACAGTCTCTTTTTGGGCTCACTGGTCAGATGTTGTAACGGGCTTATGTGGGAGCCCGTTACAAAGATCTGATAGAGATAATGGTCGTCTCGTAGTGCCCGTTACATGAGGGCGTTACCCATCACCCAACAGTCTCTTTCTGAGCCCACATGGTCAGAGATTGTGACGGGCTTATGGGGTCGCCCGTTACAAAGGTCTGATTGTAGTAACGGGGGTTTGGTAGTGCCCGTTACCTTTACGTGATGTAGGTAACGGTCTATTGTGGTTGCCCGTTACAAGTAGGGGTTACCCATCACCCATCTATATCTATACCTATACTAATCACAGACTCTGAGGAAGCCACCACGTTAACCAGAAAGATCGGTCCATCCATCAATGTTTTGATGGCTTAGATCTTATATATAAAAATTCTTTATTTCTATTTTTATTTTCCCACGCTAAAAAGATACAAAAAGGGAACCAGTAAAATCACATCACACTAGAAGATAGAAAAAGGTAACCAGGAAGATCACGTCAATGTTTGTCCTGTACAGTTCAGATATTTTATCTAAAAATTCCTTTTTCCTACAGGGTAGAAATATAAAAGCTAACCAAATCAACATTTCAAAGTTTATACCGTCCACAAAAAGAAATCCTGTCCACGCCAGGCTCCTTCCTTTCCACTTTTCTAAACACAGGAAAAAGAGTTTATTCCGCTGAAGCCATTACAAAAGATTCGCGTTCCTCTCGTGCCACCGAAAAACTTGCTGCTCCCTCTGGACCACTGAGTCAATTTTTTGTTGCTTCTCGTGCCATTGCCGTGAGGTCCGTTTGGTAGAATTAGTCATTGGGCCCACTTGGTAGGGAAAATAGAATTAGTCATTGGGCCCACTTGGTAGGGAAAGAGGTCATCTGCAACATCCACAAATGGAAAGAAGAAGAAGACCTCATCCACTAGCACTAGTTCTGGACCTTCTGTGCCATCTGTGAGGTAAGCTGATGTGTCTGTTACTTACAAAGTGCAGTAGTGCTCATGTATGGAAGAATCTAACTACATGCTTTTTTCTTGTCTAGAAGATCAGGAACAGGTTCCAACGACCTGGGGCTTTTGCCTTTGTCTATTTCTTACCCAACCATGCCTGAAGAAGTGAATGGAGAGAAGGCAGTTGCTGACAAGAAGAAAGGAGGGCAAAATAAAAAGAATGCAAGTCCAGAAGCCATTGGTAGTCCAGCTATGAGTACTAGAAGCAAGACTGCAGCTTCCCCTTCAAGCCCTGCAATGGGAACTAGAAGCAAAAGGAAGCTAACAGTGGGCTGATGTTTCAAGCCTTATCATTTATCATCTTTTGCTTATTGTAATTTCGAGACGTTAAGCTGTAAAAGTCGTCTTGTAGGCTGAACTTGTTAAGCTGTAATGCAATTGTAGGCTAAACTTGTTAAGCTGCAAAAGCCTCGTAGGCTGAACTTGTTAAGCTGTTGCATGTGAACAAATATGCTATATTGGTCTGTAGTATAAAGACAAGTTTGTTCGGCAAAAAATACTCTTCTTTCATTCACATACGACTGCTACAACGTTATCAAAAAAAAAGTTTACTGCTACAACACATCACGACTTATTACATATCGCATACAGAATAAGGAATATGCAAACACAAGCAAATTTCTTGCCAAAGGGTAATATGGACATTTTATTACCTCGTTACCTCCCGTTATCTGTTAAACTCACGGTAATGGCACGAGAGGCAACAAAAAGTTGAGTCAGTGGTCCAGAAGGAGCAGCAAGTTTTTCGGTGGCACGAGAGGAACGCGAATCTTTTATAATGGCTTCAGCGGAATAAACTCCAGGAAAAAAGATCACGTCAGAAATCCATCTCCTCCACCTCACGGACTCCTCCTTCCCTTTCCCTTCTCCTCTTCACATGCGGTTTTCTTGCCATAATCTAAATTGATTGAACATCACCTCCACCTCACGGACTACTCCATCCCTTTCTCTTCTTCTCTGCTACACTTCTCCTCTTCACATGCGGTTTTCTTGCCATAATCTAAATTGATTGAACATCACCTCCACCTCACGGACTACTCCATCCCTTTCTCTTCTTCTCTGCTACACTTCTCTTTCCATAATCTTATTTGTTCGACTGTAATCCAAATTGTTCTCTAAGATCCAAATCCTTCAAATACAAGATGAACGTAAGGGTCCATCAAGCAGCAAAGAACCTAGCAAAAGACCAAAGGAGCACTCGATGCAGCAAGGAGCAAAACACGCCTTGCCAGATTGAATTTCCGCCCCTACATAGATGAAGAGAACAGTGGGATTTCGGTAAGAACATCTGTGGTTTTCAATTTTGTTCATCAAAAGTATCTTTAGACATATTGGTTTTGCAAAGGATATAATTTTTATCAAGGGAAACACGTCTTGCCAGATTGAATTTTCGCCCCTACATAAATGTAAACAACAGCGGGATTTTGGTAAGAACATATGTGCTTTTCAATTTTGTTCATCAAAAGTAGCTTTAGACATATTGGTTTTGCAAAGGATATAATTTTTATTGTTTTATATAATTTGAAATCAAAATTCTGGTGACAACATCCATGGTTCTTGATTTTCATCATCACCAATATTTGTAGACATTTTGATTTTGTTGTAGATCTAATGTTTATTTGTTTTACTATACCTGAAATTAAATTTGGTCAGTGCATGAAATTTTGTCAAACTGAAACCTAAAATACTTTAGGTATATGTTTTATTCAGAAATCAATGAACATTTATTAAATCTTTGTACATTAACTCTAGCCAAACTGACCAACATATGCTATGAAAAGTGAATTCCTTGCATCGTGCAAAAAGACATCCACCATTAATTGGTTTAATAATTTCCACATGTCAAATGCAGACAATTGCGTGTGATATGCTTACTGAAGTTCATCATGGAAAAGAAACATGGAAAGTAAAGGTTAGAGTAATTTGGCTCTGGGATGCCATAAATCTCAACAGCAAAGAGCGTATCAGCCTTGACATGTAACTAAGAGATGAACAGGTTAGTAGATGATTAACTTTTTAACTTCATTGTCATATATAATTATGTGCTCACTTATAATTATTGCAGGGGGGCATGATACATGGAACTATAAATAAGTTCAGGCCATTGATCAAGGAAGGGTCAATCTACGTGATTACAAATTTTAAGGTTTCATCGGCAGTAGGTTCTAGTCCAATTGAAAATGACAAGATTCTCAACTTCTTGCACACAACCAAAATTCAAGTGGTCATAGATAAAGAATTTATAGCCAAAGTAGATCAAACCTTCCATTTTTCAAGCATTGAGGTCCTATCTGAACGAAATGGCAACAGACGATACTTATCTGGTATGATATTTGTTTGCATCATAATTTCCCACTACCAGTGGTTTATAATACATTATTAAGAATTATATGTTTTTCAGATGTCATTGGATTAGCATGTTGCATTGGACATATTGAAGAAACACATACATGTCATGGCATTAGCAAAATTCATGATATTTTCCTCAGAATTGAGTAAGCTTTGCAACGATAAAATTCAGTTTCCGCAGATTCTGGATGCAATATTTTCACATTAGAGATGTGCAGGAACAAAAGAGTTAAAGTTAGGCTATGGGAGAGAAGGCTAATCTAATTAGTGAAGAATCTACTGGGTGCGTTGTTATAGTAACATCCACAACTGTTAAGAAATTGAAAGGTATACATTTCAAATTATTGAATATTTGTACTATCATATTTGTAGAGTACTCACTGTCATCCACAAGTGTAACCAAAATTTATATTGACTTGGAAATTCCTCAAACAACAGCAATTCAAAAGAGGTACAGTCCTATCTAATAAATATATTTCCATACAAATATTAAAAGTATTTGTGCAAACAAAATAATTTGATCATTTGTCAAAATTCGTATAGCTATTCTTCACAAGAAAATATTATCAAGGAAATACAAACTATAGTTCACAAGAACTACAAAAGACAACCGAATTTGCCAGTTGGATTCTACATGTTGGGGATGGAATGGCAGGAAATTGTGAGGATCAGACTTGGATTGTTATACCACCAGAATTAATTTAGAAAAGGGTGACAACTCAAAAGAAACAATTGTTAAGAGCACATATCCTGACATACAAATCAACTACAGAAATAGAGTATACCTAGAGGAAAGAGCAATATTGTGTCCAAGAAATGAGGTCGTGAATGAAATAAACAACTATATCATGGATGAGATTCCTGGAGAAGAGATAACATACTTAAGTTCATATACGATTTGCAAAGGAATGTCTACAAGTGAAGAAGAAGGTATGTTATACCCAGCAGAATTTCTAAAAAGTCTTAAATTTTCAGGAGTACCAGACCACAAACTGAATCTGAAGGTTGGATTGCCAATAATGTTGTTGCCAAATATAAACCAGAGTGTAGGGCTATACAATTGGACAAGGCTAACAATAACACAGCTGGGAAAACGATTTATTGAAGGTCAAGTCATAACAGGGCCAAACATTGGAGATAAAGTTTATGTACCATGCATTATCATGTCACCGAGTGAATCAAAATGGCCATTCATATTGATAAGGAGACAATACCCCATATCTGTTTGTTTTGCGATGACCATCAACAAGAGTCAGATGTTGCCATGTCCAGTTTTACAACCAAAACTGGACTAAAGATCCTCCTCTCAGATGAAGAATGCCCCAGTGAAAATGTTGCAAAGAACATTGTTTACAAGGAAATATTATAGAAATAGATATTCAGTTAATACAAATAGTGGATTCATGACACTTGGAATCTTATGTATATTACATTATATAGTTCTTTAAATAAATTAACTATGATTCACAGCTAATAAATATACAGATTTGTGGTACTTTGACATTATACAACTGGACTCATTCCATGGAGAGTACGACAAATCTTAACCGGTGACCTTGGATGCATCGGTTTCTCTCAGAACCTACACTGCCCGCCTCAGTAGCCGCAAGTTGTAGCGCGTTAGCCACATATTGTGTCCTCTGTAGCATATGTTGTTATCGGTTTCTCTGTTTCAGATGGAAACTAGGGAGGATTCAATGTATCTAATTACAAAAAACTAAAAAGCAAAAAAAAACTTGGTTACATTAAGTGTCTGAACTTGAATCTTGGACAAATGCACAAATAATTTTAAACAACAACTGAATAAGCAATATCTTTTTGACGCAAAAAATAAAACACTTGAGTCCAGTCATATGCTGGACATATATTAAAATTTGATAAATAAACCATAAAATAATCAAAACACTAACAAAAAAATTAAAACTTTATGCACATATTAACTTCAATCAGAACCAAAAATGAATAAAAACTAGCCCGTGCGAATGCACGGGTTGACGACTAGTCTGTTCCTAATTTGTAATCAGCGTTGTTTAATACTCGTTACCTTTACTTGTGCCTCCCTCACAAGCTCTAGCCAGTTTTCTGGCTGCATCCTGGAACCAGCCAGTATTTGGCAGCCACCAGTCAATCACATCACAAATACAGATTGATATACATATCACATATATACACATCACATATATACACTATTACACATCAAGTATGTTCTCATCATACACATGGAAACTGAATCAAGTTTCCATGTGAATTAAGTTTCCAAGTTTCTCATCATACACATGCAACAAGTATCAAGTTTATGAACTCACACGGCATCTGCTGGACCATTATGGAAGCGGCCTTTGGGTTGACGATCTCCTTAAGAATGAACTCGCACAGCATCCCCTGGAGCATCCTTAGTGCTCCTTGATCTACCGATACGGTGGGAACTTTGTAATCCTGCATAATACAATTATTATGAGAATATAAGTAAAATCAGTTTCTAAAATCAAATGGAGACTATGAGCAGAGATAAGAGGCTAAGCAGGTATACATACAGAAACATTTCATGATGCTTATGTCACAGAGTAGGTCCAACATGTTCATTGCAACATAGAATCCACACAGTAAGCTCCCCGATGGCTGCTAAGCGCACTGCATGAAGGGTACCATAATGACACAAGTTAAGGTAGTACAAAATACGTACGAAGGGATCCAAAAAAGTCTCGTTCTTACTGGGAAATCTGTCTTGTGCACCAGTTTAGGTTTGCTTTTTGACTTTGTTTTTACATTCTTAATGTGCTCTGAAAAGGCCCTGCATGATCAGTAATATTGATTAGAAACATTAAGAGATGGAATTTTTGTAACAAAACCTTCTTACCGGTTCACAACTTGTACGACGTCCTTGAACTTTCGCTTTGGCCAAACTTTACCAGAATCTAAGTACCAAACAATATTCCACTTCATTGCAATGACCACTAGTACCCAGTGGCCACTGGTGTTGTAGGCACCCACCACAAAGTCGTGCTTCATAGCCTTTCTAATTGCGTTTGATACATATTTGGTTTGGAATTGAATCATTGTGGCCCAGAATATCTGTGGGTCCAAAAACCCAACATTGCACTTCATATCCTTTGCCTGCTTCATCAATATCCTACAAATAAACTAATTGTTAGCATGAACTTTGTGGTAAAAATTATAGAATATATGTATTAGTGTGAAGGAACTTACAATGTCCAGCACCTCAACAAACTAACATCCAGGCCATCCAGGTTGAAAAGGTCATACAAGTCATTGAATGCTACTGTGAAGGTTAATTCACCATCACTGTCAAAGTATGATGCAGCCAACTTTGCCAGAATGACATCAGTGCCATTCACACTTTGAGCCATGACATACTGATGCAAAGCTTCACAACTTGGCCCAGCAGCCTTTAAAGCCTCTTCTGACAACATAGGCTCACCAGGCTTGTATTTTATGTTTTGTGTAGTCCAAACATTGGCAACCTGCTGCTGTGGCTGCTGCTGCTGAGGTGAGGTTGGGGGCCAAGTTGTTGCTGCTGCTGTGGCTCCTGCTACTGTTGCTGCTGCTGCTGAGGCGGAGTTTCGCTTATTAGCTCCTGCTGCTGTTGCTGCTGCTGAAGCTGCTGCTGAGGCGGAGTTTTGCTGATGAGCTCCTGCTGTGGCTGCTGCTATGGCTGCTTTTGCTGCTGCTGCTTCTTCTACTACTGCTGCTGCTACTGCTGTTGCGGAGTCTGGCTCTGCTGCTTCTGCTAAGGCTGATGTGCTATCAAGGCATTTTCAGGCAGCTGGCTCTGTTGGTCATTGACTGCCTGCAGTTGCAGGGTTTTTTGAGCCTGCTGTTGCTGCAGTAGCTGAGCCTGTTGTTGCTGCAGTAGCTAAGCTGCTGTTGCTGCATCTGAAGCTCTATCAGCTGATGTGGCTGCAGATGTGGGAGCTCTCGACCTAGGTGGTATAAGGATTCTAATCCTTGGCCACTGTATGCGTTGCATGAGAGAATCACATTGGGTTGTGAGCTCATCCCCTACTAGGATTGGCAGATTGATGTGCCTCACATTGGCCCACACGTAAGTAGGTTGCATCACAGCATACCCATACTCTATGACAAGTCTTTTGTTCTGGATAGACAGTGGCTAATGCGAGCTCCATGTTATACCCGCTGACATCCAAAAGATTGTACTTTGTTGGCTCTGTCAGCAGATCAATTGTGTCCGGCTCAAGTGATGGAGGTACACTGTCATCCTCATTTTCATTTGCTTCTTCTTCCTCGCAGCTACTCTTGTGTACTGCCTGGGGGTTACACAGACCATCCGGTATGTGCACACCTGCAACTCTTAGCAACTCCACAACTCTAGTGATTGCTTCACCAACTATCTCTTCCTTGTCCGCATCAGACCTCCTCTTCATCTTCTTCCTGTACATTCCAGCAAACTCTTCGCCAAATCCTAGACCCCAGCCTTGTGAACTCAATGTGCCTCGGACTCGACCTCGATGCTCTGGATTCTTAAGTGCCGCACTTAGAACATCATACTCTCTAACTCCAGTGAAAGAACTATCGCTAGCTTCAGCTGCATATCTTTTCACTTTATCTGCTTCCTCCGCCACCAGAGGGGAACTGAATATTATGTCCCCGCTGGTATCAGTGGTCTTCTGTGATCTTGCCCACAGATATGGCCTCGAACGGCCAGGAAATTGATTCCAAGGGTTCTCTTTTCCTTCTGCAGCTAGCTTTGCATCCTCCTCCTCCCAATCTTTCCTTTTATGAGCATAACCTTTTCTGCCCATCTTGTGCGGTTTAGTGTGCTTTGCTCTCTTATCTTTCATCGCCTTGCTCGTCTGCTCAAAAAATTCAGAATTGGTAGTCTCCACAAACTTCTCCCAGTCTTTGGCTTCAAAAAGAGATGCTTCTCAAAGGGAAGCACGTCTTGCCTCACATAATCTGCTCTTAAATGAGACTTGAATCGTCAGTGCAAACTCTCAATCTCTTTCAAAGCTGCCTTAATTGCCTTCTCGTGCTCAGCTCTGGACAGATTGGCTGGTTACTCTAGCTTTCCCTCTAAAACAGTGAACATGTCATTCTTGTCCTCCGCTGGGAGTTCCTCAAGCTTGATGTTGATTGACACCCTCTCCCGAGCAATTAGGCCACAGACCAATACAAATCTATCAGTCGCAGCATCTGGGACAGGCCAACCTTGGTCATCAAGTCCAGTTGCAGTCACCCTGTCCTCTGGCCATCTGGTTTGTGTCCTTGACCTGCGGGCTCGAGTACTACTCCCAGCAGTTTGTGATGAGTGAGCCTGTGTAGCAGGTTCACTGTTGTCATGTGCATCAGGTGCACTGTTGTCACTAGAGGAGCTCCTTGATGAGTGAGAAATGTAGCTCCTTGTAGGCTGCATAAATTCAGAGAGATCCTAAATTAAAACATCCTAGACAATGATGCTACTGCACAGCTAGCACTAAATTGATATGCAAACAAAATTAAGTTTATCCAGCCTGACGATAGAGTGAGCCATGTAGTGCCACCACACCGGGCATTACAGGGCACAAATGATACGAAAGAAAATCACCCATGCCACAGACCACTCTGGTGGCTTTTAGTTAGCAATGCTTACATGGTTCAAGTGATCATTAGGCTGGTAAACTAGAACAGATTGAAGCATATTCCTAATTTAAAACTTCCTAGACAGTAAATTGATAAGCACTAGATAGAGGCTTAATAGCTAAAACTAATGGAAACTGAAACTACTAGCTACTTGCAAACAAGCTACTATAAAGATTGCAATTATGACTTCATTAAATTTAAACTGCTGCTCTGCGCACCTCAGAAATGAAGCTCTGATCTGAACCTGCACTTGGCCATTGGATAAATTCAGAGAGATCCTAAATTAAAACATCCTAGACAGTGATGCTACTGCACAGCTAGCACTAAATTGATATGCAAACAAAATTAAGTTTATCTAGCTTGATGATAGAGTGAACCATGTAGTGCCACCACACCGGACATTACAGGGCACAAGCGAAAGAAAATCATCCATGCCACAGACCACTCTGGTGGATTTTAGTTAGCAATGCTTACATGGTTCAAGCGATCATTAGGCTGGTAAACTAGAACAGATTGAAGCATATTGCTAATTTAAAACTTCCTAGACAGTAAATTGATAAGCACCAGATAGAGGCTTAATAGCTAAAACTAATAGAAACTGAAACTACTAGCTATTTGCAAACAAGCTACAATAAAGATTGCAATCATGACTTCATTAAACTTAAACTGCTGCTTTGCTCAACTCAGAAATGAAGCTCTGATCTGAACCTGCACTTGGCCATTGGATAAATTCAGAGAGATCCTAAATTAAAACATCCTAGACAGTGATGCTACTGCATAGCTAGCACTAAATTGATATGCAAACAAAATTAAGTTTATCTAGCCTGATGATATAGTGAACCATGTAGTGCCACCACACCGGACATTATAGGGCACAAGCGATACGAAAGAAAATCACCCATGCCACAGACCACTCTGGTGGATTTTAGTTAGCAATGCTTACATGGTTCAAGCGATCATTAGGCTGGTAAACTGAACTGAACTGAACTTAACCACTAAAGTTCACTAAAACAAGTCATAAAACTGAACTTAACCTCTTGTAAAAGGTAAACAAATTTAAGATCAACATATTTCTAAAGTTGTCATTGGGCATAGCTACTCTGCAGATCAATACTAATCAAACCGTAGGAATTGAGCAGACCCTAGGATCTAGGAACAATCAAACCCTAGGAACAAGCAAATCCTAGGACCTAGGAACAATCAAACCCTAGGAACAAGCAAATCCTAGGGCCTAAGAACAATCAAACCCTAGGAACAAGCAAATCCTAGCAATGCTTACACGGGAGCAGGGAGAAATAGATCCAAACTATCAGCAGAGCAAACCCTAGAAGGAACAGGATGGTCGCGGCGATGGGGAGGAGACCCTAGGAGCAGAGCCATACCTCTTGGAATCGGCGATGGGGAGACCGGCGGCAGTGTAGAGGACGGTGGCCTTCGTCTTCTCCTCCTTCCCACTCTTCTCCTCCCTCTTCTCCCCCTTCCCCCTTCCACCAAGTGCGCGGAGGAATAGATCCGACGACGATGGCGAGTTAGGGGAGACGACGGCGGTGGTGCAGCGGGGAGATGTCGCGTGGTGTGTTGGGGAGGGGCAGCAGTGGTGAAGAGACCCCGACGGCGGCGGCGGACGGAGGCGGCTAGGGTTTGGTGGGAGAGAGCGGAGGCGGCTAGAGGAGAATGATGAAGCGGCTGGGAAATGACGACGCGGCTCGGGTTGTGGTGGGATTATAATTGTCATAGGTAACGGGTATTCCCAAAAGCCCGTTACCTATATGAGTTAAAAAAAAGCAAAAATGCAATAAAACAAAAATGCAAAAAAGGGGTCGAGCGCGGCCTTCGAACCGCAGCCGCCTAGCCCAACACACAACAGACATACCACTACACTACTCAAGTAAGTTCGGTATTGTTCATCATGGAAATTTACTTATACTGTCTACGGGTGTTTGTGAAGGCCCGTTACCTTTATGTTTCATAGCTATAAGTTTCAAGCCGGCCCCCTCGTCTTCCCCCTTCCCTCTCGACTCAGCAACTGCCCCCTCGTCTTCCCTCCCTCGACTGCTCCGGCGGCGCCCTCCTCTCTTCCTCGACAGCTCCGGCGACTGCAGCGGTGATGAGGCCATCCAGGCAATCTCTCCGAGCGCGGCTGCAAGCCCGGGATTCGGCGACCGGACGTTTCGCCTCCGGTCCCCCCCCAAGGCGCTCATCTCCACCTCCTCCTCGTCAAGCGGTGGCGGCGACCACCGCTCTCCACCTCCTCCTTGTCACTCGTCAATCGGCATCCGCATTGCTGATTCAACACATAGCCAGTTTTCTGGCTGCATCCTGGAACCAGCTAGGATTCAACAATGAGGCTCAAATTTCATCACACCTTTCAAATTCAACAATAAGGCTCAAATTTGATCAATACACATACAAATTCAACAATGAGGCTTAAATTTCATCACACTTTTCAAATTCAACAGTAAGGCTCAAATTTGATCAATACACATACAAATTCAACAATAAGGCTCAAATTTGATCAATACAGATACAAATTCAACACTAAGGCTCAAATTTCATCAATACACATGTCAAAGTTGCTTTTTCCTTGCCTTTTGGACATGGATTGTTTCTCGATGGTCGGTTCTCAAGTATGGTGTTTTATCATTCGCCGAGAGTCGGGGCATGTATGAAATGTCAAAGGATGGAATTTATCAAACTGGTTGTACTCCTCCTCCTCAACAACATTTTGAACCCCAACAATCTTTTTTTTTCCAGGCATAACCACATACCAGTTCTTCTTTGCAAGGTCGGGTACATAGAACACTTGTTGAACATCTTTGGCGAAGACAAATGGTTCATCTTTGTAACCAAAGACCCGTAGATCAACACTAACAAATCCATATTTGTCCTTGGTCACACCTTTCTTCCCATTGACCCATCGACACCGAAACAAGGCTACCTTGAATCCTACATAGTCAAGCTCCCAAATCTCCTCTATTTGACCATAATATGTGTCGGACTCTTCTTCGTTGTCGACAGCCTCTACACGCACACCATTGTTTTGATAGATGCTCTTGGCATCTTGGGCCATGGTGTAGAACATGCATTCATTGATATCATATGCTTGGTATGTTGTAATAGTGAACAATGGCCCCGCTACTAGTTTTCTTATCAGATTATCGGTTATAGCAGTGCTGGCGTTCTGGACATAATCTCGGAGCCAAGTGTTAAAGCCTTGCATGTGCTTCTTTGAAACCCAAGGCTCATTACGGTTAGGATTCCCTTCACGTAGCTGTCGCATGTGCTCTTGACATACGGTGTAACTACGTTGGTCTGTTGTAGCACGGTGAAATGAGCCTTATTGAAGGAATCTTGATCTGGAGTGATTGATTTTTTGCCCAAGGTCCCAACACCTGCAAGCCTACCTTCATGCCTTGAATGAGGAACACCAATGGGGTTTTGGGGGTCCATATAACCTATAGCCCACTCCACTGCTTCGATGGTACCATAGCCACGAACCATGGCTCCCTCCGAAAATGACCGATTATGTACCAATGATTTGAGAAAGCCATAGAACCTCTCATATGAAAACATTTGATGAAGGTAAGATGGGCCAAGGTAGAAGATCTCCTTCGCAAGATGTGCTGTTAGATGAACCATGGGATCAAAGAATGAGGGTGGGAGAGTAGCTTCAAGCATGCATAGGGTCTCAAAATGCCTTCTCTCTATCTTCAACAATGCATCCTCATCAATCACCATCTGTTCTATTGCATTGAAGAAAAAGCACAAGCTCATCACAGCCTCGCGAATCTGTACCGTCTTGATACCTCTAAGTGCTACAGGAAGAAGAGCTGTCATCAACATATGGCAATCATGAGATTTCATCAATTGGAAATTCATTTTCATGTCCTTCACCGACACTGGCCTCTTGAAGTTTGATGAGTAGCCTGAAGGTACTTTCAAACCATGCAAAAACTCACAGAATTTATATCTCTCCATCTTTGACAATGTGGTTGCTGCTGCAGGGAGGTCGGTCCTCGTGTCTGTTTCCCATGCATAGAGCTCCGGCCTAATGCCCATATCTTTAAGATCCTCTCTTGCATTTTCATGATCTTTTCCTTTCCCCCTCTGTTGTAACAAAGCTCCACACACGCTCTCACACACATTCTTCTTGACGTGCATGTTGTCAATAGAATGACGCACATTCAACACCTCTGAATACTCTAGCTCCCATAGTATTGATTTCTTGTTCCATATCCCTTGTCCATCTTCTTCTTCACCATCTCTCTTCTTTCTTTTTCCAAGGATGGTCTTTTTTGGTAACTCCTCGATAATTTTGATGACTTGGATTTGCAAGTGGACTTCCATTCTGGACACATGCGGAGGCGCCGTTCGTTTCTCCTTTTGCCCATCAAACTAACAATCCATGTCCCGGTATGGATGTTTCTTGGGGAGCAAACGATGGTGCCCCATAATTATGAATTTCTTTGAGTTTCTTAGCCACAATGAGCATGTTTCATCTAAGCAGTGGGGGCAAGCTTCACCTTTTCTTTTACTCTGCCCAGAGAGGTTGCGATGAGCCGGGTTGTCGTTGATGGTGGTGAACAATATGGCGTGCAATGTAAACTCCTCACGCTGAAACTCATCCCAAACCTTCACACCAGGCTTCCAAAGTGTCTTCAAGTCATTAACCAATGGCCTCAAGTAGACATCAATATGGTCACCGGGTTGCTTTGGCCCAGAAACCAAGATTGACAGCATCAGGTATTTTTGTTTCTTGCATAGCCATGGTGGAAGGTTCAACACTGACAGTACGACAGGCCACGTGCTATGCGTTGAACTCTGGTTACCAAATGGGTTGACGCCGTCTGTGCTCATAGCGAACCGAATGTTCCTGCAATCTTCGGCAAGCCAATCATAGTGGGAATCAATGTTACCCCATTGTGCTGCATCTGCGGGGTGACTAAGCTTGCCATCGCCCTTCTTTCGCCCTTCTCTATGCCAACGCAAGAGTTGGGCCTCCTTTCGTGTGGCAAACATGCGTTTCAAGCGGGAAATGATGGGGAAATACCATGCCACCCTTACAAGACCCCCTCTGTTACTACCCTTCTTCTTGCCTCTGATCTTCACGGGCTCGTTCCCGTCATCGGCATTATCTCCGCCATCTTTTTTCCTCTTGTACCGACTGAACCCACACTTAGGGCAATTGTCAAGGTCCTCATATTCTCCACGGAACAACACACAGCTGTTGATACATGCATGGATTTTTTCTAGACAGATTTGGCCACTTGGTTTCTGTCTGGTAGCATATCGTTTAGCAGATCCAATAGATATTTGAAACTTTTGTCGGTCCAACCATGACCTGCCTTAAGCTGCAAAAGTTTGAGATCACCAGAAAGACGAGAGTACTTCTGACAACCAGGGTAGAGGGGTATCTTTGAATCTTCCACAAACTGTTTTAGCTTTGCTAATTCAAAAGTTCTGTACACACCTTGAAATTCAACATCTCTCGCCATCTGATCAACATTGTTCACACGAGGCAAGAACTCATCATCATTGAAACCCGTAACTTCTTGGTCAGTCATATCCTCAGGTTGCATCACAACGGGTGGGGATGCTTCATCTTCCTCAAAGTTACTTCCGCATTCTTCTTCCCCTGTAACAATGATAAATCAAGGAGTTAAGACATTCTGCTGCTTTACCCCATAACAATGAGAAATCAAGGACATTCTGCACTTGTTTCACCTTCGTTAAGGACTTCAGCATGGCGTCGCGCTTGACCTTCATTAAGGCATCCTTCTTCGCCTTCATTAATGTCATACCCTGGTTTTTGGCCCTCTTAGAGTTTCCAATAAATCCTAAATTTGGGTTAGAATTTATCAGAAAGTGAGTGTTGCTTTCAGGCCAAGATGCATAGGGTTTTGTGTGTTTGTTTCTAAAAACTCGATTAGGTTCCCGATTAGGTTCTCAAATAGGTTTCCCTAGGAATTTTCTGGATTTTTCTGGAATTTATTCCTATTTTTCTAGAGCTAAATCCAATTTTTGGAAGCTTCTAGAAATATTTTCGTGGACTCCAAATATTTTATTTGGGTTCATCATGTCCAAATCTATCTCTGGGATTTTTCCCATGATTTTTGGAATTTTTGGAATATTTTTCATGGTTTAAATATGAATTCTAGACTTTTCTAGAATTATTTATTACCAGAAAATTAATTATTCCGAAAATAATAATTTATTTGGGCCAGCCTTTGACCTGTAATTGGGCCCGTGTTGTCCTAAATCCATCCCACCTCCTTAGTTGGGCTAAATATCACAAGCCCATTCGTGGTAGTGGAATTTTGAAGCCCATTAGCATTAGAGGGGAGTTAAGCCATCTAAATCCATTAGTCCCATATTGCTAATGGATAGAGAGATGGTGGGTTTTCTCCCTATATATACGGAGCACCTCCCTCCTGAAAAAGGTGCATCATAGACTCCTTTGCAGGGAGGCCCCAAAGTTTGGGAATCCCTCGGAGTGCATTCTTTTTAACCAGCGCGTCGCTGCCGCTCTACTGGACGCTGCCACCGCCGCCCGAGGAAGCCTCTTCACGGTCCAGCCATCCCAAGTCGAGGCCGGAGCGCCGCCAGCACCGTGCGCCGGCCAAGCTGCTTGCTGTCCTTCATTGGCCGTCCACTCCGTTGCGTGTCCGATGAGCCGCCGTCATCCATCGTTGGCATGAAGTAAGCAATCCATCGCGATCCTTGTTTCGTTTCCTTTCCGTTTTGCCGTTCACGTGCGAGTTCCATAAACCGTAGCCCCTAACCCTAGGGCCCCTCGGCAAACCCCTGCTGCCATCGCTGCCCGTGCTGCCGCTGCCCTGCTGTCGCGCTGCTGCCCCTGCATGCCCTGCACCGGAGCCCTGTGCCCCGTAGCCACCCGCCTCAGCGCCTTCGCGAGCAGAAGCGCCGCCGCCGGTAGCAAGTTATGAAGGAATCACGTAGGAGATGGTGCTGTTCTGGTCATTTTGCATTCTGGCCCCCATGGAAATCTGTAATTAATTGCTTATTCTTTGAGTCTTGGCAAAGTTACAGAAACTCCCCTAGGAAATCCCACCTTTGCACATAAATCCCACCCGAGCCTTTTGCGGATCTAACCCTGGCCTTTTCAGTTTTTGCAAGCACTATTTCCTGAGTCTTGCAAAACTTCCCTGCTAACCCTTTTCGTCTATAGTTAATTACGATTAGGTCCCTGCAGCCTTGTTTAGCCCCTAGATTTCATGTTTTAGTTTCGATTCGATCCATTCAAGTTGCGTTAGCTTCGTTACAACCTAAGCTACGTGTTAGTGGTGCTAGTTTCCATAAAACTTGTTTTTAGAATTTATTTAGTAATTAATTTGATTAATGATCAATTTAAACTAGCTTTTCTAAATAAAAGATGATTAGGGTTTCACACCAGCCTTGTACCTTGCCCATAGGTGCAGCAGAGCCCAACCTTTTATGGCGATCATAACCTATCCAATTTCATACCTTTCATCCTTTTGTTTGCCATAATTCGCCTACACCTTGAATTTCTAGCTTATGTTATTTTGTCATCTGGCTTAATAATGTTTAGTGTATGAACCACTATAATTCCAGTATATTATTTTAATACTGAATTCATATATTGCGGCCGCATATGTGAAATCTTGATATTAAAATAGTATGTTGAATTGTATGTGCGTATACTAAAGTTTGTTGATCCATTTATACAAAATTCCATTGAAGTTTTATCCTAATATTCCCTGATGACATCATGTTTATGCCTTGATGATGTCACAACCTGTTTGTCCTTAACCAAAATAATCCCAGCCTATGTTCTTTGTACCAGTATACCCATGACCCTCCATTTGCCATACCTTTCCGACCGTAGCTCTGTCCTTAGCGTTTCTTGCGCTTCTGAGTTCGTAGTAGCTAGTGTTTTCTAGTAGTGCGCTTTTCAAAACTATTTGTATTGATTGGTCTATTGCTTTGTTAGATGTATCTTGTGTGCTGGTGTTGATCGTGCCAATCGGTGAGCTGTTTGATGTTGAAGGAGAGCAAGATTCTGGAGAAGAGGATTAATGGCATACATTGAGGAAGGCAAGTATAACACGAGAATTCCTTGATACATACACCTTAATTACTACATTCATGCATGAGTTAATCTGGTTTAGGATTTTACTTAGTGTTCTTAAAACTTACTTCCTTGTTCAACCGGGTTATGCATCTTTGGGTAGTAAATGCTAGGCTATGCAACTTGAGCTTATCGTCTTTGGACGATGATACTTCGATACTTGTAATCATTTGCGAATGATTAAAACTTGCTTTTTAGCAACATGGTTAGGTAGCTGGAACATGTGTTGTGTGCTTTGTTCTCAGCAAACTCTTGTTCTAGAATATGTGCTGTGTGCTTTATTCTAGGCAATTCACGATCTAGAACATGTGCTGTGTGCTTTGTTCTAGGCAACCTTTAATTTGGACATGTGCTGTGTGCTTTGTTCCATCCAACCTAAATCGGAACATGTGCTGTGTGCTTTGTTCATTAATCAACCTTTAAACTGGGACAATTGCTGTGTGCTTTGTTCTGGGCATCACTTGTTATGGTCTATCTTAAAGTGGCAACCTGGAAAAACAGTGCAACCACGGGAATCAAATGGGCTCTGGTCTTAACTAAGTAAATTGTATGATCCTAGCTTGTCTAAGTGGCTATCTGGCTTGACTTAGAGGAGAGGGCCAGAAGCGGTGGCCTTGGTCTTTCTCGGAAATGGGTCGATATTTACTTTTGGTGGGAGCAGAGAAGGTTCATACTGTCACTAGCGGCTAGGGTCTCTTTTGAAAGGTTTCGTAGCGTCCCTATGCAGTCACACCAAAGGTAGTGTGATGAATATGCCTGATCCGCACTGCATGGTTGGGTTATAAAGTTCTTTTGAGCTTTTACGCGACCAGTGGGGAAAGTGTACAACCTCTGCAGAGTGTAAAAACTGATATATCAGCCGTACTCACGGTTACGAGTGGCCTGGATCCTTTTTGACAGTGACTTTTACCCCGGTGATGTTTAAAAATGGAATGGAACTGGAATGATGGTGGACTATGAAACTTCTCTACTTATACTTAATTTGGGTTACAACCGGGTTATTCCTATTACATTGTAGTAATTTTGGATAATGTTAAAATTGAACTATTAAAAGTGCTTACCGCAGTTAAACCGTGTCTAGCCTTTTTAAGCCTTCATCCCTCGTGTTATATTTGTTAAGTAAGATGGTTTACTTACACTTGCACTATTCAACAAAATCCCAGATGGGTACTCAGATGAGGCAGCACTCGAAGATTTTCATGAAGATGATCAGAAGAGTTCTAGGTTGTGGTTCACCAGCCGGCGTCCTTGTGGAATGGAGACTTCATCATGAGAGATAGTAAATAGATTTCCGCTGTGGTTTGTTTTAAGATCCTTGTCTTTTGTAATAGTTTCTTTTGTAATTCGAGCATTGGTTTACTTTGATATTCTATTTCTGGAGCTATATGTGTGTTTAAGACTTCCTGGGTACACATATAGTAGCATTCGGATTTCCTTCGTAAATCCGGGTGTGACAATTAAGGCCTTGCTCACCATGCCTGTTTCAACACATGTAATTCTTTGTGAATCCACGTGTGATCAAATGATGGAAAATGTTGTCTCGTTGTCCGAACGTCTTCTGGTTGAGACAATCAAAACAGGGGCAATACATCGTAGGCACCCCCCAGTTTCTCATGTCTGCCTCTACTTGATCAAGAAAACCATTGACCCCGCTTAGGAATGACTCCCAAACTCTGGGCTGTCTGTACATCCAAGCCCGATCAGCCGCCATCTACAAGTTCAATAAATAAATGTGTGTTACGAAATATATCATCAAAATCTAAAGACACTAGACATATATATTCAACAATAAGGCTCAAATTTCATCAATATACATACAAATTCAACATAAAGGCTCAATTTCATCACTACACATATAAATTCAACAAAAGGGCTCAAATTTCATCAATACACATATATAAATTCAACAAAAAAGGCTCAAATTTCATCAATACAGGGGAAGGGGATGAGCTAGGTGGAGGTACGTAGGGACAAAATCCATATCGCGGGAGGAGGAGAGGAGGGCGGGGAAGGTGGAGGTGCTGCCGGTCGGCGATCACCAGCACCGACGACGACCATCACGCACGCTAGCTAGCTCGTGCTTCAGAGGGTCGCACGTGGCACCGAAGCAAGGCGCTCGTGCTCGGGGAGGTGGCGCGAGACGAAGAAATGGGCAGCGCCCGGCGGCCGCAGCGATGACGGAGAGGAAAGACGGCGGCCGGCGGAGGAGTGGACGCCTGCCGGCTGCTGCTCTCCGCCGACAGCAGCCAGCCGTAGGAGGCGACAGTGCCATGCAGCTGGCTTAGCTGCAATTATTGAGCTCCAAGTCTAGTAACGAGCATTACATGGCCACATCACGGCCCGTTACCAGTAGCAACGCGTGTAACGGTCATTAAGAGCCCGTTACTTATATGTGCCTTATCAGTAACGGTCCTTAACAGCCCATTACTTACAAGTGCATTATTTGTAACGGGCGCATTTAACGACCTTACTAAAAATAGTAGTAACGGTTATGTGTGCAGCCCGTTACTAGAGATCCCTCATCGGTAACGGGCTTTGTGGTGGCGAGGTTGGGCTCGGGCCAGCGAAGCTTATTGGTAACGGGCGGTGTTTCTTGTGCGCTACTGGTGACGTACCGTGTAACGGGCTTTATGGGGCCGTTACCAATGCCGTCTTACCTATTTGAGGTTTTCACGTAGTGAACTAGGCGCTACCATTGAACTCGCATGGAAACTAATAAAAACGTTCCCCTCTCGTCTCTGCTCGGCCTCGTTTATTCCCTCGGCTTGTGATTTATTTTCTTTTTTACTTCCACTTATGGGTCTGTTTGGATCCATTAGAACTAATGGTTAGCAGATAAAGTTAGCAGCTAAAGATTTAAACAGGCCTGCTAATTATTAGCACTCCATCCTACTAATAATTAGTCCATTAGCTAGTTGAAGGATGCTGATAGGTGCTACTAGTACAAAACCAACTATTCCACTATCTATTAGTAGGCGGATCGAGACACCACCCTACTAATAGTTTGCTAGCTAATAATTAGCAACCATTATCTATTAGCTAGCTAATAATTAGCAACCATTATCTATTAGCTAGCTAATTATTAGTTCTAAAGATCCAAACAGGCCATGTCACATGTTGGAGATTTGCAATGACCATTGCGGAGACCTAAGGTCCTTTTTGATCCACCAGAATTTTTTTTTAGTAAATGCATCTCAAGTTTCTAACTAGCTAATAATTAGCAACCATTATCTATTAGCTAGCTAATAATTAGCAACCATTATCTATTAGCTAGCTAATTATTAGTTCTAAAGATCCAAACAGGCCATGTCACATGTTGGAGATTTGCAATGACCATTGCGGAGACCTAAGGTCCTTTTTGATCCACTAGAATTTTTTTTAGTAAATGCATCTCAAGTTTCTAAACTTGTCGATCATCCAAATTCTCAAACTGCTAAGGGCATATACAACGGTTAGACAGCAGCTATCTATCTGAGTCCACATCAGTAAATGAGGTGACATGGCCATCATTAAATGAGAAAAGAGTGTGTTGCTGTCTACTATTTCGTCTACTGCTCTGGCTCGTGCTCCTATGTAAAACAACATCAATCAGAGAAGACATTAGATATCACATAAACAGCAAAATAGACCGCAGCTGTCTAAACTATTGTACTCCGTACATGCCTAAATTGTGCATCCATGGTATGTATACTTGTTAATTAATTAATGGGAGGTCCAAATCGCTATTAGTTGTGTTATGCCAGCTTTTTTTTGGAAGATTGTGTTATGCCAGCTGTATAGCCATTGACTGCGCGTTGACGTGGACATGACTTTCACGCTCTCTTCCATGTGTGCTCACCACCCCTCTCGCTATCGCGGACGGCCGCACCAATTGAGCTATAAGCCGTGGGCGGTGATCGGCGTCCACATCTGCCACGGCACTGCTCAGGCTCAGGCCCAGTCCCGAGACTTCAAGGTGCTGTGTCGCGGTGACGTCAGGATGTGTCGATGCTTGTTGTCGAATTAGTGTCCTGGCCATGCCGCGCCCGCACGCGGTGCCTAGGTAGCGCCTCTGCTACGCCCCCGCTAAAACCATGGCTCGCGGCTGCGACGCGCCTCCGCCACCTCCTGCATCGTTTACTGCGACGAGAGAGAATCAAAGAATCATGTTCTATTATGGCTGTTTGGAAGGCCGGTTTTAGGGTCCAAAACCGGTGTAAAATACAAGCCTACTAATTTTCCGGACGACGTCCTAAAAAGGTGCTTGGATGAGCGGTAAAAGTTGTAATTTCACACCGGTAATAGGTCCTTCCACCCGGAAAAAAAAATCGTCCCCACAGCCCACACTAAAAATACGACAGAAGTCGAGCTCTCTCTTCCTCGTTCTCGTTCTCAGGCCAGGCCCAACGCGGGAGCTTGAGCAGTGGCTTCACATGCCACGTAGGTTGGCACTCCACCGTGGAAGTCATCTGGTAGCCCCGCAGAGTGTCAGAAGGTCTTGCAGAAGCAGCACTGCTTTAGGAGAGAGAGACTGCAGTATGGTTGGAAACGGGAAAAGGTAGCTGCATGTTGGCCTTTAAATGCTACTGCTGCGTTGGGTGGGATGAGGCTTCATCAGTAGCTAGACATCATTTTTCTTACCTGGACAGTGAGGCCACCGGCGTGTAGTACTTGGGTTGGGCTTGCCCTCATCTCTCCAACAATTTGACTCCATGTCCCATCCGCCTTCGCCACGGCGTGCAGCGAGCTCTCTCGGTGCCTCTCGCCTCCTCCCGCTCGGCCGCTCCCCGTATCTCACTTCCCCTGCCTTAGTTCGTACCACTGACGCCGCTACAACCTTGATCTGCTCCGGCGGCCTCTACGCCGGTCTCGATCCGCATCGAGCCCGTGAGGGTGACTAGGCTACAGCGGTAGGACCACGTCGGAGGCTCGAAGCTGGTACTCTGCGTGGCGACATTGAGGCATTGAAGCGGGTCAACGGCGAGGCCACTATCAGAGCTTTGAATCGATGTGGCTGCTGGCAAATTCGCACAGCCTGGCTTCAATCCCGTGGTGCGGGGCCAGTGACGGCGTCAAGGAGAGGCTGCATGTGGGCAGCGAGAACGTCGGCATGTCAATCCCACGCGGCCGCCACCGGCGAAATCGTTGAGACTGCGAACCAGCTTTGGCAGATCCACCGTTTCGTCCTCGCCCTGCTCCCTTGTGTGCCTTTTTCTTTCTTTTTGTGGCTCAATTGTTTGCAAACAACAATCTTGGTTCGACAAGTTGCAGCAGCAAAGAAGAATCAGATGATCATTAAGATTGTGTTATTTTTTCAGTATCTGACTTTGATTTGGTGACCATGCTTTCGCTATGGTATTTTAATATGAACCTGAAATCCCATGCTTCTTTCTACTATTGCCTATCATATTACTTGTAACCCAAACAGCAAAATACAGACGGAAATAGATACAAGGGCTTTCTTGTGCACATGGAATTACTAATGTATAAAATTACAGCTGTAAATAATTACTAAGTTGCCAAACAGGCCCGTAAGTGGTTTTTGAGAAGCGATCATGCGATGTGCCGACAGCTCATGTATTACCGCTGCCGAAAGAAGAATCTTTCTACAGTAAAAGAACCGATGCACAAAGAGGATTCAATGCAAGGAAAGTAAAATATCA
The DNA here is from genome assembly GCA_004135705.1 of Alloteropsis semialata. Lineage (NCBI taxonomy): Eukaryota > Viridiplantae > Streptophyta > Magnoliopsida > Poales > Poaceae > Alloteropsis > Alloteropsis semialata. The sequence continues at coordinate 40,119,798 of CM014277.1, forward strand.
TTCTTCTAGAGTATTTCAATCGTTACTCAGCTCGCAAATCTCCATTTTAAAAAACAAAAGCATGGATCCATCTTCATCCTGGAACCAAGGCAGGCTAAAAAGAAGTGTTGACGCGGAAAATCGGCGATCGTATCCTCAGCGGTCAACACAAGAAGACCAGGGAGATCTGCTTCACTCCAGTGCCAGCCTGCACTTCGTTCAGGTTCGCGGCGTGCCAGTCAATTTGACCTGAAATTGACAAGGGGATAAAACAGTTAAATTACTCTTTGATTGTGCCGGCTCTATTCCAAACGGCAGAGGCACGTTGGATTTCGGCCAAGACCCAATCAGACTTGCATCGGCCGATGCCAATCGGACCTCAAAATCGGACTTTATAGACAACCCCAATCGGACCAATATAATCGGACCTCAATCAGTCATCTAATCGGATCACAGAATCGGACCAATCAGGATCGGACCTTGTGACAGATCAGCCTTTAAATAATGAAATAAAGCGTAAAACATGGCCAATATGTGAGTAATGGATCAGCTATACCTTTGAGCAAGATATTAAATAATCAAAGTGTGAGCCGATACATTGTCCACCTTGCTTAGTTGCCGGTTTGATCTATCTTATCGGACCATCTAGCTAACCAATCGGACCAAAGCTGTTTCGACACGGTTTCACAGACGGATGCAGCGAACTTACTCCAGCAATAATCGGATTAGATAGCTAAACAATCAGACTCAATTTACCAATCCAACAACTAAACAAGATGCTCGCAAAGGTGTTAATCAGATTAAGCAAATAAGCAGATAAAACATTAACAAGATCGTTCTGATTCTAAGGTATGCCATTGAATAAATCAAGAAAGATTTAGCTCCGACGCAGGGAATCTAAATCAAGCCTAACATTCAAATAACAATCAGGTATAATCTAAACTTCCTTCAATTAATCAAGATGAATCTAGCTCCGACATAGGGAATTTAAACCAAACATGACAATCAAAGATCAATCTTATTATGTTGCGAGGATTCAGCTCTGACGTAGGGAATCTAAACCAAACACAATACTCAAAGAACAACCAGATTAAACCACAAAGCATGAATCGGATCTAGAACGATGCTGTAAGATAAATATTGCTCAAATCGGACTAAAACCAATGCTCAAAGCTGTTGAAGAAACAGATTAATTCACATGGCGCAGATCTAAATCAATCTAGAAACTTCAAGCAACCGCAAAAGCTACCTTTAAATAACCAAGATTAACCTAGCTCCGACGTAGGGAATCTAGACTAATCTTGATGATCTAAAGATAAATCTAGCTCCGACGTAGGGAATCTAGATTGATCTCAAGACTTAAAGTGTAACTCGATAAACGATTAACTATTGAATAATCAATAATGATCTAGCTCCGATGTAGGGAATCTAGATTATTCTTGATTATCCAAAGATAAATCGGTTGAACAGTATAAACGAGAAAGGGCGATGCGCCTTAATTCAAAGCTTAAACTAGTTCGATAAGTTGACAATCTTACTGGTAAGCCGGAGATCAGGAACTGATGCAGCCCGTCCACCAATGAGTTCGTCGGTATCTACTCCTACTCCTAAGGGTTTGGCGTGAAGCCGGGTTGTATTGATTGTGAGAATAATTCTTTACAATGGACGAGGGTTTATATTTATACCCTGGTCATAAAGAGTCCTGATCGGACCAGACTAACTTGCAGATAAAGTAATCTAATATTTAACATAGAATGGGACTTTTAATAAGCCTTCTAAAAAGGAAATAGTCCCCGCTCATGCCACGCTTCCCTTTTTAGCCGATGCACATTTTCTCATTCATCATTAGATCGGACTCCCTCTCTTCATCGGACCTCTATTCCGCATCGGCTCCCTTCTTCGGCATCAACCGTTTGACCATTCAACGGGCCCACTGCGCAGTTTCAACCTCACCACGTCACCATCTGACTCAGCATATCAGGTGCGAAAATCTGGTGTCAACAAGAAGGCAGAGTAGTACAGGAATCAAAATACCTGAAAAATCCAAACAAAGAAGGATAATGCAAGTAGGAGCAAATCGCCTTTGATGAGGACATGACACCTTCGGATACGACCATTGATTATAAAATAAGCTCATTCCTAGGTTTGCATAATGGTGGTAAAATAAAGAATTATTTACTACCTAATATCAGTATTTCAAATGTGATTAGTAACAACAGTGATTATGAAATACTATGGATATACCATGAACAAAACCAATCTCGAAGTGCAAATCCATCAAAATTGAACACTTGATTCACTGACAGTTTGGGAGTACTTCATTGGAAGGTCATGGTTCCTTCATCCGGAATGTGTTTGAGGTCCATGAGCACTTGATGGAAAGATTACTTTATAAGCTTTCAAGTAGATCTGATCTGACCTCAATATCATGTTGGCAAGGCCTCCAGATCATCAAGACATGTTATCTTTGTTTCCACCGGGTGCTACTATGTCGTCGTGGGCTTCTTATTCACAATTGGGACCATGGCCCATGTTGGAGCATGCCTCCACCATGTGGGGAACACATCAAGGAAGGCCTTGTACGTCCTTCTCCTTGGCCACCACCTTTAGAGGCTAGTAAGGGCGTCCATGACAAGTTGGAGGCCCAGTCCATGTCAAGTTCAAGTCTGTTTCGGAGTCCAGGAGCGGCCTGCACCAAAAATAACACCTAGGTCGCATATGGGCTCCATTTTGGGCATTCTACATATGCTTGGAAAGCTAAGGAGATAAGATTTCCAATGCTATTGGTCCTATGTCTAAACTCTATTAGAGTCGACCGGAATCATCAAAACAAGTGTGTGAAATTGGATGTTAACGTGATGCATCTCTGCTCACGGTTCTGTGTTAATTTATACAGGGAACAACCCCTGTGTGGCTTGTACAGAAAGTAACTTGTTTACAAAGTTAGCTAACTAACTAAAGCTATCCAAGAACAGCCGTGTACAACAAACTCAATATTGTTCAACAACTTGAACAACAACCTATACAAATATCTAACACCCTCCCACAATCAGAACTTCGGATGCAAGTTGAGATTGCAACGAAATGTCTCAAGCTGTTGTACAAACAGTGGCTTAGTGAATCCATCTGCTACCTGATCCTTTGTGCTTATGAACTGAACATCAAGTAGCTTATTGGCAACTTGCTCTCGCACAAAATGAAAATCAATTTCAGTGTGCTTTATTCTAGCATGGAACACATGATTTGCTGATAAGTACTTGGCACCAATGTTATCACACCACAGCCTTGCTGCCACAGGATGCTCAATTTGTAGTTCATCTAGCAACTTCTGTACCCACATTACTTCAGTAGCACCATTTGCCAAGGCCTTATACTCAGCTTCAGTGCTAGAACGAGAGACAGTGGTTCGCTTCCGAGCACTCCAAGACACTAGATTCTACCAATGAACACAACAAAACCACCTGTACTTCTCTTATCATCTGGACAAACAGCCCAATCAGCGTCAGCAAAAACACTTAGAAGGCGACCTGCTGATCTTCAGTCCATATCCCAAAGTCCCTTGTAAGTGCCTTACTATCCTCTTAACTGCTTCCCAGTGCAAGGTAGTAGGAGAACGTAAGAGCTGACACACCTTGTTCACTTCAAACGAAATATCAGGACATGTGAGGGTTAGATACTGAAGTGCTCCAACTACACTTGTATACCATGTAGAATCTTCAGGTCCAAGCCATGTTCCTTCGGTTGCAGACAACTTCTCGATAGTAACCATGGGAGTACTAACAGGCTTACACATCTTCATGCCTACTCACTGAATAACCTCATAAGCATATCTTTCCTGTGACATTAAGAGACCATCACTGTTTCTCTTGACCTCAATTCCCAGGAAATAGTGCAAATCACCAAGATCCTTCAGAGCAAAGTCCTTTTCAAGATTGCGCAACAATGCTTTAGTGGCTTCTTGCGAGGAGCTGGCAACTATTACGTCATCTACATACACCAAGAGAAAAATGGTATGACCTCCTTGTTTGAAATAGAAAAGTGACATGTCAGCCTTAGACGCCTTGAACCCAAGCTGCTGAAGTTTATGACTTAGCCTAGTATACCAAGCTCGTGGTGCTTGTTTAAGGCCATACAAGGCTTTATCCAACTTGCAAATATAATGTTGATGGGTCTTGTCCTCATACCTTGGTAGTTGCCGCATGTACACATCTTTTTCTAATACTCCATGAAGGAAGGCACTTTGAACATCAAGTTGTCTCAGAGACCATACTTTTGACACTGCAACTGACAAAATAATGCGAATTGTAGCTGCTTTCCCTACAGGACTAAAAGTATCCTCGTAGTCAATTCCATATCGCTGCTTGAACCCCTTAGCTACCAACCGAGCCATGTATCTATCAACTGAACCATCTACCTTTCTTTTCACCTTGTAGACCCACTTACAATCAATTATATTCTTGCCATGTTGAAACGGAACCAAGTACCAGGTTTGGTTCTTCTGAAGAGCAGTGAACTCCACATCCATTGCCGTTCTCCACCTCTTATCATCGAGAGCTACTTGAAGGCTGCTAGGTTCATCAGACACAACTGCTGAATTTGCATAGGGGACAGTGCCATCATCAGTGTATGTTTTAGGCTTACAAATTCCATGCTGAAGATTTGTTGTAGGATGAGTTGCTGCAGAGTTGAGAGCCGCAGAAGATCCTGGCACCTAATCCTGATCGCCCCCTGGCAGCATCTGATCTGAGGAGGATCCACTGCCGCCCGCAGTCGGAGCAGGCGTAGGGATGGGAGCTTCGCGCACCACTGCAGAAGATGTGGTCGAGGACATGCCAGGTGGCACCATCGGAGTGGCAGACGAAGGCAAGGTCGACGACACCCATGGGCCGCCACCAAGTGTCGACCCGATAGCGATAGGTGCAGCCACCGTCGCACGAGGCCCCTGCAGACCGGTCGGAAGCAGATCCGAGGTCGATGCACCGGCTGTATCCGCCTCGAACGTGACGCCGTGCCGGGACAGAGGCGACATCGATGGAGAACACATGAAATCTCGACTGTTTTGCACCAGATTTTCTTCAAAATGTCATGTATGACCACGGGAAAATAGATCTGTATCCACAACCTCAAAAGCAGAGTTAAGGTTAGAAGAAAAATCAGAAGAAGTAGTAGTAATGTTATCCCCAGATGTGTAGGAGGAGTTGCGAAGCGAGGAAGGAGCAGGGAGATCTCTTCACGAATTTGAGCGCCGGCATTGGGATGAAGATCAGCAAAGGGATAGACAGCCTTGTTAACAGTCGTTAAGTACCAAAATTAACTATCAACTCCTGCAGACAATATGTCAAATATAAACACCAAACGTAGTGGTAGGGTTTACAACTAACTATTTCTACAAATGTTGGTGTTTTACCGTGTTATGTAGGAAATGACACTATGAGAGCTAAAAATATCAAAATTACAATTTAATCTCTAATGCCCATTTGGAGTACACCATCACGGAGACCTCATCGAGATGATCAAGATTGATATATCATTTATATATATTGAAGCTCATATATAAAAGTTATTAATATTACGTGAGAAAGTAATAATAGGGACGCTGATGTCAGCATGACGTAAGCGCCCCTATTCAACTACCATGCGGGCCGCCAGATTGGTCGGTGGCCCAGCTGGGGCCCACACCCTAGACGAGCTCCCATGCAAGGAGAAGACTCGGCGGGGCCTGTGCGAGGCCCACAAGCCTGCATTGCAGGTAACACTGAGGCAGGTGGCACGCGGGGCCAAAGGCCCAGCGGCGTGTGGCCGAGGGGGCCACGGCCAGCTGACCAGCATGCAAGAACGCAAGCGCTCACGCTCGGCCGTTCGTACGGGGGACCGCACAGGAGGGGCCACGTGGCGAGCGCCCGTTGGCCAAGCGGGCCCTGCCGCGGATCACATGGATGGAGGAAAGGGCAACAGGCCACGTGGCAGCACCTGATTCGCTGGCCAGGTGATCACGCGGATCGAGGAGGGAAGCACAGCCGGATTTGCACTAGGGAAACACACGCGCGGACGGAGAATATATAGGTCCTCGTGACCTTCCTTCGCGCCACCGATGTTTCCAGCCTCGGTTCCCCAGAACACTTGGCACAAGGAGAGGATTAGGAGGAGAATATTCCCTTGGATCAAGAGGAGGATCTTCACTCTCTCAAGGCACCTCCACACTATAAATAGAGACAATCTCCTCACTCTCAACACACACCAAGAAGGAAGAGCTCAATTTGCCACAAGTTGTAGTCTTAGTTAGTAGTGAAGTAGTCTTAGGAGTTGAGCTTCTACGGGCTTCCGAAGGAGTCTTGGTAAGCCTAGAGCTTAGTTATCTTGTATCTTTTGTTTACTTATAAGACTTTGAGCTTTTAATGGAATTACTATCTTGCTTATGTTATTTGGCTTATTGCCTTATTTGTTCATCATATAAGTTGTATGTCTTGCACCTTAGTATAGCCGACGCATGTTATGGCAATGGCCCAATGTGACGCAAAGTTGCTCTGTTTATCTGGACAATAAATTAAGTTGTATTTCATATTGCAAACATGATGTTTGGTATATGGAGTACCATTGGGGATACCCTTACCCCACGTATTTAGAGGTAGCCCCCGGGTGGTGACAGCCCCGGTGGGCCCTTGTAATCCTCGCCGTTCGGGTTTGGGCGTTTGCAGGCCTTTGTGATAAACATCGTGACGGTACCCTTGATGAGGGGAAGCCCACGACTCCTCGATTTGCCCTCTATCATGTGTCCTCTGCTAAGCTTGTATAGTGTACGCTTGTAATGTATGCAACTCATTTGTGAGAAGTATATTGAATCCCTTTTTCGTTCCTAGGATCTTCACATTAACTAGACTTGTTTATTCTGAGCAATGAACCTTCTATGTGTCATACTACCCCTCTATCAATGTTTACCCCTTGCTAGACTTTGGTATGTTAATAGTGTTATGATTGATGTACAATGGGTAACTATTTTATTCAATCACCGCCTTCCCTGTGGATTCGATACCCTGAATACTTTCGGGTGAAAGCTACAACGGTATCCGTGCGCTTGCGGATTTATCTACGACCGTAAGAAATACCAACAAGCTTTCTGGTGCCATTGGGGGGAAGGCAATGGTTGAAGAGTATTGTTAATCCATGTACTCAATTAATAGCATGATTAATTACCGCTACTCCGGCAGGGTTACCTTTACTCTGTTTCTCTTTGATGTGGAACAGGAAAGAGTATGACTGGTCTTGAACTGCCAATGAAATTCATCGACAACCCAAGATGACCGGGAAATACGATCTTGCATCGTATCTTCCTAAATAATCTTATCGGCAGAAACTCCAGTCACTCCCACACCAATATCGACGAGTGCTACTGCCGAAAGAACGATTCACGAGTTCTCGATTCCCTCTGGTTTGCAAAACCGGCCCAAAAGCGGAACATAAGAGACACCGCGTTCGATCCTAGGCTAGCATCTGTCAAATTGGTGCACGCCAGCCCATTACATGGGAAGACCAACGCGAATGGATCCAAGGCCAAGGCTCAACACCAAGGCCTACATAATCACGTCCGAAGAAGACAAACAAGTATGGCAATACAAACCATCTCCAAATGTTACATAAAGCCAGAATTTATGATGGAGACTGATAAGGTGCTGGCCGATCTTCTAAGAGGTAGATGATAAGTTCGATTGGTGGAGAACTCAACGTTGATGATCTGGCTTCAAATCAGACACGATTCGAACCCTGCAACCATTACACCACTGCTCCGTTGGTTATCAACCAAGCACAACTTGATTGACCTCGCTGAGAAGGCTTTTCCCTGCAATCGAATCGAAGAACACAAGCAAAAAAGTGAAACACGCAATCTAAAATTGCTAATCTGTATGAAGCAAAAACAATGGTGTTCAAGCTCTAATCAACAAAGGACTAATCGCCACAAGGTTGTAGAACAAGAACAGGGGCCTTGGATCACCGTAAACAGACTTGTCACCATAGTTACAATGAATCTATCACAGTTTCGACTTCAAAAACTTGACTAAACAAAATTCAAGTATAAACAGCGGCGGCTACTGAGTTTATGAGGATGTCCTAGGGTTGGGGCGAGCAGGGAGGGCACCCACAACATGGGCTTAAGGCCCGACACAATACAAAGCCTGAAAAGGCCCAAAACAGGTGATGCAGCACATTTTCGTGGTCACACAAAATGATCCATGAAACTTCTGGAGCTAGGACCAAAACCAAAAGAAGCGCCTCATTGTCACGAATTGAACGCACCTTCATTGGACGCCATATGAGGGAGATATCGCCGTTTTGGTGCAGGCATGTCGGCTGAATCCGAAACGAACTCGCAGTCCAAGTTGGCGATGACTAGCAGCTTGGTGATGAGGTCGACTCGTATATATCCAATGTGGTGATGTCCTCATCATCCTCTCCTTCTTGAATTGGAGTCGTCCTTGACTCCTTCCCATCAACAATCTCCTACAAAAGGTTAGTGACAGACGGATGCAAAGTAGAAGATATAGTATCACGATAAACACTAACATCTTGACAAAGTGTAGTATAACAAGGTGCATCCTGATTATCACATAGCTTAGCAGTAGCAGAAGTTGTAGCAACATTAGCATGGTTCCTAATATCCGCAAGAGATAAAGGAAGCAAAGTAAATTTCTTGGCCTTATGCATGAAAGTGTATGTATTAGTTCTACCATGGTGTGAAGCATCAGTATCAAATTCCCATGGACGGCCTAATAAAATAGAACAAGCTTGCATTAGAACAATATCAAAATCAGCAGAATCATGATATGAACCCATAGAAAAGTTGATGCGTGCTGATCTAGTTACCTTTGTCTTACCACTATTGTTGAACCATTGGAGCTTGTATGGATGCGGATGTTGTCGTGTGGTCAAGCCAAGCTTCTCGACCAGATCTGAACTTACCAAGTTATTGCAGCTTCCACCATCAATTATGGTGAGAACACGGCAGTCCTTGACGATGAGAAACATGTGGAACAAATTGTGACGTTGGAGCTTCGTCTCTTCCTCATATCCCACACGTGAACTCAACACTAGCTGCACAAGAACACATTTGTATCCCGCAGTTGCAGCTAAAGAATCAATGGCAATGGTCTCTCCTTCACCATCTGCATCAACGTTAGCAGCAAGAGCCAATTCATCTTCAACATCACTAGAACTTACATATCCTCCATCAGCAGTAGCAATGTAGGCATGTTTATTGGGGTAGTCCATCATGACATGTCCCATACCCTTGCAGCGGTGGCACACGATGTTGGAAGAGCGGCTTGTAGTAGCACCAGGTGAATCACCTTTCCTCTGTGCCTGAAACTACAAAGGAGGCAAAGGTGACAAACTACTCACATCGGAAGCAGGTGTAGTGGCAGTCGGTGTTGCTGGTAGCTTAGCAATAGAGGTCTTGGACTTGTCGTTTGCCGGACGTGGTGAAAAGGTCCGAACAGTGTTGGAACTGAAAGAGTGCGGTTGGTTTCGTCCCTGTACTTCCCTTTCAGCTTTAAGAGCAAAATGATACAATTATCCAAAATGAGTCCATTCTTTATAATCAAGAATATCCTGAATTTCATGATTTAAACAACCAAAGAATCTAGCACAAGTATCCATATCATGTTCATGAATATCACAATGTGCTAAACTAATAATAAGCCCCTGATAATATTCCTCTGCGCTTTTAGTACCTTGAGTCAAAGTTTGCAATTTTAATCTCAAGTCACGCTGATAATAAGGAGGAACAAAACGAGATTTCATGCGTTGTTTCAAAGTATTCCAATTCTGGGGTATAGCATTTGGTTGATTAGCAGTGTAAAGATCATTCCACCAGAACAAAGCAAAACTAGTAAACTCACTAGTAGCAAGTCTAACTCTATGCTCCTCAGGAACTAAATGAGAATTAAATTTCTGCTCAACAGCAAGTTCCCAATCTAAATAAGCTTCAGGATCAGCATTACCAGCAAAAGGGATCATGGTAAATTTAGCTTTAGCAAAAGGATCATTATTACCACGATTGGTACCTCCCATGCCGTAAAGATTACGACGAAGGCGATCCCTATCACGGTCATCATGATGAAGTACCTCTTCCTCTTCCTCTTCTTCTTCTTCACGCTCAGGAGGAGGAGGAGGAGGAGGACGGCGTTGCTCGGGAGGGGGTTGTTGTTCAACATGTTCCACCGGGTGACCAGATTTGTAATGTTGCGCATCATCTCATCAAACCTTCCAGTCATGTAGGTGCGCTCATCAGCAAGAAGCCTCATGAGCTTGTCCTTTCCCACACAATCCTTGAAACTAGTTGGAGATTCTGCCCTTGACATGGTTAGAAGACAGGAAAAGACAACACAAAAGTATTATCCCTATCAACTAACAACGACTATGTGGTGGTGAAAAGTGGAAAGCAATATCTCAAGCGGCTTACCACCATCTTTCAAGTGTTCTTGCCAAAGCCAACAGGGCAGCACAATCTATTGTAAAGCTTGGGTGTAACAGCTATAAGGAGAACCTGTGCTGACAGAAGTATATGTGGAGCTTTGGATAGGCACAATATAATAGCAAGGATTAGCAAATTTCGAAAGCAAAATAGCAAAGTTCAATAAGTATCCAAAGCACAAGTCTCAATTGCTGGCTAAGACGTGTCCTTAGACGTAGCACAACAAGTTAGAACAAAGAACAATGGATAAAGCTCAAAGAACAAGCACACAACAACTTCTGCAATCGTTTTTAATCTTTTCCACGATTTCCCTTGAATTTCAGTCCAGACTAGCAGGAATCAAGATTTTTTATTTTTTCAACAATTTTCTTATATTTTTCTCTGGACAGGGATGACAAAAGATGGAACCACAAAAATTGACACCACTTGATAAGGTGCTAGCAGATCTTTCGAGAGGTAGATGATAAGTTCAATTGGTGGAGAACTCGACGTTGGTGATCTGGCTTCAAATCAGACATGATTCGAACCCTGCAACCGCTAAACCACTGCTCCGTTGGTTATCAACCAAGCATAACTTGATTGATCTCGCTGAGAAGGCTTTTCCCTGCAAGCGAATCGAAGAACACAAGCAAGAAACTGAAACACGCAATCTAAAATTGCAGATCTGTATGAAGCAAAAACAATGGTGTTCAAGCTCTGATCAACAAAGGACTAAACGCCACAGGATTGTAGAACAAGAACGGGGGCCTTGGATCACTGTAAACGGACTTGTCACCACAGTTACAATGAATCTATCACAGTTTCAACTTCAAAAACTTGACTAAACAAAACCCAAGTCTAAACGGAGGCGGCTACTGAGTTTATGAGGCTGTCCTAGGGTTGGGGCGACCAGGGGGCGCCCACAACATGGGCTTAAGGCCTGACACGATACAAAGCCTGAAGGGGCCCAAAACAGGTGATGCAGCACCTTGTTGTGGTCACACAGAATGATCCACGAACCTTCTGGAGCTAGGACCAGAACCAAAAGAAGCGTCTCGTTATCACAAATCCAACACATCCAAGAACGCCTTCATTGGACGCCTATGAGGAAGATATCGCCATTTTGGTGCAGGCATGTCGGCTGAATCCGAAACGAACTCGCAGTCCAAGTTAGCGATGACTTGTAGCTTGGTGATGAGGTCGACTCATGTATATCCAGCACGGTGATGTCCTCATCAGAGACGTCCTCACTCGACGGACATAAACCGATGAGTCCTCATCGATAGGTAAATCGGTATGTATCTCATATTTATTTCACATTGCATTTTTGAACTCCAAATCTCTGCATATTTAAATTTCAAATCATTTTTGTGCATTAAAATTCAAACTTAGAGCTTTTCTCCTGAAATCCCTTTGGATCCCCCGCTCAATTCCTACGTGTGCATACATAATCTTAATTAGCCGGGACCACATAGGACAGCTGAGCCAGATGGGCCTAAGAGGTGCTAGCAGGCCACCGGCCGACCCCATGGGTCGCTCGAGCTGTGGCTGCCTTTCCTGCGACGCATTCGCTCTTATTCAAAACAGCATTTGCATCTGGTATGCTGCTGCGAAGGCTCACCAGAATGGTCCCTGTGCCAGAGTCGCCCGACCCCATCCGTCGGCCGACCTAGCCCTGGCCCTTTTGCAGCGGATTCAATTGCCATTAGTTCATACTAGCAAATCCAGTGCAAACTTTGAAAGCTTGGCAGAACTGGAGCCATGCTAGGGTCGGCTGACCCAAGCCGTCAGCCAACCCCAGGCCTCCTCTGTTCAATGAAAGTCAGTGCCCTCTATCGTCATTTCTTGCCCCCAGCTAAGATGCCAAGTGCCCTCGGCCTTTCTCCTATCCCGCCTTAGGATTTTCAAGTGATTGGCTCTCAAGTTTATAAAAAATATACAAATAAAAGCAAGAACGTGTTCTAGGATAAGTTCCCCTCGGGTATTTTTGGTAGCTAACTATTTCATGTTGCAACTGAAAAGAACGAAGGGTGCATAATGCTTAAGAACATGGAGCTACATCAGCAGTAACACCTTGGTAAGTGTTGGACATGGAACAAATTCCAAACAAGGCCTACATACTTGATCTTTGGTGTCCTACGATACATAAAAATCCAAGTGTAGGGGAGGTCGGTGAGTGTTACATGACAAGTTCCATTTGTACAAAATTTTTATCTTGGTTTTCAGGTGATGCTAGTTCTTGCATTTCTTACTTAACAAAACTTATGAAAAAAACACAAAAAAAATATATAGCTGGCGAGGCTTAGTGGGATTGAGACAGCTAGGTGTACATGCCATTGTGGCGTTGCACCTTGGTAGTCCCCATATGGCTCCTGGCTCCGTCTTGCCTTGCATCCTTGGTTCTTGTGCTTGATTTCAGGAGAAAAGATGTCTGCTCGTGTTTAGCCACTTTGCCAACTACTTGTTGTGGAAATCCCAACATTTAGTGAGCACAAGCTATTCACATGCAACTACGTCACCGTTAACGATATCAGCAAGAGCCAAGGAACTACCGTAATGACAATTCTAAACTCATCATCAACTAACCGCCAACAGTAAGTACGCTAAGGTAAGTATCATGTCTTGCTTTCGACTTTAAACAAAGCCCTTCCGGGAGGTAACCCAAAGTTCACCATTGATATATTCATGTTCATCCTCCATTTGAGAATAGCTTGATCATGTTCTCATGCCTCTTTTATCTATGCTCTTATGCTCTGGTTTGAATGTACCCCTAGGATACATTCATAGGTGTTTTTTAAATTTATCGTGGTGCTTAGGTTAAAAAGTCTGCTTTAATCAAATTAGACATGGTGTCAAGTTTGATTAATGAACCTTGGAGCAATGTTTTTATAGATATCGGATGTATATATGGACTAACCCTGCAGGAAAATTATCAAATTTGAGTGGGTAAGTCATCAAGCTTGATTCAAATTGGAGACAAACCAAGGAATTGGATATGTTGCAACGCATTTTGCACAATGTACAAGGAGGTACATCACCTTTCAAAGGTTCACTGTGAGTATATTGCAAAACCCCTTGTCATCATGTTTTTTTTTATCAAGCCCTTAGGAAAACTTTATTGAGCAAAAATAGTTACATCATTGGACAATAGCTGGACAATAAACCTAGGGGGATCATCGTCCCAGATACAATTTTCTTTACTACTCATAGCTTGCCTAACTAGCTCATGTGCCACTTGATTTGCTTCCCTTCCTAAGTGCTCAATGGATATCTCTAGGAACCCACTCCAAACTATATTGCATT
>CM014277.1:40133870-40145505 GCA_004135705.1 Alloteropsis semialata
ACGAAACAATAGATAAGCCTGATCTTGGCGGTGGTTGTGCAGTTTCGCCATGAGTTAGTTGCCGCCTTTCCCACCACAAGAACCAGCCTCCAGTTAGGATGAGCTCGGCAAGACCTACCTTCAGGCCTTGAATCTGTTCTCCTCTATGAATCACATCTTCCAAAACAATGGATCCCGATCGGTCAGCCTCCAGTAGGTTTCTAATCTTCCCCCAATCTCCTATCGACCTCCATACTGCTCTAGCTCGATCACACGTGAAAATCAGATGTTTAATATCTTCCACTCCATTATGACACACCGGACATCCTCCCTCTGGTATGACATGCCTATTTGCCAGTATAGAATTGCACGGCATCAGACCATGAAGAGCTCTCCAGCCAAAAATTTTTATTTTCCCCGGCACTTGGAGTTTCCATAGTTTCCTCCACACCTGGCGATTGCTAGTTCCAGTACCCTGTGCAGCAGCCAGTTTAGCTCCAATTTTTTTCTTCCATTGGCTGTGGTAAGCTGATTTCACCGAAAACAGGACGTTTCTATTATAATGCCAGGCAACACAATCATCTCGCCTCGTAGTAATAGGTATCTGTAATATATGGTTAGCATCAATACTCCCAAAAATGGATCGCACCAGGTCCACATCCCATGATGCATCCACTGGATTGATAAGCTCATCCACTGTGCTTACTAAATTATTTTCTCTCTGTGACTGAACTTTCATGTTATGGCTACCTGGAATCCAATTATCCTCTCAGATCTTAATTTGTGTGCCATCACCGACCCGCCAAATATACCCAAGTTTGTAACACTCAAGCCCCGCTAAAATACTTTGCCAAGTATAAGAACTTCCAGCTTTCATTCTTGCATTTAGCAGCTTCCCATGAGGATAGTTTTGCGCTCTTAAAACTTTGGCACACAATGATTCAGGGTCTCTTAAGAGCCTCCAAACTTGCTTCGCTAGCATTGCCAAGTTATCTGAACCCCATACCACATGAACCTTTAGGCATACACATTTTCCACCATTCCAGCCAATGAATCCTTTTATGATCATTGTCATCACCCCACCAGTAATGCGAGATGGCATCTGTTATTTCTTTGCATATATTGTTAGGAATTTTAAACACCATCATCGCATATACTGGAGTAGCTTGAGCAATGGATTTAATGAGGGTCTCCTTAAACCCCAGACTCAAAAGCTTCTCCTTCCACCCATTGATTCTAGAATTCACCCAATCAATAATATGGGGCTACGAGCAAGCGGCAAATGAGACGGCCCACAGAGCATGTTTCAAGCTTGTGAAGGACATGCACTACGAGGCACGCGTCCAGTCCGTCATCGTGTACTACGCTACATTTCTCCAACAGAAGTGCTCTAAAGCTGAAGCTCGAAACATTAGGCTCACCCGGGAACAATACTTGCAGGTACATATAGAAATTCAATACAAAACATTTAATTTGTTATTCTCATGTCCTAACCTTGATGATGTGTAGGCTCCTGTATGGTGGTGTGCACAACATCGGCAGTGCTGGGAGGTCATTGTCGACAAGTGGTTGTCGGAGGAGTGGGTCCAACAGCACGAAGCTTGCCGGGAGCGGCGTTTGCTGATGCCGGGTATACCACACCATCAGGGCAACCTTAGCCTGCCTCTGTTCGCGAATAGATGGGTAAGAGATTCCATATCTTCATTAATATACTCAGTTGTCCATAATTTCTAATTACGTCGATCATTTTTTTTTTTGCAGTCAGGGGCCCATGGTGGTGAGTCTTGCTCGACGTTCAAGGCGTATGCTTTGTCCCACAAGGGCAAGGCGACGTCCGACATCAACTACAACCCGGACGACCCGCCCTCGGCGTACAGCAATGCAAGCATCCACAGCCGCCTCAGTGACTACACATCGATGGCAAGAGAGATCCGCGGGCCAGAGTTCGATGTCGTCAACGAGAACCTCGACGGAGAAGTTGTCATGACGATGGGAGGAGGAAAGAAGCATGGACGCTACTATATGGGTGACGGTTGCATCGACACGGCCAGTACTCCTACGCTTAACCAGATTAAAGCTAGGAGCACGGACTCCAGCCCCGCCATACGACCAAGGCCGACCGTAGCCCAGCACCAGATACAGGAGCTCCAGGTTGTTTCTGTTCTATTGATCGTTCATTGATTTTTAAATACGTTTGATTTTCATTCTAACATTTGGATATTATATTGTAGACCCAGATGCAGCAGATGGTAGAAGAGAGGTTGGCGGCCCAGCGGCAGCAGTTAGAGGCCGATTTCCAGATGCGGTGGACGGCCGAGCAGCAGAAGATGCAGCAGATGTACATGTGGATGCAGAGCATGGCCGCAAAGCAAGGTGTGCCGGGGCCAAACATCCAATTCTCTCCAACGCCGGCATTTCCTGGATCACATACACCTGTGAGTCACTTCGGACAACCTTCAAGTTCAATTTCTTACAGAACCTAGAAAATTTAGATAATTAGAGAACTTAGAAGACTTTAGAGAATTAGAGAACCTAGAAGATTTAGATAATTAGAGAACTTAGAAGAATTTAGAGAATTAGAGAACCTAGAAGATTTAGAGAATTGTGAGAATTCATATAGCAAATTACATTTAGAGAATTCAAAAAACATTCACAAATTAGAGAACTTAGAGAATTTAGTCCAATTATAAAACTTATATGTTCATCTCATGACTTCTGATGTATAACTTGTCTAAGAAATGCATAATCTTGTCCTATGTGCAGAACCAGTCGGCGGGATCCAATGCGCCAAATGAGGACCAAGATTTGTCAAATCCGTCGCCGTGGTCACAGTGGCCTCCTTCTTAGAGTTTGTTATGTTGGTGTCAACTAAGGTGATGGATTTGATACTTATTTCTAGATTGTGATGGATATTGTGATGGATTTGTGTTTGTGATGGATATTGTGAGATATATTTGCGTTTGTGATGGATATTGTGATATATTCCTGTGCAATGTGATGTATATGTCATGCATATGATATTTGTGAGTTGGGGTTCTTTTTAACGAGAGAAAACAGCAAAAAAACCAGCTGTTTGGTCACTTTGCCGAGTGCATTTACCATAGCACTCGGCAAAGTGACCACGCTGGGTCATTCTGTTAAGTCCCTTTGCCGAGTGCATTTACCATAGCACTCGGCAAAGGGGACGTGTTTGCCGAGTGTCTGGGCAGGACACTCGGCAAAAGGGACATCTATTTGCCGAGTGTCCGGGTTTGACACTCGGCAAAGGGGGAGTATTTGCCGAGTGTCAAACGTCGGACACTCGGCAAAGGGCGCCCTGACGCCGTCTCAGAGGTGACGGCCGTTAGTCAATTTGCCGAGTGGGCCATGTCTTTGCCGTGTGCCAGGGGACACTCGGCAAACGCTTTGCCGAGTGCCCGATGTTTGGCACTCGGCAAAGAGCCCTTTGCCGTCACTTGTTTGCCGAGTGCGCGTTTGCCGTGGGCTACACTCGGCAAAGGGGTTTGCCGAGTGTATAAGTCCCTTTGCCGAGTGTTCTGGACACTCGGCAAAGGGGGGTTCTCCCGTAGTGGTTCCAGCTGCTGCATCTGCAGCGAAGTCCCTAACGAGACAGCACACAGAGCAGGGTACAAGAGAACAAAGTGAGGAGCTGACTGTGTGTAGAGTTGATTAATTTTGATGATGTAAAGGTGGTTGTGCTCGTATAGTTGTATAATAGCTTATATTACATGACGACTCGAAGTTCAGATAATAACAAGTACATGAATTTCAGTGGTCAGGAGCGGCAAACATGTAGGTGGAAATCCTAATTTGCTGTTGGCACACAAAATAACAAAATTACAAAAGTAAATGAGAGGTATATTTTATGAAACATATATACGTGAAAACACTCAAAATGCACTGATACACACATACACATATTCACCACTATGAACACACATGTAAGCACCGTAGCCCTATGAATCAATGAATGTACGAAAGAATAATAGGCCATCAAATCTCGCTGTCGATGAGCACCTGACATTGAAAAGAATATTTTTCATGCTCTGCTTCTTGAACCTTTTCTATATTTCACTGTGTGGGCTATAACTTGCTTTTGGACAGCTATGCCAAAGCCACTTCAATGATCGTTGCTATAGGAATCTTTCTCCTCCTCGCATCACATTCAAATGTTGCAGTGTGTAGAAACTAGAAACAAAGCTACAGATGGGAAAAGAACTTTAGCATTGCACAAATCTACCAAAAAGGCTGCATAAATACAAACTACTCCCTCCGGTTTTTTTATACATGTCGTTTTAGGTTTGTAAAAAACAGAAGACATCATGTTAAAAAAACCGGAGTAGTAAAAAACAGAAGACAAGTCAGTCAAACGTTCCTAGCTACACGGAGGTATGTTTGGTCGGAGATACTTCAGGAAATTAAACTGTTGTCTGGAGATACTCTGGGATTCATACTACTACTATATATATACTTTTCGTGTGGGCAAGCAGTTTGGAAATGGTGAATTTGTTGGGTTGATGACTAAGTCTGACATTCTCCTAGGAAATGTGAAGTTGGAAACTGCATGAGGTCCCAGCAAATGAAGAATCATTCTCTTAGGATGGCATGCCGCAGCTTGCAGAAACAACACGAACGGTTCTTAATGTGACCGCGACTGTGTGATGTGTGACTGAGCTGGCGAATCTCGATCAGTGACCCGATCAAAATATTACCCAGTCACAACAACTCACAACTAGCTAGTGCAACACTAGCTTGCCACTTGCCAGCGGTTGCGAAGTTCGAACTGGCGAGGCACGCAGAGCCATGACTTGACCTCGCACCATTTCTCTGTGTGTGTTGTCTGAACACACGTGAGTGTAGAACTCAAAGTCAGACAGAACCATGTCCCTCTCGATCGAGCTGCGTCATCAGCTCCCCGTCGCGATCCACTGTAAAGTATAGGCACGATCGATATCGCTGATGCTTGAGCAAAAAAGAAGCTAGCTCGATCCCGGACCGAGCTTAGAGTCTTAGACAACAACATCAATGGCGTCCTCGTCGGCGCCAAGCTCCCTCTCACACCAGCTGCAGCCGCACGAGTCCTCCGGCCGGGCAACGCTCCTACCCTCTCCGCCGCTAGAGCCCGCCGCGGCCTCCACTGCCGTCACTTGTTACCAAGAGGCAGCAACAGGTAACAGCAGCGTCGACGAGAGAGGCCGGCCCCGGCCGTGCCGCTCTGAGTGCACTACTGGAAAGAGCTCTATCAGTACCGGTTCTAGAACCGGTACTGCGCAACCGAGACTAAAGGGCTCGGTCCACTACCGGAAATCCGGCCTTTGCCGAGTGTCAAGATCTTTGCCGAGTGCAATTTTTCGGGCACTCGGCAAAGATTTCTTTGCCGAGTGCATTTCAAAAAACACTCGGCAAAGAAAAACCACTCGGCGAAGAAATCTTTGCCGAGTGTTTTTTGAAATACACTCGGCAAAGAAAATCTTTGCCGAGTGTCAAAAAAATACACTCGGCAAAGAAAATCTTTGCCGAGTGTCAAAAAAATACACTCGGCAAAGATTTCTTTGCCGAGTGTTTTTTTTTTACACTCGGCAAAGCCATAATTAAAACCACATTTTGAAGTAGTAAATCAATTCAAATCAAAAAATTTTGAACTACAAAGTTGTATAACTTCTCAAGATGTAGAACTTTTAGTTTGGTCATTTCTTCATTCGACAAATTCATATGAATATTGTTCACAAAATCTATAACTCCCGTAGAGTTTCCTGAAACTATAAGAGAGATCTATAAGATTTGTAAACAATGTTACTCTCACTACATCGGATGAAGAAATGACATATATAAAAGTTGTAGATCTTCATAAGTTATACAACTTTGTAGTTTAAAATTTTTTAATTTGAATTTGTTTTGCTAATGAAAAGTATGTTTGTAGTTCTCAAAATTTGAAATTTGAGTTTTTTCAAACGACCTCGGATGAAGAAACATTCAAAATAAGAGTTGTAGATCACAAAAAGTTATGAAACTTTGTAGTTGATAATTTTTTTATTTGAAATCATCTTGTCAACGATAGCTAAGTTTGAATGTTCTCAAATTTGAAATTCAAATTTTGTAAACGACCTCGGATGGAGAAACTACCAAAATAAGACTTGTAGATTTCAAAAAGTTATGAAAGTTTGTAGTTGACAACTTTTTAATTTGAAATCATTTAGGGCCTCAAACAAGCAATTTACACTCGGTTTAGTATAATATGGTAGGAATCAGAAGAGTTTCTAATCACAAGTGAGAGTGTGGTGCAGTGGTAGAGGAGGTCACGCGCGAGAGAGAGGTCACGAGTTCGAATCCCGCTAACCGCGTAGCGCGCGAATTTTCCGCGAAAAATGGCGCGCCTTGCGTGCCTTCCCATATTTGAATAAATTTTTTTGCTATTTGTTTTCGGTTTTTTTGTGCTCAGGAAATCCCCTCTTTGCCGAGTGTTTTTTTGGCACTCGGCGAACCTTTGCCGTGTGCCCGACGATTGGCCCACGGCAAAGGCCCCTTTGCCGGCCAAACTTTGCCGTGTGCCCTTTGCCGTGGGTGGCACACGGCAAAGCCTTTGCCGTGGGCAAAAGGACCTTTGCCGTGTGCCCCTGGCACACGGCAAAGAGGGCGATTCCGGTAGTGGTCTACCAAAGAGGGCCTTTAGTACCGGTTGATAACACCAACCGGTACCAAAGGGCCCTCGCACGTATGCTACGGGGGAGGTCTTTTGGTACCGGTTGGTGTTACCAACCGGTACCAAAGGGTGTTTTGGTTTTTTTAAAACGTTTGCTATTTGGGTTAGTTATACGCAATTCATCTACGTGTCTACGCGTCATATATCATATGTCGTACACGATCTTTCACGCAATAAGATTGATGTCGTCGCAATTGTCAATTGATTTTGACCGGACTTTGATTGCATTTTTCTCGAACATTCACATATAAACATTTGAGATCAACCAATACAAAAGTTAGAGCAATTAAAAGTTATTTACAATTGACGAGCAGAACTGGAAGAAGGAGCGAAAAGGGAGTCATATTGAGCGATAGCGCGTCCGTCATGGTGGTACTCTCCGTTTGGATTTATAACTTGCTCCATAATGAATCCAAATAGTTGGTCCGCAATAGCTTTTGCTTTGTCTGTCATTGGGAGCTCTTCATGGTAAAACATCCTCTGCATTAATCATGAATGACAACATTCATTTATATAATAAATAAATTTTGCATATAATCATTTCTAAACAAGTAACTAATAATCATTCATTCATATAATAAATAAATTTTGCATATAATCATAAAATTTTCTAACACATTCATTTCTAAACAATAACTAATAATCATTTCTAAACAATAACTAATAATCATTTCTAAACAATAATCAATAACTAATAATCATTTGTAAACAAGTAAGAAAGTTTACATGAAATAACAAAGTTTACATGAATTAACAAAGTATACATGAAATAACAAAGTATAATAAATATATTCATAATAAATATACACTAATAATCATATTTCCAAATACACTAATAATCTAATTTCCATACTAATAATCATATTTCCATATACACTAATAATCTAATTTTCATATACACTAATAATCTTATTTCCATATACACTAATAATCTAATTTCCATATACACTAATAATCTTATTTCCATATACACTAATAATCTAATTTCCATATACACTAATAATCTAATTTCCATATACATCAAGAGGCCAGGAGGCTTACGGCACAATAAAAAAGAAAGAAGAAGGAAACTTTGCATGCTTCAGGGATGCACGTGCACTTGCGTATGCCGTGTGTTGGTGTACATTTTGTATTCTGTTTTTCTTTTGGGTGGTGCTAGTTACCTGGAGGCATGTGATGTGGTAAGGCTGCTGTAAGCTCGACCAGGTGTGTTCTCGGAAGGGCTGATTTAGGCAGGACTGGCTAAAGGTACGTTTTCGACGACAACATGTAGGTTTTTGGTACTAAACCTGAACAGACAATTTGTGTCAAGAGTGTGGATATAGTCTGGTGATCAGCAAGCCAAGCTGATTGGTTCAGCATACGGCGACAAGTTGTGTCGTGGAGATGCAGCAGGGCTGTGCACAATAGAGCTGCAAGGCACGACAGAAAGTCGTAGATGCTGATGGAAATCGTGACACAAGACAGAGGAGAGGTAGCTTTCGGCAGACCATACCTCATGCCGGTGTTGCGGGCTCGTTGGCAACGAGCGGAGGCTATCGACAGTATTCAGTCGTGGTGCACATGGCGATTGATAGAAGTTCGATGGCGGTTCAGTGTGTGCTTAGGAGTGGCGGAGTCAGGAGGCAAGCTGACATGGTCGAGGTGTGAGCAGCTCAGTGGTGGTCTACCTGTGATGGATAGACTTGGCCGAACAGTTCGCGGGCACAAGGCGAGAGTTCAGTATGGCTGGCGGACAGTTCACTTGAAGGGTGAACATACCGTGGTGCACGGCGGAGAGACTAGTGGCAACAGGCTAGTCAGACCGCGGGTCAGAAGCGACGATGGGGTCAGCGACGATGGGGTCAGCGACGACGACATAGGAGCGTGACGACTGATGGGTTGTTGTTCTCTGTGTCGTGGCAACACGTGGCGCGAGCTCGGGATGCAAATTTGCATGGGAGGAGTTTGCGTGTTTCCAAATCAGCAAGGGCGTGGATCGATTCGAGTTGCACGTGCGGGGTTCTGAAGCGTGGATCGATGGGCGTGAAGAAGCTTCAAGGACTGAACTAGAAGGAAGTATAGATGTGGTGTCTGTACTTGCAACTGGAGTAATCTGGTTGGTCATGGCTGCAGGAGACTACGGTGTAAGACGTCTGGCGTAGTATTGCAACAGAAATAGAAGATCATTGCTAATGTGGCAATTCCAGTATTTGACTCAGGTAGCGACAATGAGGTTCTCATTATCATATTGTGATGATAGAAGAGAAGGGTGCACAGTTGCAGATGGAGTCATTGAGATCGGAATTTCAGGGATAAAAGTGTTTCTTCGGACGGTGGGTTTGAGAAGTCAAACTCGTCGGGTAGCTCTCATTGAGCGGCAAAGGCAACAACTCAAGTCTGGTGTACATGGAGATTCGCACATGGCGGCTTCAAGATGGCAAAATATTCACCA
Organism: Alloteropsis semialata; assembly: GCA_004135705.1. Taxonomy (NCBI): domain Eukaryota; kingdom Viridiplantae; phylum Streptophyta; class Magnoliopsida; order Poales; family Poaceae; genus Alloteropsis; species Alloteropsis semialata. The sequence goes on from CM014277.1 coordinate 40,142,984, forward strand.
AGGTGGAGTTTGTCAGATATTGTGTCTAATATTTGTACAAGTCCGGTTACGATGGGACATGAGTTGTATTTAGCAGTATAAGGCAGAGTCCGTGTCAAACTCTGTAACCCGGACCTCCTCATAAATACGAGAGGGGAGTTACTGTTGTAGGGGAAGGCGGCACGTTCCCGGGATCCCGAAGCAGCCGGTGTTGCGGTTTGGGAAGGAGCGTCCGTAGTCATGCCCCGAGGATGTAGGCTTTGGCTGAACCTCGTTAACAAAGATCGTGTCTCCAGTGTCGTTTGTGATCTTGCAAGTTTGTCTCGGTAGATCTAACCGTCGCTTCCACAGGTGGAGATTAGCTGGCGGCGTGCCTTCGTGAGGGCTAATTTTCTAACAAATATTTTGATATGGACATAGTACAATTTATATGTGCTTGTGAGGTCAAAGTCAAACTCCGCCGCATACTCCCAAGCCTCCCTCTTTGGCTTGACTATAAGTAGAGCTCGATCACCAGCCGCAAGCATCCATATACCAATTAATCTACCGCCCATCAAGCACGAGATCTCCGGTGATTGATAGACCCATCAATGAGACCACTATCTGAAAGAGATCAAGAAATCACCCCAAGCTCTAGCTCGATCCGAGGATCCGAGCAAGCTCTTGTCGCAGCCACAGCCATGGCGTCGGCGTCTACGTCGCCCTCCCTCTCGGGGCAGGTCCTGTTGCACGTGTCGTCGTCCCACTTGGGCTGCCCGGCCGGCGCGCACCACCGCTCTTCGCTCTCCGTGGCAGTGGTAGGGCCAACCTCGCCTGGTCAGCCGCCGGCGCAAGGCAACGTTAACGGCGGTGGTGGCATGCAAGTTCACGACGCACCACCGAGGGCGGCGCTCATGGCAGTGGGAGGACCGACGCGGCCTGGTCAACCGCCGGCGGAAGTGACTGGTGGCAGCGGCGGGAAAGTTCATGCCGCACCGACGTGGGAGTCCATGACAGTGGGAGGACCATCGCCGCCCGATCAGCCGCCGGCGGAAGGCACCGGCGGCAGCGGTGGAAAGGTCCACGCCGTTCACTACCGGAAAACCGAACTATGCCGAGTGCCTCGAGCTTTGCCGAGTGCAAAATGTCGGGCACTCGGCAAAAACAGAATATGCCGTGTGTCCAACGTAAAGCGCTCGGCAAAGAAGTAGCACTCGGCATAGTATCTGTTTGCCGAGTGTCAGGGGAAGGACACTCGGCAAACATATCTTTGCCGAGTGTCAGCGAAGGGACACTCGGCAACGATCCCACCGGGCCCACAGGGTGGCCTCAGCCGGCAGGCTGCCCTGACGGCCGTCGACGGCCGTTACAGTTTGCCGAGTGCCCGCCTCCTGGCACTCGGCAAATACATTCGTTGCCGAGTGTCTTGACTTGGGCACTCGGCAAACTCCATCTTTGCCGAGTGCTTTTCTTGGCACTCGGCAAAGTGGACATCTATATTTCATGTAAATGGTTTCAAACTTTGCTTGTTATTTCACATATGATACATTGTACTCTATTTCACAGCTTTTGGATTTTTGTCGGCCCGTTTGCTATATTCAATGAATTTGTCTCATTAAAATGAATTTGTTGGTTTAAGTCAAAATTTGAACTACAAGTGTTTCAAATAAGGGAACAGAGTGATTGAAAAAATGATATTCATGTTACTAACTCCATTGTGTGACATTATGCATGTAATAGAAGTAAATTTGGAACTTGTTTTTCATGAAACACGATGAAGTATGTGTGGGAGGATTGTTTTTTAATTATAGAAAAATCAAATGAACTCTGAAAATCCTGAGATTGGTCAAGAGCTCATGATATCTTATGTGAAGGCTGTGGTAAAAAATTTAGAAGGTTCTGCAAAAGTTTTGACAAACCATCCTTATAAAATGAACAATCTCCGAAGATGAATCATAGAGTTCAAAGGATTCTTTTATGATTTGGAGACAGAGTGATGGTCCAATTTGAGTTTAGCTTCAGAAATTTTTCTATTGGTAATAGAATGCATGAATTGTTTCATGTTAAATTATGTTAAATTTTCGGATCTGTTTGATAATTTTTAAATTTTTTACTCCATTTATTGAGATTCAAATGATATAAAATGATTTTGATGAATAACCACATAAAATAATGGATCAATCCTTGTTGAATGATTAAATATGCATTGTAGAGTGGATTTAACATGGAATTTTCAAAATTTGGTGCAACAAATGCAATAAAACATGTTGTAGGAAAGGTAGTTTGCCGAGTGCACCTGAGAAAACACTCGGCAAAGTGTCTCTTTGCCGAGTGCCACCCATTAAGGCACTCGGCAAAAATTATTGACCAGCGTTAAATAAATAACAAAATTCAAAAAAACGTCCTTTGCCGAGTGCCCGGGATCTGGCACTCGGCAAAGGACCTTTGCCGAGTGCCAGATCCAGGGCACTCGGCAAATGCCCTCATCCGACACTTATCTAATCTTCCGGTTTTGTTTCTTCTCAGTCGGCTTCATTCCGGACCACCGCACCCGTCCGCACCCG
>CM014277.1:40152698-40181235 GCA_004135705.1 Alloteropsis semialata
CAAGCGGGGGGCAGACTTCTGAGCCCCAGAGGCCCTTGAGCCCCTTGAGGGGTGTCCCGGACTCCTTCAGGGACACCCCGGGGATGATGACGATGGACCGTCGCTACCAGACCCTCGTACCTATTGAAAACAATCCGAACCTGTTGTGCGAGGGTCGGTTGTCGTGGTACGACCGTCAGGACCCGGAGAGTCCCATCTTCGAACTGGATGACCAGTCGGAGATGGAGCAGTGTCGTCTTCTCAGGAAGGGCCTCAACGACATGAAGGAGATCTTCAACGAAATGATCATCAAGCCTTCCCGGGTAAGTCCTCGGGTTCTCTTCTTTTGGTCTTTAAGGTGGGCGCCATCTTGGGAGTGTCTGACCGCTCTCTCTTCGGCCTTCGTGCAGAAGATCATGGAGCGCAGCTCCGAGAAGTCCCTGTTCCTCCGTCGGGAGGCCGGGCTATGGGCCGCCGTCCAACAGCTAAAGGCTGAGAAGGAGCAGCTCGAGGCCCAGCTGACCGAGGCCCGGGAGGCCAGGGGCGAGGCGATTGAGGATGCCACGGATGAGAAAGCCGCCCTTGAGGCGAAGGTGGAGGAGGCCGAGAAGACGGTGATGGAGGCGCTGGTGGCCGCTGTCACCTCCAACCGGGTGAAGGACGCCGCCGTGCAGGAGGCCGAGGGGCTGAAGGAAAAGGTGGCGGACCTTCAGAAACACCTCCAGCACCGCGACCTCGACCTCAAGACGGCCAATAACCAAGCGATCGGGCTGGCCGAGAAGCTGAAGGCCGCCGAGGAAGAGGGGGCCCGCCTCAAAGAAGTCGCCCAGAAGCGGGAGGAGGAGATCCTCGGTAAGTTATCCCTCCTCATTTCTTGTCGGGCGGTTTCTTTTCGTTCTTCTCGAGTGGCGGCGAGTTTGCTTAGGCTTGTCTGCCAATGTAGCCCTGCGGAAGGAGAAGGCTGACCTGGAGGCCATGCTCAAGGCCGAGAAGCGCGAGGTGGCCAAGGCCTTTGCTGCCAACCAAGAGCTGGTGCAGCTTGGTCACAACCTGAAGGCGGAGTTGGCCGGTAAGTATTGTGTTTGTGCTCATCCTTCCTCTTGCTTTCCCTCCTGCGAGGTAACTCTGACGAAGAATTGTCTGCAGGAGCCGTCGAGGACCTTCGGAGGTCCAGGGAGGCGGGCGAGCAGAGCCAAAGGGCCTTCGAGAAGGAGTCCGAGGTCCATCAGGCTTTGGTCCAGGCCGTCGAGCACCTGTTCGAGGAGCTCAACGTTGGCGGCGGCCCATCCTTGGTGGATCGCCTTGCTTCTGTTGCATGGAGGACTCGGGCGCAGGCCTCGGATCTTGCTCAGAGTGTGGCACGGAAGATCATCGCCATGTTCTTGTCACACTACCCGACCATGGATCGGAAGTCCCTGCAAGGTGGGTGGGCCCCCGGGTACGAGGAGGAAGAATATGATGAGATCGAAGCCGAATCCTCCTCGTTTGCCGACAAGGTGCTGACCGCCGCCCTGAAGGATCTTGGGCTGGGGTAGGATAGACATAGAGGACTTAGTCATTTTGTCATGTAATGAACCAAACTCCTCTTTAAAGGATGATCGTTGTTGCTCAAAAAACTCGTGTTTCTATCTGTTGTTTGCCATTTTCATTTTCTTCCGAATGCTTTTGGGGGTCGTGGGTCGAGATGGAAAGGCGCGGGGGCCTGCCCGTCGGACTCTGTTCCGTAGCCGCCGGGGCGTAGGAACTCGGGAGTTTGGGCACTCGGACTCGCAGCCCCCGAGCGGTTTCGGAAGATTCGAACAATGACAAGCAGCAGATCGATACGCTGCAAGCGACAACTAGTCGAGTCGGTTCCTTTATTGCTTCTCGGGAAAAAGACGTCGGTCCAAGGACTTGGACTTTGTCCGCAAGTTAGCGCCGTAGCCGCAGGGGCGTAAGCACTCAAAACTTGGACAAGCGTGGTCACAAAGCCCCTTGAGCTGACGTTTCTTTCTCGCAAGCGCAAAAGTATACCGCTTGATCGCGCGCGAGAGCGATCACTTGTCAAATTTTTGCGAAAAAAGGAGGGGCACTGGGCCCCGGGTGGAGCCCCCGAGCGGTGGGCGATCCTGCACAGGGAAGGGGTCGCCCGCCGCTTAGCTTTGGGAACTCGCAGGGTACATTTCAGAAAACAACCGTATGCGAATAAAGTACTCGGAACAGCGCAGCACTTTATTTATTATAGCGAATGAAAAGTACAGGTACTTTTAAGGGTAAAAGCGACGTAGCTGCTCTATGTTCCAAGCGTTCGTGAGGACTTGGCCGTCCGCGTCCTTGAGCTTGAAAGTCCCCGGGCGGAGGACTTGGTCGACGATGTAGGGGCCTTCCCATGGCGGCGACAGCTTGTGGCGGCCGCGGTTGCTCTGAACTCGTCGGAGGATGAGGTCGCCGACTTGAAAGGCCCGGCTTCGAATGTTGCGGTCGTGGTATCGCCGTAGGGCCTGCTGGTACTTGGCCGAGTGGAGTAGTGCGATGTTGCGCGCTTCATCCAGCTGGTCGATGGCGTCCTCCAGGGAGGCTTGATTCCCTTCGTCGTCGTAGGCACGAATTCTTGGGCTGCCGTAGTCGAGGTCAGTCGGGAGGACTGCCTCGGACCCGTGCACCATGAAGAAGGGCGTGCAGCCAGTGGCTCGACTTGGAGTGGTTCGCAAGCTCCAGAGGACCGACGGGAGCTCTGCGACCCACCTTGCTCGGAACTTCTCGAGGCGTTTGAAGATTCGTGGCTTCAGTCCTTGCAAGATCATGCCATTGGCTCTCTCCACCTGTCCGTTGGTTTTGGGATGGCTGACGGCGGCCCAATCCACTCGGATGTTGTTGGCGTCGCAGAAGTTGAGGAACTTTTTGCCCGTGAACTGAGTGCCATTGTCGGTGATGATCACGTTCGGAACCCCGAAGCGGTAGATGATGTCGGTGAAGAACTGGACAGCTTCTTGTGAACGGACTCGCCTGATGGGCCTTGCCTCGATCCATTTGGAGAACTTGTCGACGGCGACGAGGAGGTGGGTGAAGCCCCCGGGTGCTCTCTTCAGTGGCCTGACTAGATCCAAACCCCACACGGCGAAGGGCCAAGTGATGGGGATGGTCTGTAGGGCTTGCGTCGGGAGGTGAGTCTGCCTTGCATAGAACTGACAGCCTTCGCAGCTGCGCACGATGTCCTTGGCATTCGCAACCGCAGTTGGCCAGTAGAACCCTTGCCGGAAAGCTTTCCCAACAAGTGTCTTCGGCGCGGCATGGTGCCCACATGCTCCCGCATGGATGTCCCTCAGCAATTCCTTGCCTTGGTAGATCAAGATGCAGCGCATTAGGACGCCAAAGGTGCCTCGTCGGTAAAGTTCTCCCTCGATGAGCGTGAAGGTCTTGGCCCAGCGGGCGATCCGCCGAGCCTCGGTCTTGTCGGAAGGGAGCTTGCCCTGCACGATCCACTCAAGGAGCGGAATCCTCCAGTCGGGATCCTCGAGGTTGGGCCCTGGTGCTGCGTCGATCTCCATCACTTCTGCTTCCTCCTGCGTTGGAGGTTCGGGTGGTTCGTCGTCAAGTCGGATGGAGGGGGCGTGCTGGTCCTTGGCAAACACTCCATGGGGGACAGGCTTCCGGTTGGAGGCCGCCTTGGCAAGGGTGTCGGCCGCCTCGTTGTATCGTCGTTGGACGTGCTTGAGCTCGAGGCCGAGGAACTTGTCTTCCAGCTCGCGGACCGCCCGGCAGTAGGCGGCCATCTTGGGGCTGACGCAGCTCGACTCCTTCATCACTTGATCGACGACCAACTCCGNAAGGAGAAGGCTGACCTGGAGGCCAAGCTCGAGGCCGAGAAGCGCGAGGTGGCCAAGGCCTTTGCTGCCAACCAAGAGCTGGTGCAGCTTGGTCACAACCTGAAGGCGGAGTTGGCCGGTAAGTATTGTGTTTGTGCTCATCCTTCCTCTTGCTTTCCCTCCTGCGAGGTAACTCTGACGAAGAATTGTCTGCAGGAGCCGTCGAGGACCTTCGGAGGTCCAGGGAGGTGGGCGAGCAGAGCCAAAGGGCCTTCGAGAAGGAGTTCGAGGTCCATCAGGCTTTGGTCCAGGCCGTCGAGCACCTGTTCGAGGAGCTCAACGTTGGCGGCGGCCCATCCTTGGTGGATCGCCTTGCTTCTGTTGCAGGGAGGACTCGGGCGCAGGCCTCGGATCTTGCTCGGAGTGTGGCACGGAAGATCATCGCCATGTTCTTGTCACACTACCCGACCATGGATCGGAATTCCCTGCAAGGTGGGTGGGCCCCGGGTACGAGGAGGAAGAATATGATGAGATCGAAGCCGAATCCTCCTCGTTTGCCGACAAGGTGCTGACCGCCGCCCTGAAGGATCTTGGGCTGGAGTAGGATAGACATAGAGGACTTAGTCATTTTGTCATGTAATGAACCAAACTCCTCTTTAAAGGATGATCGTTGTTGCTCAAAAAACTCGTGTTTCTATCTGTTGTTTGCCATTTTCATTTTCTTCCGAATGCTTTTGGGTGTCGTGGGTCGAGATGGAAAGGCGCGGGGGCCTGCCAGTCGGACTCTGTTCCGTAGCCGCCGGGGCGTAGGAACTCGGGATTTGGGCACTCGGACTCGCAGCCCCCGAGCGGTTTCGGAAGATTCGAACAATGACAAGCAGCAGATCGATACGCTGCAAGCGACAACTAGTCGAGGCGGTTCCTTTATTGCTTCTCGGGAAAAAGACGTCGGTCCGAGGACTTGGACTTTGCCCGCAAGTTAGCGCCGTAGCCGCAGGGGCGTAAGCACTTGAAACTTGGACAAGCGTGGTCACAAAGCCCCTCGAGCTGATGTTTCTTTCTCGCAAGCGCAAAAGTATACCGCTTGATCGCGCGCGAGAGCGATCACTTGTCGAATTTTTGCGAAAAAAGGAGGGGCACTGGGCCCCGGGTGGAGCCCCCGAGCGGTGGGCGATCCTGCACAGGGAAGGGGTCGCCCGCCGCTTAGCTTTGAGAACTCGCAGGGTACATTTCGGAAAACAACCGTATGCGAATAAAGTACTCGGAACAGCGCAGCACTTTATTTATTATAGCGAACGAAAAGTACAGGTACTTTTAAGGGTAAAAGCGACGTAGCTGCTCTATGTTCCAAGCGTTCGTGAGGACTTGGCCGTCCGCGTCCTTGAGCTTGAAAGTCCCCGGGCGGAGGACTTGGTCGACGATGTAGGGGCCTTCCCATGGCGGCGACAGCTTGTGGCGGCCGCGGTTGCTCTGAACTCATCGGAGGACGAGGTCGCCGACTTGAAAGGCCCGGCTTCGAATGTTGCGGTCGTGGTATCGCCGTAGGGCCTGCTGGTACTTGGCTGAGTGGAGTAGTGCGATGCTGCGCGCTTCATCCAGCTGGTCGATGGCGTCCTCCAGGGAGGCTTGATTCCCTTCGTCGTCGTAGGCACGAATTCTTGGGCTGCCGTAGTCGAGGTCAGTCGGGAGGACCGCCTCGGACCCGTGCACCATGAAGAAGGGCGTGCAGCCAGTGGCTCGACTTGGAGTGGTTCGCAAGCTCCAGAGGACCGACGGGAGCTCTGCGACCCACCTTGCTCGGAACTTCTCGAGGCGTTTGAAGATTCGTGGCTTCAGTCCTTGCAAGATCATGCCATTGGCTCTCTCCACCTGTCCGTTGGTTTTGGGATGGCTGACGGCGGCCCAATCCACTCGGATGTTGTTGGCGTCGCAGAAGTTGAGGAACTTTTTGCCCGTGAACTGAGTGCCATTGTCGGTGATGATCACGTTCGGAACCCCGAAGCGGTAGATGATGTCGGTGAAGAACTGGACAGCTTCTTGTGAACGGACTCGCCTGATGGGCCTTGCCTCGATCCATTTGGAGAACTTGTCGACGGCGACGAGGAGGTGCATGAAGCCCCCGGGTGCTCTCTTCAGTGGCCTGACTAGATCCAAACCCCACACGGCGAAGGGCCAAGTGATGGGGATGGTCTGTAGGGCTTGCGCCGGGAGGTGAGTCTGCCTTGCATAGAACTGACAGCCTTCGCAGCTGCGCACGATGTCCTTGGCATTGGCAACCGCGGTTGGCCAGTAGAACCCTTGCCGGAAAGCTTTCCCGACAAGTGTCTTCGGCGCGGCATGGTGCCCACATGCTCCCGCATGGATGTCCCTCAGCAATTCCTTACCTTGGTCGATCAAGATGCAGCGCATTAGGACGCCAAAGGTGCCTCGTCGGTAAAGTTCTCCCTCGATGAGCGTGAAGGTCTTGGCCCAGCGGGCGATCCGCCGAGCCTCGGTCTTGTCGGAAGGGAGCTTGCCCTGCACGATCCACTCAAGGAGCGGAATCCTCCAGTCGGGATCCTCGAGGTTGGGCCCTGGTGCTGCGTCGATCTCCATCACTTCTGCTTCCTCCTGCGTTGGAGGTTCGGGTGGTTCGTCGTCAAGTCGGATGGAGGGGGCGTGCTGGTCCTTGGCAAACACTCCATGGGGGACAGGCTTCCGGTTGGAGGCCGCCTTGGCAAGGGTGTCGGCCGCCTCGTTGTATCGTCGTTGGACGTGCTTGAGCTCGAGGCCGAGGAACTTGTCTTCCAGCTCGCGGACCGCCCGGCAGTAGGCGGCCATCTTGGGGCTGACGCAGCTCGACTCCTTCATCACTTGATCGACGACCAACTCCGAGTCACCTCGGATCTCGAGACGCCGTATGCCAAGCTCGAGGGCGATACGGAGTCCGTTGATGAGGGCTTCGTACTCGGCGGCGTTGTTGGAGGCCGAGAAGTGCAGTCGGACCATGTGCTCCATGCGCACGCCCAGAGGCGAGACGAAGACGAGGCCGACACCGGCTCCCTCCTTCATGAGCGATCCGTCGAAGTACATGACCCACGTTTCATGTTCGATGGGGGTCGGGGGAGTCTGGGCCTCGGTCCACTCGGCGACGAAGTCGGCCAGTGCTTGTGACTTGATGGTGTCCCGAGGGGCGTAGGTTTCTTGCCCATCAGCTCGAGCGCCCACTTGGCTATCCTCCCCTCGGCCTCAGGGTTCTGGATTACCTCGCCGAGTGGATACTTTGACACCACCGTGATGGGGTGGGCGTCAAAGTAGTGCCGGAGCTTCCGTTTGGTGATCAGGATAGCATAGACCAGCTTTTGGATCTGGGGGTAGCGTACCTTGGTGTCGGACAGGACCTCACTGATAAAGTAGACGGGGCGTTGTACCTTTTGGATCTTCTCGGGCTCATCGCGCTCGACGACGAGGGCGGTGCTCACCACATGAGTGGTCGCCGCGATGTAGAGCAGCATGGGCTCTCCTTCCGCCGGGGCGGTCAGGATCGGCGGATTTTTGAGCGATGTCTTAAGCGAGTCGAGGGCCTGCTGTGCCTCGGCGTTCCAGACGAAGTGGTCCGATTTTTTGAGCAGTCGGTACAAGGGCAGACTCCGTTCCCCGAGTCGGGCGATGAAACGGCTGAGCGCGGCCAAGCATCCCGTGACGCGTTGGACCCCCTTGACGTTCTGGATCGGCCCCATGTCAGTGATGGCAGTTATCTTCTCGGAGTTGGCCTCGATGCCTCGTTCCGATACGATAAAGCCGAGGAGCATGCCTCTCGGGACCCCGAAAACGCATTTCTCGGGGTTGAGCTTTACTTTGTTTAGCCGGAGCTTTTCAAAGACCGCCGCGAGGTCGGGGACCAAGTCGCCGGTGCGCTTGGATTTCACTACTATGTCGTCAACGTACGCCTCGACCAGTCGGCCGATTAAGTCGCCAAAGACGCGACGCATGCATCTTTGGAACGTAGCGCCCGCGTTTTTCAGCCCGAATGGCATCGACGAATAGCAGAAGGTGCCGTAAGGCGTGATGAACGATGTTGTGAGCTGGTCGGCCAGGCTCATCGCGATCTGATGGTACCCGGAGTAGGCATCGAGAAAGCAGAGGGTTTCGCACCCCGCGGTGGAGTCGACCACCTGATCTATGCGCGGAAGAGGGAAGGAGTCTTTTGGACATGCCTTGTTAAGGCCGGTATAGTCAACGCACATCCTCCATTTCCCATTCTTCTTTTTTACAAGGACAGGGTTTGCTAACCACTCGGGGTGGTACACTTCCCTAATGAAGCCGGCGCTAAGGAGCTTTTTGAGCTCTTCGCCGATGGCTTTGTACTTGTCCTCGTCGTACCGTCGAAGCCTCTGTTTGACCGGTCGCGTGCCAGGCTTAATATCAAGTTTGTGCTCGGCGACTTCCCTTGGAATCCCCGGCATGTCCGAGGGCTTCCATGCAAACACATCGAGGTTTGCGCGGAGAAAGTCGATGAGCGCGCTTTCCTATTTAGGATCGAGCGCCATCCCGACACGGAGGGTGCGACCATCGTTGGCCACGGCAACCTCCTTGACGTCCTTGGCTGGCTCGAAGGAGCACGCAGCACGCTTGGAGGTCTCGGGGATATCCGGGTCCCTGGGCGAAGGCTCAGCGATGAGCTTCTTGGACTGGACGAGCGCCTCCGCGAATTGGAAGCACTCGGTTTCACAGGCGAACGCATGCTCAAACGAAGTCCCCACTGTGATGACACCTTTGGGTCCGGGGATCTTCAGTTTGAGGTACGTATAGTTTGGGACAGCCATGAACTTTGCGTATGCAGGCCTCCCGAGGATGGCGTGATACGTCTCAGGAAATCCCACCACTTCGAAAGTGAGGGTTTCTCTGCGGAAGTTCCGTGGAGTCCCGAACGTGACGGGCAGGTCGATCTGCCCGAGCGGCATTGCGTCCGCCCCGGGGACAACCCCGTGGAACGGCGCCGCGGATGGCCGAAGCCGGGACCGCGAGATCCCCATCTCATCGAGAGTCTCGGCGTAGAGGATGTTGAGGCCGCTCCCGCCGTCCATCAGTACCTTGTGGACGCGTTTCGTCCCGAAGAGAGGAGCAACCACGAGCGGGTATCTCCGAGGTTGCGGGACATGGTCGGGATGATCGGAGCGATCAAAAGTGATCGGGGCCTCGGACCACTTTAGGTAGGAGGGCACCACAGGCTCCGTGTGACAAACCTCTCGCCGGATCAGCTTTTCGTCGCGCCTCGAGGGGCAGGCCGCCGATCCCCCAACGATCATCAGGACTGCGCCGTCCTCCCTGGGGTAGCCGTCGTCGTCGTTTGGGCCTCTGGCCCCATCTTGGTTCTCGTAGGGTCTCTTCTTCAGAGTGCCGGCGAGGAAGCTCTTCATGAGCTTGCAGTCCTTCAGGGCGTGCTTGACAGAGCCCTCGTGGTTGGTGCAAGGCGCCTTGAGGAGCTTCTCGAAGTGATCGTTCGGCACGTTGCCCTTGGGCTTGGTAGGCTTTCGCTCGGCCGCCGCCACCATGCCGCCGTCACGTCGCCGCTTGTCCTTCTTCTTTTTCTTGTCGGGTTGTACGGAGGGGCCTTCGCCGGCCGCCCCCGACTGCTTGCCCTTGCCTTGAGGCCGATCGAGGGTCGCGGCGACTGCGTCTTCTCCGTCGGCGTAGTCGGTGGCGATGTCGAGGAGCTCCCGGATGGTTCGTGGCTTCTTGCGTCCCAACTCGTGGATGAGGGTCGCGCAGGTGGTTCCGAACCGGAACGCTGAGACAACGTCGGTGTCGGCGGTATTCGGCAGCTCGGTGCAGCGCTTGGAGAAGCGCTTGTTGTAGTCACGCAGAGTTTCATCCGCCTCTTGGAGGCAGTTGCGCAGATCCCAGGGGTTCCCGGGACGAGTATAGGTGCCCTGGAAGTTGCCAATGAAGGCATCACGCAACTGCGCCCAGCTGTCGATCCTGCCTGCAGGGAGGTGCTCCAGCCATGTCCGAGCCGAGTCAGCGAGGTAGAGTGGAAGACTTTTGATGATGAAGTGGTCGTCTTGCGCCCCGCCCGCATGGCACGCGAGCCGGTAGTCCTCCAGCCAGACGCTGGGGTTTGTGTCCCCGTCGTACTTGGGCACCGTCGTGGGAGCTCGGAAGCGCGGAGGGACCTGAGCGCCGAGGACGCGAGGTCCAAAGGCACGCGGCCCCCTGGGGTCGGGTGACGCACTCCTGCTCCGGTCCTCGCCGCTGTCGTAGCGGCCTCCGCGCCGCCTGTTGTAGGCTCGGCGTGGGCGGTGCTCATGGTGCTCGTCCCGTCGTCTGGCGCCTCCGTCTGCTACGGCCCCGTGATGATGTACGGAGTGCTCTCGATCGGGCTCCCGGGGAGCTCGCTGGCGTGAGGCGGAGCTTTCTGCCTGCTGGACTGCTGCGGTTTCCAGGAGCGCGCGGAGCTGCTGATGGAGCCGCCGGTCTTCGGGGGTCGCCGGTTCAGGATGGCCGCGGAGCAGCACGGCGGCTGCCGCGAGGTTCTGGGACGCCCGTCCGAAGATCGGAGCGTCGTTAGCGTTGTTGCCGTCGTTGACGATGCGCTGCTGCACGTCCCGTGCATGCGCGCGAGCGGCTCCTCCGTCCGCGTGTCTCCCGAGCTCGTGGTGGAGTTGCTGACGCTCGGCCTCGAGTTGTCGCTGTGCCTCGTCGAGTTCTTGCAGCCTGACCCGCCGGGCATCGCCCGCGGGGCCGTTTGGAGGTTGTGCTGCTTGGCGGGGTTCCTCCCTGGTGGAGCTGCTCGCGGACTGTACGTCCCCCTCCGGGGTGTGACACATGAAGCACTCCCGGGAAGGGTCGAAGTTCGGCGGAGCCCATCTCAATCGCGGGTACGAGCTTTGCTCGCCCGCCGCGCCTTCAGAGGTTGGCGTGATGCAGGGGTTAGACTCCGTCGGTGTTGGGGCGACCGCCGGATCGCGTGGCAGGCCTGGCTGTCCCTCCGGGTACATGGCATTGTAGCAGTCGATGAACTCGTCCTAGGGGAGCTGCTCTTCCCCTCCAACTTGGAGGGCGAGGTTGGTGAGCATGTAGGAGATGTTGCGGAAGCGTTCCTGGGACGGGCTCCGTCCCAGGGCGGCCGCCAGGTCCCCACCGAGCAGGTCGAGGACGTAGGCGGTGGCTCCCGTGGTGGCGCGGGAGGGCTTGAGCTCCTTGTCGTGGATCGTCTTGTCGCCGTCGTCGCAGGCGAGCTTGGGGCGCACGAAGGTAGCCCCGATGATGGGCTCCACCGACTTGCTGAAGACGAAATCGAGGGAGCCGAACCGCAGGTGAGCGCCCGGCGCGAGCGAGACGCCGCCGTGGGCCATCCGGGCCCTGGTGAAATGTCGTGACACGCGAAAAGGCCCCTACCTGGCGCGCCAACTGTCGGGGTTCTCTACCGCCGGCAAGTAAATTTCTACGATCGCGTGTCAGGGTCCGGATGGTGACTCAAGAGACAGGGGGTTTAGACTGGTCCGGGCCTCCGGAGAGTAACACCCTACGTCCAGTGTGTGCCGATGTTCTCAAGTCCAAGTCTGTAGTAGGGGGTACAAACTAGTCGGGAGAGGGAGAGGGTCCCAAGTCCCTGTGTTCGAATGTTCGTCCGTGAGTGTTCGGATGGTAGAATCGGGTCGGGTCTCGGTCGGTTCCCCCCTCTCACTGGTGTCCCCTTGTCCCCTTTTATAGTCTCAAGGGGAGAAGGGAGCGGGAGGTAAGAAAGAAGAAAATTACAAGGGGAGTTACTGCCCCCGAGGCCTTTAACTTGTGCCGCGCGCCAAGCCGTACGGGGAGCAGGTGTTGACGAAGCGGGGCGCTCCGCCAGACCCGGGATCGTACACCCCGGGTGGTTGATGTAGAAGACTTCTCGGGTAAGTCTCCGGGTAGTTCCTGGGTCGTGGTTGACTTGCTCGAGGCCTTTGGGAACTCCAGGTGTCCTCCTCAGGCTCCAGGTGTCGTCCTTGGGCGCCTGGGGTCGTCCTTGGGCTCCTGATGTTGCGCATGCGTTTCTCCCAGGACTGTAGCGTTCCGGTTCGGATGAGACGGGCGCCACTGTGGCTGCCGTGGCAAAGGACGGACGCCCACCATGCTCTGGCGCGGCGGGTACCAAGTGGGTATGGCACCGGATGGGCCGGGATGGGACGCAGCCGAGTAGTCTGGCCGGGCGAGCCGAAGACTCCTCGGAGGCGGAGAACTCCCCGGGCGAATCGGAGAGCCACTCGGGGGCGGAGAACTCCCCGGGCGAATCGGGGAACCACTCGGAGGCGGAGAACTCCTCGGGCGAATCGGAGGCTCGTCGGGCGACCTCCGAGCTGTCGGGGCATGGAGAATCCGCTTGATTTGGGTCTTCGGCTTTTGTTTTTGAGGGGTGGATTATCGTGAGGACCCGGGTTAAGGGCTTGATTGGGTACCCCTAATCCAGACCCTCGTCACCGGGGTGGCTCATCCCCTACCTTGAGCGCTGCTTCCCCGAGTGAAGTGACGTGTCGCCACCGTCCGTTCCGCCCCTGTCCTCTTTGCCTTCGTCCAGGTGGTGCCGCGCTCCGTGCAGGCATCGCCGCCCCAGCGCCCCTCGACCTCCCCATCCATGCATCGCCCCTCGACCTCGACCTCCCCATCCAGGCGTCGCCCCTCGGCCTCCCCATCCAGGCGTCACTACAACACCGTCGCTCCTCTCGGAGATCTTGACCAGCGACACCTCAACCTTGGCCGCTGCCTCCGCATCCATCTCATCTTCCTCCTCGGCATCAATGTGATGTGAGTTCTCTCCTCTTCCCTCCTCTCATGTTACCTAGGGTTTGTACTCATTGTGTCTGATGTGAGCCTGATTTGATGAGATCCAATATTGGGTGTTCTTCATCTGTCCCCATCTTCGTATAGGACAGGTACATACAACTAGTTGGGAGATATCTTTGATTTCAGTTCTTGGACTTAGGTATATACACCATCCATGTATAAGAGTTGAATGTACAGTCACTAGCTGTGTTTAAACTCTGCCTTCCTGCACGTCTCAAGATTTCAGTTCTTGCATTGCTACTGCTTAGACGATTATACTGCCTTTTATATTTGGATCTTGATGATTGATTTATTATATTGCTGTAGCCAATTACTCATTGCTGAATAGAAATCCTGGGGGTAATTAGGGTATTAGTACATATTCAGAAACATGTTATTGTAATCTTGAGGATTGATTAATTATGTTGCTATAGTCAATTCTTAAATAGAAATAGGATTGGTTAGTTCTTTAGGCAAACACACATCACTCAGTAAGTAATGATTTGTTTCTGAACATGAGCTATCTGTGGCTGGTCAAATAGTAAATTTCTGGCTCAAGCTGTAGGCAAGATTATTAATCAGAGTTCCTAAAACTAATGTTAAAGATATCTGTAGGCAGGTTTATTTTCTGCTGGGCACTTGTACCTTTATTTAGAGGAGATGTTGGGCTCATTAAGAAGTATGTTAGCTTTAAGATAAAAATGTAATTCTGCAGTTCATAGAACATGTTGCACTGACATAAAACTTGCTATGAAACCTGAATATATACCTGACATAAAACTTGCACTGACATAAAACTTGCTATGAAACCTTTTGCTCTGTTGCAGATTATCTGATTCCATCAGCCTGGAAAGCCCTACCCGTTTTCGGTGCTGTTCATCTGAACCCCTCGCTTCATGGAAATGCCTAACATTTTCAGCCTTGCGGATGGGAGGTATGCTCTTTTCTGTTCTTGCAGAAAGATGTGAGAAAGTAGAGGCTAGTGCCAAGGAGCTTGAGAAGCTGCACCTAAACTAAGGGAGGTTAGTTTTCTTACAGAAACAATGACTTGACTTTTTTCATGCATTCTCATATGGCAGCAACTTGAGGAAAATATATCTTGTTCCCCTCTTTTGCTTGAACATTTTCCATTCTTGTTTCAGGGAGGAAATGAGGATTGAACCTGTAGCAGTAGCTTTTTTGGTTCTGTAGATTAGTTAGTTTCAATGCTCAATCTGCTGTAATTTTGGTGTGATTCATGCTATCATGGAAGCTAGTTTGCAGCCCTTTCTGCTGGCCGAACTGAGTGCTTGGTATTGCAATGTCTTCTATGCTATTGATAATTTGTTTATAATGTACTCAGTAGTTAGTGATGGATTGCCGATTGATCTGATGTTTTTTAGTTTTTCGGCTTGTGACCATTGAATTTGATATCATATGATTAGTAGGGTAAATTAATCGATACTTGATCAGTTGATTGTAGAACTTTCAATAGTCACATGCTGCCTATGGTACTGCAGTGAAAACTGAATATGGAAGATATACAATGCTGCATATTAATTTCAATTACTACTGCTAGTTTGTTATGTTTGGTGGCCAAGGTGTGAGAACCAAAATGTTTGTGTGTTTGTGTGTGTGTGTGTGTGTGTGTGTGTGTGTGATCGATCAGTGTAACATTTGGCAATCAATGTTTGTGTGTGTGACTGATCGATCAGTGTAACATAAGCTTGCTCTACACCACCCCTTTGAGGATGATGATATTATTAGGACATAAACATAGAATAAGAAAGTACTACTGTCCATGTGCCTTGCTGCATTTTTCTGATTTTCAACTGAACATAACCAATCGTTACTGTCCAGGTGTAGCCTTTGCTTTTGTCCCCATGGACCACAGTTCCAATTTTATACATGCATATTTTCTCTCTAGCTATTGGACATCTTTACAAAAAGGGGCTGGATTGAAATTCATTTGGATTGATGTGGTAAACCTGTAAGCTGTAGCAATGAGGCTGTGAGTTAGGGAAATCATCCTTGGATGTTGAATTGTTATTTCTTTCTGACATATGAAAACTGTTGCTTCTAACTTGGGTTTCCCAGTTGATGTTGTGATATCATGGTACATCATTTTGATTTTGTTAACTCTATTCATATTTATATTTTATATGGATCTTAAATATATCCCATTCAGTGTTTAGATATTTTATAACTAGATATATGTTGTATTTTGAACTATCACCGTAGCGTTAGCATGGGCATTATACTAGGTGAATCCAACCGTGTGAGGAAAGCAATGTCAAGGTATGGCAAAGATATCACAATAACTCAACATGTCTTTGTGTTGGTTCATACTTGGGGTATGCAATTTTTAGAGAGGAAAGTTAGTTAATCGAGGCTAATTATTACTACCCATCTCATGACTTTCTCTTTTGATTTGTTCACAGGGAGCTAATCTTCATCATATTTTCTCTTCCTGGTAAGCCTTTCTCTTTTGATGAGGCTACCCATCATATATTCTCTAGCATGCTTGAGATGTTCCTTGCCATCAGTATTTGTAATATATGAAGTGCATCTGTAATTATTTCTAATTTTATCAGGGGATTAGCCATTTGTGTGTACATATTCGTGTGTAAATATTGAGAGTCATTTGTATGTATATATAATAAAAAAATACCATTTGCAATTTCTTTTTTTTTCAAATTCTACATTGGTAACGGGCATGGATGTTGCCCGTTACCACCGACTAGTCATTGGTAACGGGCATGGATCAATGCCGTTACCACTGAGGTTTATTGGTAATGACCTTTGACCTGTCATTAGTAACGCGATAACGGTAACGGGCGCTATGCCCGTGACCAAAGGCCATCTATGCCCATTACCAAAGTGGATTTCTCACGTAGTGACCTCTCTCAAATCTTGAAGAACCTTGGACACCATACCCCTGAGAGTGTGATATTTAAATTGTTTTCATGGCAATTATGTGCATGGGGTAAATAATTTTGCTAGAAAATTTCTGGGAAGTTAATTGAATTATCTATGGAATAGAATAACCATCCTTAATTAATTTTGCAACTTTTCATTCATGTTTTTTAACACATGAAGTGTGCATGAATAATGTAAAATTTGGCATGAAGTCCATTAATAATTCTTGAAGAAATACTATATTGGTTTTATGCCTAGCACTATATAATTTCTAGAAGAAATTAATGCTATATAACTCTGAGTTATTTTAGCACGTTTTCCTCCCAACATGACATCATGATTTTGCAGTATCAATAAATTCTTAAGAGATATGTCAACTATTTGAGTTCGTACATAACATCAAGTTATGCTAATTTTCATGATTTTCTTGAAGAAATCATATTATTTGCCATGTAGGCATATATGCAATCTTGTAGAATATGCACAAACTCAATATAGAAAATATTTATGCAACAAGAAGATGCATAAGTCATAGAAGTTAAAGGAAAATGGTCCATTCTAGAATGGATATTAGGCTTAGGGGGAGATGCATTGAAACCAAGACTCCGAAACCAAAATGAATTAAGTTTTCGACATAAGTTGCATTATTAATTATATTTATGAAGAATTCGGTTATACTCATGATAAGCAAGAATTTAACTTTTGCTTGAAACATGAAGTTTAGCATTAGTTTAAGAATCTTTCCTAAAATTGAAGGGCAATTTATTAACAAGTTGGTTTTTCTCACCTTATCTTATGTCCAATTTCTTGTAGTAATTATTACTTGGAATAAACCACTCATGGAATAAAAAAAAGAAGAACATGATGAACATTGTAAATAATTGTCTCAAAATGCCTATTAAATAACCATTTGATATTTTCACTAAATGTCTCAAGTAACCATGAACGTTATAGTTTATTTATGCATTACTACCTTCCAGGTAGCATGAAACTGAATTTTCATAAAGCACATGAACTATTGTAATATACTGGCTTCTAATTGATATATGAAGGTTCAAATTTTTCCACAAAATTGTATATTACTCAATTATGTATCGAATACACCCATAACATGAAGTTTATTCAACCCAATTTTGTACATTGAATAGTACAATTAACATGTGAATTTCATACCATATTTTATATATACTAGAAGTATATTCGAATTCTATGGAACATTTGAAATGATTCATAGATTGTGCTTGAAGCATATCATCAATTAATGTGCAATTTGGTGTGAAAATGGGAAGAACATTGGGTCATAGAGGCATATGAAATATATGGGTAAAAGTTGAAATATCTAATAGACATATCCCTAATCTTGAAGATTGTTGGTTTAGAGCCACATCTAGTTAGATTGGTGGGCAAACTAACGTGTAAGTTGACTCGTAGCCTATTGACGGTGCTTACACATCAATTTCTGTCAACTAATTCCTTCATTTATCATGACATGGCCAACACCAAACTAGGGATAGGACTTTATTCTAACTTGTTCCACTAGTTTTGGTGAAATGTGAAGACTTTGCAGGCATAAGCGGTTAGGAGGAAAAATTTGCTCAGAACACACAAAGAACACACTCAGTTGAGCACAGAAGATCCAAGAGGGGCCACATGACAGACATATCACCCCTATCCCACAGGAATCTTCCAAGAAATATGTTGTGGACCCTCTTGGCAGTCACCCAGGAGAGGCTGGACTGGGGAAGGGCTGCCAGGTGTCGGCCGACCCATGGGTCGGCAGAACCTGGATAGGGGCAAAGCGCGCCATTCCTTGGCGGGCTCCCTTCCCGATCTCCACCCTTCGCGCCAAGGGGATGTTTCCATCCAGGGCGCCCCGGGAACTGCCCCTACCACCTATAAAAGGAGGAGTAGAGCACCTCATTCTACACACAACACAAGACCGAAAAGAGAAGGAGGAGGACTGCACCTTTAGGCTAGAGCTACTCTGTAGCGTAGTGTAGGGAGCGCGTTAGGCGAAGTCTAGGGAAGAGCTTGAGCTCAGCCCTCTCCTAGCTTGTACCTCTTCGGAGACAAACCTCATTTGAGTAAGTTCCCAGAGTTGTCTTCGGTGGTAAGCATTCGGGTTCAGTTATTCTTTGTTGCAAAGTATGCGTGAGTTTGTTATCCGTTCTTGTAGCAGGTGCTCTAGTTTTGGCCGGAACTAGAGTAGTAATCGATCTCTTAGACGCGGTGTCTAGGACATAGGTTACCCTCGTTTGCCTCATGCCCCACAGTATTGAGAGGTAGGCGGCAGGTGGTGACAGCCCTATCCATCCTTTACTTCTCCCTGTCCGGGTTCGGCGTACAACTGTTGGCTGGAGACCCTTGGCAAACCAGGGGTAAACCAGTGCCTGAAGCTCATGCCTCGCAGCTTAGTTTGTCCTCCGTTAAGCTCGATCCGTTAGACCGCCGTGCTACCCAAGGCACCCTTTCTTCCTTCATCATGGGGTTGAACTAGTTAAGGATCTTTACACTTCTGTTCCCCGTGAAATCATGATACCCTAACTCCCGGGTGAAGTGCTACAGCGGTAATTCTGTGCGCTTGCGGACCATATTCGTAATTGTAAGAAATACCAACATATCCATAGTCATTGAAATGACTAAGCATGAAGTTCAAGCGCATAATTTTTTGTAATCCATATACCACTCTATCGCTAAGAATGGCCAGTATATTATTATTACTTCCCATATGTGTGACTTTCTTGTCTTCACATAAATTAACTTGCAGTCCTTGCATGGACATTAAATAAAATTTCTTCTTCATGTTGGCTTGTAGCCACATGATATCGTATTCTTGCACTAATTTGCATGCTTCCCAATACTTTATGAATCAGCTAGCATGTTGTTCATCTAATGCATCATATGCATATGTAAAGAAAATGACAAGCAATCATTAATCAATATCTAGACATGAAGGCTGAGATTAAGGGAGCAGATTGATATGAAATCAAAAGGGATTTTATCCAATACAAAATTGGTTGACCAATTAGAATGGGTTTGCGGACAAATGAAAAGAAGATAGACTTGTTAGTCTATTATGCGGGAAATATTTTAATATTTATGGATACAAATTCAAAAGTATATGTCGAGGTTGTACTCGGCAGATATTTGTCCGGCAGGCACCCCACTCCATGTGAAGATTGATCACAGTAGATGAACAGAGAGACTCGGGATTTTATACTGGTTCGGGCCCTCAAGATCGAGTAATAACCCTACGTCCAGTTGTTTGCTTGTATTATCTCGGCGAGTACAGATTACAATGATGTAGCAAATACTCTCGTGTGGATTGGCTAAGATTGGGAATACCCTCTACGCGCAGGACCCCCACTATTTATATCCAGGGACACGTGCCTTATAAGACAAAACAGACCTAAACCTAATAGGACTCTAACTATCATCGTGCTTTCCTCCTGCGATCCAACTGTCGTGTCTTGTTCGGAGTCTTCTTCGCTCGGAGTCAGTAGTCGGCAATCCTCGTGATCGGGCACCTGGGTATTATGGCCTCAACAGTAGCCCCCGAGCTTATCTTGTTCAGAAAAGGTTGTTCCTTAAGTAGCCTTCGGGACTTTTTACTCTTCGGGTGATTTTTGGATATGCAAATACCTCGATAATCACTTTAATGCGAGAGCTGGAAAAAGATCCCGAACTCCAACTAGAGAAACCTACATCTGAATGATAAGGTCAGAGAAAATATCAGCCATAAAAAGAATATTTCCTCTTGGAAACTGAAACGCCAAGGGTTGGTGAATCCTGCCCCGTGCATTTAAACTCCACTACGCACGTCTCCCGAAACTCTAGCAGCGCACGCACCATAAATCACGGCACTGTAATGGTTTCTCGATCCACGCGTGAAACGTCGCCCCCGGGGTCTTTAAATATCAGATCCCTTGGATAGATCCACACTTGAACCTTCCCCACTAAGCCTTCCCCCTCCCAACACCATGGGAAAGAAGAAACTTAGCCACAAGTTCAAGTTGCCTCGCCTCCTTTTCGAAGATTCCCCTCGCACCTCCGCCGAGCCGCCGCCCGACGTGCCGGAAAGTCAGCCGGCAGCTGCGCCACTCCCTGCTCCCCCTTAGGCTCCCTTACTAGCTCGTCCCTAGTATGGGGATGAAGGAATCGAGGCTGAGCCACAAGGAGAAGATCCGGCAATGGCATCCCCGGCTCCCGAGGCTGCTCCATCAAGCATCGCCGTCGGGAAAAGACCTGCGTCGCCATCTCCAGCCCCGGCATCCCCCATCTCCATCCCCTCCAATGATGAGCTGGAGCAAAGGGTCAATGGAGCTCGACTAAGGCCAGAGTCCATGCGCGTAGGCGCATGTTCGTCTTCAACTCCAGTCGACACCAGCGACGACGAGGAGTTCGCCCGGCGCCTCTTCGTCTCCCTAAACCGTGAGCTGATCGGGAATCCAGGAGACGGCGCGCTCGTGGACCTCATCAACGACTCCGAGAGGAGAACGCGGAGGAGGCTCCACCGCCCGGTGCTGCACCGCCTTGATCCTGGCCGACGATGTTTGCTCGTGCCAGGATCGTTGTTTTAAATTTTTAGTTGCAGGATAGATATCGATCTCCTATGAAATGTACTCCTTTTGAATCAATGAAGTAATTTCACTTGGAAGACGAAACAATGATCCCCTTACTGTGTTCGAAACTTTTTGCATTGATCAGTCTATAGAAACTGTTTATTCAGAGAACAAAATCCCCCGAACAAAACTTCCCTCGAACAAATCAACTGCTTAACATGTTCGGGGAATTTGCTCCGAGCCAAAGATGATCGGGCTATTTTCTCGAAACATATTATATTCGGTCATTTAAAATCGTTAGCTTCTCCAATAAGCTATCAATCCCAAATGCATTGAATTTGACCTGCACAATTTTTGAAAGGACACCTGCCACAGAGAAAGGAAAGAATCTTTTGACCTAACAGTGATTGAGGATAACGCGGATCGAGGCCAGTTTTCTTCGGGTTCGTGCTCCCTCTCGAAAGCATAAAGCCCCCAGGCGCAGCCGCCTAGTCACCATTTAGGCCTTCGTCTTCTTTACTCGCATCTGCAACAGCTCGCCATTCCGCATTCGCTTTCTGTTACTCATCTTCTCGTTTCTCCAACAATCCAGCCACTCTTTCGCCGCCATGGTTTCATCTCGCCAGTCTTCCAGGGATGAATCGTCTGGGGAACAGAGCAACGCCGCCGCTCTCGGAAGGCAGCTACGCTGTGCATCTACCATCTGCACCATCGACAAGTATTGGGACAAATCTACCACCATGGCAAAGCAACTGCAGCAACTGGAGAATCTTGGACTACTCCCCAACACTACCACCTTTCATCACCGTCATGCGAAAGGTTAGCTTTACCCAATGCCCAACACTCTTGAGCTTGTGGCATTCCTTGAGTTCTTCCATTGCGGGTTCGAGGTCTATCCGTCAGATTTCTTCCACAGTGTCTGCGACTTCTACCAAATAGAGCTCGTGCACATCAAAACAGGTGCTATAACCATGCTTAGCGTTTTCACTTTTCTGTGTGAAGCCTGGTTAGGGATTAAGCCCTCACTTAACTTGTGGAGGTATTTTTATGCCCCTGCATTCTACAAGGACCAGCTCATGATCGGGTCGATTGGGTTTTCCTTAAGAGATCGGGACATTTACATTCCCTTTCCAGTGGAAGATTCCTGGAAAGGTTATCAACGCCACTGGTTTTGCATCACCCTTCTCCAAGCCTCCTTGGCCAAAGGAAAGCATTTGATGCCTTATCTTAAGGAAGAAACCAAAGCGCTGCCCAATGTCACTCCTGGGATGCAGAAGCATATTGATTGAATCCTGGCACTCCGTGAAGCAGGTCTGACAGCAGTTCATGTGGTGGAAATTTTCATCCGATGGAGATTCATCCCGCTTATGGCTCATGACTGCTATGCCTACACTTTCACGGGTGATAATGACCCGAATAGGATGAAGCCTGATGGTGAGCCATTTTTGCTCCGTTCGGTAATATTTCTGATAGTGTTCGGTCATTTGAAGTGTCATTACTCTTAACTAACAGTTGTCCCAGACTCTGAAGTGACTGCTCGCTTGAAGAAGATGCTGAACGCCGATATCCCCGATTAGACAGGCATCCCGTCCCCCTACAGTGCTGACAACCCTGCCCCAGTGGTGTGCTCTTTTACCAAAAAATATTCCTTCGACTTGTTAAGTGCAATTGTCCTGATTTCCTTTCCCCGAACAGGCTCCCCCCGCTGTTGACGCCCCTGCCCAAAGCGGAGCCATCAATGTAGAGGACGAGGCCGAACCAGCATCGGTCCAGGGCGCAGGGACCCCAACGCCTGGAATGCCCGAGCAATCGCCTGTCAAGGAAAAGGAGGACTCAATCAGCAACAGAGTCGTCGCCCCCCGAACTCGTAAGCGTTCGCGAGACGCTAGCGTGGAAACGGTGACTCCTGGATCGGGGTCTCTTGGGGCACCGGGTGCCTCTGAGCTGATTGTCGCGCGTGACCCGTCTCGTCCTGATGATCAGGTACCAAGCATGATCGTATTTGGGCGTTTATTTGCAGCTTTCAATTGTGTAACCAAACTCAAATGTGTTCTGGAGATTTCTCGTCAGGAAATTCGTTCGACCCCACCGCCATCAAAGCCTCTCTCCATTTCTTTGAAGAAATTTAGAGTTACTCTTCCAACATCTGAGTAAGAACTTTGACGGTTCAGCTTTTGTTTGATTAAATCCCTGAAGGGGAATTTCTGAATTATTTTTGTTTAAATCAAAACAGGTCCTCCAAGCCTGCAGTGTCTTCTCCAATCAAGCCAGCAGACAAGGAGAAAACTCCCCATCTAGGCGTGACGGTCAGGCCCGATCATGAAGAAAAGTCCACGGCGGTTCTGAAACCTGTCTTAACACCCTTGGGCCCGATCATCGTTTCGCTTTCTGCCGCAGAGGAGCAATGGCATTCGCTGGATGCTCATGCCTCGACCGCAGAAGCATCGGTGACCAGACTGAAGGCCCAAGTTGCCATTCTCCAATCCGAGAAAGAAGGTACTTAACTTTATTGAGCATGTATGTTTTTGATTCTTTGTCCCTCAAACTATTGTTAATACAATGCCTTTGATCTTGTAGCTAACTCCAAGAGCATTGAGGTGCTCGAGAAGAAAAGCTCGGATCTGGATGGCCAGCTTGCAGCTCGGGACAAGGAGTTGCTGACCTCGCCGCTCGTCTTGAAACTTCAGAGAAACGTGGCTGGACCCGGGAGGGCAAGCTCTTGGAAGTTGCCATTGTTGCAGCGACACACACCGTGGGAGCCTTGAAAAGCCATTCTCCCGATCTCGATGCCGTGCTGCTTTCTCAGGGCTTCAAGTGTTCGGCTGCGAAGGCGCAGACTTTATTTGATGATCTTGCTCCATTAGTGGACCCCTTTGTCAAGAAGCTCAGCCTTCATTTGATCGACTCAGAAGACTCGTCTTGAACTCTGTGATGGAATCCTGTAATAGGGCAAAAACTTGGTGGTTTTAGTCTGTGACCATTATTTTGCAAAACATATGCTTGCATGGTTTTGCGTAAGTCATAGAGCTGATCATCCTTTTGTGGCACTTTTTAACTGATAGCTTTAACACAGCTAAATGCCACGTTGCCATAAGCTATTTTGGAATTGTTTAGTTGCTGAGACGTGAGTGGTCTTCTGAACTGTGTAATTCCTTGTAATCATGGTGTTCGGTACTTTACCGCGTAGTACCATAGTAACCCCCGGGCTCTTTTGTAGCATGTAGACATGCTAGAAAAGAGTCTAGAAGTACTAGTACTAGTCACAAGAACTTTCCAATCATGTGGGGAGCCCCCGATCGTCTCGCTTGGGTGCGTAGAATAGGTTTGAAAAATTTTCAGCGTAATAGTCCCTGGCTCTTTGTTAGTATATGCAATATGGTAACAAAGAGTAGAAACAGAATAGCAAAATAGAACCTAGCCCCCGAGCATAATTGCGAGGGTGAGTAGAGTTTGTGGAACTTATCTATTGGTTTTGTTTGATGTCGGAGGTGATGCGAATGATGACTACTCCTGCCAAATTGTTGGATAGGCTTGAACTTGCTTCATTACCTTGACTTAAATGTAAAATTTGCGTAGTTGGTCCATATTCCACGTGTTTGGCAGTACGTCTCCATCTATCTCCGCGATCCTGTGTCACACCCGGATTTACGGATAAACCCGAATGCTACTATATGTGTACCCAGGAAGTCCAACACACACATATAGCTTTAGGATAACAGAATATCAAAGTAAAACAAGTGCTCGAATACAAAGTAATAGCATCTCAGAATTATTACAAATAAGACTCAAGTCTTTAATCAAAGTTTACGCATACGAAAAGATAAACTCTCGTGGCTCCATCTACTCCACAAGGACACCAACTGGTTGACAGCTGCCTAGAAGTCTGGAAAGTCGTCGGGAAACTCCACAACATCTTCAGGTTCATCTGATTACCCATCCGGGATTTTGTTGAATAATACAAGTGTAAGTAAACCATTTTACTTAACAAATATAACACGAGGGATGAAGGCTTAAAAGGCTAGACACTGTTTAACTGCGGTAAGCACTTTTAATTGTTCAATTTTAGCATTAACCAAATTACTACAATATGTTAGGTATATCCCAATTGTATCCCAAATTATGGATGTAAAGATCATCATTATCTCATCATCATATCACTACCAAGTTTTAGTTAAACATCACCAGGGTAAAAGTCACTATTCGAAAAGGATCCAGGCCACTCGTAACCGTGAGTACGGCTGATATATCAGTTTTTACACTCTGCAGAGGTTGTACACTTTCCCCACTGGTCGCGTAAAAGCTCAGAAGAACTTTGAACCCAACCACGCAGTGCTGATCAGGCACATTCATCACACTTCCTTTGGTATGACTGCATAGGGACGCTACGAGACCTTCCAAAAGTCCCCCTAAAAAGCCAAGGGCCGCTACGGTTTCAACATAGGCGCATGAACCCCAACTCCCGGGATCAACAAACACACATGGCGCAACATGAGTGGTTGACGGCGTTCAGGGCGCAACGTGAACAACAATGCCTACGGACATCAGGGCGCAACGTGAGTCCGTACCCGAGCAGATCAGGCTCATACTTAAACCACGGATCCCCTTTTGCGCCTTTCGGTAACCCTCAACTAATTAGAGTTGTGCTTTTTACTTAGTCAAGACCAGAGCCCATTGATTCCCGTGGTTGTACTGTTTTCCCAGGTTGCCACTTTAAGATAGACCATAACAAGTGATGCCCAAAACAAGCACACAGCAATGCTCCAGTTTAAAGGTTGTTTAGGACAAAGCACACAGCACATGCCCCATTTAATTAAGTTGCCTAGAACAAAGCACATAGCACATGTTCCAGATCGTGAATTGTCCAGAATAAAGCACACAGCACATATTCCAGAACAAGGGTTGCCGAGAACAAAGAACACAGCACATGCTCCAGCTTCCTAACCATGTTGCTAAAAAGCAAGTTTTAACATTCATCATTGTATAAATATCAAGTATCACTGTCCAAAGACAGTAAGCACATGTTGTAAAGCCTAGCTCAATTTACCCATCAATGCATAACCCGGTTGAGCAAGAAAGTAAGTCTCAAAAGTACTCGGGATATCCTAAACAAATTAACCCATGCATGAATGTAAGTGAACATTAATGGTGTATAGGTATCAAGGATTTCTCGTGTTATACTTGCCTTCCTCTTGGTACTGCAGCTGCTGCTCTTGCTCTTCAAAGTGTTGCTCAAAGGTCGGCTCGAAAGGCTCACCGGCTGGACACGATCAACAATCACCAACACACAATCCAAGCAAGCCAGTACATGCATACCAAGCAAAATATATTAGAACAGTACACCAATCAATACAAACAATGGCTAAAAAGTTAACAAAACTATTCTACGCATCACTACGAACACATGAGCGCAAGAATCACTGAAATCAGAGTTAAAACGCATAATCTAGGGCTAAAACAGGCTCTAGGGGCTTGCTGGCAAGGAAACTAAACTTCCAGGGACCTATCTGCGAGAAAACAGGGGCCTAAACATAATTACATATAAAAACAGAAGGTCTAACACGTAAATAATACAACCTAGGACGGCGGGTTCAATTATTTAAAAGCTCAGGGTTCAAACCGTAAGAAAAAGGACCTAAACCTAATTATTTTTGAACTACACAGGACTGCGAGTTGATTCCTGGAAAACAGAGGGGCTTAAGTGCAAAAGGTGAGCTGCGTGGCTGCTGGGCTTGCGTGGCGCTGACGTGGCGCCCACGTGTCAGCCACGTGGCGCTGACGGGGCTGTAGACCGAGCCGTGGACTCGGCCCACGGGTCCACGGTGGATTGGTTAAGGGGGGTGAAAGGGTACGCGGTGGTTTCAGCCGTTCAGATCAGATCCGAGGGCCAAGATCGAAGTAGACGGCGGTAAGGGACAGCGGCGAGCTGGGGGACGGCGGCGAGCGGCGGCGGGTTCACCGGAGTGACGATTAGGGCGCTAGGGACCTCGGTTTCGCACGGGGTTTGGTCGGGGAGCGAGCTATGGAGCTTGCGAACCTTACCAAGGGGTTTGGGAGGTGGCCCGAGCGGCGATTGCGGCGGACGTCGACGAGGGGCGGCGGCGGCGCCCGATTCTCGTTGGCGGGGTCTGCCGGGGCTCGGCTCGGCTCCTGGGCACGTGGATCGGCGGTGGGAGCTCCTGCGAGAGAGAGAAGGGCCGCGGTGAGCTCGGGAAGCCGGGACGGCGGCAAGCGAAGGCGGCGGGACTCCCTTACCTCGGCAATGGCGGGCGGCGGCCTTCGGGAGCTTGGAAAACAGGTAAGGGAGGAGGGTTCGGGGGTTTATAAAGGGGCGAAGGCCGAGGGGATAGGGCTGCGGCGAATCCGGGGCGGTTAGGGGCCGGTAGCGCGTATCCCGGGCGGCGGTTGCGCGGCGGCGCGTCGGACTCCGACGGGGAGTCCGGCTCGGATGGGGACGACGGCCCTGACAGGTGGGCCCCACCTGTCAGCGGCGCGGGCGAAGGCGCCCCGGGCGCTGGGCGTCTTCCGGAAGCGGGAGGCGGGCGCGGCGCTGGGCCGGGCTGGCCGAATGGGCCGAGCCGGGGGGAAAAGAAAGGAGAGGGAGGTTAGGTGGGCCAGGTCAGGGAGTTGAGGGGGCAAGGGTGAACCGGGCCTAGAGTCCAGGGGGCAAAAACAGACTTAACGCGAAAAAGAACTTAACCACTCATTCCAAAGCTTTTTAAATGAGGACCTTAAATACAAATTTAACATCCATCAATTAAATAGCTAACAAACAAAAAATATGCATCGGCATGGGTGCACAAACATGTTTTCCTACGCTTACCTTTGCTTTTATTTTTCTATCATAATTCTAATTAATACCTATATGACATGAACAATTCATAATTAAATATATTAAATCCTAATTTTTATTAAGGCCTAAATTTTAGGGTGTTACAGACCTACCCCCCTTAAGATGAATCTCGTCCTCGAGATTCGGATGCAGATTGGAATAGATTGGGAAATTCTGCCCTCAAATCCTCTTCTCTTTCCCAGGTTGCCTCATCCTCTGAGTGTTGACTCCACTGTACCTTGCACATTCTCGTCACCTTGTTTCGAGTAACTCTTTCTGCTTCATCCAGTATTCTGATCGGGTATTCGGTATAAGTAAGATCTTCCTGCACATTCAATTCCTCCATTGGCAACTACTCCTCTGGTACCCTCAAACACTTCTTTAGTTGTGAGACATGGAACACATCATGAACTCCTGAAAGTTTCTCTGGCAACTCCAACTGATACGCTACTTCACCTCTTCTTTCTAGCACCTTGAAGGGTCCAATGTATCTAGGGGCTAGTTTACCCTTCATGTTGAACCTGCGAACTCCCTTCATGGGTGACACCTTAAGATATACGTAGTCTCCAATCTCAAAACTAAGCTCCCTTCTACGCACATCTGCATAACTTTTCTGTCTAGACTGGGCTGCCCTCAAGTTCTGCCTGATGGTCTGCACTTGCTGTTCTGCTACTCTGAGAACCTCAGGTCCAAACACTTGACTCTCCCCTGTTTGATTCCAGAATAACGGCGTTCTGCACTTTCTGCCATATAACGCCTCAAACGGTGCCATCTTGATACTCTGCTGGTAACTGTTATTGTAAGAGAACTCTGCATAAGGTAAACTCTTATCCCAACTAGTTCCATACTGTAGAGCACAGGCTCTCAACATATCCTCAAGTATCTGATTAGTTCTCTCTGTTTGTCCATCGGTTTGCGGGTGATACGCTGAGCTAAACTTCAACTCGGTATCCATAGCCTCATGAAGCTTCTGCCAAAAATGTGAAGTGAACTGCGTCCCCCTATCAGACACAATCCTCTTGGGCACTCCATGCAGACACACTATTCTTTCCATGTACAGCTCTGCTAGCTTGGCACCGGTATAGGTGGTCTTTACTGGGAGAAAATGGGCCACCTTGGTTAGACGATCGACGATCACCCACACAGAGTCATAACGTCTCTGCGTGCGTGGCAGACCGGTGATGAAGTCCATACCAACTTCTTCCCACTTCCATTCTGGTATCCGGAGTGGTTGTAGTAAACCGGGCAGGCATCTGATGTTCTGCCTTGACTCTCTGACATGTATCACACAAAGCAACATATTCTGCAACTCCTCTTTTCAGTCCATACCACCAGTATCTCTCTTTGATATCGAGATACATCTTAGTACTGCCCGGATGAATCGAATAGGCTGAGTTATGAGCTTCCCTCAATATGGCTTCTCTGATGTGCTTCACCTCTGGTACGCATAGCCTTTTACCATACCACAATGTTCCTTGTTCGTCGACTCTAAAACCAGGTGCGTGACCAAGCGGTATCTGCTCTGCGATTTCCTGCAGTTTCTTATCCTCTAACTGTGCCTTGCGAATTTCTTGTTCCAGCGTAGGCTCAACTTCAAGTTCTACCAAGTTAGCTACCATTCCCAGATTCAAACGTTCAAACTCCTTGGCTAACTTATCTGGCATCTGAGCCACTTCTATCATATTGGCATAGCTTCTTCTGCT
>CM014277.1:40190273-40218611 GCA_004135705.1 Alloteropsis semialata
CTGCAAAAGGTTAGTGACTGCCGGAGGCAAAGAAGAAGGCATGTCCTTGAGTGAAAATAAAGCTTGCTTGCAAATGAAAGCATAGTAAACAGCAGCACTAGCATCAACCTCATTCAAATCAGATTTGGTTGCAATGAAACATGACCCTTTCAACTTAATCTCATTTTTGTGATTGGGACCAGATTTGGCATTCTCCTTTTTGTGCTTCTCAAGTTCACTTGCCACAATCTGATTTTTACTCATAGAATGCTCATGGTTCTTTATTTTACAAGCTCTAGCAAGTTCATCGTTCAAAATATCTTCAGGGGACATTGGATGCAGCACAATCCTTTTATCATGGTATAGAAAGGAATATTGGTTTGACCTACCATGATGCAGTGAATCTTTATCAAATTGCCATGGCCTTCCAAGCAGAATACTACATGCTTGCATTGGGACAACATCACATTCAACAACATCTTTATAGGAGCCGATGGCAAGGCTGATTCGCACAAGTTTAGTTACCTTTGCCTTACCACTGTTGTTAAGCCATTGAATGTAATATGGATGAGGGTGAGGTTTGGTGGTGAGCGAAAGCTTCTCCACCATGTCGCTGCTAGCCAAGTTGTTGCAGCTACCTCCATCGATGATCATTCTGCACGACCGCTCTTTGATGACACACTTTGTTTGGAACAATGTGTGTCGCTGATTCTGCTCCGCCTTCTCCATTTGTGCGCTCAGCACACGCTGCACAATGAGGCTCTCATAGCGGTCCGCTGCAGCTGCATTAATATGTTCTTCTGGGCAGCCCTCACTTCCTGCAATGTCAGTCGCAAGCAATGCAAGTGTATCTTCATCAAGTTCACTAGCAGATGAGTACTCACCATCATTTTTGACCACCAAAACACGCTTGCTTGGGCAGTCACGTATGACATGTCCGAACCCCTTGCAGCGGTGGCATTGAATGTCTCTTGTTCTGCCTGTGGATGCCACCGATGAAGTGGTTACAGCAGGTTTTTGCACGGTCTTTGCTGCTGAATTCGCGGGGCTGTCACGAGGCTTGTCGCTAGACGATGGGGCTGCTGCTCTATTTGATGATGAATACGGCGCAGCAACACGTCCAGTTGAGGGAAAACTCGTGCGGGGCTGCGTGGACAAATTCCTCCCTGCAGAAATGTTATTCTTGGTACTAGCACGTCGTCCCTGCACTTCCCTTTTAGCTTTACAAGCAAGATGGAACAAACCGGTTATGTTAGTGTATTCTTTGTAAGCAAGGATGTCCTGAATTTCCCGATTTAATCCTCCCAAAAATCTAGCCATCGCAGGTTCCACATCCTCCTCTAAATTGCAGCGTAGCATACCCATTTGCAGCTCTTGATAGTATTCCTCTACACTTTTAGTTCCTTGTTTTAATTGTTGCAGCTGGTTTAATAGATCACGTGCATAGTAAGATGGAACAAATCTAGCCCTCATGACCCGCTTCAAAGCATCCCAAGTTTGTGGCATGTTATTAGGGTTTTTCTTGCCATATTCTATCCACCAAACAGAAGCAAAATCAGTGAACTCACTAGTTGCTGCCCTAACACAAGCATTCTCAGGAAAATCATGACAAATAAACTTTTGTTCAACAGCCATCTCCCAAGTAAGATAAGCATCCGGATCATATCTACCATCAAAAGGGGGTATCTTAAATTTTATCTTGCTGAAAGCATTGTCATTGTGATGTACCACACGTGGGCGATGCCCACCTATACCTCGACGGTTCTGGCGTAGACGTCGCCGATCTCTGTCCTCAACTTCGGTGTCAGCACCATAATCAGCTTCTGAATTTTCTGCGCTGTCCTCATCTCCTTGGTGACGATCTTTATGCTTATCGTTCGTCTTCGCGTGGAGGTCATCAAAGCGCTTCAGAAGAGCAGTGAGGCTCTTGTCCACACGACCAACCGTTGCCTCCAACCCTGCAAGCTTGGTGTTGTTGGTGGTCTGCGCGGTCTCCATTTGCCCAATCCTCTCATTTATCACCTGCAAATCATTATCAATCCCTTCGGTGTACTCTCTCACTTGCTTCTGCAAATGCTGCATGATGCCCTTGGTACGAGGTGTAAGCGGTCCTACATCATCCTCATCCCCATCCCCTGTTCCTGCCATGGTAAAGATACAAGAGCAAACAGGAAACAAGCGAGGTAGAAAAGTCCCTACAACTACTAGATGTAAATGTTGTGTGGTGTTCTCTAACTCTCAACCTGTTATACAAGCTCTTACATGTTCTCACCACACAAAGCACTTGGTGTTGGCAGCAGCAAGATCAACACAAACAGTGGTACAATCACAGCCCTGTGGAGTAGTAGATGATTTGTGGAGCTATAGGTGGCTGCAAGTAAAATCAAGGAATAGCTAGAACCACATTAGCCAAAGCAAGTTGAATAAATGTTCACAATGGTACCGGGCTGGTCCTAGGCTAAACCTTGTTAGAGACGTGAGCCTATACACAAACGTAGTCACCAAACAGCGGCAAACAAGGCATACAAACAGGGTACTGCAGCAACAAGAACTCTTTTTTCTTCTTCCTTTCTTATTTTCCTTCTTCTTTTTTTTCACTTTTTTTCTTCTTTCTTCTTTTTCAGGGCCTAAAACTTTTGTTGGTACTATGACAACCAACACAAAAAGTATTGCACACAGCCCCTTTGGATTCAGTTCAACATCTCTTTTTAACACAGCAGATTCGCAAATCTCCAAGACGATTCTGGAGCGCTCCGAAGGAATTTGGGAGTAAGGTCAGATCCCTTAGAAAGGGGACAAGTTCAGCTTTCTAGATTGTATCTAAACACTTAAATCGGAGATTGGATGCAAGAATTAGAGCAGATTTCTTCCAGTGCAGATCTGGGAGTGAGGATGGCGAAAAATAGTGGGTGAATGCAGCGGCGTGAAAGGGAAAAAAGTGGTGGCGAATCTAATGGTGACAAAAACGTGACAAGAACTCAAAACTCTAATGGATTAGATCCTAAGAACCAGCACATGACACCATGATGCAACCACAAACTCAACAAGCCAAGAACTAGGTAGAACAGCAAAGGCTCAAACTTGTTGTTGGGATTTCAGATCTAACCTATTTTTTTGGGGGATTTTTTTGGACTGTAGGTAAAGTATGGATAGAAACTCTCACCGAAAACCTTGCTCTGATTACCACATGATAGAACCCGCTAGGGTTTGTTCCCGACCTTCAATGAGAGTTGGGGGTAAACTCGATTTGGGGGTGGAATCGACGTTGACTGTCCGACTACAACACCATCCGGGGCTGCGCCTTAGCAACAGGTACACCGTTTCCGTTTGAGGTACTCTTGCCGTGCCAAGAACACCAATGCTCCTGCTAGAAATCGAGAACAAGCAAGAACAAGATGACAAGCAAATAACTCACGGATTGGAAACAATATGAATCTGGAACACAAGTTGGGGTCTTGAATCAGCAAATCGGGTGGTCAGATTGACACACGCGTTCACTAGGAAGTAGCAGTAGCTAACTTGCATCTAAACAAAACCCAAGTTCTCAATGGTGGCTGCTACTTCTATTTATAGGACGGCTGCTACCAGGAGGTCCTGGAGAAGCTCTTCTAACCCTAGGACGCCCTCTTTATGGGCCAGACTGAATACAAGGCCCAAATACCAAAAGGTGAGGTTGTGTGCAGCCTGGAGGTTGAAACGTTGCCTGGTCGATTTCTCCCTGCTCCGACCGAATCTGGGCATGAGGTTAGATTCATTTG
Organism: Alloteropsis semialata; assembly: GCA_004135705.1. Taxonomy (NCBI): domain Eukaryota; kingdom Viridiplantae; phylum Streptophyta; class Magnoliopsida; order Poales; family Poaceae; genus Alloteropsis; species Alloteropsis semialata. Next base: position 40,194,011 of record CM014277.1, read on the forward strand.
AAAGAAGACTTCAAGAGCTTTCCAACAAGTACTCATACGCCTCTAACAACATCTGGAGCTAAGAGTTATGGGCGAAACAATCTTGTGCTGTTCGGCTGCCCACTCGACTCAAAACGGGAGGAATCACTCCATTTGCGTGGGAGCGCCCCTCATCTCCAAACGTGGAGCTTGCTGACGTTCTGGGTTGTTGTGCCTGCTTCTCCCCTCTTCCTTATGTCCCATGTTCCTAAGAATAAGACATTCATCACCATAGTTTAGTAGCATCCAATTCTGAGATGGATTTGTATGAACAGCGAGGAACGACTTTACCTGATAGTTGAGTTGTCGTGCACGGGCTCGAGTCATTGGTCGTTGCTGAACATTAGGCATGGTTGTATCAATGGAATGGATGTCCTCATCACGAGCAGATCAGGCTCATACTTAAACCACGGATCCCCTTTTGCGCCTTTTGGTAACCCTCAACTAATTAGAGTTGTGCTTTTTACTTAGTCAAGACCAGAGCCCATTGATTCCCGTGGTTGTACTGTTTTCCCGGGTTGCCACTTTAAGATAGACCATAACAAGTGATGCCCAGAACAAGCACACAGCAATGCTCCAGTTTAAAGGTTGTTTAGGACAAAGCACACAGCACATGCCCCATTTAATTAAGTTGCCTAGAACAAAGCACACAGCACATGTTCCAGATCGTGAATTGTCCAGAATAAAGCACACAGCACATATTCCAGAACAAGGGTTGCCGAGAACAAAGCACACAGCACATGCTCCAGCTTCCTAACCATGTTGCTAAAAAGCAAGTTTTAACATTCATCATTGTATAAATATCAAGTATCACTGTCCAAAGACAGTAAGCGCATGTTGTAAAGCCTAGCTCAATTTACCCATCAATGCATAACCCGGTTAAGCAAGAAAGTAAGTCTCAAAAGTACTAGGGATATCCTAAACAAATTAACTCATGCATGAATGTAAGTGAACATTAATGGTGTATAGGTATCAAGGATTTCTCGTGTTATACTTGCCTTCCTCTTGGTACTGCAGCTGCTGCTCTTGCTCTTCAAAGTGTTGCTCAAAGGTCGGCTCGAAAGGCTCACCGGCTGGACACGATCAACAATCACCAACACACAATCCAAGCAAGCCAGTACATGCATACCAAGCAAAATATATTAGAACAGTACACCAATCAATACAAACAGTGGCTAAAAAGTTAACAAAACTATTCTACGCATCACTACGAACACATGAGCGCAAGAATCACTGAAATCGGAGTTCAAACTCATAATCTAGGGCAAAAACAGGCTCTAGGGGCTTGCTGGCAAGGATACTAAACTTCCAGGGACCTATCTGCGAGAAAATAGGGGCCTAAACGTAATTATGTATAAAAACAGAAGGTCTAACACGTAAATAATACAACCTAGGACGGCGGGTTCAATTATTTAAAAGCTCAGGGTTCAAACCGTAAGAAAAAGGACCTAAACCTAATTATTTTTGAACTACACAGGACTGCGGGTTGATTCCTGGAAAACAGAGGGGCTTAAGTGCAAAAGGTGCGCTGCGTGGCTGCTTGGCTTGCGTGGCGCTGACGTGGCGCCCACGTGTCAGCCACGTGGCGCTGACGGGGCTGTAGACCGAGCCGTGGACTCGGCCCACGGGTCCACGGTGGACCGGTTAAGGGGTGAAGGGGTACGGGGTGGTTCAGCCGTTCAGATCAGATCCGAGGGCCAAGATCGAAGTGGACGGCGATAAGGGCCGGCGGCGAGCTGGGGGACGGCGGCGAGCGGCAGCGGGTTCACCGGAGTGACGATTAGGGCGCTAGGGACCTCGGTTTCGCACGGGGTTTGGTCGGGGAGCGAGCTATGGAGCTTGCGAACCTTACCAAGGGGTTTGGGAGGTGGCCCGAGCGGCGATTGCGGTGGACGTCGACGAGGGGCGGCGGCGGCGCCCGATTCTCGATGGCGGGGTCGGCCGGGGCTCGTCCAGGGGCTCGGCTCGGCTCCTGGGCACATGGATCGGCGGCGGGAGCTCCTGCGAGAGAGAGAAGGGCCGCGGTGAGCTCGGGAAGCCGGGACGGCGGCAAGCGAAGGCGGCGGGACTCCCTTACCTCGGCAATGGCGGGCGGCGGCCTTCGGGAGCTTGGAAAACAGGTAAGGGAGGAGGGTTCGGGGGTTTATAAAGGGGCGAAGGCCGAGGGGATAGGGCTGCGGCGAATCCGGGGCGGTTAGGGGCCGGTAGCGCGTATCCCGGGCGGCGGTTGCGCGGCGGCGCGTCGGACTCCGACGGGGAGTCCGGCTCGGATGGGGACGACGGCCCTGACAGGTGGGCCCCACCTGTCAGCGGCGCGGGTGAAGGCGCCCCGGGCGCTGGGCGTTTTCCGGAAGCGGGAGGCGGGCGCGGCGCTGGGCCGGGCTGGCCGAATGGGCCGAGCCGGGGGGAAAAGAAAGGAGAGGGAGGTTAGGTGGGCCAGGTCAGGGAGTTGAGGGGGCAAGGGTGAACCGGGCCTAGAGTCCAGGGGGCAAAAACAGACTTAACGCGAAAAAGAACTTAACCACTCATTCCAAAGCTTTTTAAATGAGGACCTTAAATACAAATTTAACATCCATCAATTAAATAGCTAACAAACAAAAAATATGCATCGGCATGGGTGCACAAACATGTTTTCCTACGCTTACCTTTGCTTTTATTTTTCTATCATAATTCTAATTAATTCCTATATGACATGAACAATTCATAATTAAATATATTAAATCCTAATTTTTATTAAGGCCTAAATTTTAGGGTGTTACATCCTGTAGGATCCCGGTCTCACGATGTCTACTACGATGTGAGGCTCTTGCCATGGAGAGGACAATTTAGTTTTGTCCTTGGTGCGTTGATCTAATTTGAGCACCATGTCACCGATGCACAGGCTTCTGCTGCGGACGTTAGCATCGTAATATTGTCGCAGCTTTTGTTGGTACTGGGCCACTCTGAAAGCGGCTGCATCGCGAGCCTCCTCAAGGAGGAGTAGCTCATTAGTCCACCTATCAAGCTCTTCTGTCTCTGAAAACATTGCCACATGCGGGGCCTGTAATCGGATATCGGATGCTAGAATTGCTTCAGCTCCATACACCAAGAAGAAAGGTGCTTCGCCTGTTGCATGGTTCATGGTGGTCCTCATCGACCATAGTACCGTAGGGACTTCATGAATCCATCGTTTGTCATAAGCTTGCAATTTGTTGAAGATCCTTTTCTTGATGCCTTGGAGTACGATGCCGTTAGCGCGCTCTACCTGCCCATTTATTTTTGGGTGATTTACCGATGACCGATCATGCTTGATCCCATGGTCATAGCAAAATTCAGATAACTTTTTACTTTTGAACTGTGTTCCGTTGTCGGAGATTATCCTGTTCGGGACGCCGAGTCGTACGACAATACTTCGCAGGAATTTGACAGCTGCCTCTTTTGTTATTTTCTGAACCGGTTTGGCTTCAACCCATTTTGTAAATGTGTCAATGCTGATGAATAGAAATCTGTAACCCCTGATGGCCCTTGGAAAAGGACCGCGGATGTCTATTCCCCACGTAGTGAAGGGCCAGGACAAGGGAATAATGTTTAAGGCTTGCGCAGGTTTAGTTTGTTTTCGTGCGAAGAATTGACATGCCTCGTACTTTTTAACTAACTCGCTTGCGTCTTGATGAGCTGTAGGCCAATAGAAGCTCTGTCAGAATGCTTTCCCCACTAGGTATCGGGGAGAAGCGTGGGATCCACAAATTCCTCTGTGAATATCTTGGAGCAAACTAATGCCCTTGGCCCATGTGATGCATTTGAGGAGTAGTCCATTGCATGCTATTTTGTATAGTCGTCCGTCAACCAATTGATAATTTTTGGCTTTACGATGGATTTTCTCTAATGTCGCATCATCGTCGGGTATAGCTTGGTTTGTGAGGTATGCCCGGATTGGATCCATCCAGTTCTTCTCGTTTCCAACTAGAGCGGCGACTCGAGCCGTATCGACCAACATAGACTCCTTGATGGATTCGTTGGTTGTTGAGACTGTGCCTTTGCCAGACGCAGTTTTTTGGTTCGGTAAAGATACCGACACAGATGGTTTACTAAGAACTTCAAGTAACACGTTACCTGGAAGCTGTGTGCGTTCGGCAGCTACTTTTGCCAGCTTATCTGCATCGCTATTGTACTCCCTTTTGACGTGTCGCACTTCAAGCCCATCAAATTTGCTTTCCATCCTCCTGTATGCTTCCAGGTATTTGGCCATGATGTCTCTTCGCGCACTGTACTCCTTCATGACTTGTTTTGCAGCTAACTTGGAATCCCCTTTCACGAGCAGCCTCTTGACACCCAGAGATGCAGCTATGAGAAGCCCTGTTAAAAGCCCTTCATACTCAGCAACATTGTTAGTAGGGGTTGGATCATCAAAATTGATTTGTAATGCATACCTGATGATGTCATTGTTTGGAGAGATCAGGACCACCCCAGCCCTCGCGCCAGCTCTACAAAATGCTACGTCATAGAACATCGCATGTTCAGGATTTTGGGCGCTTTCTTCGAGTTCGGGATTAGTCCACTCTGCGATGAATTCTGCCAGAGCCTGCGACTTGATGGCAGTTCGAGGTATGAATTCGATGTCGTAGGCCCCCAGCTCCATAGACCATTTTGCGATCCTACCCATGGCATCTTGATTATGTAAAATGGTGCCTACAGGGTAGGTTGATACAACCTTTATCTTGTGGCTCAGAAAATAATGCTTGAATTTCCTGAAAGTCATTAGCACAGCATATAGTAATTTCTGAATCTGAGGGGACCTTGTCTTTGCGTCGTGCAACACCTCGCTTATAAAGTAGACGGGGTGCTATGTTGTTGACTTTTCCATAGGTCTTTCGGTCACCAGAACAGTACTAACAACCATTGGTGTCGCTGCTACGTATAATAACATCTCTTCTTTGGGTTGTGGCAGGACCAACACGGGCATTTTTCGCAGGTATTATTTAAATGCCTGGAATGCCTCTTCTGCCTCTGCCGACCATTCAGAGCGATCAGTCTTATGTAACAGTTTATAAAATGGCATACCTCATTCGCCTGACTTGGATACGAATCGACTCAGGGACGCCATCATTCCTGCTAGCCTCTGGACCTCGTGGCGGCTACGTGGAGACTTCATGTCGTCAATTGCCTTGATCTTGTGTGGATTTTCCTCTATACCCCGTTGGGATACGAGATAACTGAGGAGCTTGCCCAATGATACACCGAAGGTGCATTTGGCGGGGTTGAGCATCATCCTATTTTTGCGCAAGTTGTCGAATGTTTCGGTTAAATCGGCGATCAAGTCGCCCTTTAACTTACTTTTCAGAACGATATCATCTATGTACGCTTCCACAGTACAGCCGATTTGGCCTTCAAGAACAATGTGAACACATTTTTGATAAGTGCAACCTACGTTTTTCAGACCAAAAGGCATCTTTATATAACAATAAACACCAAAGAGAGTTACAAATGCAGTTTTCTCCTCATCGTCAATGCACATGCTGATTTGGTGATACCCCGAATAGGCATCTAGAAAACAAAGCAGCTCGCATTGTGAGGTTGAGTCTACAATTTGATCTATCCTAGGTAATGGATACTCATCCTTCGGGCACGCTTTATTTAGACCGGTGTAATCCACACACATCCGCCACGTTCCATTGGGCTTCTTCACCATGACCAGGTTTGCCAGCCATTCCGGAAAAGGAACTTCTCGAACGAAGCTGACTTTGAGTAGTCGGTTGATTTCCTCATTAATGGCGTCTTGTTTCTCCGGGGTATATCTTCTTTGCTTTTGCTTGACTGGTCTGACGCCAGTTCGTATGCCAATTTTGTGCTCTATTACCTCCCTGGGGATCCCGCGCATATCGAACGGTTCCCAAGTGAACATGTCTGCGTTTGCCCGAAGGAAAGTAATGAGCTCTAGTTCCTATTTGTCACCCAGACCAGTGCCCACATTCGTGGTCTTGGTCAGGTCTGCCTCGTCCAAGATCACTGGTTTCGCGCCTGACTAAACACGCTTCGTTGTTGCTGGCGTGATAGGTGAGGCGTCGGTTGGTGACTCGTCCGCCTCTTGGGGTGGCGTCCCCTTGTCCGGGGTCTGGTCCACCAAGGTCTGCTTCTCCGCGGCGACGTCATCGGTCTTTTTGGCCGCCACGGGCACCTGCTTCGCCTTCGCCTTTGATCGGGCTTCGGCTGCCCGGGACGTTTCAGCGACTGCAGTCTGCTCGGCCGCAGCCGATAGGTTCTTGGTATTTTTCTTGGCAGGTTCGGCAGCCTTGGCTGGCTCCTGCTCTCCTCCCTTGATCATGTCCAGGGTTTTCATGTCACACTGGACTGCACCCTTGCGATCTCCGCAGATGGTGAGTGGGCACAATGGTCTCGGGATCTTGATCATGGAGTATGCAAAGTGGGCGACCGCCATAAACTTTTTCAAGAATGGCCTACCCAAGATGCAGTTGAAAGCTGACGTTATGTCAGCCACCTCGAAGGTGAGGAATTCTGGTCGGATGTTTTTCCCTTCCATGAGGGTCACCTGCAGATCGATCCTCCCTAACGGTAGGGCTTGGATGCCCGGCATAACCCCATAGAAGGGCTTCTCCACTGGGGACAGTGACCTCCTCGGGATACCCAGTTCGTCAAAGGCATTGACAAACAGCAGGTTGAGGGCGCTCTCACTGTCGATCAGGGTTTGACCAACCTTGCGTGACCCGATCCAGGGCTTGATGCACAGTGGTAGCAGTGGCCCATTGTACAATGTGTCGGGGTGGTCCCTTTGATCGAAGGTGATCGGGACTTCAGACCAACTCAATGGCTGCTTCCAGGGTTCGGTGCTCGCAATTTGCCTCTCGACCAGCTTTAGATAGGATTTGGAGGTTCGAGTTGAGCAACCACCGAATATAGTGGCGATCTCCAAGTCTTCGGGGAGCTGTGGCTCATCGTCACAATCCATGTAGTTCGCTTGCCGAGGGTTTTGAGCGGCCTGGTCGCGTAGTCCCCCCTGCTGCTGGCTCTCCTCTTCCTGCTTTTGTTTCTTGTACACCGTGCAGTCTACAAAGTGATGCTTCATCGACCGGTGAATAGGGTAGTACATCAGGAGATCTTTCGATTTCCCCTGATACCGGTATGGGGGCTTCCTGTCCATGATCATGACTTCCTCTCCCTCAGTCTTGCACTTTTTGTTCTTGTGTTTGTCTTTCTTCTTGCCTTCCCCGGGTGGCTTGCTCTGTTCGGGCTTCCCTTGGACTTGAGCTCGGGCATCCGCCATCTTGGCGGTCTCCTCGAGGATCCCATAGAGTTCGGCCACCGTTTTCGGGTTCTTCTTGGCAAGTTCCTCCACCATCGGCTCATCCCTGCAGCCCTAATTGAAGGCTACAATCACCCAATCATCCACCATGTCAGGGATGGTGTTACGGGTGTTGATGAATCGACGGATGTAGTCCCGAAGGGATTCCCCAGGCTTCTGCACACAATTGAGCAGATCTCCTTCATGTCTGGGGCGTTTGTAGGTGCCCTGAAAATTGGCCTCAAACGTCTCCCGAAGATGTGCCCATGACTTGATACTAGCCTCGGGCAGGTTCATCAGCCATGTTCGGGCTGATCCCTGCAGGACAGTTGGCAAGTAGTTGGCTTTGAAGTAATCGTCTCCCCCGGTGGCGTCGATGATCGTGGAATAGATCTGGATCCACTCGCGGGGGTTGGTAGGACGGAACTTATTTGGCCACCTAACCTTGCGCAGGCCGGGAGCGTACGCGAGGCACCCCCAGTGCCTGTTCGGGCGTCACGTGGTGGTGAATCTTGATGGGACCGGTAGAAGCCCTCATGTGCTCGGTAATCTCGATTGTAGTTGAGAGTTTCCCAAGCGTCACGATTTCTGTGATTGCGTTCGAGCTGCGGCCTTATGTCACGCCCCTCCTGTGGGCGATACCGAGAATATCCGTTAATAGATCGGGAGCGAACCAGCTGGGGTTCGCCGTGCCTGTTGGACGAAGCTGGTGGTGCAGCAGCGGCAGCCTCTAGTCGTTCCTTGGTCTTGTCCGCTGCTTCCCGAGCCTTCTTGGCAATGGTGGCCATCGGGGTTCCCTCAGCCATAGCTTCCATTGTCTCCAAGAGCGTTCGGATCTGTAGGTTGTCCTGTTCGACTGCCTAGAAATCGTTATTGAGATTCCGGGGAGCCAACGAGGATGGAGTTATCAGCGTATGGGACTTTGCCGTCTGAAGGGTTGGTGCGTTGCTGAGACGAGGAATCACAGGTCTGTGCGAGCTGGACGACTCGACGGTGGCACTTTCCATGTTCCCAATAAGCATGTGGATGCGACGATCTTCGGGCCGTTATGACCCATTGCTCGATCCACTGTAGTCGAGATCCAACTGCGCAGTGCGATCAGCAATGTCTTTGGGAGTTGGTTCCCTGAAAGTGGCAAAAACTTCCTGACCGGCGCATGTGAGATCAGGATCATGGATCCCTATCAGCTTGAGCTCATAATCGCCTTGGTGCTCGAACATAAGATCTCCAAATCGGATCTCCCATGCAGGCACTAGATGGCATGGAGCGTAGAGATCGGAAGCGGAGGCAGAATTCCCGATGGCTTCCGATTTGATGGAACTGGGCATGTAGGGCATTGATGAACTCGACGCGTCAGTGAACCAGACTCCGTTGACGATCGACATGATCTTTCTTCACGCAAGGGCCCCTACCTGGCGCGCCTCTGTCGAGGTTGTACTTGGCAGATATTTGTTCGGCAGGCACCCCGCTTCGTGCGAAGATTGATCACAGTAGATGAACAGAGAGACTCGGGATTTTATACTGGTTCGGGCCCTTAAGATCGAGTAATAACCCTACGTCTAGTTGTTTGCTTGTATTATCTCGGCGACTACAGAATACAATGATGTAACAAATACTCTCGGGTGGATTGGCTAAGATTGGGAATACCCTCTACGCACAGAACTCCCACTATTTATATCTAGGGAGACTTGCCTTACAAGACAAAACAGACCTACACCTAATAGGACTCTAACTATCATCGGGCATTCCTCCTGCGATCCAGCTGTCGTGTCTTGTTCGGAGTCTTCTTTGCTCGGAGTCGGTAGTCGGCAATCCTCGTGATCGGGCACCTGGGTATTATGGCCTCAACAGTATTCATGGGAACTCTTGAATGAATGAGCAATAACATTAAAAATTACATGAGTGCATTTTGCATAATGATAAACTTGAAGTTTATTTATCCAAATTATTTGAAGGTATGAATATTTGGATCATATTTAAATAAATAAGCTAGAGAAATAAACAAGTCTTGAAGACTTAAAGTTGTAAATAGAACAGGGGAGAACATCCTTGAATAAGAAGGTATGTTGAATATACTTTGTTTTACAATAAATATGAAGTACATGTAATATAAAGTCTAGCAAACTGCATATATTTATACTTGATCTGAATATGTGTGTGAACATTTATGAAATAATTTCACCAATTTAGCATACACGAATGGGCTACCACTTGAAGCTAGATAAATATGGATATCAATTTCCATATGAATAAGCTCATGATGCAGGGATATCATATGAAAAGTGTGTTATTAAGAATATCTAATATCGGCATTAGAGCAAGAGAAAGCCCATACATATCGAATGGCTTATATTAGAATTTAAATATTCCTAGAAGTAAGATGCAAGAATATAATCACACGTGAGAATTTCATAAGAAACAATGTCATAGCATGACGCTGAAGATAATGCAAGAAAATTAATTGTGAGGAAGCCCATGTATAGGGCGCCACACGAAGTGGTTGCACTAGAAGTGAAACTCCTTTAAGGACTTACTCCTAGTGAGAATATGCACATAATGAATACTCACGAATGGGAAACCGGATTTTATGAGAAATGACATAAAGTTATTAACTCGAAGTTAAGTTTACTCAAAGTAAACAAAAAGCTACGTGTGGTATATCCCGAGTATCTAATAGTATACTCACCATGGCAAATGGCTTGATCATTAACTTCAAATCTATTGCGACGCCTGTTGGTTTTTGGATTAAGTGAACTTGTCAAAGAATCTCAATAGAATCTCCATAAATTCCAAAAAAAAGATTGTTAAGGTCAACCTCATGAACTAAGAAATTATCATCATGATGATTGTTGGCATTTCTTAACGTTCCCACCGTGTTTGTTAAGCCCGGCAACGTCGCTTAGAATGACTCGGGTATCTCATTATGTTACGTTTCCGCAAGCACACAGAAATACCATTGTAGCATTTCACCCATGAGTATTCATGGGTATCGTTATTTATATTGCTCCTACTTAGGGCAGAACACAAACTTCTCCTCTGTGCCATTAATGTTGAAGCAGATTTCTCCAGCTCCTGAATCGATCTGGGCACCCGCGGTGCTCAGGAGCGGCCACCCAAGGATGAGTGGCAAATCCTTCATCGCACCCATGTCAAGCACCATGAAGTCAATGGGGATGGTTTGTCCACTGACCACCATTGGCACGTTCTCCGCAACTCCCACCGGATAGCGGACGGATGATTCCGCTAGCTGAATGATCATTGTCGTGGAGCGGAGGTTCTTGAGGCAAAGATTGTTTGTGACAGCTTCTAACATCATGCTAACGCTGGACCCTAGGTCGCACAAGGCATGAGTGAATTTGTAGTCCCCAATAATGCATAGGACTGCCGGGCATCCGGGGTCTTCCTTCCTAACCCTGCGGTCCATCTTCCCTCATGCATGTTGCCCGATATTGTTAGGTTTGGGTGAAGTGCGAGTGGTCTTACCACGACTCGCACTCGCCATGTTTACTTGCTCGAAGATAGTCTCAGGTTGCCCTGGGATCTTCCCTTCGTCAGCAACAAGACAGGCTGTGGCCAGCTGAGCCAATTGAGTTTCAATCATTTTGTTGAAACTCAGGTAGTTTTTGAAGGAAAAAGAGAGAATTTCCATTTTGATATTTATACTCTCTAGGGTTTTCTCGTTAGAGGCAAGCTTTTTAGTGAAATTTTCAATATTTTAACTCGCCCAAAAACGATGTCTATCAAGGAGGGTTGGTTGGAGTTAAAACCAGAGTTATAGTTACCTCCTTGATATTGCGGGCGCGTCCTATTCCACCCATGACCTCCTAGTGGACTGTTGGCATTTCTTAGTGTCACCACTAGATTAGTGATGGCACTAGAGATGCCTTATTGTAGATCTAAATATTACAGAGATTCTGTAAGCACACAGAAGTACGTTGTAGCATTTCACCCGGGAGTATTCCAGAGTATCGTTATTTGTTTATCCGCAGGGAAAGCGTTTAGTTAAAGAGAGGTGTCATCCAATGTATTTACTTACAACATCATTAATCTACCATAGTCCAGACATGGGTAAATAATATGGAAGTGCAGGGGTAATGTGACACACAGAAGTTCATTGCTCATCATTAAAGTAGTCTTAGTTAGTAATAGAACATTAGTAAAGATCGTAAAGGGTTCATTAGCATCATACAAATGGAACTTGGATATACAACATTATCCTATACAAACTCATACAAGAGACATATGCAAGAAGACATATCGAGGTGTCCAGTGGTTCCCTCATCAAGGGACGACAGGAGGACGTCTTATCATAAAGGCCTAATATCATCTCTTGAACGTGGAGGATTACAAAGAATGGAAAGGGCTGTCACCACCTGCCGCATACCTCTACTAATCCATGGGGTAGTGATACCTTCAACAGTATTCCATAATCCAAACACCATGTTTGCAATATAAAATACAACTCTATCTATCATGTTAATAAATAGAGCAATCGTACGGCACATTGAGCCAATGTCATACCATACGTCAACTCGAATAAGGTACAAGATATAAGTAGTATATACTAAGTAAATAGAGCAAAGTTGAGGCATACAACATATGTATGAAGATACTTCCATTAAGCTCAGAGTATTACAAGTAAGTAAAGAGATACAAAAGCTGAACTCTAGAACTTACCAAGACTCCTTCGGATGCCCTTCAGAAACTTAACTACTAGACTATCACTACTAAGACTAAGCTTGTAGCAAAGGAGACCTCTTCTTCTGGTGTGTGTTGAGTACGGTGCCCCTTGCAGGTATTTATAGCTCCCATAGGCAGTGAAGAGCCAGCCAAAGGCGGTTAAGGCCGTTTGGCTGTGGGCCCAGGTCAGCCGAAGTAGGCGCGTCGACCGGCCCTTGGATGCACCGCCTTGAGTATTGCATGGTCCAGATGTACTCCTGATGGCGGTTTACAGGTACTGGTCAAGGGGGTGGCGAAACGGCGCAGGGCCAAGTCGGTTGACCTGGCCAGGTCTGCCGACCTGGCTCCACCACGTTTCGGCCCCACCCTCCTTTGGTTGACTGCCAAGTGGGTCCTTATGATGGTTCCAGGTGGGTACGCCTGTTTTGGGTGCATTTGATTTGAGGTGTGGGCCCTTCAATTTATGGGAGTGACACGTGGCTCATCCCTCATCCTTGACTTCAACCGACCTTGATTCAGTGGCCAGGATCATCCCTTAGTGTGCTTTTTGACCTGCATGAAAGAGTGGCTCAAACGGGTGCCAGTCCAGGTCGCTCGACCTAGCCAGGTTGGCCGACCTGGGCTTGTGCCTGTTTTCCTCCATCTTTTCCACTAGGGTCCCTATACTCAAATATATTCTATATATGCGTGCTACAACATTATTTGAATACAAATGTCTAAGTCATGCTTGATCTTCATTGGTTTTCTGAGGCTATTGACGGTCGGATTTCTATTATAAGGACCGTCAACAAGGACGATACCCATTGTTATTGTTTATGTATGCCACGTGCACATGGGTCTCTAGGCAGTCGTTCCCCGAGTGGTCCTCATTCCCACAGACCTAGCAACAAAGTTGCGAGTCTGCCATGTTGACGGCGTTGAAGATGGGCTCCTTCGCCTTGGCATTATTGTCCATATTCTTCAGTAGGTGGTCCAGCTTTGCTGTGAGAATGTCTGTCTCCTTGGCAATGTGCATGCCGCGAGCATGGGGCTGGAGTCATTCTTCGCTCCACCCCTGGTTGGAGACCATCTTCTCGATCAGAGCCGTAGCCCATGTGAGAGTGAGATCGAGGAAGGCTCCTCCAGTAGCAACGTCGAGGTGACCAAGAGAGTTGGTGATTAGCATGTTGTAGAAGCTCTGTAGAATTAGCCAGCCCTCCATACCATGATGGGGGCAGGCAGAAACGTAAGCCTCTCCCACGCCTCGGGGATGGATTCCACCCCCAACTGCTAGAAACCTGTAATCTTCCCGGGAAGGATGTTGGTTTTACCCAACGGGAAAAACTTGGTGAGGAACGCGATGGCGTACTTTTCCCACATGTCGACTGCATCCTTATCCTTATAGAACCACTGCTTCGACTTCCCCAAGAGGGAGAAGGGAAACAGACGCAGCATGATTGTGTCTTTGGTGACACCGCTTATGGTGATGGTGTCGCACAAGCTAAGGAAGTGTTGGATATGCGCATTTGCGTCCTCATTTGGCTTGCCACAAAATGGGCTAGCCTGCACCATGATGATTAGGCCGGTCTTGAGCTCAAAGTTGATGTCGCCCACGTCAGCAGCAGGTCCCTTGGACACGTTCTCCATGGACGGAGCAGAGAACTCGCAGAGCATCTTCTCATCCATTGGGATGTTAGCTACTGGTGCTGGAACAACTGGTCCTTCTACCAGGAGAGCGGGCTGAGGAAGAACGGTGCGAACGGGGTTCCTTCTAAGGAGGTGTTGACAGCTATTAAGTGCCATTTTAAGGCCGTCAACTCCTGCATAAATGTACGAAATGCAAACATCAACAATAGAGGTAGGAGTTATTACTAACAAGTTCCACAAGTGTTGGTGACTATTTGTGTGCAGGTCACTTATCTATGGAAATGAAGAAGGAATGCACTAAAGTGGCAAAACTAGCACAACTCCAGCCAACCAGAGGCTGCCATATAGGCTTCCCACGGATCCATGGCCCCACAAGAGCAAAGAAACACACTTCTGACCAATCGTGTGCAAGCACACGGATTGAAGGGCCCATGTCAGGGGGTAAAATACCGAGAAACACCCGAGGCACCCCTGTACCCAAGTGAGGACCCACCTGTCAGCCTCCTATGCAAAGGCGTTTGAGAGTGGGCCCCACAAGGGTCGGCCGAACCAGGGGTTCGACTGAACCGCCCTTGGCTCCCCTCGTCTCCAGCTTCCACATGTCCAATTTGAAGGCGGTCATGGAATATACCATGTAATCTACCCTCGAGTTACCGACCTCCACATCCTATAAATCCAAGAGGAGGGGGTCCAAATGAGACACACACTTCCCATTCACCTCATTCATCCCTCAAGCTTCATTCCACTCTCCTCCAAGCCTATCCACTCCTCCAAGGGAAGAGTCTTATGGTGTAGTTCAGATTAGTGTAGGGGTAGAGAGTAGAGAGAGGGAGAGAATGAGTTGGAGGTTTGTGTTGATGTTCATCATCAACACTCAAACTCATTCATGTATTCCTATGGATGCTTCTTCGTTCTTATCAAGTAAGTACTTAGTAAGGCCCTGTTTGGCAGAGCTCTAGCTCCCAGCTCTACACAGAAGCTGGTGTTTATTTAACAAAATAAAATATCTTAAACTACTAATTTAAATATAAAGAAGAACAAAATGACTCAACAAAAGACCTTCGATCAGCCCACAGCTCTAGCTCTACAGATTTCTAGAGCCAGGAATGAGCAGCTCTAGCTCTACAAATTTGTAGAGCTCTACCAAACAGGGCCTAAGTGTCTTTGATCTTTTATGATTCAGTATCGTAAGTAGAAGTAAGTTTGATCTCTCACTCGTGGGTTCGTCGCTTCATATTCATATTGAGTGCTATGGTGTGACTATATGCCGGATAGTGTAGTCGGATCGCAGTAGTAATAAGTGGCATAGGTGTGGTGCCTGAGTCATAGATTACACTTTATTTGCACATCTTAACCCACGGTTTGGTAGGGGTAGGCCACAGGTGGTGACAGCCCTCTTGGACCCTTTATAATCCCCCACGTTTGGTTAAGTCGTGGAGCTGTTGGCCGGAGGCCCCTGGGGTTCAGGGGTAATCCGGTGCCCGAAGTGAGTGGAAAACAAGAGATCAACCCATCTTCCCTGTGTTGTTCATAGGATATCCTCTCCAGATCTCAGCTTAGTTAGTTGTCCTTGGATCTCTAGTATGAGTAGTGTGCACACACGTTCCTCTGGATTCGATACCCTTGGAATACTCTTCTTTGCGGAAGGCTACAGCGGTATCTGTGCGCTTGCGGATTTATTCGTGGATGCTAAGTACCCGTCGGTCACTTCGGCGTAATGCGAGTAGTGTGCACACACGTTCCTCTGGATTCGATACCCTTGGAATACTCTTCTTTGCGGAAGGCTACAGCGGTATCCGTGCGCTTGCGGATTTATTCGTGGACGCTAAGTACCCGTCGGTCACTTCGGCGTTGTTACTCTTTCGAGACGACGCTAGTAAGTGCCAACAAGCTTTCTGGCACCGTTGCCGGGGAACGGTCGTTGTATTTCTACGAACCTAGGATCCTCGTATCTTTTCCTTGATTCTACCTTTTCCCCCGCTACCCATGGAAGGTTATCCTCGTACATACCTCCCGACCTTTAGGGACGAATCCATAGAGCCAAACCATCAAAAATCACATTTCTCATTCGGCTACCAGATTCCTCCGTCACTCATAGCGTTTGTTCAAATAAATTCTTTCTTGGGGTTAAGCTATGAGAACCCCTGTCATCATCTACGAGAGTTTGAGCACTTGTGTTCTTGCCAGCATATACCTGGTTTGACTCAAGAGGCTCTTAAGAGAAAACTCTTCCCGCTCTCCCTTTCTAAGGAAGTGAGAGGGTTGTACCTTCGTCTAAAGGAAACTGTGACTAGATGGGATGAGCTGAGGGTAGCTTTTTGTTCCTCCTCTATCTCGCGTTACTTCTTTGCAAGTAAAGGTCCTCAACTTTCGTCAGAGAGAGGAAGAATCGTCAGCTCTAGCATGGGCTCGTTTCTCTACTTTAGTGGACACTTGCCCAGCCTTGCTAATACCCGACCACGTGTTGTTACAACACTTTCGGATTGGATTATTAGAAGGCGCTAGGCTACACCTCAATGCTATCTCCGAAGGCTTGTTCTTGCTTTTGAGTTCAGCTGAGAGAAAGAAACTCTTGGATCATATCCCAGGGATTACTCCCCCAACTACCCAGCAAGACGATGCCCTGTCAGGAGGAGAGAACACCGAGTCACAAGGGACTATCATCAGCTGAGGTCGAGCTCATATCTCTATCATATCTAAGCTCGGGCTGCAGATACCTTTTCTGAGCAATAGAAACCTTAGGGAAAGATTGCCTCATGCAACTCCTACCCCAAGGTCCCCTTATTGTATTTTCCTCTGAACCGTCTTTGGGACCTTGTCCCGAAGGAGGTAAAGGAAGAAATGGTTGAGAGACAAGGTCGTTTTCATGACCCGCTTCGACCGACTGTGAGTTCCCAGAAGGAAATGGCATAAGGGAAGGGTTCATTATGCTTCCACACTAAGGGAACATCCAAGGTGTCGTTACGTCACCAAAGAATTCACCCTAGTATTTGATCATGCTCTACAGTCCCATTGGACTTAATCTATTTGGTCAAGGAATTGTAACGACCGTATTGATCAAATCGAGAGATATCAAACTCACATCCTTATCCTCGATTTCGATAAGTGCCGATCAAGTCAAGTGATTCAATAGATTCTCATTCTATTCCTTGACTTGATCGATGCCCAATGGAAGTTAAGTTCATCCTTCATACCACATGAACTTCCATTGGAGGCCTAGGATGGATTGTTCGAGCACCGTGATTATTTCTTGAGAAATATGGAGCTCTCCATCCTAGGGAGGGGAGTCGTTTACACAATCCCCTCACACCTTTAACTCAAGATTGCTTAAGCCCACAGAGTTGCACATCCTCTAACATCATGGGGCTATGAGCATCTTGGAGTTGATCACATCGGAGATCCCATTTCTACGAGCATAAATTTCATCATGGATCATCTCAGAAATCATGCTTGTCTTAGATATCTCCAAAATCTTTCATCCTTAGTGCCAAGGCGCTACGAGCCGTACAATCACACTAGGGTCACCCATCATAGTTTCCCTTGGAAGGTTGTGCTTTGATTCTACTTATCATAATATTTATGTAGGGCTTGTGCTTGTATTGTGTGCACTAATCTTGCAGCCAAGAATTCGTGAATCATCTCAAAACCGGCATGCAAGGAGGACACCCAAGTGGTTGAGCACAGGACAAAGGAGGCACCCAGGATTATGATTTCCCTCTTTGAAAATCAATGTCCAACTAAGTAAAATATTTATCCTTTGGGTATTTGAAAACACTAACTCTACAGAAGCACGGGCAAATACAAGAACAAGGAGGCAAGACCAAGAGGACGAGTATGAGAAAATTCACGTCACCCATATTCGCACCAAAATCTCATCAATGCACCATCATTCACGGGCAACGATGCCCCGAGATGGCAAAGGTACGTCATCAAGTTATGGTTCACTTCATAAACTCTTTAGGAAAGGTTGTCAAGCTTAGGTAAAAGTAAAGTTTAAGCAACGGTCAACTAGTTGACCCTAGCTCTTACCTTAGGCTTGGCGCGTTTCTGAACGTAGACCCACCATCTCTCAACTCACCTCTGCTGCACTCACGCGCATGAGCAACACGAGGCCCAGCGGAGCCCACCAGGGTTCGGTCGAACCCCTGGTTCGGCCGAATCAGGTTGAGCGCCGCCGCCTCCCAGTCTTCGTGTAGCTGCTCCTCTCAACGTTCCTTTCCCCTCCTTAGGTATCCCGTTGGATTTGAGTAGCCGAGGAGAGGATTTCGTCCTTAAATCCTCATTTTCCCCCTCTCCTCATTTATTCACTCTCACCTTTCTTCAACCCACTCAAGATCCACCTCACCTTCCTTCTCTGCTCACCACCATGGCTGGCCAAGGCCTCAACCCATTCCTTGTCCATGACTCATCTTCTGATCATGATGAGAGTGCCGCATTAGTGAACACTTTCATCCCCATCAAAGATCAAGAGGCCAAGAAGAACCGCGCAATAGAGATTGTGGATTTAGTCGTAGACGCGTCACCATAGCGGAACGGGGGCACAGTTGGCGTCACTGGGGGTTTGGCCGAACCCCCAGTTCGGCTAATCCTGGCCGGCGCCACTTCGGCCCCTCGTTCGTCGGCGCGATTCGCATCACTAGGAAGATCGCCTTGGCAACGTGCGCACTCCTCCAGTCCGCGCAGAAGACTTCATTATGACGAGTATCCAGGGCCACCGCTAATGCCCAAGGAAAGTTATGTTGGGTCATTATTCACCAAGGATGGCGATGCGTCATGCCACCACTATGAACTAGATGGCTGGGTGGAAGAGCTACCCTCGCAGACCCATGTTCGGATCTTTGGAGTATGGACAGTGACCGGTGGTGATGGAGTACCTAAGCCGTACCTCTCTCCTTTAGAGAGGGAGATGGCTGGGGCACTCGACCCGCTACTAGAGGAGGGCAAAGATGGGCAGGAAGTGTCACATCCACCCCAAGACTACATTGAAGATCCAGCGAAGGCTCCCTTGGTCGAAGATTTAGCCTCCATGATAGTCAAGCTACGCTTAGAGAAAGAGAGGCTTAGGAGCACTTTAGCAGAATGAGGGATGGAAATATGAGTGCCCAATCACAACCTCCGTGATCTTGGCCATAGTATGTGTGTTCAGCTGAAACACCTTTACAAGGCCACGGGGCACGCTAAGCTCTATGATGCCCCCATCTAAAGAGCGTGCCCCGACCATTTCCCTTTTCCATAGGCTCTTTAGTTTAGGTTTGTTTAGTTTAATTTTCGTTTCCAATTTTTATTCCAAATTCAGATTGTAAGCACCTCAATATTTGTTTTGAATAAAATAAAGTTGGCTCATCGGTTATCTAACCCGATGAAGCCTTTCTGTTAATAACTTGCATTTGAATGAATGAAGCACCTAGGAATAAAATAAGTGTGGGAGAGAGCCATGGTCTCTCCAGAACTGAACGCTGATCAAGCAACAATGAGACGTGACAAACCACGCTGAACCTACACGCACATGAAGCAGGAACCTGAACTGAGCCGAGGTGGGTTCGGCTAAACCACTGGGTCGGCTGACCCAGGCATAGGCTCGTTCTGGCCCATCTTCTTCCCACGCGTTGGTTTGTGTCCCCACATCTTTCTTCTCTTTGGTCCCTGAGTTTTTGATAAATTTTTAGTGCTGAATTACATAAGCAAACTCAAACCATGAAGGTTTAAAAGGGATCCACATGTTTCATTGCTCTACCCACTTCACAAAAGTCGACTTGCATATGTCTTATTCCTTACCGAACATCTTGATGCTTGTGAACAAATATCTATAGGACCTCATGCTCATCTAAATAGTTGAAGTTCGCGATATGGCTTGATGACATGATGCTTGGTCTTGATGTTTAAGTACATGGGAAGTTTTATTTGAAAATTTTGAAAATCTCCGTGCAAGCTCCTCTCTTGATCATGCCAAGTCCCACCAGAGCCATAAGATGATCCTTCATGAAAACCTTATACTCTTATGCTGCTTGTTATTACTTTGAGCTTATTCAAATGGTGTGACCCTGGTAAGAATTTCCTTTTGTACTCTCATGATCAAGATGGATGTGCATGTCATATACCCCCATTGTTATGCTTCTATCCTGGAAGTTGGCATTGTAACGCCATACCAATCCATGAAATAAAATCTCTCATTGATGACATGACCCTTCTCTTCAAAGTGATCCTTGAATGGAGAAGCTTGGGCTATGCAAAAAGAAAAATAAAAGATGCATACCCAAAGAAGGTATGCCACATGCTTGAAAGGCATGTCAAAAACAAAGAGAGAGAAAAGAAAAGAGAGATAGCCCAAGTCTCTGAAAAAAGGAAAAGCAAGGAGAGAGAGGAGTCACACAACGAAGACTCATTATCCATTTGTCATCCACCCTGTCTATATACGTGCACATCTTGATCCGATTGTATGATTTGATTTCTGCTTGGATCTGCTTTTTGACTTTGCAATATAAGTGATGCAAGTAAGCCCCATTCTTCATATCCTACCATGAGCTCCACATATAGCTATCATTAGAAATAGGATGAAGAAAAATCAAAATGAATGCCTCGGTGAGGACATACACATATGAGTGATCTGACAGTATCAATTGAGGAGCTAAGCAGGATTTTTGTTTTAAAACTTATTGCAAAAATCCCAAGCTACTTCACAAAAAGAGTTGAAGTGATTTGATTCAAGATCGTTCCACTCTACAACTATTCAAGATGACATGATAGACACTTCAAAGTTCACAAGTACAAGGTAAAGTTTGGAATACCTCTTATGCTTGTTTCATACCTTTGGGAGTGCACCTTAGTCCTTTCTCCTTCACTCGAGAACGAGCAAAGGCTCAGTGTGGGGGTGTTGTTAACGGCTATTAAGTGCCATTTTAAGGCCGTCAACTCCTACATAAATGTACGAAATGCAAACATCAACTCTAGAGGTAGGAGTTATTACTAACAAGTTCCACAAGTGTTGGTGAATATTTGTGTGCAGGTCACTTATCTATGAAAATGAAGAAGGAATGCACTAAAATGGCTAAACTAGCACAACTCCAGCCAACCAGAGGCTGCCATATAGGCTTCCCACAGATCCATGGCACCACAAGAGCAAAGAAACACACTTCTAACAAATCGCGTGCAAGCACACGGATTGAAGGGCCCACATCAGGGGGTAAAATACCAAGAAACACCCAAAGCACTCTTGTACCCAAGTGAGGACCCACCTGTCAGCCTCCTGTGCAAAGACGGTTGAGAGTGGGGCCCACAGGTGGTCGGCCGAACCGCCCTTGGCTCCCCTCATCTCCAGCTTCCACGTGTCCAGTCTGAAGACGGTTATAGAATATTCCCTGGAATCTACCCTCGAGTTACCGACCTCCACAACCTATAAATGCTAGAGGAGGGGGTCCAAATGAGACACACACTTCCCATTCACCTCATTCATCCCTCAAGCTTCATTTCACTCACCTCCAAGCCTCTCCACTCCTCCAAGGGGAGAGTCTTATGGTGTAGTTCATATTAGAGTAGGGGTAGAGAGTAGAGAGAGGGAGAGAATGAATTGGGGTGAATGTTGATGTTCATCATCAACACTCAAACCCGTTCATGTATTCCTATGGATGCTTCTTCATTCTTATCAAGTAAGTACTTAGTAAGTGTCTTTGATCTTTTATGATTCAGTATCGTAAGTAGAAGTAAGTTCGATCTCTCACTCACGGGTTCATCATTTCTATTCATATGGAGTGCTGTGGTGTGACTATGTGCCAGATAGTGTAGTCAGATCGCAGTAGTAATCAGTGGCGTAGGTGTGGTGCCTGAGTCATAGATTACAACTCGTTTGCGCATCTTAACCCACTGTTTAGTAGGGGTAGACCATAGGTAGTGAGCCCTGTTGGACCCTTTGTAATCCTCCACGTTCGGTTAAGTCGTAGAGCTGTTGGCCGGAGGCGCCTGGGGTTCAGGGGTAAGCCGGTGCCCGAAGTGAGTGGAAAACAAGAGATCAACCCATCTTCCCTGTGCTATTCATAGGATATCCTCTCTAGATCTCAACTTGGTTAGTTGTCCTTGGATCTCTAGTGCGAGTAGTGTGCACACACGTTCCTCTGGATTCGATACCCTTGGAATACTCTTCTTTCGGGAAGGCTACAGCGGTATCCGTGCGCTTGCAAATTTATTCGTGGACGCTAAGTACCCGTCGGTCGCATCGGCGTCGTTACTCTTTCGAGATGACGCTAGTAATTGCCAATAGGAGGGTCTCGAGATCTTCAACGAAGTTTGTCAGTAGGGAGAAACCGGTCATGCACTACCCTGTTTTCACCACGGAGGAGAAAAAAAAGAAAAGTTAGCCTATATAAGCAATGATCATATCTTATACATAAGCCTTAATTATGACTGTCTTGTAAATTCTTTTTCACCGTTGCCATCCCCGCCAACATCGCCACTGGGTTTGTTAAGCCCGGCAATGCCGCTTAGGAATGACTCGGGTTTCTCACTATGTTACATTTCCGCAAGCGCACGAAAATACCGTTGTAGCATTTCACCCGTGAGTATTCATAGGTATCGTTATTTATATTTTCCCAATGGATGGCATCCGGTGTCAAAGCATTTACAAGATGATCATGCTTAATGTATTATGATATAAGTTCTGGACAAAGTCATACATGGGTAAATGATAATAATGAGATAATGCGACACATCATCTAAGAAGACAGTCTCAAGAATAAAGAATAAGGTACTGTTAGATGGAGCAAGGCAAAAGAATTCTATGGCATTATATAAGACAACACAGGTTATACAAGATATGCAAAGGACTTAGTTCTAAGCACCCAAGCCCACAATGGGGAGACCAAGCCGCACTGTCCTGCCAACAAGCGGCAAGGCTTTATGTACCTCCTACACTATACCCGAACGTGGGGCAATACAAGGGACGGACAGAGCTGTCACCACCTGCCGCCTATCCCTCCATACCGTGGGGCACTGTCATATTCGCAGGATCTCGTCATGCCCGAGCACCAGGCTCATGCATGAGAGAACTACCTTAGTCCTCCCAGGAAACATGGAACTAGAGCAATCCCAAAGGAACAACAAACCGATGTCGTACCTTAGATCGTCTAGCCTATGTATAAACATTATACAACTCATGATAAGGCATGCATATGAAATAAACACTATAGAGATAGCATTTAGATCGAACTAGATACTTATATAAATATCGACAAAGTATACAAAGACCGAACCGGAGGCCGAAGGTTACGTCCCACAACGGCCCAAGGATGACTCTGAATACTACTGCGCTAAGCCTAGCCTGAGCTCCACTAGCTTAAGGATTACAAAGGACTAACTAGAGAGAGGCTCATGAGGATGAGTGTGTGTTGAAGAAGGCCTCCTACCCTCCCCCTATTTATACTACAGGAGGACAGTTCCCATGGGTCCTCATATGGTAATATCACTTGGCGCGAAGAGGGAGACGTGGAAAGCGTTGGCGCCAACCGAACCCGCCTAGGTTCGGCCGAACCTGGGGGTCGGCCGACCCCTGGCGGGGGATTCTCCCGTGCTACTTCCTCTAGCGTATGACTTGTGGGTCCAGGGTTCCATCTGTGTCGGTTCCCGCGAGTCTGTCCCATGTATGACTGATAGGTAGGCCCTCTTGTCCGTGTGCTCGCGGAGTAGTATCTGCGTGACGTGTTCTCCGTCATTTGAGCATGTTTTACTCTATGTTGTAGACCTTGTGTTATGTAAAGACATAAAGCTACGATATAAGTGGAACTAGGTTATTCATAAAGATATATGCTAGTAAGTGTATAGTACATCTTTATAAAGTGAGTATATTGACGGTCGGATTTAGCATGTAAGGACCGTCAACAACGATGAATGTCCAACACTACATAGCGTGCGCAATATTTTGTGTTGGGATAGCAGTTGACTATATAATAGTCTTACCTTGAAGATATATGGGAGAAAAGAATGAATGTCGACAACATTACCTCAATCATTGAAAGTGTTCTCTAACGAGAACATGGCCACAAATAAAGTCCAGAGAAGAGTTGCACAAAGCACTCACTTCATGATGAGAACATAACACATTCGGATATGCTCATTGATTATTGACAAGGCTTCCTAATCATCAAGATATGTTATCTCTGTTTCTGTCGGGTACTACGATATCATCGTGGGCTTGTTATTCACACTTGGGAGCCTGGCCCAAGTTGGGGCATGCCTCAACCATGTGGAGAACACATCAAGAAAGCCCTCGTATGTCTTCCTCCTTTTCCACCACCTTTAGAGGCCAGCAAGGGCGTCCATGACAAGTTGGAGGCCCAGTCCATAAGTTCGAGTCCGTTTCGGAGTCCAGGAGCAACCTTCACCGAAAATGATGCCTTGGTCGCATACGGGCTCGATTTTGGGCGTTTTAGATATTCTTGGAAAGCTAAGGAGATAATATTTCCAATGGCACTAGTCATATGTCTAAATTCTATCAGAGTCAACAAGAATCATTAAAACAAATGGATGTACAGAATCTATCAAATTGCTGCACCGCCCTCTTTTGGGTTGTTGGCTCATGTATCATTTTGGAGTTCAATAGGGACATGGCTAGGGGGTTTTGCACGACCTAATCCTCATATATTCAGTAGTCGCCACGACATTAGGGTTTTAGTTCTGTTTAGATATAAGTTTAGCCACTCCTACTTTCTTGTAGACGCGTGTGTCAACTAGGGCATCCGTTCTACTCGATTCAGAACCCCAAATTCGTGTGTATCAGATTTTTCCCTTGGAAAGTTTTGTGCACTATTTTCTTGTCCACTTGTTCTTGCTTGTTCTTCAATTTTCTTGTAGGTACAAGGTTGTTCATGGCACGGCAAGAACAGCAACAAATTGGAGCCGGTGTAACTGTCGGTAAGGCGCAGCATCCCTGTGATTGTTGTAGTCATGCAACACAATATCGAATCCACCCCCAAATCAACATATCCCCCACTCACCGAAGGATCAACACCAAACCCT
>CM014277.1:40219822-40248109 GCA_004135705.1 Alloteropsis semialata
TGGGTTACATCATGTTGGTAGTTAGAGCAAGGTTGATCAGTGAGAGACTTCGCATTTGTTGTTGTTTTTTTAAATTTCCTATAGTCTAGAAAAGCCAAAAACAAATAGTAGATTAGTTTTCCTGCAATCCTATATACGCTTTAAGCCTTTGCTACTACTGCTAAGTTAGGGTTTGTTGAGGTTTTGGTTGCATCGGTCGTGTCGAGTTGCTGGTCTTAATGTCTAATCTTTTAGAGTTTTGAGTTCTATCACGTTTTGGTCACCACGAGATCCACTATTACCATATACATCTCTATTTCATTTTTGTCACCATGGAACCATATGATGTCCAATTCAGGAGATTAAATACAATCTGGAAAGCTGCAGTTTTCTTCTTTTCAATGGATCAGGCCTCATCCCCAAATTCCTTTCGAGCATTCCGCAACTGCGCTAGAGATTCAGGATCTACATTTGGAATCTAGAGTTGCTATATTGAATTTAAAGGAGGTGTGTGGAGTAAGCCTTTTGTTTGTCCTGATATTGAGAAAAAGTGTTTAGTGTTGTGCAAAAAAAAGTTGAAATAAAGAAGGAAAGAAAAATAGAAGAAGAAAAAAAAAGAAGGAAAGCAAAAAAAAGACAAGAGAAGGAGAAGAAAGAAGGGGCTGAATTTTTGAATCTGTTGTTTTTCTTCGTGCTGTGCTAGTTGCTCTTTTTCAGTGACTACCTTTGTGTCTAGGATCATGTATCTAGCATGGTTTAGCCTAGGACTAGCTTAGTACCGCCGTTGAATGATTGCTCTACTTGCTTTTGTGACTAATGTGGTACTAGTATTTTACCTTGCTTCAACCCACCTACAGCTCCACATATGCGACGACAGCTTGACAGGTTTTTGTTGTTGCGGCACCGATACACTTCGTCCCATTGTTGCAGACTTGTTGGATGCCGTCACCTCCTGCTTTGCTTGGTAAGAACTTGGAAGACCTTGTTTGAATAGATTGAGACTGAGAGAACTACAACAATTACATCCTAGTAGTTGATAGGAGCATACATATTTTCGTGTTTATTTCTTGTCTCCTATTAATCATTGCAGGTGATACAGAAATTCTTGAGCCAACAAAACTAGACCTTTAGATTGAGGACGTCATCCACTTCTTGCCTTCCTATGCTGGTGAGTTTGATCCTAACGCATATGTTAAATGGGAGCTAATGATAGACAAAAAATTGAGAAAATGTGATTTGTCTGAAGAACAAAAAGTGATAGTTGTTTCTACAATTTTAATTGATTATGCTTTGACCTTGTGGAAACACTTGTTGAGATTTGATAGAGTACCTAAAACATAGAATTATATGAAAATAACTTTTAGAGAAAATTATGTTCCTGAATATTGATGAGGACATCTCATGCTAAACATACACGCGTCATGGTCTTCCCCAAGTTGCAATTCGTCCCCAACTCAGCTGTCACGTTCGCCTCAGATTCAGCCGACACTCCTGCACGGTTTCGGTGATATCTCCTTCATAGGACATCAAAACAAAGCGATCTTTGATGCGTTGGAAAGGGGGTGATGACACCGTCGATTTGGTTCTAGTCCCAGCTCCAGAACTTTTGTGGATAATTCTGTGTGACCATGACAATATGCTGTGTCACCTTTTTAGGCCATGTCGGGCCTTTGTATCATGTCGGGCCTTAAGTCCAAGTTGTGGGCGCCCCCCTGGTCGTCCCCAACCATAGTTCACCCCTTTAGGGTTCAAAACTCAGTAGCCACCACCACTTTAGGTTTGGGGTTTTGTTTAGTCAAGTTTTTAAACTGTGATAGATTCATTGTAACTGTGGCGACAAGTCCGTTTAAAGTGATCCAGGGCCCCCGTTCTTGTTCTACAACCCTGTGGTGATTAGTCCTTTGTTGATCAGAGCTTGAACACCATATTTTCGCTTCATACAGATCTACAATTTCAGATTGTGTGTTTCACTTTCTTGCTTGTGTTCTTTGAATCACTTTCTTCCTCTTGGATTCTGAACTTGTCCTTTCTCTTATGATGGTGTCGTGGTCGAACTGTTTTTACTAAGCGAGATCTCCATGGCTGGAGCGGAGTGAGCGGAGCCCTGCCCTCCTCGCCGGCGGCCGTCCGGCCCCGGCGCCCACCCTCCTCCCCCCATTCCCCCCCTCGCGCCCTTTCACTCCTTGCTCCGCCGGCGGCCACTCCGGCCCCTGCGTCCACCTGAGCCTCCCATCCGTCGGGTGGATCTCCTCGGTGCCCCACCACTGCTCCCATGGCTCCCCCGGCGTCAGATCCCGCAGCGTCGGATCCTGCGGCGTCGGATCCAGAAGAGGCGGATCCCGTGGCGTCAGTCCCCGCTGCGTCGGATCCTGCAGATCTCCCTACCCCCTGCCGAGGAGCGCGGTCGCTCCTGGTGCTGGCGCCTTGGGGGGACCAGCGGTCACTTCTGGCTCTGTCCCCTCGGCAGGGACAGCGATCGCTCCTAGATCGGGACCTCTCAACCCCAATGCGGCCCCTTTCTCCCCTTCGCGGACCACAGAGGCAGGCCCCTCGCGTTTGGGGAGCACTCCATTGTCAGGAGGGGCTCTGCTTCTCGGACTCCGAGGATGACGATGATGAGGAGGAGCTCCTCTGGTCCACTCCTCGAGCGGATCCGGTCCTGGACAGGGGTAAGGGGAAAAGTGTGCTTCCAGCTCCTGTTCGTCGGCGGAGGTCACCTCCACCGCGGCCGGAGCGCGGGGGCTTCATGGCTGATGCCCGTCGGGCCCCCCACCCCGGACGGTCTCCGCGACTTACCCGGCCTGGGTCGCTGGGGCTGGCCACCCCCCTCCCCCGGCTCCCAACCTGCCGCGCCACCCTGTGGACGAGGATGGCTTTGAGCTGGTGATTAATCGTCGCCGACAGCGGCAGTTAGCGCCCCCCTCCTCCTCGGTGTGCTCGCCGTTCGGTCCCGGCAGATTTGGTGGGGCGCTGCTTCAACTGTTTCTCCCCTCACCACGTCGTGGCCAAGTGCACCTCCCCCTCCCGTTGCCTGAGATGTCTGGAGGTGGGTCATGCGGCTCGGCATTGCAAGCGCCGGCGGCCCCATGGTGTTGTCTCTGATGCGCCCTGGGCTGCCCGGGGACGGCCGGTGCTGCGCCACGGCGTTCTCTCGGACACGCCGTCCGCGCGTGTCGCTCACTCGGCGGGGTCGGCCTCCACTACTTCGGCGAGATCAGCTTTCACGAGTCGCGACTTCTCAGGACCGCCGTCCCCTTGTGTGGCCTCGCCTCCCCGTCGCCCACCCCTCCGGTCGCCCATGCCTTCTCCTCCACCGCCGCTGCCCGTGTACCCGCGCGGTCACCCGGCGCGTACGCCGCGTCTGGAACTGCGCATCGTCCCTCGCTCGGTGGAGATATAGGCCCGTGATGATTCGCTGTCGTCGCTGGCCTTGCTGGCCCTGGTGGTGGGTACCCGTCCATCGGTGACACTCCCTCAAATTCGTCAATTCCTCGTGGACAACTATCAGCTTGACAGAAGGGTTTTCTCGCTGCACCGCTACCATCCGGAAGATTTCCTCATTGTTTTCTCGGAGAGGCAGGTTCTAGAGCATGTGCTTCATGCTCTGCCGTTGCCGGTAGCGGATCTGGTGCCGCGCTTCCGCCCCTGGCGTCGACAATCCAGAGCATCTGCTGGTGACATGGTGTTCCAAGCAAGGGTTGAGCTCTGTGGCGTTCCTTCTCATGCACGGTCAGTGGAGGTTGCCCAGACCATTCTGGGGACTGTGTTCCAAGCAAGGGTTGAGCTCTGTGGCGTTCCTTCTCATGCACGGTCAGTGGAGGTTGCCCAGACCATTCTGGGGACTGTTTGTGCTGAGTGCATCCCCTTCCGGGGATGGTCGCAGCTGGTGATCATCGGGTCTACGAGGTTGTCACTTGGTGCTCTGATCCAGACTTAATTCCTAATGAGGTGATCATCGCCATCCCTGAGCCTGTCAAGCGGGAGGGCGATCCTTTTATGTGTCTTCGACCGGAGGAGATCATGCTCCATCGCTTGCCGACCATGCGCTACCGCATCGAGATCACTATTGTTGAGGTGATCGATTGGAACGACCCCTCGGACTCAGATGATGATCCTGGAGCTGGCCTGGATGATAGGTCGAGCAATTCTGATGATGACTATCCTGGGTTCCGACAGGGGTGTCGCTCCAAACCGTGGCCGCGGCGCACCGTCTTTGGTCCTGGGCCCGCCAGGGACGAAGGCGGTGGTGCGTCCAACTCTGAGCGACCGGACTCTAGGCGCTCGAACCCCTCCGGCCATGGGACTGGTGGCCGGCGAAGCGCAGAAGAACGCGCCTGGTCGCTTGCTGGGAAGCTACGCTTTGGGAGGATCGGCCACGCTCCGGCGCCTGGGCCTGCTTGTCCGTTGCAGGAGGCTGTGGTTCACACCCCTTTGGTGCCGGCCCATCAGAAGATGATTCGTGGGCCTTCTGAGATGGAGCTGATTTGCCTGCTGGATACCGGTAGTTTTTTGGAAAGCGAGCATCTTGATCGCTCTGATCCCATGTGCATGGAGGCGGAAATGTGTACTCTTGGGTTGCCCCTGGGGATGCTCCTAGCTTACCCTCGGAGCTGGAGGAGCTTCCATGGTCGTCCTCTGGTGATAGCGGGCCAGAAACGGGCCCTGATCCGATGACTTTGGAGGCATCCCACGCACTGGTTGGTCGGCCTCACTGGGATGGTCTGGGAACTGGACTGGATCAGGTGGTCGGCGTCTCTGATTGTGACTTAGAGACTGTAAGGTTTGATGATTGTGATGGGGATCCGGTTCGTTTAACGCTGGTGGACCGTCATGTGAATTTATCTAGGGGCTCAGGGGAAGCAACGCCATTCCCTTTACCTGTGGAGGCGTCGACGCCGGTTCGTGAGGTGGCCGCCGGTTTTGCACGCTTGGTGACAGTGAAGCAATCCACCCCTGCCCTCCCGGACGCACTGCCGGGTACGCGCCCAGTGCTCAGTCACGCCGCTCCGACGGAGCGAGAGACTTGCTCGTAAATCGTGAGTTCGCGCATCCAAACCGGTGGTGCAAGCTCAGAATGTGATGATGAGGAAGCTAAAACTGACGACCTCCTCAACGGCCAATGACACACCACCAGACGCCGAAGCTTTTCAGAAGTACATAGACCTCTTCAAGGGACAGGTGATGGACTCGCAATGCGACGCCCTTGATGATCTCATCCCGCGTGATGGGCCGGAGCTCTCCTTTGTGGAGCTGTCGCCAGAGTCCTGAACTCTGGTGCTCCAGCTGGTCGCGACACTGTCTCCCCCTTGGATGCACAGAATTTGTTAGTTTGGAATGTACGTGGCCTAAATGGCCGCGCTCGTCGTAACGTTGTACGCGTCCTGGTCGCACAAGAGCATGTCTTTGATTTCGCTTCAAGAAACCAAACTTGATGTCTGTAATGATGCTTTAGTAATGGATATGTTGGGTTTTGGCTATGACTATGTGTGTTTGCCGGCGATCCAAACAGCTGGAGGAATTCTCCTGGCCTGGCGTACTGATGTTTGGGAGGTCAGCTCTAAACTGGTGAATGAAAGGTCCATATCTGTGAGGGTTGCGTTGCGGCACGACCCTGCGGTGGCTTGGTGGCTGACATGCGTCTATGGGCCACACACTGATGAGGCCAAGATCGCCTTCCTGTAGGAATTGCGGGACATTCGCGCAAACTGCCATGGTCAATGGATGCTTTGCGGTGATTTAAACATGATTTACCAGGCTGCCGATAAAAGTAATGGTATGCTGGATAGACGCTCGATGAGCCGTTTCCGTCGATTCCAGGATGATGCCGACCTTCAGGAGCTTGTTCTTCAGGGGCGTCGGTACACCTGGAGCAACGAGCGCTCAGCTCCGACCCTGGAACGTATCGATCGCTTCTTTGTTTCGGATGACTGGCTACTGGACTTCCCGAACCATAGTCTGCATGCACTGTCCTCGGAATCCTCTGATCACGCTCCCCTTCTGTTGCGCACGAGTTCGGTGCTCAACACCTTCCGCCGGTTTCAGTTTGAGAACATCTGGCCCAAGTTTGCTGGCTTTTAGGAGGTGCTCCAGGCCGCGTGGACGTCGCCGGCACCACCTCTTGCTGACCCTTTTCGCATTCTTGATCATAAGCTGAGGGCCACTGCTCTGGCACTGTGAAAATGGAGTGCCACACATGTTGGGACCCGATTACAGCTCGCCATTGCCAAAGAGATAGTTCTCCGCTTTGATATGGCAATGGAATTTCGTGTGCTCTCGGCCAGAGAGCAACGCCTGCACAAACGCATGAAACTCAAGTGTCTTGGCCTCACATCCCTACTATGCACTATCATCAGGCAGCGGTCAAGAGTGACCTTCTTGGCTGAGGGAGGCGCTAACACCAAATTCTTCCACCTTCAGGCTTGCCACCGCAAGCGAAAAAATAACATTGCAAGTGTTCAGATGAATGATGCCATCTACGTGAATGAAGAGGAAAAGGTCGCTGCCATCACAGCTCATTTTGAGCAGGTACTGGGCACTCGGACTCAGACTTCTGTCGCCCTGGACCTTGAATTCATTGACTTGCCACGGCTAGAGCTACAGGGCTTGGACTTTTGTTTCAGTGAAGACGAAGTCAAGGCTACCATAGCTTATCTACCATCAGACCGTGCACCGGGACCGGACGGTTTCACCGGCTTGTTCTACAAAGTGGCTTGGAACACAATTCGCAATGAGGTGATGGCGGCGTTCCATGCGTTATGGTCGCTTGACGGACGGAGCTTACACTTGCTCAATCAGGCTTACATGTAGTGCTTACATGTAGGGATGGATTCGGATCGGATACACATGGAATCGAATTCGGATATCACCTTTTACCATATTTTAATTTGAATACGAATCGAATACGAATCTTGTCGGATATGAATACGGATACGAATGTTGTCCATTCTTGTCGGATACGAATACAAAATGAATACATCGAATACGGATTCGCATTCGGATAGATGGCTTCATCACGTGTTAATTTTTCACGGATACGGATAATATCGGATATTCCACATTTTAGTTCGAATACGCATATGGATTCGGATAGAGAAAAATAACAAAAAATGAATTCGAATATTTCCATTTAACATCCATATTAAAATCGAATACGAATACGGATAATTCGGATGTCTGGACATCCGAATCCATCCCTACTTACATGGTCCTCCTGTGGAAAAGGCCTGAGGCTGTCATGATTAATGACTTTCGCCCAATTAGTTTGCTTCACAGTTTTTCCAAACTTTTCACTAAGGTCCTGGCGACGCGCCTAGCCCCGCATCTCCATGAGCTCGTCAGACCAAACCAAAGTGCTTTCATCCGCGGTCGCCTGCTGCATGACAACTTCCGCTCGGTGCAGCTCACGGCCAGGTTACTACACCGGACTAAACGGCCAGCTGCTTTGATCAAGGTTGACATCGCCAAGACATTTGACACGGTGGACTGGGCTTTCCTGTTAGCTGTGCTCTCACGCATGGGTTTTTCCTGGAGGTGGAACAATTGGATTTCTATGGTGCTTATGTCAGCAAGCACTAAGGTCATTGTCAATGGTGGTCCGGGTGAGCGCATCTGCCATGCTCATGGGCTACGGCAAGGAGACCCGCTCTCTCCAATGCTCTTTGTGCTGGTGATGGAAGCCTTGAACGCCCTGCTGAGAAAAGCTAAAACTCTTCAGCTTCTAGCACCATTGGGCTCTACCCGCATCAAGGAACGTGTATTCCTCTACGCCGATGATGTGGTGTTCTCTGCTTCCCAGGAACAGGATCTCATTGTCATCAGAACCGCCCTTCAGGCTTTTGGAGCAGCCTCTGGCCTCTGGGTTAACCCGAACAAATGTCTGCTCTCACCGATCCAGTGTGATTTGGAGTCCTTAGTCAAGTTGCTACAATTCTTCCCGGGTCACTTTGAGCCATTCCCGTGCACCTACTTGGGCATCCCGTTGTCCATTTTCCGGCTGCGTAAGCAGGACTTGCAGCCGCTGGTCGACAAAGTTTGCAAGGGGCTACCGACTTGGAAGGCAGGCTTACTCAACCGGGTGGGGAGGTCTGTGCTCACCAAGGTGAAGCTTTCTGCTATCCTTGTGCACACTGCCATTGTGATCACCCTGTCCGCATGGGCCATTGACCGCATTGATCAGCGACGCCGGGCATTTCTTTGGGAGGGCACTGAGGTGGTGTTGGGGGGCCACTGTCTGTTGGCATGGCCCAAGGTTTGCAGGCCGAGAACACTGGGCGGCCTAGGTATTCCTGATCTCCGGCTTCACGGCTTTGCCCTCCGTCTTCGTTGGCTTTGGTTACAGCGAACAGACGCCGATAATCGTCCTTGGTCGCTACTTCCTGATCGCGCAGAAGAAGAAGTCCTAGCTCTTTTTGAGAGCTCTGTGTCTGTTGTGGTGGGTGATGGCAACAGCTGCCTCTTCTGGAAAGACAAATGGATTGAGGGTCAGTCCATTGAACAGCTTGCTCCTTGCTTGATTGGTGCGGTAGGGTCGCGTGTGCGGAATCACAGGACGGTACGAGAGGCGCTCCAGAACCGCCGTTGGGTCCGCGACATTACAGGCGCCTTGACTGTCCAAGTGGTTATTCAGTACCTGCAGTTATCGGCTCGCCTACGCTTGATTCAGCTCAACCTGGATGCCCCTGATATATGGCGATGGAAGTGGACGCCGGACGGTCAGTTTACTACAGATCAGCATACTTGGCTTTCTTCTTGAGACAGAGTGCAATCCTTGGCGCCAAGGAGCTCTGGAAGGTGAAGGCACTGGCTAAGTGCAAATTCTTTATCTGGCTAGCACTGCACGATCGCTGCTGGACAAATGACCGACGGAAGCGGCATGGACTTCAGGAAGATGACTCTTGCACCCTCTGCTGTCAACAACGTGAGACAATCTCTCATCTGCTGACCTCTTGTGTTTTCGCTCGTGAAGTATGGTTCCTGTGCCTTGCAAGGGCGGGCTGGGAGTCGGTCGCTCCGACGGAAGGTGCTCACTCCTTCGCTGATTGGTGGTTGCACGCCCGGAAACGCATCCACAAGGTGTCCAGGCCCGTGTTTGACTCCATGGTCATCCTCATCTCGTGGATGTTATGGAAAGAGCGCAACAGCAGGGTTTTAAATGGTCAAGCGCGGCTAGCCCATGAGGTGGCACAGGCTATCATGGTTGAGGCCAGATATTGGATACTCGCAGGTTGGCGGTTCTTGCGCACTGCTTTTGCCCTGGACCAGGTTGACGTCGAGGATTTAGATGCTTCGCAGGTCGCAAATTTGTTTAACGTTTAGTCTTGTTTGTTCTTAAACCGTCCCATCCTCTGTATGGGTAACGGTCTGTAAAACGCTTTGCTTTCCTCTTAATGAAATACGTGCCAAGGCACGGTCGCAAAAAAAATGATGGTGTCATGGTGATGCAGTCTCTAGGCACCTGTTACAAGCCGCAACCATATTCAGGCCCAGCGGTGTGGCGGCGACCGATGGCACCACTCTGCGGTGGCCGGCCGGATGCAAAGGCCCAGGCGGTAAGGGCAAGTGAGGCACAGCAAGCAGCAGAAGTCGCGAACCAGCAGTAGTAGGCTTCTCGATTCCATTAGACGGCATCAACGCGCGCGCACTGGACAGGGATGAGCGAGCCACGACACCGGCAGCGCAATAGGCGGCGGTAGGAAGCGCTACGGAGATGCCAAGAACAAGGGTGAAGGCGTGAAGCACCTAGGCTGCGCCAATTCGGGAAGAGGTTTTGTGGACTTGATAACTTGTTGCCACGTGGACTTGCCAAGTGGCTAAATGAATCGGCAAAACAACTTCCTACCCAGCAAAATCGCATTAGTATGGGTGCAAAGGTGTATAGTAAGCTGGTTTTGGAAACCAAAGGGGTTAAGTAAACTCAAAAATTGTTTAGGGGTTATCTAGACAAAGCTTATAGTAGAGGGTTGTAATTTGGACTTTTTCCAAAAAAAATTATACAAACTTGCCTGTTTGCCAAACGTGCAAGGTGTAACTGAGAAGTATAGATGGGTGGAAGGTACTTTGCAGAGTTTAAGATTTGGCTTAAGCTCTAATTTGGCTTAAGCTTTGTTTGGATCTTATAGGAACTTAGTATCTGAAGTTTAGTAGCTAAGGATCTAAACATAAATGGGCTATTTTGTTCTTGCCCCTATTTTGTACTTCAATTGTGGTTTTACCCTTATTTTTTTCTTCCATTGCATTTTTACCCCTACTTTTTGAATGTGAAAGCTCAGTTTACCTCTACTCCGTGAACAACTCTTAACGGTGTCAAATGAGCTGAAAAAAGACATATTTGCCCTTGCGATTATGCCCTTACTTTTTTGAGGACTTTGTAATTTTACCCCTATTTGACATCAAACTCATTCAAAATAGCGTACTGTTTAAATATGAACAGTGACTGAAATTTTGTGACATTACAGCATCATGGCACAAGCATAGGTCCAAACAAAATGCATACATCTATCCATACATATCCAACAAAAGCTTCGTGATTTTGTAGCATCCTTTACTTCTGGAATCATGAGTAGTCACTGAAAATCGCCATTATGTTTCACGATAGCCTACAGTAAGCATAGTGTGACCCTCCGCTCAATTTCTATGTTTCACCTTAATTCTCAAAATACCGAGCTACAACTAGCAGCAAAGAAATTTCTGCATGATCAAGAATGACCGAAATTAGCGAATCCACTTCATACTACAGACATATTGATAGATTGCCAAAGGCCTCTTTCTACTCACTACTCACCGATAGATATCCTAGTTGTGGGGTTTTCCCAACGAAGACTTCAGGCCTTCAGGGAGGTCCTCTCGCAGCGTTCGCACGCCGCCGGCGCCACCGAGGAAAAATCCGAACTATGCGGTTCCCCACCGCCCTTGGCCTTGTTCCTGGTCGCCGTGGACTTGGCCCATCGGACTCCTCTGCCCCGCGGGACTCCAGCTGCCTAGCGCATCTGCAGGCCGCCTGGCCCCCGCGCGGTCGTGGCTTGCCTCCGCGCGCCGCGCCTGCCTCACGTGCCGCTGCTCCTCTGTGTCGTCTCCTGGCCGCCCCCGCCACCCTGCTAGGGTTCCGAACCAGAGAGCAACCGATAGAGCAAGGAAGGGCTCAGGTCGAACCTTGAGAGGAAACCAAGAGGGAAGAAGGAGATAAGGGTAGTTGTGTCTTTTTCCCATACTATGAAGGGTTTATTTATTTATTTTATTTTGTTTAATCCAGATTAAACTAACAGAATTACAAATAGGGGTAAACGGAGCCTTCGCATTCGAAAAATAGGGGTAGAAATGCAATGGAAGGAAAAATGGAGGTAAAATCATAATTGGAGTATAAAGGCCCTGTTTAGAACAACTTAAATTCAGCTTATGGTCAAAATAAGATGAAACTAGAAGCCAAACGATCTGCTTTCTTGCAGTTTTTTTTTTGCCGCGCTTCTCCCCACCGTGTCCATTTGTACTAAAACGCAAAAACTGGTTCAAACCCGCTTCTCAAATAAGCGCGATTTCAATGTTTGTGGGGGCTTATCTGAGAAGCGTGTTTTTTTTTCACCGCAGTTCCAAATAGGGCCAAAATAGGGGCCAGGCTAGATTGGGGGAGCTCAAGTTTAGCCCACACACAAAAAAGTTTGTTTAGTCACCAAAGTGAGCTAAGGGTCTGTTCAACAGTTTAGACAGCTGTCGTCCGTAAGTACTTCGAAAATCGTACATAGACAACAGAGCAGACAGTTTATACAATAGCTTGTCTATTACATTGTCTATATAATATTTAATTCATACAAAGGCACGTAATTCATGATGATCAAATATATATATTTGATCTACATAATCATTTTGTTGCTTGTTGTGATTGCATGATGCTTATATAGTGACCACTTTAGAGAATATAATGTTATCCTAAGGACGGTAGTGTAATTTTCTTTAAGAGCCATAATATAAAATAGCAAGGCCATATCTGAAGTTCTGAGGTTCTCGTTGACTCTCAGCGTATGTTTGGTTCAGAGACAACGTGGGATGGGATGATTCCATCCCTCTTTTTTGGGATGGAATCGTCCCATCTGTCGTTTGGTTAGAAGGATAGGGTCATTCTAGTTTTGTGTTTGGTACAAGGGACCAAAAAGATGAGCATGGAAGGTTTTTTTCACACCGTTAGCTACAGATGTTTGTGGCCCTCACTTGTCATTAGTGGGCCCTATATGTCAGCCTGTATGTCTATCATTTTTTTTCTGGAACTCACCCATGCCTTGTCTTGTTCCTGTCCCTTATCTTTTTCTTTTCCACGCACGTCCCTGACTCCGTGTCTATCTGCTCGATCTGCAGCTGCAGCTTGCGTCGCATCACCACTCCATTCCACAGCCTGCAAGACCGCCAAAGCTCGGAGAGATCGCGCCACCGCAGATGCTCGTGCCGCCGGAGGAGCTCGCCCTGCCATAGAGCTCGCGCTGCCAGAGATATTGCGTCGC
Source organism: Alloteropsis semialata (assembly GCA_004135705.1). Classification (NCBI taxonomy): domain Eukaryota; kingdom Viridiplantae; phylum Streptophyta; class Magnoliopsida; order Poales; family Poaceae; genus Alloteropsis; species Alloteropsis semialata. The sequence continues at coordinate 40,232,287 of CM014277.1, forward strand.
CCGTGCTCGCGCACCACCCTCGCTGGAGCCCGAGGTCGCCCGCCAGTCCGCTACGAGATCTCAGTTGCCTCCCATGAAATCACCACGGGGGCTCACATCGCTGGATAGAGGCCGGCCCGCCCGAGCTCACCCTCCGCCCGCAGCTACGCTCGCCTGCATTTGTTCTCCAGGCCCACGACGAAGGAGACGGAGCGCGCGACGGCGTGGACGAGGGACCAGCCCGCCCGCTTGATTTGAGTTGACGGGGTCATCCCGCATCTCTGGAGCGAATATTCGCTCTTGGATGACTCCGTCCCTCAACGCCACGCAACCAAACATACAGGAAAAGAGGGACGGGATGCCACACAACCAAACACATACGAAAACAGGACCGTCCGGTCTCGCACCATCCCATGAACCAAACGCACAGTCATAGTCTCGTTCTTTCCTCCCTTTGCCGTTTCTCCCAGAACTGGGCATGCGGATGTGGCCAGCAGACTAGCAAGTATAGCGACGCGAGGACCTGAGCGATAGCTCAGTGGATGGGTTCTGTGGTTACCAACTCATCGGTCCTGGGTTCGAGTTTTGAGCGACCCAGGATTTTCTATCTTGGGGATTTTCTCCGGTATATTTCTGTAGATCCTGGATATGCGCGTGGTGCCGTAATGGGACTACAACGTGCCCGTCGTCTACGAAGTTGCGGCTTCGGTGATTTCCAAAAGGACGCGAGAGATGTATAAGTTGTAGTTTTAGGGGTGTGCGTGTGCGTGGTGTGAGTGTGTTGGAGTTCAGATACTACAGCTTATATACTAGGATTTCAGACTAAAAAAAATATAGCGACGCGTGGAGGCCAGCGTCCGGTGGCCTGGAGGACGGCGCGGAGGCCAGCGCCCAGCGGTCTAGAGCGCTGAGGCTAGCTCCAGGCGGCGCGGAGGCCTGCACAGGGTGGTGCCTTGGCGAGGTCGCTTACCGCGTGCGCAGGAGTGGAACGGTACGCCATCCGGACAAGATTGAAGCAAGCCGGCGTCGGATAAGGGGATGTTTAAATCCAGTGAATTGGTGAAAAATGGTGAAAAATTTTACACTGAGAAACGTGTCCTGTGAGAGGAGACACAGTTGTCAGTGTAAAAACTTTTGGGTGACTTTTGTCATTTTGGAGAATTAAACAGGCCTAGGAATGGATCATATAGCGGCCGCAGAGGCTGTCGATTTGTCGCTGCCGTCAGAGGACAAGACGACACAGCAAGGTCCTCTCCACATTAAATCAATGCCACGTTGGAAAAAAAATGACATGGCAACATATAGACGAGACGGGTCATTAATGACCGTTGTATATGCCCTAATCAAGGACAAAAGTTTTGTGGGACCAAACTTTAGAATCCAAACGGGACCAATGCTATCTCACTATTGGGACCTCACTAAAGAAACAGCATGCTAGCGAAGTGGCGGCTTCCTAAAGAACCAGCATGCTACCTCAATCCAAGCATCACTGAACCGCCGGTATTCAATCAGCCTACGTGCTACGGAGCAACAATATTGTGATCATCCCATGACCAATGAATAAATCTCACGAAAACGTCACAGAACGATGCCAACACAAATTGAACTAAACCCCTTTAGGATAGCAGCCACTTAGTCTTGTCACGATATTTAACTAGATAATTGGTTCAGAATAACTGACCAGAGACCACATCAGTTTTACCCATGCTGACCGACACTTGTTGTTTGCAAACCAACCCATTGCAACTCCCAAAATACTTACAACCATTAGGATGACACATAAAAGCAGAGCATTGCAAGGTAATAGGTACGACAAAACCTAGGCATATCAGGGACTGAGTGCCCCTCTACTCGAAGGCCCACTGGTTCTCCCTGCGGATCTCCTCTTCCTCCTCAGGGGTGAAGTCGTTCTTGATGTTGAAGGTCTTGCGTATCTCCTCAGGAGTCTTGCCCTTGATCATATCAGCAACGGTCTGGCAGGTCAGGTCCAGCAGCCCCTTGATGTTGAGATAGTTTGCAGCCTGCGTATGTGTAATATCAAACCAAAAAAAAAAGGTGAGAAACAAGGGAGCAGAGTAATGGGTTGCAAAAATGAAAATTTCCAACGTCAAGAAGATTAATATGAATGTTAATCCTAAAAATTAGGCATGTTTATGTAAAACAGAAGGCACTACATATCAATTAGATAACAAGCTTTACTGAGACAACAGATAACTAGGAGCAAATCAGACGACTTAAAAATATATATAAGATCATCAAGCAAATAAGCTGACAAGATTACAACCATTGCAGACACCAAAATATCCCTATGAAAGAATACTAGCCAAACAAATTCTATCAGCAGGTTCTTTATGAAATATACTACTAAACCAGACATTTTATAAGCAGCATGCTCCTACAGATTTCAGCAATATGCCAGCTAACCCAGGGAAACTATGATAAACAATGATAAATGTCAGATTTTTGCCCTCTATCAGCAGATTGTTTATCAATATGCAATGTTGCCAAAAGAAGCACAACAACTTTAACAAGAAACATCAGTGCAATATATTGCATATGAAGTAAACTAACTCCTGCTTAGTGCACAGCACAGGCTAATTACAGTTTCAAAACAATAAAAAAGAACTGCACAATTCAAGAAAATCAGACATCTAATCAACTATGGAAGCTAAAACGGATACCATGTCACGTTCACAATCACCACACAATTGAAGATATACCTAACTATAGAGAAACAATGACAAATGTCAGATTTTTTTTTCAAAAGACAGTGCTTTGCTGCCCTCTATCAGCAGATTGTTTATCAAAATGCAATGTTGCCAAAAGAAGCACAACAGCTTTCACAAGAAACATCAGTGTAATATATTGCATATGAAGTAAACTAACTCCTGCTTAGTGCACAGCACAGGCTAATTACAGTTTCAAACAATCAAAAAGAACTTACACAAATCAAGAAAATCAGACCTCTAAACTATGGAAGCTAAAACAGATACCATGTCATCACAATCACCACACAATTGAAGATATACCTAACCTACCACACTGCTACAAGAGTGAAACATGCAAAGGTACCACAGCTAGAGTCTGGTGTGCACAGGGACAGATAAAAGCTAATGATTAATATTTAACACATTATTGTGCCAGTAAGGTGACCCAAAGCATGAAACTTCAGAAAAACTCGAGATATCACTATTATCTCAAATAAATAACCGACTATTGGCAAAGAAGCAATGCAGTGACCTACCTGCTAAAAGTAGATACCAATGAATTTAAAGTCCAGATGACGATGAGCAATCATGAAACAATAAATAATTTCACAAGCAAACCACTAATCTCCAAAGATTGTTCCTTTGAAATGTAATCTTCATAAAGAGGGGGCCCTTTAGATAGGACGGTAATACATTCGACAATCCAGATCCAATTAAGGTATTGCAATCGAGTGACCACGACAACATAATCACCCAAATCCGCACAGGTAAAGACGCCTTCAATCGTAAACAAAGCAATCCAGATCTATATTTATACACCTAAACCCTAACCAATCCTGGATCTAATTCCATCAGATACGCATAGAGACACCTGGAAGGGGGGGGTGTTGGTTGGGAAACGGAGCCTTTACCAAGATGAGGTCGAAGAGGGTGGCCTGGTCGACCTTGACGAAGTCGGCGTCCCAGTTCTTGAGGTCCTCGCCGGAGGCAGCGGTGCTGTTGGCGGCGGCGGCCCCAGCGTCGTCGCCGGCCTTGGATGCGGCGGCAGCGGCGGCCGCGGCGTGGACGTGCTTGTTGCAGTACTCGATGACCTTGGAGAGGATCTTGGAGTTGACGTTGGGGAGGGGGATGCCGTTGTCGGCGCAGTCGTCCTCGATCATGTGGCGGATGGTCTGCGACTCCATCGCGACCGCCTCCTCCACCTCAAACTCCTCGCCGTCGGAGCTCTTGAGCGTGATCATCTTCTTCTCGCCCTCAGCCGCCATCGATCTGGTAGGGGGAACTCGCCGGGATCGGATCGAGGAGGAAACCCTAGCTTCTAGCTGCGTCGCACGGGTACAGGGAAGGCGAGAGATTGGGGAAGGCGGGTTGGGAATTGCGGCGTGGGGTGGGTGGGTTATTAAATAGATGAGCTGGGGCATGCGGGGGCTCTATCAGCCGTCCAATGCGATCCTGACCTAGATCGAGCCGCACAAGGAAGGAATTGGAGTGGGACTCACGGTTGCAAAGGATGAGGACCCTGAAAGACGGACCCTCCTGTTCGCTTGGCTTATCAGCCACCAGCCAGCAGTACTTCAGTCTCACAACAAATCAGCACCAGCCACCAGCCATCAGCCAGCCAGCATTACTTTTCTCTCACAACAAATCAGCACCAGCCACCAGCCACCAGCCAACCGAACAAACAGGACCCGCTTGTATCAGGATTGTTTGTGGACGTTTTTTTTTTTTTAAAAATTGTTTGTGGATTCTTTTTGACCCTAATTGTTTGTGGACTTGAGCAAGGCCCGTTTTGGCCGTTTCTTACATTTGATTTTTGTTGTAATCTCTTCAGCTTTTTTTTCCGCTCTCCATTTCATTTTGTACCGGCGTTTAGCAATCAACACGCAGGTAAGAAGCTGCAACACTGAGAAGACAGCAATGAAAACAATGATTCCACTCCCTTCAAAATAAAAGAGAATGCCATCCTCCTCATGCTACATGCCTGCCGCTGCCAGTACGCGTGGAGAAAAATGCTCACACGACTCCTTTTCTCTTTGGATTCTACAAGTGTCCTTTTAGTTTCTTTGAGAATGAAAATGTAGTGAGTCTCTACGAGCACACATAGCCCAGCATTGTTCACAAATAATAGCAAGTATATATAAAAAAGTGAATAAGTAAAAGCATAAGAATATATTATTACTTGTTCCGCTAACTTTGTGAGAGTCAAATTGGTAGAAACAGATCAATCAATGCATAGAAACGGTTGCAGGCCCTACAAAACAATGAAAAATCGAAGTTCTAACCCTTGCAACAAATCAAATGGAGGAATAGCTTGCTCACTTACAAGAACTTGGAATAGAATCATGATTGATAGGCAACTTCTACGCATACCCGTGGCAGCATACTTCTTATATATCTCTTTGTCATCGGCGTTTTGCTTCCGCCGCCTCCACCACCCCAGGTATGGAGGTATGTGCATCCTCACATGGCAACACTCTCTTCTATTACCCTAGCCACCATCCTCCGCCGTCACCTCTGACCTAAGTAGTTGGGTGGGATATTAGATAGAGGAGCGTGAGCACACTAGGGCTCCACTAGTCGTTCGATGCCAAGGACTAACCTAGTACACACGGTTGAGATTGGAATTGGATGGGTAGTTGGGATGAAAACAAATGGTTCTTTTGTAGTTACTACAGATAGTATTTCAGTTCCACGTTGGCCTATTTATGAATAGTCCCACATGCCAGTCACCCGAGTCCTTCTAAAGTAGCTAAATAGGAGGCTCGTCTAGTTGAGATGGGATGGAAGCGATGGAAAAGAGGACCTAGTTGTACTTATCGCTTCCAATGATCAGGATTTGTCGTGCACTCAACCATGTTTAGTGTAAAACATGGAAACTCCAAAGAGAATTGTGATTGATTGCATATCTAAATTTGGAGACCTCATATGCTTTGCACACTTAAAATCAGCATTGGCATGGGATGGCCAATGTGTAGAGGCTTGGCTCACTTCTCTTATGGCCACTTTGTGGTCAATACCTCTCTTCTACATTGACACTAGTTCTTGTCCATGTAGTTGAATTGAATAAGAATAAAAGTTGTTTAGAAAAGAATAAGAATTGGATGGGTAGTATGAGCAATGTCATATTATGAGGACTCATCCAACTTGATATGGCATTGTTGTCACCATGCTAGAAGATAAAATCCAACCGGGGATTCATCCAGGGCCATCCAACTGTTGAAACCAGACTAGGGTGATTTTGAAGGTGATTTTCTATTTTACAGAAGAGAATATTTTTGTTTACTAAATATCATAATTAATTTATTCAGATTAGAAAAATATGAAATCACTATAGAATATTTCTAGAAAATGCAACCTACCAATTGGTGCTCTATTGAAGTTATTTTTATGTTATTTTATTCATGTTCATGTTGTTTATTGTTTGCAGTTCAACAACACTAGGAATAGGAACAAGCAAAATACGAATAACTCCAAATAAAGCATCAACAGATATGTTACATTTTTAGAAAAATTGTTTCTAGTTTCATATTTTTAAAGTTTAAAATGAATTAGTTATAACTTTTTAGATTAAACTGTAATTTTCTTAGATTTCCAAAAAAAATGAAAAACCATCTTTGAAACCACGAAACGATCACATTTGTCCAGTTCTAAAAGTTGGATTATCCTTCATGTCTAGTTGAAGGGTTTTGTAGTTTAGGGTTAAACTAGGTTCGTGCCCGTGCGTTGCTACGGGAAGGAAACAAAATCGTAGAAGCGATAAAATTGACGCACCAAAAAAGCCATGCTTATTTAGATTACCAAATATGAGTGACAGACACATATATTTTATAATTCAAGCGAATACATAATAATTTGAATGGGTTGGATAATATAAATCTCACAATTAATCCAAAATTTAAAAAGTTCAACCAACACGTTTCCAAAATAAAAATGTCTGAACATCATTGGAACTTCTCCGGCTAACAACTCTATTTTATTTCATACTTTTTATGTGGCCAAGATATTTTTTGACATCAACCGGAAGTAATTTCATGTAGACATTTGCATCAGATCCCAGTACATCGGTCACAAAACGACGTCTCATTGTGGGACCATCCTGTCCATTTAATGGATTAACACGTAAGTTTCATGGAGGCCAATAGTATAAGTATTTGGATAGCAGTAAACTGTTAAAGTATAATTCATACACTCACGTTGATTATTTGCATGCGTCTAGGCGTGCACATAGCTGACATGTATTGTAAAATCAGGAAGCCACTTGAATACCTGCAGCAGGCAAATTGACAAGTAAGCTATTCAGGCACTTTAAATAACAAAAATAATCACGAGCAGTAGAGCCAAATTAATACTTACCCATCAGTGTCATTGGCAATGTCCTCTGCACGTTTGAAAGGCCAATCATAAATATCATGGTTCCAGTTAGGTATAATTTCCTTCATTGTAAACATATACCTTGATGAAAATTGCGTGAACGCACGAGCATATGCTTTGAAATGACAATCTTCAAACTTCTTTGGAACTGGCCTCGAGTCAACCATTGTTACCGTTTTGTTCTGAACGTTGTACACGTAGAGCATGTAATGGGTGCGATTTGCCCATGGCATTAGGAACTGAAACACAAGAGTTATGAAGTCACGAAAAAATTTTGAAGCGAAGAGAGGGTTAGGAGCCTTACGATAGTGCAGCGTGAGATATCATAGTTAATAATTTCCCATCTTCCTACTGCTTCAGCGTATTTCTTAATAGGATGCCTTTTACGGTAATCTGAATGGCGTCCTAAGTCACACATTGTCTGCATGAAAAGGAATATTGAGTTGCATTGTAATAAACAAACAGTTGAGATATCTGGGCAAATTAAACAACAACAGAACTTACACAGAAACGTAGATCCATGTAATACTTCGAGATCTCAGTTTTGAAATATCTCAACTGTTTGAACTCACTGTAGGCACGAAATCGAACACCTATGTTGAAACAGTCTTGGGAAATGCCTTGATCAGGTCTCAGTACATCTTGGAGATTTTTCAGGCTTAAAGTAATATTGTAGGGGTCAAAACTGCGCACCCAAGGTTTCCTGTAAAACCATTGATTCATTAGGTTAATACCAACTGATAACAAATTATTTTATTGAAGAAATACAAATTAATAAAATAAATGACATGAAGCTTACAACAATGCCACCAGAATCATCAATCGCCATGATATAATCACACAATATTTCTATCGTTTCTTCCTTGCTTAGTGGTATATTCATCTTGGTAATAGAACTTAAAAATGCATCAGTTTCTTGCTTATCATGGTATACAGTTTCTTCTGTCTGCGATAGTGTAACTCCATCTGTTGGTTTCTTGTCCATTAATCTTTCACTTCCTCCACTATGCTTCCTCTTGTTGGAATTGTTAGGATCCTCAATCAAAACCACATCGTTCGGGCTCCCAGGTTCTGCGTCTTTTTGATCGTATAGTGGACATCCTTTCCTTATATTTAGCTCTGACGATAACAAAATTGCCGCAAGCTTCAATCTGAAGCTTACCCTGTCATCCTGCATGACAGCGTAAAATTATTTGTTTACTATGTAATTCTATAAATGATAATCTTGGTAAAACCTTATTGTGCATACCTGCGTGAAAAAGTCTGATAGAACATTCCCGGTCCAATACTCCACATAGTTTACCATGAAAAGGCCACATGAACACCTATTATACAAAAAAGTATATTCAATATTGCAAATTTTGAAGGTTAACATTAATATCAATAAGTATAATATATGACACATACCCATCTGTTTGCATTTGCGTTTGAAATATCTCCTTTATCGGCCAGTAAGCAAATCAGGCCACTGGTTCTCTTTGATCTCATGGCGATGAGCTACATACTCAATCTGTTTTTCCAACCCTTTGAGCTAAATATAGATTAATAGTGGAATAAATTAGTTTTTTTGCATGCAATAATTTTAATAAAAAATTATATGTATGTGGATAGAAAAGCTCACAGCAAGGTGGAGTTCTTTGCGTCCCAATAGAGTACCCAATGAATCGAGGATCTGTATCTCTCTTTTTTTTAGCATTCACTACAGCGAGATACCAGTGGGTACCATCTATATTAATTGGAAGAAAGACCTAAACAAAAAAATAAATATAACCATTAGGCAGAAAAAGCAAGGAAAGCAACAACATCTAATTTAAAATAAATGGATTACCATGTCATGTTGAAGGTAGTAGCACACCCTTTGAACCAGATATTGAGTCTGAGAAGTGCCCTTGGCTGTGTATGATTCCTCTACATTGTAATCGTCACGACCATCTCGCTTCATTGAGGCAGTCATATAACAATTTCTATGTAGGTTGTACCACCATCTCTCTTTGTCATATTATCTTGCCCCCTTAGCAAAGCTATGTATGCGTTTATAACTTGACATGATTTCAGTTCAATCCAAAGTATCTATAATAGAACATATATTTATGTAAATAAAAAATTTATTTACCACCTCGTCATTTATGAAAGCTTTTGGATTAAAAAGGCATTCCATTTGAGTTCTCCTCACGAGGGCATCGTCCAATATGCTTTTGATAAGCACAACCTCTGGATTTCCAGGATCAGATGAAATTTTCATAGTTTCTTCTATGATTAGTAAATCCTCGCTGGTGGCCATGTAATCTGTTAAGAACATTGACGTGAACATGTTATTCTTTAGGATAAAACTTTGGGACTTGGAAGCAAATCAAATTGACACATGTATTACCTTCAGGTTGCACCTTCTTCCCATTCCTTTTTGGCTTATTTTGACCATTCGGTATCTCACTAATGTCTATTTTTTCCTGGGATTTTCTGTCATGTGTTGATCCAGTTGAAGCGTTGTTTTGCATACTGGGAGTAATATCGATCGAATCTATGTGCGCTAAACCATTAGATGGACTGACACATTAAAAACAGGACATACATTAGCTGGTTAAGTGATAACATAAAACAAGTGCACTGTGAACGGTCGATTATTACCTATGTACCACTGCATTGTCGTCGGAGGCAGTTACCTCGTAGCTAGGCATCACCACTTCACTGCCAATTTGAATAGTGTCATTAATTGATTCCTCAATTGAATACAACAAATCCATACTATAATCCAGGGATTCTTCAGTAACACGGCTGCCGTCCTCAGGAAGTGCCTGGTCTAGGCGTTTGTTGGTGCCATGCTCTTCCATTAATCCCTGCACATGGACATAGTTAAATAGCACGTCATTTTAGGTATATAGAACAATGCAAGTGTTAGACTTTTGTGAATATTATGAGATTTATAAAAACTTTGCTGGCCGTGCCCTGGCAGCTCCTGACCCAGCCCTGCCCGCTGTTGGCCGTGGCATGGCATGGCCGCTGCTGACCGTGGCCTAGCCTCTGCTGGAACAACAGGACTACGGGGGGAGAGCGAGGCTTTGCAGAGAGGCTACAACAAAGCTAGGTACAGGACGACACGGATACTGTGATACCGAACAAAATCAGCTAAACCTGACATAAAATCTCTCGCGCACCATAAAATATTGAGTGGTGCTGGTGCTCCAGTACTCGGGACAATGCGGTAGCAGACTGTCGCGCAAGGGTTTAAGCGCAATGAACTCACCAAAATAGTTAGGGATTCCTCGAGTTGGGAGACGACCCCGTCCTCGCCTTGTCCGCTCTACTGATTGGCTGCCCTCCTGATTGATTTTCCTGTTTGAATCGAGATAATATGGTTAGCTTCGAACCTTCTTCCTCGTTCAAGGGTTTATGAACAATGCGTTTACTAAACAATACCGTGGCAGCCTCGTTCAGATGGCGAGCTGCACGACATTAGATGGCTTGTACAGAGAGGCGGCGGCGGTCTGCACGGCGGACGGCAGCTCGCACGGGGTGGTGGAGGCGGCGGTCTTCTGCACGGCAAGGACGGGTGGTGGAGGCGGCGGCGGTCTGCACGGTGGACGGCAGCTCGCACGAGATAGTACTTGGAGAAAACTAAGATATTCTGAACAGAGCAAGAACTCAGATTCAATAGACAAAGATAAAGCAAACTATACATATAATGATCAATAACAAAGTAAGCAATACATGTTCAAGTATTCTCAGCTTCAAAATCCTCTGCAGCTTTCGCACATAAACCTCCAAGATTCTTCTCATTTTCATATTCATCTTTGACAAATTCCCACAAACTTGTCCACTGAATCACCTCCATGGTGACCAGCTGCTGAAGCAATAATCTATTTTTTTCATGACAACAGGAAAGATCATGACAACGGGCGCTCACGGGGCGAGCACGGTGCCCTGGCGCTGACGGGCGCGGCGAGGAGGTCGCTCCTCTCCAAGCCTGGGCCTTCGTAGTAGCCCGGGTCTCCTTTTTTTTAGCATATGAACACTTTTTAAGTTATAGCATGATTGTTTGTAACATTTATCGAGGTTTGGATCGTGATTGGCACGAACTGAATTCGATTAGTGGCCACTGTTACGTTAAGAAAATTTATCTCGGTTGACAATTCGGGTTGAATAAAAAGGAGATAATATATTATATTAAACGAGTGGATAATATAAACATAAATTAAGACAAATATTACAAAGATAGATGTATCATGTATGTATAACCCACATTACAACGTCAGCACCTCTTTGAAAACTATATTGGCCGTGTATGTACCATCCATCGCTGACTCTTTTTTCTTCCATTTATTTGTCTTCACATTTTTGCCCTTCCCAGACTTCTTTTTATTGCAAAGCAGTTTCTGCGCCTCCTTTTCCATCACAACGTTTGGTGGGATAGCAAGCACCTTAATATTGTTTCTTGCGGTGGCCCTAGACAGCGCAACATATAATTGACCGTGTGAGAAAACCGGTTCAGGCAAGTAGACTCCAACATTAGGGATTGTTTGACCCTGTGACTTGTTGACCGTCATGGCAAAACTAAGCCTAACGGGAAACTGCTTTCGCTTGAACTGGAATGGGAACATCTCATCATCGGACGGACATAAAGGTATCCTAGGTAAGAATATTTGTTTTCCAGCATGCTGACCAATCACAATTTCTGCATCAATGGAGTTTCTCTGGAAGCCACGTACGATAAGTCTTGTACCATTGCATAGCCCGTTTGCAGGGTCGATGTTTCTAAGCAATATTATTGGACAACCGACCTTTAGCTTCAACACATGCGGTGGGAGTCCGTTCGGCGTCAACGAGTTTAGGAACTCCGGAGGATAGAAGTTGCGTGGATCGTCCACAGCTGAATCAAAACTATGGTACACAACTTCACCACCTTGGAAGCTGTCAATCATCTTCATATTAATCCTATCTACCCATTCATTCCGTGTAGTCAAAATTGCTCTTGATATGATATAACTTGTATCTGCCATATTTTCATCCAGGTTTGGGAAAATAGAGTTGATTAATCTGTCGAGATCATTGTCCTCCCCGGTATAAGGCACACATATCTGTTCCGGAAGCCGTACATCACCGTCTGCATTCTCCTCCTCCGTGCCACCACCAATGCGCAGTAGATAATCCGCAAACCAGGGGTCGCTTTGTGCCCTCATGTTACGCACAAGCTTTAGGTGACGCATGGAATCCCAGAGGTATGACCTACGAAGGGATGCATCTATAATCTGACCCCTACAACCCCTCCGAACTACAGGTAACACCTGCCGAAAATCGCCACCGAACACAATAGTCTTGCCACCAAATGGTCTATCGGGGCAATCCATTATATCACGAAGGCTCCTGTCTAGGGCCTCCACCGCTTGTCTCTTTGTCATAGAAGCCTCATCCCAGATAATAAGAGATGCTTGGTGTAAGAGCTTTGCCGTACCACTCTGCTTAGTGAAGTTGCATACCGCACCATTATCAATAGTAAGCGGTATCTTGAACCGTGAGTGAGCAGTTCGTCCTCCAGGCATGATTGAAGCCGCAACACCAGATGTAGCAGTCGCCACTGCGAGTTTGTTCTCACTCCTAACCTTGGCCAGCAGAGCTCTATACAGGAAAGTTTTCCCAGTGCCACCAGGTCCATCGATAAAGAACAAGCTGCCTCCCTGTGAGTCGATACAAGACATAATCTCGTGATAAGCAGACCTCTGCTCTTCATTTAGTGACTCGAAAAGGACAACTTCATTGGGATCGGGCTCAATTATAGACTCCTCATAAATCTCTCTGACAACACCGCTACCAGCATCATAGGACTCGTCGATTTCAGGGAGAGGGAAGGACTTAATGTCTTTACCCATGGATTGAAGCATGTTTCTTATATCTATCAATACCATCTGCTCAACAACAGCCCGTGATTGATTATTACGACTATAATCTTCTGACATTGCCTCAAAGTGTTTCTTCCACAGTGCAAAGACATCACTTGGCTCACAGAAGACCAATATGGTTGCAAATAACCGTCGCAGCGATGAAGGCATCTGAAACAGGGAATTTTCATTAATACATTCATCAAGTGTGTTGTCTTCTTCAATAAGACCCAGTTTTTCAGCGGCTTCCCTAAAGGTGGGCTGAACAACCCCATCAACCGTCTTCAGATGCTGATAGGATGTTGCACCGACAACATTGTTTAGGAGCACCCTCAGGAAATAACGCTCCCCCTCGGCTGGATTGGCGGAAACGATTCTCCCAACCTGCCCTTCTCCTTTATTTTTCCTCGGCTTCCAGGATTTGCCCACCCACCTGAAGTACTGGGGGAAGTCACGGTACAAGACACCGCGTGCCTGTTCATAGGTGTTGTTTGCCTCAAAATATTGTGTCAACATAGACTCTTCCGCACCCGGACGACTGACCACGTTCTCAATTTTTTCACGCTCATTGAATGCCACCATATGCATATTTGGGAGATGGCATTGGAGCTGCTGCACAGGCGGGTGGTTCTTACTTAGTTCAAATCCATAGATCCTCCATAATGCTTCCGGGGGGGTAACCCATCTGGCATCTCTAAACTGTTTTATCTCGTCAACATCCCCTATGTTAGTTGCTGACCCGGCCTCAGTCATAGCCACAGATGCTCGGTCATGTCCCTTGTATACGTACTTGAAGAGATACTTAACTGACTTAATGCTCCCGCATGCCTCAACGTTTATGTGGCAATTGAACAGTCTGAGTAAATAGGGGTTGTAAGGGACAACCCATCTATTATCCAATATTGCTCCATGAATTTTCTCTTTCTGCCCATCGTCACGACGCCTATACACCGGGTATGAATCCTTTCCATTTGAGGTGGAATTACAGAATGGGCGAGGGTAGTGATTCTTGCATGATGCACGTCCCTTTGTGCACGGGCAATTGGGGTTTAGAGTTCTGCATGGGCCGTGCATCATATGCTTGGTGACCAGCCTATATAAATCCGGGTACTTCTTCTTGTTAGGAAGCTCCACAGAGATGAGCACATCATACTGTTCGGGGCAAGTTAGCTTGAACTTCCTGTGCATGATAAGAAGAAAATGTGCATGCGGCAAACCTCGCTTCTGGAACTCGACAACATACACATAGGCCCGAACCTTCCCTAAGATGTCCTTTTTAGTCAACTTTTTCTTTAGTTCCTCTAGTTTCGCTCGAAATACACGGGCTACAAGATCCGGACGGTCTTGAGGTGTTTGACCAGGATATAGTTCTCTCACAATCTCATCCCAATTCGGGTTGCAGGTCATTGTGAGAAATATATCTGGCTTTCCATAACGGCGAACTAAAGCCATAGCATCCATGTATCGACGCCTCATGTCCCTTGGCCCACCGATAAATGAGGTCGACAGGACGGTGCGTTTTCCAACAGCAAGTCCTCTCTGCTCACCCTTCTTCATGCTGTCTACAAGTCCTTGGTAAAGGTCTGCCCGAATCTTATCCTGATTGAAGCGGTGGTAGTCTAACCTCGAGCTTTCAATCTTGATGTAAGTGTCCACAGCGAATTGCTGAAACAGTCGCTTTCCATGGAGTATTGGGTTGAATATCCCTGGGCGTGTTTGAAACCTGTAGCAGTAGTAGTCACGCACAGAGACACATAGTTTTCCACCAGATCCTATACACAAACAATTGTGATGATCAGCAAAAATATCCATACATGAGACAAAGAGAAATGTTAGTTTGGTTTCATGATGCACACAAAACGATAATTACCTTCATCATCATCGGTTGGGTTACTACGTTTGTTCGCCGATTCCATCACCTCTTCCATAGTGACACCCACTTTTGGGATATTATTGTGCCAGCCTAATTCTCCTCTCGGAAAAAACAAAGGATACGAGAGTGCATCATAGCAAGCGTGGTACGATCGGATCCCATGTATGGACCTATCTTTTCCTTGTAAGACAACGCTATTACTAAACTGCCCTCGGTACTCGCTGCCCTATATCCACACTGCTGCCACTTCAGATGTGAGGGGTACGTTGTATCGCCGCTGATCCAAATAAGGGTCAAGATTTAACGTCACCTTGTAATCCTCAAGGTCGTGATCTCACCCAACACTCCTAAGATGTTCAGAGAATGGGTTGCCTCGCATGACGTTCACCAATCCCTTAATAACATCCATGTCCTTCTGGCGACACTGTTCACGACACTTGGCGAACCTATGCTCCAGGGTGGGATCATCATCATAGAAATAAAGTTCAAGGTGTCGAGGCTCAGTACCGTCTTTGCCAAACGATCTAACGTTGTGGTACATCTGGCCATGAGCACGAAATGTGTATACTCCAGCAGTTCTCATATCAGTGGTGATACGGTCAAGGTGGCAATAGAGAGAGGTGAATGAAAAATGGCCATTGAAGAAACGGATGTTTGCACGAAAGTGCCTAGCATCAGAATCAGAACTTGTCCACAGCCTCATGAGTTCAGGGGGTGTATCAAGTTCTGCAAGATGAATCTTTCCCTTCCGGCAACAGAATCCTGGTGGTTCAAACTCAAATTTTTTTTGCACTGCAAAACTCACAGTTATCCTCCGGCTTGAGTATGTGTGTTTCATCAGGGACATTGCTATACACAACATCATATGGATCAGGTACATCTAGTGCAGGTTCGGAATCATCAGCAACACCATCCTCGCCCACATCGTGATCCGAATCGCAATCTGTGTGATACACAGTTAATGCTTTTATTGTGTGATATGATTCAGAAATACATTGACATCATGATCGAGACATGCTGAT
>CM014277.1:40251933-40273760 GCA_004135705.1 Alloteropsis semialata
CTTCTGAAAAGCTTCGGCGTCTGGTGGTGTGTCATTGGCCGTTGAGGAGGTCGTCAATTTTAGCTTCCTCATCATCACATTCTGAGCTTGCACCACCGGTTTGGATGCGCGAACTCACGATTTACGAGCAAGTCTCTCGCTCCGTCGGAGCGGCGTGACTGAGCACTGGGCGCGTACCCGGCAGTGCGTCCGGGAGGGCAGGGGTGGATTGCTTCACTGTCACCAAGCGTGCAAAACCGGCGGCCACCTCACGAACCGGCGTCGACGCCTCCACAGGTAAAGGGAATGGCGTTGCTTCCCCTGTGCCCCTGGATAAATTCACATGACGGTCCACCAGCGTTAAACGAACCGGATCCCCATCACAATCATCAAACCTTACAGTCTCTAAGTCACAATCAGAGACGCCGACCACCTGATCCAGTCCAGTTCCCAGACCATCCCAGTGAGGCCGACCAACCAGTGCGTGGGATGCCTCCAAAGTCATCGGATCAGGGCCCGTTTCTGGCCCGCTATCACCAGAGGACGACCATGGAAGCTCCTCCAGCTCCGAGGGTAAGCTAGGAGCATCCCCAGGGGCAACCCAAGAGTACACATTTCCGCCTCCATGCACATGGGATCAGAGCGATCAAGATGCTCGCTTTCCAAAAAACTACCGGTATCCAGCAGGCAAATCAGCTCCATCTCAGAAGGCCCACGAATCATCTTCTGATGGGCCGGCACCAAAGGGGTGTGAACCACAGCCTCCTGCAACGGACAAGCAGGCCCAGGCGCCGGAGCGTGGCCGATCCTCCCAAAGCGTAGCTTCCCAGCAAGCGACCAGGCGCGTTCTTCTGCGCTTCGCCGGCCACCAGTCCCATGGCCGGAGGGGTTCGAGCGCCTAGAGTCCGGTCGCTCAGAGTTGGACGCACCACCGCCTTCGTCCCTGGCGGGCCCAGGACCAAAGACGGTGCGCCGCGGCCACGGTTTGGAGCGACACCTCTGTCGGAACCCAGGATAGTCATCATCAGAATCGCTCGACCTATCATCCAGGCCAGCTCTAGGATCATCATCTGAGTCCGAGGGGTCGTTCCAATCGATCACCTCAACAATAGTGATCTCGATGCGGTAGCGCATGGTCGGCAAGCGATGGAGCATGATCTCCTCCGGTCGAAGACACATAAAAGGATCGCCCTCTCGATTGACAGGCTCAGGGATGGCGATGATCACCTCATTAGGAATTAAGTCTGGATCAGAGCACCAAGTGACAACCTCGTAGACCCGATGATCACCAGCTGCGACCATCCCCGGAAGGGGATGCACTCAGCACAAACAGTCCCCAGAATGGTCTGGGCAACCTCCACTGACCGTGCATGAGAAGGAACGCCACAGAGCTCAACCCTTGCTTGGAACACCATGTCACCAGCAGATGCTCTGGATTGTCGACGCCAGGGGCGGAAGCGCGGCACCAGATCCGCTACCGGCAACGGCAGAGCATGAAGCACATGCTCTAGAACCTGCCTCTCCGAGAAAACAATGAGGAAATCTTCCGGATGGTAGCGGTGCAGCGAGAAAACCCTTCTGTCAAGCTGATAGTTGTCCACGAGGAATTGACGAATTTGAGGGAGTGTCACCGATGGACGGGTACCCACCACCAGGGCCAGCAAGGCCAGCGACGACAGCGAATCATCACGGGCCTATATCTCCACCGAGCGAGGGACGATGCGCAGTTCCAGACGCGGCGTACGCGCCGGGTGACCGCGCGGGTACACGGGCAGCGGCGGTGGAGGAGAAGGCATGGGCGACCGGAGGGGTGGGCGACGGGGAGGCGAGGCCACACAAGGGGACGGCGGTCCTGAGAAGTCGCGAC
This sequence comes from Alloteropsis semialata, assembly GCA_004135705.1. NCBI lineage: Eukaryota > Viridiplantae > Streptophyta > Magnoliopsida > Poales > Poaceae > Alloteropsis > Alloteropsis semialata. The sequence goes on from CM014277.1 coordinate 40,253,780, forward strand.
TCGTGAAAGCTGATCTCGCCGAAGTAGTGGAGGCCGACCCCGCCGAGTGAGCGACACGCGCGGACGGCGTGTCCGAGAGAACGCCGTGGCGCAGCACCGGCCGTCCCCGGGCAGCCCGGGGCGCATCAGAGACAACACCATGGGGCCGCCGGCGCTTGCAATGCCGAGCCGCATGACCCACCTCCAGACATCTCAGGCAACGGGAGGGGGAGGTGCACTTGGCCACGACGTGGTGAGGGGAGAAACAGTTGAAGCAGCGCCCCACCAAATCTGCCGGGACCGAACGGCGAGCACACCGAGGAGGAGGGGGGCGCTAACTGCCGCTGTCGGCGACGATTAATCACCAGCTCAAAGCCATCCTCGTCCACTAGGTGGCGTGGCAGATTGGGAGCCCGGGGGGGTGGGGGGGAGGGCGGGGGAGGCCAGCCCCAGCGACCCAGGCCGGGTAGACGGCGGAGACCGTCCAGGGTGGGGGACCCGACGGGCATCAGCCATGAAGCCCCCGCGCTCCGGCCGCGGTGGAGGTGACCTCCGCCGACGAACAGGAGCTGGAAGCACACTTTTCCCCTTACCCCTGTCCAGGACCGGATCCGCTCGAGGAGTGGACCAGAGGAGCTCCTCCTCATCATCGTCATCCTTGGAGTCCGAGAAGCAGAGCCCTTCCGACAATGGAGTGCTCCCCAAACGCGAGGGGCCTGCCTCCGTGGTCCTCGAAGGGGAGAAAGGGGCCGCATTGGGGTTGAGAGGTCCCGATCTAGGAGCGATCGCTGTCCCTGCCGAGGGGACAGAGCCAGAAGTGACCGCTGGTCCCCCCAAGGCGCCAGCACCAGGAGCGACCGCGCTCCTCGGCAGGGGGTAGGGAGATCTGCAGGATCCGACGCAGCGGGGACTGACGCCACGGGATCCGCCTCTTCTGGATCCGACGCCGCAGGATCCGACGCTGCGGGATCTGACGCCGGGGGAGCCATGGGAGCAGTGGTGGGGCACCGAGGAGATCCACCCGACGGATGGGAGGCTCAGGTGGACGCAGGGGCCGGAGTGGCCGCCGGCGGAGCAAGGAGTGAAAGGGCGCGAGGGGGGGAATGGGGGGAGGAGGGTGGGCGCCGGGGCCGGACGGCCGCCGGCGAGGAGGGCAGGGCTCCGCTCACTCCGCTCCAGCCATGGAGATCTCGCTTAGTAAAAACAGTTCGACCACGACACCATCATAAGAGAAAGGACAAGTTCAGAATCCAAGAGGGCGGTGACGGAGACGCCAAGAACACAAGAATTCTCTAGGAGAGAAGAACAGAGGCGAATGACCGTGGGGTAATTTGGGCTAGATTCGGGAGGGGCCTTTTTGTGGGCATGAACTTGTTGCCACCGTGGACATCCCAGGTGGCCTGACCAAAACAACTTGTAGTCAGCAAAACCGAATTAGTCTGGGGCAAAGGTGAATAGTAAGCTGGTTTTGGAAACTAAAGGGGTTAAGTAAACTCAAAAAATGTTTAGGGGGTTATCTAGACAAAGCTCATAGTAGAGGGTAGTAATTTTGACTTTTTCCATTTTTTTTGCCTATGTACACTATTTTGAATTGGATAGTTCTATTGAATTCGGTGGGCAACATTCACCATCTTTGTCTTCCAACTAATTCCAAGCAGTAAATTTGTTAGGCCGTGATAGGAGTTGTGTGTATTTTAGCTTTAGCCTAGGGATGGAAATATGAAAGTGGAATCTGAATTATCCGATGTTCGTATATGCTAAAATGTAAATAGGGATATCTGTATTCGTATTTGAATTTAATGTGGCACTAAAGTATTCGTTTTCTCATCGATTTGTTCTATCCAGTTCTACATCCGTATTCGGCAATATCCGGGACTATTTGTATTCGACCATATGTGGAGATAACTTTTAAATAGTTAATTTGAATATTAATAATGATAGTGTATAATTGAATTTAAAAGTTATCTCCATTACTAATGATTATGATATCAATTTTAATATTACTATTATTGTACCCATCGTGGGATATGGGTACCCCTAGGCCCAAAACCGACCAGGTAGCCAGTCGGCCTGGGCCCACATCTGACAGCGATGTGGGCCGACCCAGGGCCGGCCCACGAGGATCTCTGGACTAGATGGACAAGACCGACGAAGACTTGACTTACAAGATACGCGACGTGATACTCGGATCCTGCCCGAGGATCATGGAGATCACGAGGCAACCGACTCAGATTAGTTTCCTAGTTGTAGCCGGATACAATTAGAGATAACCGACTTGTAAACCCTAGGCCATCAGCCTATATAAGGCAGCCTAAGTCGACCCCTTAGTTCATTCATTTTCTTCCCCACCTTCGCTGTAACCGCAAACTCGCCATTGTTCGCTGGAACCTCGCCGAGCAGATCAATCCAACACCACCGAGCACAGGACGTAGGGTATTATACCTCCAGGTAGCCCGAACCTGTATAAACCTTGCGTCTCCTGTGTTACCTCGAGCTCCTAGTCTCGCGATTGCCCTTTGCCTACAAATCAACCACTTGGGTACCCCTTGTGGACTGCCGGTCAATAGATCCGACAATTGGCGAGCTAGGTAGGGGAAATCATGGGACATAAACAGCTAGCTCAATGGCAATCATCGTCATGTCATTTTCCCAGAGAGCCTCAAGGATTGCCCCGAGCCTCTCGAGGGCATCAGCTTCTTCGCCGAGATCCACTCCACCTCTCCCGACTGCAGCACGTCGCCCGACGTCATGACGCCGACCAGCTCCACGCCGTCCAGCTCGCCGTCCCCATCACCGATCGACGTGCTCCGCTCCAGCAGCGGTTCGACGCAATGATGCTCCACGACCAGGTCCCGAACCTGTCCACTCGAAGCTGACTCCCAGCCCCCACCGAGATCCTCGCTGGGCTGGACCGCATTCAGGATACCCTGTCCGAGTGCATCACCATGTCGGAGGAGGCCTTGCGCCGACCTCGCAACCAACACCCGTTCGGGCTCCGCAACACGTCAGCAGACTACTCGGCGTGGGTGCACAAAAGCATGTCTCAGATCCAATCAGAGAACCCACCCAAACCCAGCCAGTCTTTAGGCTGTGGGGAATTCCAAGCCACCTCAACCATACTCCTGCCGGCCCAGGCTGACCCGAGCAATGACTCCAGCCACGTCACGCCTCCGGAGCGTGAAGTTTTTGTCTCTGAAGATCAGGCCACCCAGAACGGGGAAACCAACTCAAAGAAAGATCGGCGTCTGGAACGCAACGCCGATCGAGCTCGTCGACACGCCAAAGCAGCCCAGCCACCTGCCGAGCCGGCTGCTGGCGCTGCGGCAGAAGCTGCAGGAAGGGAGCCCCGGGTGCCCCAAGCAGACCACACCCCGACCCCTGTGGCCCATGGGGCGTCAATCCACTCAACCTAGACGGCACCTTTGAAAGAGCACAAGGGGCGTTCTGCATGCCACAAGCCAACATCGCCTCCGCCTTCGCTGAGTTGGAACACATGGCGGACACCCCCGAGGTCCGTCGGGCCAGGGCTCGGCTCGTAGCAGTACAAGAGCAAGTCGAGTGCTCCTACCGCTCCAGATCCAGATCCGGCCGAGCCAACTCAGTCAGATCCATTGGCAACCATTTTGCTCATAGCAGATCAGATTGGGACCTACCTCGCTAGAGGAACCCTCCACTCCCTGTTGTCGACGAAGAGGTGGCGCAAAACCACCACGAGGAGGACGACGAGGAACGACGCAATCCGCGTAATGCGGATCACCACCAAGCTCGCCACCAGGAGTGGGATGACAGTCACGCACGAGCGGGGATACACAACCGCCCGGCAAACCGACAAGACAGCGACCTCCGGGATCGCCTGCGGGACCACATTCGAGACATCAGGGACAACCCCAACGCCCGACACCGTGAACGCGATGCGGTCGAGCTTGAACGCTGTGAGTGCTATGACCAGGAATACGGCCGACCAGATCGCTAGCCGGTGCCATAGAACAGCGACACAGTGGCAGAGGTGGACGAACACCGCGTAGTCCACGAGCTCATGGAACACTAGCAGTACGACGCCCGCTACGGCCCCCTGCGGGATGATCGGTGCCAACGATACGGCGATGCCAGGCCCCAAGCCTATCATGGCCGAGGACCCCACCACGAGCGGGAGGACCGCGATGATGAAGACGATGTCTTTGACGGCTTCGCTACCTTTTCCACCTGGCTCCGGGCCGTTCAGTGGCCCGATTCCTTCAAGCCAGCGCAAGTCGAGAAGTTCGACGGCCGCTCCGACCCCAAGATCTAGTTGAAGACGTACCACATGGCAGTCAAGGCAGCCCACAACTCCAATGACCAGGCCGCCGCCTACTTCCCTGTGATGTTAGGCAAAGAGGCTTTGCTCTGGCTCGAGGGCCTCCCTCGTAACACCATCGATAGCTGGACCGACCTCTACCAAGCCTTCACCAAGAACTATCAAGCAAGCTACACCCGTCCTGACTCCAAATTCGATCTAGACAACGCCAAGCAGAAGAAGGGGAAAGCTTGCACAAATACACGGATCGCTTCTTTGACAAGCGCAACAAGATCACCGACGTTGAAGACCGTGACGTCATTGACATGTTCAGGCACGGACTCATCGACACCACCCTGTTCTGGACCCTCTTCAAAGTTGACCCCAAGACGGTCGCCAAGCTGATGGATGTCGTCAACCTGGAAGCTCGGGCCGATGAAGCAGAGCATGCCTAGTTCAAGGGCAAGAACAAGCGCCAAGAGGACAACGAGTGCCCAGAGAACCCGAAGCGCCATGAAGCACCTCGGGGACATCGACCGGGCCCTGAGCCCCTGGTGGTCGTAGCGGAGGGAGCAGGCCAAGTGGAGCCCAGGTTCCTCTCGGATGAGTTCTACGACACCCTCAACAACCAGTGTCCTTTCCACAAGGACGCGAAGCACACCCTCCACGACTGCCATGCGCTCCTGAAAGAACTCAGCGTTATGCCGTCGACCAAGAAGCAGCGCTATAAGAACAACAACAATGGCTGTTGATACAACTATCGCCGCGACGAAGACCGCGACCACCGGGACGACTACCGTCGACGCGAGGACCACGACCGGCGCGAGGAGTATCGCCGCGCTGATGATCGCCATCGTGATGGGCCGACCCATCGCGCCGCTTCACGCCACCACGACAACGAGCGCCGACCAGCAGAGCGCGACAAGGCCACAAGACGTGGAGCCAATGGCAACTTTCAGCACGCTGACCGCTAGGTCAACGTCATCATCGGGAGGCCCAGTGCCTTCCCGAACAGGCGCAAGGAGAAGTTGCACAAGCGCGAAGTGAAGATGGTGGCCACCAAGCCCATTGAGTTCCTCCAGTGGTCGGAGATGCTCGTCACATTCAGCCGAGCCGACCACTAGGTCCACTTGCCCGAGCCGGGATCTTACCCTCTCGTGGTCGCCCCCGTCGTCGACCGCGTGCTCCTCTCCAAGGTCCTAGTGGACAGCGGCAGCGCGCTCAACATCATCTTCACCAGTACCCTCAACAGCATGGGGTCTGACTATAGCCAACTCCTGAATGCCGACGACCCGTTCTTCGGCATCGTACCAGGAAAAGCTTCCTACCTAATAGGAAGAGTCGCCCTCCCTGTGACGTTCGGCACGGCTGACAACTACCGCATGGAGTACCTGTACTTCGAGGTGGCCAACTTTCAGAGGACCTACCATGCCATCTTTGGCAGGCCCATGTTGGCTCGGTTTATAGCTATACTGAACCACACTTACCTCATCTTGAAGATGCCAGCGCCGAACGGCGTCCTGTCCATCCGTGGAGACATCAAGACCTCGTTCCAGTGTGACGGGGAGGCGATCACGATCACCGAGCTCTCCTAGCAACTCGGCAACAACGCCCTACTGGCCAAGACAGTACAGAAGCCACCGCCAGAAGAACCAGTGCTCCCAGAGCAGAAGCCCCAACCCACAGCGCTGGCGCCAATAGAAGCCCCCAAGGCAATCAGCTTGGGACTCGATGACCTCGCCAAGATGGCCCTCATAGGGCCAAGGCTCACTCCTAAATAGGAAGACGCGCTCACCTCCTTCCTCTGGGACAACTGGGACATCTTCACATGGAAGCCATCTGACATGCCAGGCGTCCCGAGGGAGAAGGCTGAGCACTCCTTGGACTTGAGCAAAACCGCCAAGCCGGTCAAACAGAAGCTGCGTCAGTTCGCCCAAGATCGGAAGGAGGCTATTAGGGTAGAATTAAATAAGCTCTTAGCTGCCGGTTTCATTAGAGAATGCAAACACCCTGAGTGGCTTGCAAATCCTGTACTTGTAAAAAAACAATTCGGTGAATGGAGAATGTGTATCGACTACACGGATCTTAACCGCTACTTCCCTAAAGACCCCTTTCCTCTACCGCGAATCGACCAAGTCGTTGACTCTACGTCCGGATGCGTTCTACTCTGCTTCCTAGATTGCTACTTAGGCTATCATCAGATCACCCTCAAGACATCAGATCAAGACAAGACCGTGTTCAACACCCCGCACCACATCTACTGCTACAAGACGATGACCTTCGGGCTGAAGAACGCCGGTGCCACGTACTAGAAAGCTATCCAAGGCTGCCTCCAAAGCCAAATCGGCCGCAATGTGGAAGCTTATGTCGACGACGTCGTAGTCAAGACATACGATGCCGACTCCCTAATCACCGACCTCCAGGAGACATTCAACAAGCTCCGACGGTTCAGGTGGAAATTGGACCCGACCAAGTGTGTCTTCGGTGTCCCATCAGGAAAGCTCCTAGGTTTCCTAGTCAGCCAACGAGGCATCAAGGCAAATCCAGTAAAACTGGACGCTATACGCAACCTCAAGGAACCCAAGTGCAAAAAAGACATCATGAAACTCATAGGCATAAAACTATTTAAAAGTTATCTCTAATTTTAATGATAATGTCATTAATCTTAATAATGAAGATATGTGAATATTTAAGTTAATTTAATACTCTAGTTTATTTATTTATTGATGAAAATATTTTTATATACTTTTATTATTTCATGATAAATGTATATATTTATTTATTAAATATATATTTAGTTCTATTTATTTTTTATAAGATTAATTACTATTATGAATAAATATGACATTATTAACGAGCGGTCTTTGTCTACACTTGTTATGTACTCGTACTTTAGTCTTTACTTGTATAATTATTTTAGTTATTTCAAAACCATCGATGAATGAGTCTTTAAAAAGGGAAATAGTGAATGAATATATTGTAAATTTTGAAACTTTGGTATTTCTTTTTCTTCCGGACAGGATAGTTGCCCTAGCGAATAGGTAAATATTGTCTTCTAAATCGAGTAAATATCCGAATGTGTACCCATATTCGAGACATTTGTTTTGTATTAAGAACGTTCGAATTCGTATTCGCACTCGAGTCAAAATGTGGTAAAAAGTGCTATCCGAATCCGATTCCACCCCACCTTTAGCCACCCCTATTTTGATCCTAGCAGCTAAAGTTTAGCCGGTGGATCCGAATAGGGCCTTAGAGAATCTCGAAGAGCCTTTCTAAAATCTACTTTCTAAATCATCATTTGGAGCGTCATTTTAGTAAAAATCATTTTCTATATCTTTATACTCTGCAACAACTTTTCTATATGTTGTGCGCAGTCTAGAGTCATCCTTGCTCTCCATCTTTGGCTAGTGAGAAATCTAGAATAGAGGATCTCTATATTTGGATGTCCAATTGAAGAAGCTGTTGGAGAGTGTTTTTTCATCAAAAACTCTATTCTTGTAAGTTAGAAAAGATATAAAAAGTCTCTTGGAGATGCTTGCAGCAGCCACGGCAAATCGCATGGGTGGTAATAAAAAAAGAAAAAAGTAAAAATCCACACATCAGGTTCCTAAACTTGCAGCGGTTCACTTTAGGTCCAAAATCATGATGAGATCCAAATCACCACCATGATGTGTTTATTAACTACTTGTGTGGCTGCTGATTGGACATTAGTTGACTTGGTCAATTTCTCTTTGTGGATCCTATGGCTCGCTCTTGTTCCTCCTACAATCAGATCCTTACCTCCCCGGCTGCATCCCTGACGTGCCACTGCTGGCAACTGTGACCTAACCATAGATCCTCGCATAGAGCCTCGACTAGAGGAGGTTAAAGGAGGGGTGGAGGGTGGAAGAGGAGTAGGTTGCGGTGGAGCACCTTGACGTAGGAGAAGTCAGAGGGGAAGAAAGGGCGGGTTGGGTGGTTGAGCCCGCAGTTATGACATAACCCGCAGCAGTGGCATCAACGGAGTAGTTCGTGGAGAAAAGTTCTTGTGACAATCACGAATCAACCAATTAGATAGCATCCATGCTCAATCGACTACCTGCCCTCATCTCTTCCTTTGTTGTGTTAGTCTGCCAGAGGATCCCAGAGCGCGGACGCCTCGCGTGCGTGACGTTCCTCCATGACAAGGACGTGGACACGGACGCTGAACGTGTGGCGCACATCCTGGCCTGCCTCGGCTAACTTCTCCGTAGGACGCCGGGGCACCGGATGCAGTGGCCACCATGGTCGCGGTCACGCATGTGGAGCATCGCCTATAGTAGCTCATCGCGCAGATCGGACCAGGACCGTGTGTTCCAGACGCCAGCCGTGTCCATAAAAATCTAGGTGGAGCGCAAGTGCTCTATGGTTACCGTGCAGTGCCGCAATCGCACAGAGCTATTGGGGTGGGCTTGCCGTGGCTATGGCTAGGAGGGGAGGGTGCTGGGGTGGGCTCGGCTTGGTGGCGGCATGGCACTTCGCGGGTTTGGAGCTGCACGATGCCAAAAAGTTTGATGTTCGTCCCTGAGAGGAATGTTGTGAAACACGTCGTCAACGGTTGGATCTTCTCTGTCATGTCTCTCGCGACAAGCACAAGAACACTAGTAGAAAAGTAGACCAGACACAAACACATAGGTGGAGCTTCTCTTCTTTCTTTCTCAATCGGATGTATCATATAATAGGGTGCTCCTCTTGTATATATAGTCCAGATCTCGTCCTAGAGTTTTGGTAAGAGCCCACAAGCAACAGGACAAGGACTAGGACTTCTAGTCTCTCTTTCCTTCCAGTGTCATGAGTCCTGTTGTTTTACAACACTCCCCTTGGGCGTTTACCACGAATGCATATGCCTCATCAAAAACTCCATCTGAAAAACCCAGTGGAAAAAAAAGGTTCTAGGAGAAAAAGGTACATATCAGCCGCTATTGTATTGCACATTTTACCTCATTAAAAACGTTATGTGAGAAATCTACAAGTAAAAACTCACAAAGGGAAAAAGAGTACAACATTAAATCTTCTGGGTTTAAACAATATTATATATTTTCTATTCTTCATGAATATTTATCAATCTTCAAGATTTATGCATGAACTTCATGATTCTTGCAACAAAGATCTACATGATCTTTAAATAATTAAGTGGTACACCTTTATGGTAAATTCTATCATCAAGTTGATTACTTCAAGGTAATACAATATAAAGATTTCAAATCTAAATATGATGGAATATAGGTTCCCCCTCGTAACAACATCTTTTGAACTTTAGTGTTCAAAGTCCCTCGGTCACAGTCTTCATGAATGGGGTAAGAAATGGTATTCAATTACCATAATGTTTAGTCCTTACAATATTTATTAGTAATTTTTCATGATTATGTAGGAGCAATGCTTCAAACATTTAATAACCACTTATTTAATTGTGCAAAACAAATAAAAATTTATCCTTTCATAGGAATATGGGATTAATAAGTATGCACCTTTTAGGTACTACATTTCAAACCTCAAAGTTAAATATTAGCAACTTTGTCTTTGAGACTTCTCATGTTATAGCCAGTGATCTATTCGGCAGATCTTCATGATTTTGGCTTGTCCTACTTTATGTAACTAGTCTTCATTTTCCATTTACGGGGATAATTCAGTTTGCCAACCACCAATATATACCTTCTATGGTATGTGGGGATACTTGCCTTTCAGCGCTAGCTAGTAATATGCACTTACTAGTGCTTGTAGGGCACATTCGTGGCCACTTGATTCCTCACTTCAATCTTAATTCTATCTCTCCGGTACGAGAATTCATCCATATCTTCGAGATTATTGATGTTTATTCATGACTTACCTGATAAGTCATTTACTGATCACTTCCTTCAAGGACTTTCTAATTCTTTAAGAATAGTATTTCTCTTCTATTGGAAATTCTCTCATGCAAGAGAGAAGAGATTTACATAATCCGTTATCAAATTAACTTGAGCTCTTCAGTGATCTTTATTCAAAGAGTGTTATTCACAATAAATCATTATGTGACCTTGTTTCCTTCATGGATTTGCTCTTCTTTAGAATTTTAATGTTCTTCAAGAATATTATCTATCTTAGACATTTAATTTGGTATGAGATTTATATCTGTTTACTTATTCCTTTGCGGAAAATTAGTCCTTCAAGGATCTCTTCTCATGGATTTTCATAATCCACTGATTAACTGCATAACAATTCCATGCTATTTGTTAGATATGTAGCATAATATTTATTCATGCATAATGGGAATTTACTAGTCTTTGGAAAAGACTTATAGACCATTTCATTTCACCATATCATTATTTCATAATAATTTGATTTGAACTTCTAGGTTCAAATACTTTCTTCACGGTTCAACCTCAATTGCATTCTTTCATTGACCTGAAGTGATGTAACCCAACTCTAGGGTTTGGTGTTGATCTTTCGGTGAGTGGAGGATAAGTCGATTTGGGGGTGGATTCGACGTTGTGCTGCCGAACTACAACAACCATAGAAATGCTGCGCCTTAGCGACAGTTACATTGGCTCCAATTTGTTGCTGTTCGTGCCGTGCAAAAAACAACCTTGTACCTGCAAGCAAATCGAAGAACAAACAGGACAAGTGGACAAGCAAACAACGCATAGACCTTGCCCAAGGGATAAATCTGATACACATGAATTTGGGGTTCTGAATCGAGTAGAACGGATGGTCTAGTCGACACACGCGTCTACAAGGAAGTAGCAATGGCTAAACTTACATCTAAACAAAAACCAAACCCTAACATGGTGGAGGCTATTGAATATATGAGGATTAGGTCATGCAAAACTCCCTAGCAATGTCCCTATTGGACTCCAAAACGATACATGGGCCAAAATCCCAAAAGAGGGCGCAGCACCTTGACAGATTCTGTATGTACAATTGTTTTGACGATTCCCATTGACTCTGATAGTTCCATTGGAAAGCTTATCTCCTTAGCTTTCCAAGCATATGTAGACTCCCAAAATTGAGCCCTATATGTGACCTGCGCATCATTTTTGGTGAGGACTTCTCCTGGACTCCGAAACGGACTCGAACTTGACTTGGACTGAGCTTTCAACTTGTCATGGACACCCTTCCTGGCCTCTAAAGGTTGTGGCCAAGGAGGAGGACATACAAAGGCTTCCTTGATGTGTTATCCACATGGTTGAGGCGGGCTCCAACTTGGGCCAGGGTCCCAAGTGCGAATAACAAGCCCACGATGACATCGATAGCATCTAGGAGAAACAGAGGTAACATGTCTTGATATTAGGAAGCCTTGCCAATAATCAGTGGGCATTTCCAAAGGTGCCATGTTCTCATCATTCTCCCCTTCTTGGCTGCAACCTGTCCACAGTTTGTTCCAATGTGTAGAAGAGGTGTGCATCGATTGTGCATGGCGTGGAGCGAAGAATATACAACTGGTTGCTTTCGACAATGATTCCCTTTTTGCAAAAAATCCTGTGTCAGGGGAAGAAAACTAGGGAAACTTGACAATACATGATTAGTGTTAATACAAACCTCTACTAGATCATGTTCATGCATCACAAAAGAATGATGAAGATCTAAGCAAATGTAAACACGATGCACCATGTACTCACCAAGAGTGGTATATTTTCCAATTGCATAGAACAAACAATGATTAAAATATGGATAATTGGAATTCATAAATAATTTATTCTCTAAACAATTCAGATTGCAAAGAACATCAAACTCAATTAGCCCAAAGTATTTAAAAAAGATATAAGTTTTAGCTCTTCTTTCTCAATATTAATGCAATGAACATGTGAGACAACATGTTTATCATTCAAATCATATTGAGAAAGTCCATGTACTAGTTGTGTTGTAAATATGAGTGAAGCAGGATCACACAACTCTTCTCTATCACAAGTAACAATCCTATAATTATCTTGTAACATAGAAAATTCAGCAGCATATTCCATTAATGATTGCTCTAAACTAGAAGGAGAAGATGATAAATTTAGGACCGAAGGAATAGGATCATATGGAGGCATAATTAGATCATGAACCCTGTCACTCGCATCATTAAGTTCAGCATGAACAGACTTACCTTCACTCTCTTCCTTTGATGGGTGTGCTATTAATTTCTTTGTATGCTGGCCCAAGTTAGTAATAGTAGAACATATAACAAAAGGCTTCACATCCATATAATTTTTTGTTTCACAAGTGGGCAATAATTTAAGTAATTTCTCTTCACTCAAATCATTAGTAAGTTGACTCTCAATTCTGCAAGCAAGTTCAACCAAACAAGATAGAGAATCATATGTTTCATGTAATAGTCTATTATGAATTTCAGTATTAAGCTTGTTTAAAAATCTGATTTCAGATGTTTCTTCACATTCTTCCAAACCACAACATAATATATGAAATTTTAGATTATGGTAGTATGTTTCAACGGTGTTACTACCTTGATTCAAACTTTGCAGCTTAGCAAGCAAATAATTAGCATAATATTTGATAAGGCACTGGCCGATCTTCCGAGAGGTAGAGGTAAATTCGATTGGCAGAGAACTCGATGTTGGCAATCCAGCTTCAAATCAGACACGATTCGAACCCTGCAACCGTTACACCACTGCTCCGTTGGTTATCAACCAAGCACAACTTGATTGACCTCGCCGAGAAGGCTTTCCCTGCAAGCGAATCGAAAGAACACAAGCAAGAAAGTGAAACACACAATCTGAAATTGTAGATCTGTATGAAGCGAAAATATGGTGTTCAAGCTCTGATCAACAAAGGACTAATCACCACAGGGTTGTAGAACAAGAACGGGGGCCCTGGATCACTTTAAACGGACTTGTCGCCACAGTTACAATGAATCTATCACAGTTTGGACTTAAAAAACTTGACTAAACAAAACCCCAAACCTAAAGTGGTGGTGGCTGCTGAGTTTTGAACCCTAAAGGGGTGAACTATGGTTTGGGACGACCAGGGGGGCGCCCACAACTTGGACTTAAGGCCCGACATGATACAAAGGCCCGACATGGCCTAAAAAGGTGACACAGCATATTGTCATGGTCACACAGAATTATCCACGAAAGTTCTGGAGCTGGGACTAGAACCAAATCGATGGTGTCATCATCCCCTTTCCAACGCATCAAAGATCGCTTTGTTTTGATGTCCTATGAAGGAGATATCACCGAAACCGTGCAGGAGTGTCGGCTGAATCTGAGGCGAACGTGACAGCTGAGTTGGGGACGAATTGCAACTTGGGGAAGACCATGACGCGTGTATGTTTAGCATGAGATGTCCTCATCAATATTCAGGAACATAATTTTCTCTAAAAGTTATTTTCATATAATTCTATGTTTTAGGTACTCTATCAAATCTCAACAAGTGTTTCCACAAGGTCAAAGCATAATCAATTAAAATTGTAGAAACAACTATCACTTTTTGTTCTTCAGACAAATCACATTTTCTCAATTTTTTGTCTATCATTAGCTCCCATTTAACATATGCGTTAGGATCAAACTCACCAGCATAGGAAGGCAAGAAGTGGATGACGTCCTCAATCTAAAGGTCTAGTTTTGTTGGCTCAAGAATTTCTGTATCACCTGCAATGATTAATAGGAGACAAGAAATAAACACGAAAATATGTATGCTCCTATCAACTACTAGGATGTAATTGTTGTAGTTCTCTCAGTCTCAATCTATTCAAACAAGGTCTTCCAAGTTCTTACCAAGCAAAGCAGGAGGTGACGGCATCCAACAAGTCTGCAACAATGGGACGAAGTGTATCGGAGCCGCAACAACAAAAACCTATCAAGCTGTCGTCGCATATGTGGAGCTGTAGGTGGGTTGAAGCAAGGTAAAATACTAGTACCACATTAGTCACAAAAGCAAGTAGAGCAATCATTCAACGGCGGTACTGAGCTAGTCCTAGGCTAAACCATGCTAGATACATGATCCTAGACACAAAGGTAGTCACTGAAAAAGAGCAACTAGCACAGCACGAAGAAAAACAACAGATTCAAAAATTCAGCCCCTTCTTTCTTCTCCTTCTCTTGTCTTTTTTTTGCTTTCCTTCTTTTTTTTTCTTCTTCTATTTTTCTTTCCTTCTTTATTTCAACTTTTTTTTGCACAACACTAAACACTTTTTCTCAATATCAGGACAAACAAAAGGCTTACTCCACACACCTCCTTTAAATTCAATATAGCAACTCTAGATTCCAAATGTAGATCCTGAATCTCTAGCGCAGTTGCGGAATGCTCGAAAGGAATTTGGGGATGAGGCCTGATCCATTGAAAAGAAGAAAACTGCAGCTTTCCAGATTGTATTTAATCTCCTGAATTGGACATCATATGGTTCCATGGTGACAAAAATGAAATAGAGATGTATATGGTAATAGTGGATCTCGTGGTGACCAAAACGTGATAGAACTCAAAACTCTAAAAGATTAGACATTAAGACCAGCAACTCGACACGACCGATGCAACCAAAACCTCAACAAACCCTAACTTAGCAGTACTAGCAAAGGCTTAAAGCGTATATAGGATTGCAGGAAAACTAATCTACTATTTGTTTTTGGCTTTTCTAGACTATAGGAAATTTAAAAAAACAACAACGAATGCGAAGTCTCTCACTGATCAACCTTGCTCTAACTACCAACATGATGTAACCCATCTTTTTTCCTTTGTCTCGAACTTCATGAAGAACTCCATTCTATCTCTCCAACAAAAAAGTGGGGCTGCACCCCAGTTGTACACTCCCTTCGTTCGGAGAACCCTTGTTGATTCTGAACTTCGTTCGCAAAGTAAGCGTCCTTTTAACGGGCCAGCCCTTTTTAATGCGCCGCTTGACCCTGTTTTGAAAATGAGCTTTGCTCTTCTGGGCGCTGGGCGCTCCTGTGGTTCGCGAGAAGGAAAAAGGACTAATCTTTTGTTACATCTGGCACGAGATGAAAAAGAGAGAGCTTCGTCTATCGATGAACAGCAGATTGATGGAGCTCTTGGCATTGCTTTGTTTTTCTCTCCTTTCCTATCAGCGAGTTCCGATCCTTTTGTTCGAAATTTCTTCGTTCGTACCAAACCGCTTGCAGAATCAAATCCTGTTCCACAAGATCCTATATCAGCTATACATCCTCCTTGCATTTATGCCGGAGACGTCGCCAGTGCTATGGGCTTTGGGTTATGTAGATCAAAAATGATGAATGGGATTGTGGCACTCCACTCGCCGCCAATGCGGAAGGATGCCGCCGAAAAGAATGGAACGCTGCTTCGCTCTGCTGGATGCGTCGGATCCCATATAAGAAGCTCGCTCTTTACCCGATCATTCAAACATTTTGTGGGCGGCGCGCCTGCTCTATTGTTGCGTAGCAATAGAAGCCTGCTCATGCTGCTTCGGCGGCGCTTTTTCGCCTTCTCTTCGCTCTGGACAGGAGCGCTAATGGACACGGGAAGGGAGCAGGCGAAGCGTGTCGTTCGTAATGGAAAGAAAGACACCACTACTTTGTTGGACCGCCGGCGCGAACACAGTGGTCTCTGACCAGGACCAGGAACCAATTCGAATTTGGATCTTGACATGTTGGTTGTTTTTAACCGTAGGCATCTCGCCAGGAAGTTGGTGGGCTCATCATGAATTAGGTCGGGGTGGCTGGTGGTTTCGGGATCCCGTAGAAAATGCGTCTTTTATGCCTCGGGTATTAGCCACAGCTCGTATTCATTCAGTAATTCTACCCCTTCTTCATTATTGGACCTCGCTTCTTAATATTTTGACTCTTCCATGCTGTGTCTCAGGAACCTTTTCAATACGGTCCGGATTGCTAGCTCCCGTTCATAGTTCTGCTACAGACGATACACGAGGAAGATTTTTATGGCGGTTCTTCCAGGGTTTGGTGTTGATCCTTCGGTGAGTGGGGGATATGTTGATTTGGGGGTGGATTCGATATTGTGTTGCATGACTACAACAACCACAGGGATGCTGCGCCTTACCGACAGTTACACCGGCTCCAATTTGTTGCTGTTCTTGCCGTGCCATGAACAACCTTGTACCTACAAGAAAATTGAAGAACAAGCAAGAACAAGTGGACAAGAAAATAGTGCACAAAACTTTCCAAGGGAAAAATCTGATACACACGAATTTGGGGTTCTGAATCGAGTAGAACGGATGCCCTAGTTGACACACGCGTCTACAAGAAAGTAGGAGTGGCTAAACTTATATCTAAACAGAACTAAAACCCTAATGTCGTGGCGACTACTGAATATATGAGGATTAGGTCGTGCAAAACCCCCTAGCCACGTCCCTATTGAACTCCAAAATGATACATGAGCCAACAACCCAAAAGAGGGCGGTGCAGCAATTTGATAGATTCTGTACATCCATTTGTTTTAATGATTCTTGTTGACTCTGATAGAATTTAGACATATGACTAGTGCCATTGGAAATATTATCTCCTTAGCTTTCCAAGAATATCTAAAACGCCCAAAATCGAGCCCGTATGCGACCAAGGCATCATTTTCGGTGAAGGTTGCTCCTGGACTCCGAAACGGACTCGAACTTATGGACTGGGCCTCCAACTTGTCATGGACGCCCTTGCTGGCCTCTAAAGGTGGTGGAAAAGGAGGAAGACATACAAGGGCTTTCTTGATGTGTTCTCCACATGGTTGAGGCATGCCCCAACTTGGGCCAGGCTCCCAAGTGTGAATAACAAGCCCACGATGATATCGTAGTACCCGACAGAAACAGAGATAACATGTCTTGATGATTAGGAAGCCTTGTCAATAATCAATGAGCATATCCGAATGTGTTATGTTCTCATCATGAAGTGAGTGCTTTGTGCAACTCTTCTCTGGACTTTATTTGTGGCCATGTTCTCGTTAGAGAACACTTTCAATGATTGAGGTAATGTTGTCGACATTCATTCTTTTCTCCCATATATCTTCAAGGTAAGACTATTATATAGTCAACTGCTATCCCAACACAAAATATTGCGCACGCTATGTAGTGTTGGACATTCATCGTTGTTGACGGTCCTTACATGCTAAATCCGACCGTCAATATACTCACTTTATAAAGATGTACTATACACTTACTAGCATATATCTTTATGAATAACCTAGTTCCACTTATATCGTAGCTTTATGTCTTTACATAACACAAGGTCTACAACATAGAGTAAAACATGCTCAAACGACGGAGAACACGTCACGCAGATACAACTCCGCGAGCACACGGACAAGAGGGCCTACCTATCAGTCATACATGGGACAGACTCGCGGGAACCAACACAGATGGAACCCTGGACCCACAAGTCATACGCTAGAGGAAGTAGCACGGGAGAATCCCCCGCCAGGGGTCGGCCGACCCCCAGGTTCGGCCGAACCTAGGCGGGTTCGGTTGGCGCCAATCTTTGGCGCCAACGCTTTCCACGTCTCCCTCTTCGCGCCAAGTGATATTACCATATGAGGACCCATGGGAACTGTCCTCCTGTAGTATAAATAGGGGGAGGGTAGGAGGCCTTCTTCAACACACACTCATCCTCATGAGCCTCTCTCTAGTTAGTCCTTTGTAATCCTTAAGCTAGTGGAGCTCAGGCTAGGCTTAGCGCAGTAGTATTCAGAGTCATCCTTGGGCCGTTGTGGGACGTAACCTTCGGCCTCCGGTTCGGTCTTTGTATACTTTGTCGATATTCATATAAGTATCTAGTTCGATCTAAATGCTATCTCTATAGTGTTTATTTCATATGCATGCCTTATCATGAGTTGTATAATGTTTATACATAGGCTAGACGATCTAAGGTACGACATCGGTTTGTTGTTCCTTTGGGATTGCTCTAGTTCCATGTTTCCTGGGAGGACTAAGGTAGTTCTCTCATGCATGAGCCTGGTGCTCGGGCATGACGAGATCCTGCGAATATGACAGTGCCCCACGGTATGGAGGGGTAGGCGGCAGGTGGTGACAGCTCTGTCCGTCCCTTGTATTGCCCCACGTTCGGGTATAGTGTAGGAGGTACATAAAGCATTGCCGCTTGTTGGCAGGCCAGTGCGGCTTGGTCTCCCCATTGTGGGCTTGGGTGCTTAGAACTAAGTCCTTTGCATATCTTGTATAACCTGTGTTGTCTTATATAATGCCATAGAATTCTTTTGCCTTGCTCCATCTAACCTTATTCTTTATTCTTGAGACTGTCTTCTTAGATGATGTGTCGCATTATCTCATTATTATCATTTACCCATGTATGACTTTGTCCAGAACTTATATCATAATACATTAAGCATGATCATCTTGTAAATGCTTTGACACCGGATGCCATCCATTGGGAAAATATAAATAACGATACCTATGAATACCCACGGGTGAAATGCTACAACGGTATTTTCGTGCGCTTGCAGAAACATAACATAGTGAGAAACCCGAGTCATTCCTAAGCGGCATTGCCGGGCTTAACAAACCCAGTGGCGATGTTGGCGGGGATGGCAACGGTGAAAAAGAATTTACAAGACAGTCATAATTAAGGCTTATGTATAAGATATGATCATTGCTTATATAGGCTAACTTTTCTTTTTTTTCTCCTCCGTGGTGAAAACAGGGTAGTGCATGACCGGTTTCTCCCTACTGACAAACTTCGTTGAAGATCTCGAGACCCTCCTATTGGCAATTACTAGCGTCATCTCGAAAGAGTAACGACGCCGATGCGACCGACGGGTACTTAGCGTCCACGAATAAATTTGCAAGCGCACGGATACCGCTGTAGCCTTCCCGAAAGAAGAGTATTCCAAGGGTATCGAATCCAGAGGAACGTGTGTGCACACTACTCGCACTAGAGATCCAAGGACAACTAACCAAGTTGAGATCTAGAGAGGATATCCTATGAATAGCACAGGAAGATGGGTTGATCTCTTGTTTTCCACTCACTTCGGGCACCGGCTTACCCCTGAACCCCAGGCGCCTCCGGCCAACAGCTCTACGACTTAACCGAACGTGGAGGATTACAAAGGGTCCAACAGGGCTCACTACCTATGGTCTACCCCTACTAAACAGTGGGTTAAGATGCGCAAACGAGTTGTAATCTATGACTCAGGCACCACACCTACGCCACTGATTACTACTGCGATCCGACTACACTATCTGGCACATAGTCACACCACAGCACTCCATATGAATAGAAATGATGAACCCGTGAGTGAGAGATCGAACTTACTTCTACTTACGATACTGAATCATAAAAGATCAAAGACACTTACTAAGTACTTACTTGATAAGAATGAAGAAGCATCCATAGGAATACATGAACGGGTTTGAGTGTTGATGATGAACATCAACATTCACCCCAATTCATTCTCTCCCTCTCTCTACTCTCTACCCCTACTCTAATATGAACTACACCATAAGACTCTCCCCTTGGAGGAGTGGAGAGGCTTGGAGGTGAGTGGAATGAAGCTTGAGGGATGAATGAGGTGAATGGGAAGTGTGTGTCTCATTTGGACCCCCTCCTCTAGCATTTATAGGTTGTGGAGGTCGGTAACTCGAGGGTAGATTCCAGGGAATATTCTATAACCGTCTCAGACTGGACACGTGGAAGCTGGAGATGAGGGGAGCCAAGGGCGGTTCGGCCGACCACCTGTGGGCCCCACTCTCAACCGTCTTTGCACAGGAGGCTGACAGGTGGGTCCTCACTTGGGTACAAGAGTGCTTTGGGTGTTTCTTGGTATTTTACCCCCTGATGTGGGCCCTTCAATCCGTGTGCTTGCACGCGATTTGTC
>CM014277.1:40274760-40297480 GCA_004135705.1 Alloteropsis semialata
CCGTTTGTCCTGTTGCTTGTTCCTATCATCATCTTCATCTTCGAGTACCAAAAAAAATGGTCAGGTAAAGGAAAGGCAACTTGGCCACCAATTGATGCATTAAATAAGCAAGATTAAAAGGAAAGCAGTTAAGCAAGATGATGATAGGCACTGAATATGCAAAGATGATGATAGGCAAAATTCAGAGGTAAGATGACGATAGGCAAAATTCAGAGGTAAGCAATTAAGCAAATAAAGAGGTAAGCAATTAAGCAATTAGATTAGGCATTAAGCAATTGGATAAGCAACTTGGAGTACCAAAAGGAGTTAGAATCCATACAGTAAGCAAAATTTAGAAGTAAGCAATAGATTAGGCATTAAGCAATTGGATAAGCAACTTGGAGTACCAAAAGGAGTCAGAGTCCATACAGTAAGCAAAATTTAGAAGTAAGCAATAGATTAGGCATTAAGCAATTGGATAAGCAACTTGGAGTACCAAAATTTAGAAGTAATAGATTAGGCATTAAGCAATTGGATAAGCAACTTGGAGTACCAAAAGGAGTCAAAGTCCATACAGGAAGCAAAATTTAGAAGTAAGCAATAGATTAGGCATTAAGCAATTAGGAGTCAGAATCCATACGGGGCCGCAAAATTTAGAAGTAAGCAATAGATTAGGCAATTAAGCAATTAGATTAGACATTAAGCAATTGGAATTAGGCAATTGGAATTAAGCAATTGGAATTAAGCAATTAGATTTGGATCTGCAACTGGTATTAATAGGAAAGCAATTAAGCAATTAGACAAGCAAAATTTAGAGGTAAGCAATTAAGCAATTAGATTAGGCATTAAGCAATTGGAATTAGGAATTAACTGGATGTACCTAGACGGTTGTCGTTTGTCAAATCTGTAAAAGGATTTCGTCCTCCAGGATCCATTGAAGATGAAAACCTAAAAAAAAAGGTTGGTTGCGCAACGCACGGGCACGAACCTAGTTGAAGATGAAAACCTAAAAAAAGGTTGGTTGCCGCAGATGATCTGATCTGATGATCAAGCTGTGTTAATGGATGTTCTCACCTCGAGAAGGTCTTGATGATCAAGATGGTTAGACGGGTGTAGGCGTCGCGGCGGTGAAGAGGACCCCAATAATCAATCAAAACGGCCAGCGCATGGGGGCGAGGAGGTTTTGATGATCAATGGGACTGTCTTCCCTGGTGAAGCTGATAATCAGGTCACAACAAACATATGATCAGAAAAATCACAAGAATTTAAAAGCAGCATCTTTGAATATGAAAAAAAAGATAGATAAGACGGGGACAAGAATTTAAATGCGGCACTATGCTATCTGCTACCTATTCTGGTCTAAATTTTCCCCTCTTGCCCAACGCGTGGAACATGAGTAAACTATAAATAAAAACAAGACGGGGAGAGACACCGCTTTCGGAGGGCTGATGCTGCTCCCATTATTACGGCCATTACAATACCAAGGCCTGCACCAAGCGATGCGCCTACAGCAGCAGCTGTACCGGAGCCATCTCTTTTTGGTGGTTTCTGCTTTGCTTGCAGAGACGCCGCCTTCTCTCGCGCCAGGTCCAGCGATAATCTCTCACGAGCAAGCTCCTGTCCAATCATACGCAATATTTAGGGTCACAGCTAAAAAGTAATACGCCAAGAAATGATCTTTTATCCTAGCCTCATAATCTTCGGAATTCACAGCTCACGGAGTGGCAGCATTTTATAGAAAGCTGCCATGCTAGTTTGCAGCCATAGGACCATGAAGTGAATTTTGAAATAATATATGAAGGAAATTTTGAAACAATATATGTGGTATACACAGTACTATCACACCTGTGTTTCTAATATATGTGGTATACACAGTACTATCACACCTGTGTTTCTAAAAGGTTCATACTCATACGATAGATAAGATCATGCTCTTGCTGTAACAACCCTGATCGCATGCTCCTCCAGTGTACAACGAGAAACAGTTGCAACTTGACTCACAAGCCGGGTTTAAGAAAATAACAATTTAAGAAAATAACAATAAATTCACCGGGAGAAATCTTCGAGGTGGGAGATGAATGACCACTTCCTCGCCTTGAACGCAAGGCACCGCGCGTCTTCCTTGTGTGCCCCGGTCTCGGCGAGCAGCACACTCGTGGAGGTCTGGAGGAGGGACGGCTCGCGTGGAAGGATAGGCTGATCCACCTACGAGCCGTGTCCGCTCCTGGTCCTGGCAGCCCTCCTCCACCGCGTAGACGCGGTCCGCGTCCAGCACGCGACGTCAAGACCACGAGCCACGCAGGAGTTCACGTGACGCGAGAACCATGCAAGGGCCGGCGTCGGTGAGCGGGCGACGCGAGGGGCGTCGTACGTGACGAAAGATCCCTACGTCCGACGTAGAGGAGGAGTGAGGGGCGGCGCGCGAGGGGGATCAGCGACGCGAGGAGGAGAGGCGGCGCGCGACGTCGGGGGATTTTCGTCGGGCGATCAGCGACGCGAGGGCGGCTGCGGGCGATCTTTCGTCCGGTGATCACGGTAAGGAAGGCGCGAGCGACGCCGACGACGTGCGGCCGAGGGAACGTCCGACGTAGAGGAGGAGTGAGGGGCGGCGCGCGAGGGGGATCAGCGACGCGAGGAGGAGAGACGGCGCGCGACGTCGGGGGATCAGCGACGCGAGGACGGGTCGGGCATCCAAGAGAGGCGAGGATGCGAGAGCGGATGCGAGAGCGGAAGGGAGGCCGCCGATTGCGCGAGGCAATTGCCGAAGGGTTCGCGGATCGCACGTAGAGATACGAAATTCAAATCCCTCGCTGGGGGGACGAAAAACGTCGGACCCAAAGGACCTACGAAGGGACGGGAAACGACGACAATCCTGTTCGGCTGGCAGGTTGAACTGTGCTCGGCTGGCAAGTTTCGGCTTATTCCCTCTCACACAATACTATTCATTCTACCAGCCGAGCACTATTCATTCTACCAGCCGAACAGCCTCAAGATAAGAAATCAGACTTTCATGCTAGTTGAAGGGTCTAAAACAGACTTTTCCCTTCTTTTTATCATTGTGTAAAAACATAAAAATAAGTGAATGGTTATTTTTGGTCTTCTCCACTCTTGCAATTGTCAGGTAAGGTATTTAAGCAAATATATTAATAGAATTAATATGATACTTAGAATTCAAATAATTAACCCAATCTTCCTCTAGCATAAACAAGATTATAACCCCGTTAATTCAAAGTCAGCCAGTACAATTGTAATGTAAATAGTTAATTAGCAAAGATAAAAAAGTAAAATGATGTATCAGGGATGAGGGATCCCACCATGTGGTCTATATGGATAATTGTATGACCCTACCTAAGTTGTGCATGCGAGTCAGGCTCACTTGACCCAAGCCTGGGTGCATGCAACATCTACTTGTTTGGCTGGCTATATTTATCTAGTTTAACTAAGAAGAGAGAGTATTCGGTTAACTGTGCGGATATAATATATGACATACAATGGAAAAGGTGATGTCATTGTAGTTTGTGTAACTGCATTCCTTATCACTTAATACACACTAATCGCATGTTAATAGCATTACTAAGAAGATGCGTGCTACAACCCACAAAGGCAAGAATTTTTTTCTCCACATGGAGAGGGTTGCCTTTTGCATAAGGAGCTAAGTTCCTAGGCCTACCCAGTGCGGGCTACCAAATGCCCAGAAACTGAATGCAATTTGTAGGCCTAGCCAGTGGCGAATCTAGAACTATAAGAAAGGGGGGCTCATTTTCCCATTCTTTCTCCTATTTTCCATATTTCTCTTCTTCTTCCTCCTCTTCTTCTTCCACCTCTTCATCAATGGTTAAAATTTCTTAGGGGGGCCTTTGGGGGAGCTCTATGAGATCCATTGGAGTAGGGGGGGCTGGAACACCCCGAGCCCCCCCCTTTAGATCCGCTCCTGGGCCTAAATGAACCCAAACCAAGCAAAGCAACCAAACAGCCTCAATACCATAGATAAATTATGTGCAAACCTGAGTTTTTATAAAAAGGAAACTTAAAGTATATATGAATGGTTACAGTGAAATTAAGGACATTTAAACATGTATAATTCGTAGCTAACACATGTATAATTTATAGCCTGAAAATCATCAAAATGACAACCAGTTCTGCATGTTGTGATTTATACTTCAGTATGGATACAGGTGAACACGGTAATACATGAACGTATATGTACATTGTCTTACGCCATTCTCAATGGGGTTTTATGAAAAGTTTCATGGCATTAAATTCTATGCCACATCATCAAATTTGCCGATTTGCGAGGAGAGAGAAAGAGGGAGTTTCATCTGATGTGAGAGGAGTTTCATCCCCATGAAACTCTCTAAGCAAGGTAACCTAGTTTCTAAGTCTAGGTAACTGTGTAATGAAACTTGCATTGAGACTGACCTTACAGCTCACATTATTCAAATCAATCTCTCAACTATGAAAGTTAGATTTTATTGTAGCAACACAAGCCTTTTTCATCGTTGATAAGCCATTGTCAACCAAAACTGCATTTCACATTTCCAAGACAAAACATAGAAAAGAACTTCAATCCTAAATAAGAGAGATTCATTAGCATACAACACATTTTCAAGAGCACGCTGGATGGAGCTTCATCCATGCGCTAGGATCGGGGAACCAGATCCTCTAACGTGGGGGACAACTACGATAGAGGGACGTCATTGGCGTAGAGCCCTACATCGCGCATCGAACGATGAACTTCGTGAAATGAGCACTGTTGGGCCCAGAAAGGCAGAAACAAAATGTCAAGCGGCCCATACTCTCTCCGCTCGCTTTTCCCTTGTTCATCTTTGCCAAGGGAAAAGGATAGGGAAAAGTCCTTTTCTCCCCTTCAACGATCAACACAATCTAATTTACCCTCCTTAACCAAAAAATTAGATATTCAACACCTCTAACTATTGAAAACGTTCAATTTATCTCCCTCGGCGGATTTTCTGACATGGCGCCATATCAGCGATCCTACGTAGCGCCACGTCAGCTATAAGGGAGTAAATTGGACCGTGTTGATAGTTCATGGTGGTCAATTGAACTTTATAAGAAATAGTTACAAAAATATTTTTTCTTTGGAAAACATATGCAAATAAAAATCCTAAATCTGGTTGCATCATATAAAAATAATATAAACTCTTTTTAGCTAAAAATATGAAAAAATGCAGTTTCATAATAAATAAGTTGAGACTACATACAATAAATAACAGAACCAACTTTTAGCAAAAAAAAGTGATATTTTTGAGCTAAAAAGTGATACAGAACGTTTGAGCTTTAGATAAACTGTTCTGTGTATTGTGATTGTGAATCAATGCTGAATGGTTGGAGCTTCAGATCAGACCAATTGTGTTTTGCGTACTGTTATTATGAATCGATGCCAAATGATCATGATTGACATTGCTAAATGATTGTTTCAAAAATTGAGGGTATTATGATCACTTATTTTTTTTCTCTTTAACAACTGAAGGACATTACTGAATGCATGACTTCAGTACGTATTTGATGTCAATTCAACATGGCAAGAACAACTATAGTTCGGAAATGTATATGTCCAGTTCAGTTTATTTATGAAATCTTCACCTTAGTTCCGTCAGTTAAGATTATGTAATATTATATGCCCTCAAATTGATAGTAACTGGTGACGTGCTCTCAAATTGACATAATTTCGTATAAATATTTAGATTTCTTTTGCTGCAAGTCAGTATTCTGGTTGCATTGTCAGTGTCGGATTTATGGTCCGGCAGTCCACAAGGGGGTACCCAAGTGATTGATTTGTAGGCAAAGGGCAATCGCGTGACTAAGGAGCTCGAGGTAACACATGAGACGTGGGGTTTATACAGGTTCAGGATGACTCGAATGACGTGGGTCTGGAAGTAATGTCGTAGCATTCGGGTGGTGATCAGGAGCGCGTAGAGCAGCTTCTGAGGGTAAGGGTACCGTACCTTTGAGTCGCTAAGCACCTCGCTGACGAAATATACAGGGCGCTGGACCTTGTAAGGGTGGCCTTCTTCTGGTCATTCAGCAACCAAAGCCGTGCTGACCACATGTGTAGTGGCAAAGATGTTTAGGAGCAATTCCTCACCGGGGCCGGCCCCGTGAGTACCGGAGGGGTTGTCAGGAAATCCTTGAGGTCGGCCAGGGCCTTGCTGGCCTCGGGAGTCCACTCGAACTTATCTGCCTTCTTGATGATTTTGAAGAATGGGTGTCCTTTCTCACCGAGTTTGCTGATGAATCGGCTCAGGGCCGCCATCATACTTGTGAGCTTCATGATATATTTCTTGCACTTGGGTTCTTCGAGATTGCGTATGGCGTCCAGTTTGACCGGGTTCGCCTCAATGCCACATTGGCTGACCAAGAAGCCTAGGAGCTTTCCTGATGGTACCCCGAACACGCACTTTGTCAGGTTTAACTTCCACCTGAAACGCCGCATGTTGTTGAATGTCTCCTGGAGGTCGGCGATCAGGGAGCCGATGTCGTATGTCTTGACCACGATGTCATCAACATAGGACTCTACATTGCGGCTGATTTGACTTTGTAGGCATCCTTAGATAGCTTTCTGGTATGTGACGTCGACGTTCTTCACCCCGAAGGTCATCGTATTATAGCAGTAGATGCCGTGTGGGGTGATGAATGCGATGTCGGTTTTTTATACCGGCTAGCCTACTATAGGGGGTCCCTGAGTAGTCGAGTAATATCCTACAATTTAGACAGGTTCAAGCCGCCCCAAAAGAGAGCGTACTATCCTACGTCCTGTATGGTGGATCACTTCATATTGATGGTTATGATTTTACAAGGGGTCCCTGCCTTACCTTATATACTCGGGAGACAGGGTTTACAAGGCAAATAATACAGATTCCTAATCGGATACTATACACAAAGTTCTAACATGAGTAGTCTGGGTTGTTTTCTAGTAGCTGACTAGTTCCCTTAACCTGTATGTTTCTTCCTTGTATCTGTCATAGCTGTCGGCCCAATTCTCTCATGGGCCTACTGTCCATAAGGACTCCTATGGATCTTGGTCCGTCAAGCCCCCGAGCGTCTTCATGTGTTCACGCCTGCCAAGTTGTTTCTCAACAAACTTAGCATCAGCCGAGTTATTTCCTCGCCATATTGTGCCTCTGTTGAAAACCCTGAGTAGTGAACATGATGTGCTCCTTGCCGACTACTTTTGCAATCAGCCCCCAGGATTTGATTTTTAAATCAAAGATGATGCAAAAACTTTTCCATTTAATATAATGGTGTCCAGCTTTTGAAAAAAGATGGACCCATTATGGGTCAGCCCCTGAGCCTAGAAATGTTTTCAAGGATTAAAAAAATCTAGGGTCTTTAATGAAAAACCTTTCCAAAAGAAATATACTATTTCCCCCACAACCTCCAAGCTTAAAGCTAATGCCAATAAGCTTAAAGACCTTTTTCGAAAATAAATATATTCTTTGATTTGGAAAAAAAATATCCCAATAAGCGTCAACCCCCGAGCGTGGCAATGCCTCCGCACAAAAGTGGCTTAGCCATTGGAAAAGTTCTCACAGTTATGCGTCTGGTGAAAAACCGCGAACACATAACAGCCTTCGCAGCAGTGAAAACGTATTCTCCTGAATATGCCTAGGGTTACCCGTTTGTCAATAAAAACAAAGGGGAACCGCTTCGTATTCACATCTGCTCCAGCCACCCGTCTCCAAATCTGAAATCCTCCACACTCGTGCGCGCCCTCCAATCCACTCCAGCCTCGCCTGGTAATCTGCACAAATGCAAGAAAAACCTTGCTGGCAAGATGGTGAGGAAAGGTGCTTCAAGCAAAAAGGAACCCAAGATTCCCATCACAGAATGCCAGTGTTCAAGATTGTCCCCGCCGCCATTTTAATCTAGAAGCCGTCGAAGGCAACTGACCAATTGGTGCATCAGCTAGTCAACCAAGTCTACCTACTGGACAAATCCATCTCCTTTTGGCGAACTGACGCCGGTAAGCCTTGGCCATTTGACAAAATCGATGAAATTGTAGTCTTCGCCGCTTTTTATGAACACGGTTTTGCCACTGCTATTCATAACTTCCTTCGCGGCTTGCTCACTTATTACGGATTAGAGCTAGTGCATCTGAATCCGAACTCTATCTTGCAAATCTCCCACTTCATTCACTTTTGTGAAACTTTCCTTGGCAATGACCCCCACTTCAAACTGTTTCGCCTCCTATACCGGGTGAAACCGAATGCTGACAAAGTGGTCGGTGGCGCGGGGATTCAATTGCGCCAAGGCATGAGGAAAACATACTTCGATTTCAAGCTCAGTGATTCAATCAAGGACTGGGGAGATAAATGGTTCTATGTAGAGAACCGGCCCCCCAAACTGAAGAAGCACAATGGCCACCTGCCCCGCCCTCAGAACAATTGGAATCAAGCTTTGGGCGATGACGAAGTAGACGGCATTGCTACATTGTTGAAACGCATTGCTGAGTTGAAGGAAAGGGGCCTGACTGGTGTTGGTATTGCCTCCTCGTTTATCCACCGCCGCCGCGTGCAACCCTGCCAGAAGTGGGTTCACGCTGGCTACGAGTACACCAGGGCTACCGATCCAACTCGGATGTCCGCAGAAGAGTTGTCCGTTGATGAGGTGGCTCTCTGAGTTCAAGCGCTCTTCATGGATGCGAATGAACTGCCAGTCTGACTACCCGAGTACTCGGCTGAGTGCCCTCCACCTGCTGTAAGTGTTCATCTTGTGCCGAATTCTTTTTATTGTAGTCCGACTTCTTTTATGAATGCGTTACTAACTATTCCACTCTCATCTATCTTAGGACTTGTGCACGAGGTTCGCTTCCGCCCCTCCTCCCATCATGGAGATGAAGACCAGGTCGCCAGAGCCACCCCTTTCCTCACCTCCCAAGCAACCCGCCGGTGGCTCAGGAAAGGGGAAAGGCCTTGCTGACCTAGACGAGGAAGAAGAAGTACTCCTTGAGGACGCCTGAACATCCGCCGCGTTGGCCCAGTGACATCGGGCGGGGTGGTTCGAGCCTGAAAAGGCCCAACGTCGAGGATGCTCCAAGCCCCCAGCTCACAAAGAAAAGATGGACGGTGAGAAAAAGAACCAGATCTCAAGCTCCAAAACCCACCGATTCTAGCCTGCCTGAAGCCCATGAGCTTGACGAGGAAACCGAGGATGATACAGAGATACCAATGGGTATCCCCCTCAACGCACCTGCCCAGAAGGTATGTCTATCTTCCATTCTAATAATACTTGAATCTTATATTCTAGACTGATTCGAGTTCTTCTCATGCAGAAGACACAGGAAAAGTTCCTTCGTCGAAGGAGAAAACTCCTGAGCCACAAGAGAATCCATCTAGAGGAATGTCTTTTGGCTTGGAAGAACTGGAGTTTGACATGGATTTCGCCAGGTAAGTAGTCTGATTTGCAGCATTCTTTGTTCTTCTATATCCAATCTATCTATATCTATCTATCTATCTATCTATCTATACCTATACTAATCACAGACTCTCTAGAAATTCTCACGTTAATCAGAGAAAAAGAAAAACATCTAGCCATCGATTGCCTGTGGGGCGGAGTTGTAACGGTTCAGATTAATTAATTAAACAGTTGAAAAAAAAAGAACCTACGGAGAAAAATATGCAAAGCTCACAGACTCCTTTTGAACCTTTCCACAAAAACTTTCTAAACAAATCAGAGTCCATCTCCATCCCTTTTCTCTTTTCCCTATATCTTGACACGGAAGTAAAAAGGTATATCTATGCTATTGTATACCTGGCTCCAGAATCCTCACGCAAAGGATAGTTGTAGAGGGTTATACGAACAATATTTTCATTTTTATTGCATACATATAGAAAGCAAAATTAAAATATGTTTCTTACTTTCTAAAAATAGACTCTATATCCTTTGTTTCTAGAAAAAAGACAGACTCTTTTTTCTACCAGAGAAATTAAGAACGACAAAAAGAAAAAAGATCCTGCCCTGCATGGCTTTACGCTGATCAGCACGACGCCAACCCTCACCAGCTCTTCCTGACCAGGAGAACCCTGTACGTGTCCCTTCACGCCCCACTGTTCCTCAAATTTAAATGACTGGTAACATGTTTTTTTCTGCACTATATTTTCTAGCAGATATCCGGTCACTTTCTAGATGACTCCTTGGATTTTGCTTGCAGTATGCACAATGAAATTAAACCAACAATTATCTGCTGCCCTGACTGCTCATCGGCATTCTTCATGTCACGTGTGGTTCCTTGGTAGTAGCTCCATAAAGGGCAAGTGGCTTTATATATGAGATTTCCATAGCAATATCGTCTGACAGTTTTAACCAAGCTTCTTCTGATCTCGCAGGCTTTTTTGCTCCTTCTCGAGTTGAGCCAAAGAAATAAGAAAATAACACTTAAATGTTTATAGAAAATTCATTCTTTTATCTCAAATATCAATTGAAACATATATAGGTGATGTATACAGTGAAATTTGTGGTACTCAATCACAAATTATGAGCAAGCGAACATATAGACCTGTATTTTCTGATATGAAGTAAGATTTTCAGGGCTGCAAGAGAGGTTGCTCACAGTGTATTCAAAGTATTGAGACTATTCATTGACATGCCTGATCTCAATTTTCTAATCTTATATCTTTCTCTGCTCGTAGTTCCATATAGTGTTAACATACCTATAATTTAAGGCATGACACATCTATATATGCTACTTTCCATAAGCATGCAGTATGTCTAGAAGTATATACATTTCATGTTCATAAAAATCGGAGCAATGCATGTATGTTTGATCCGTTTAAGATGTGGATGTATGTAGCAGTTGTCATATACATACAATTATTTCTTTGGCCTTCATTACTCTGATTTAGTTTTGAAGCTGATAAGTGCAACCACATTCTAAAAATGATTATTTCAGATTCTGCAAATTCGAAGGGTCCTCTGTTGACCTCTGAAACCCCATACTATACTTCACTAGAAATATCGGATTACTTTTGTATTCGTTACAAAATCTATTTTGCATGGCAAAGAGCTCAGAGATGAAGCCAAGTAGAAATTTCGTTACAATGAAGTGGGCCTAACGGCAGACTGGTGGATTATGATCTATAAGTGTGGAGATATATGGTGATGCCAGCAGCAAATTTTGAACTGCTATGTCAACATGTTATCAAACTGGTTGGTAATTCGTGTCGACAAAAAAAAATCAAAAACATCAGAAGTTCAAATAATTTCAGTTCACCATTACTACTGAAAAAACAACCTTAAAGGATGAACGGCTAGCTTACAACCAGGATAAATAAATAACAAAGAGGCTTTGTAAGCCAAATCTTTATATCATGAATATGTATAACACATTATATTTTTAACACCTGGCAGGTATTTTAATGTTATATTCTGATAAACAACATAATATTTAAGAGACAGACTGTGCAACACAGGGGTTAATAATATCAGCTTCTAAAAATCGTACATTCCCAGTCCGTGCGAATGCACGGGTTGACGACTAGTTTGCTTAATTCTTCACTTTGTCTTTGTAGTTGGCCACCCTCACCCCAGCCCGCTCAAATGCCTAAGATCCCTAAGCAGACCCTGCCAGGAGATACACGCACCAAGGAGGCGGAGGTAAAGGAAGAGCCGAGCCCTCAGCGTGCGCCGCAGCCCCAAGAGATAAGAACTCAAGCCTCATCATCATCCAAGGAGCCGGAGCAAGCCACTCCGGGTACTTCTGCACAAGGCGCATGGCCAAAAGCTTCAAAAAAATACCCGGATGGCTAGTCTCCTGGCTGAAGAGCTTGAAGCTGCTACCGGTCTTGTGAAGGCCACCACAATAGAGGAAATTATCCGGGAGAAGCAGCCTCGAGCTACCACTCTTGAGCCCTTCCAGATCTACATGGGGACGCCGGGCGCAGGAGCGGAAGACGAAGACGCCTTCCTGTTCGACTCTCAAGTCGACCAGGAAGATCTGGAGAAAGCCGCTACATTGCAAAAACAGCTGTCGACACTTACAGATGTTAGTATATAGTAGATCAATACTGTAATTGTACTTATCTCTGTATATTGATGCTTTAATCATTGCTCCGACTTGTTTTCTTTTGAAAACAGAGCATACTCCGCCGCTCTAATAAAACAGAGATGCTCCGCTGAGCTAATACATGCTTCACCCAAGCGGAGAAAGTGGAGAAGGACTTGGCACAGGGTCGATCATCATGGAAGGAAGAACACGCCAAGTTGTGCCTGGATCTAGATGTGGCATATCAGAAGATGAACTTATACCAGAACCAGCGTGACGACATTGTCGAGAAGACTAAGTCGCCGAAACAGAAACTTGAAGGTAAGCCGCCGACTTCTTCTCACAGAGTTAGCATAACATGATATAATAATAATATGATTGTATATGCAGAAAATGAGAGGAAGATCGAGGCGCTTGAGGCCAAGGCCACCGATATGAAGAATCTCTTCTATCGACAGCAGGAGCGAGCAAACCAGGCAGAACAGCAGGAGCAGGACTGCATGGCAGAGCTTGCTGATGAAAAACAGAAGCTTAAGGACGTCGATGCTCAGCTTATCCGGGACATGGCCAAGATCCACAGCCAGGAAGACGAAATCAACAATCTTCGAGTGGAACTTGGAGCCCTCAAGGAAGCTGCCGCCTTGCTAGTCGACTTGGTTGCGCGCGTACCTGCAGGTGGTCCTGCTCCTCCCCTTGTCGATCGCCTTCGAGCTGCTCATGGGAAGGTTTGTGCCTATTGCCAAAGGATAGCCCAGTCTTGCACTAAGCAAGTACTTGGCATAGTCCGATCCTGGTGGCCTGCCCAGAAGTTGAGCATTACAGAGGGTAAGGTCAACCCGGCCTGTACTCGGGATATGTTTAACACTTATTTGAAGGAGGAAAAGGACACGGCGGAGAAGATCATTTCTCGCCTTATGTTCGAGGTTCTTTGTAAAAAGAAACCTTTGTAATGAACTCTGAGTTAGATGTAAATATTTATGTCTTGTCGACAAGAGTATTTGTTATCTGTGTTTGTAGCGCCCGATCTATCTGTGTTAAAACAGAAAGTTGATGGCATTGGTTTATGAATGTAGCCTGTTTGAATTGCTTTCAAACAACTCGGCATGATTCATAAACTCTATTGTATGCATTACTTGGTGAGCAAGTGTAGCATAAAACACGTATCTGAATTCCAAGCTTGATGACAATGGAATATAGACACTTTATTAACTGGGGCATGAAGCCGACATCAGTACATTGAAAAGCGACTTTTATTGACTCTTAGTGACTCCTAAAAAACATTTAAGGATAAAAACGCCATAAGTGCTCAATATTCCAAGCATTGGGCAATTCTGTTCCATCTTCCCGTTGTAATTGATAAGTACCCAGGACGATAACCCTTGATACTATGAATGGGCCTTCCCAAGGCGAAGATAGCTTCTGTTAATCTTTTGCACACTGAATTCTTCGGAGGACTAGACCACCGATGTTGAACGACCTAGACTGGATGTTTTGATCGTGATACCTCCTAAGATCTTGCTGGTACTTTGTTGTTCTGATCAACGCGGCTACTCTTTGCTTCTTCTAGCATGTCTACATCTTCTGCTCTGCTCTGCTCTGCCGCCTCCTCCGAGTAGTTTTGAATTCTTGGAGCATCGTACTCGATGTTCATCGGGAGTACTGCCTCAGAGCTGTAGACCAGGAAGAAAGGCGATTGCCCTGTCGCACGACTAGGCTGAGTTCTTAGCCCCTAGACCACAGCTGGCAGCTCTTGCACCCACTTATCGCCGTACTTCTTGAGTGGTTCGTAGAGCCTTGGTTTGAGTCCTTGGAGTATAATGTCGTTAGCTCTCTCAACTTGTCCGTTGGCACAAGGGTGCGCCACCGATGCGTAGTGAACTTCGATTCCCAGACTGTCGCGTAAGTCAAAGAACTCATCCCCTATGAATTGGGAACCAAGATCAGTGATGATGCGATTTGGAACACCGAAGCGGTGGGCAATGTCTTGGATGAACTCGGCCGCCTTTGGTGCTATAGCTTTGACTAGCAGGTTGACTTCGATGCACTTTGTAAACTTGTCGATTGCCACGTAGAGATATTCATATCCCCCTGGCGCTTTCTTGAGCGGTCCGACCATATCCAGCCCCCAGCATGCGAAGGGCCAAGAGGGTAGTATGGTGTTGAGGACCGTTGTAGGAATGTGAGCTTGCCGGGCAAAGAACTGGCAGCCCTGGCAAGTTCTTATGACTTCTTCTGCATCTGCCACTACGGACTGCCAGTAGTACCCGGATCGGAAGGCCTTGCCGACAATCGTGTGATGGGCACTATGATTACCACAGATTCTAGTGTGGATTTCTTCAAGGATCTCCCATCCGACTTCTGGAGGGACACACTTCATCAAGACACCAGAGGATGCGCCGCGTCGGAATAGGGTGGAGCCGACTACTACGTAGTTCTTGCTTCGTCTAATGACTTGCTCTGCTTCCACCTTATCTTCAGGCTCTTTCTGATGTAGGATGTACTCGATGAAGGGCTTCATCCACTCGGGTGTAATCACCATAACTTGCTGATGAGGAGGTGTTGAAGTCGGCTGTACTTCATGCTCCTTGATGGATGGTTGTAACAGCTCTTGGACGAAAATGCCACCCGGTACTTGAGCTCAGTGCAAACCAAGCTTAGAAAGTGCATCGGCAGCCATGTTGTTATCACTAAGGATGTGATGGAACTCAAGTCCGTGGAAGTGCTTCTCGAGCTTGCGGACCTCCATACAGTATCCGTCCATGTTCTCCTTGGTGCAATCCCAATTTTTGTTGATATGATTGATGACCACCGAGGAGTCGCCGTAGACCACCATGTGCTTGATGCCAAGGGAGGCAGCCAGGCATAGCCCGTGCAGTAGAGCCTCGTACTCAGCTTCATTGTTGGTGGCTTTCCAGAGGATCTGGAGTACGTACTTGAGTTGGTCTTCCTTTGGAGATATGAAGAGAACGCTTGCACCAGCTCCTTCAAGCTTCATCGACCCGTCGAAATACATGATCTAGTGTTCTGGAGGTTCTTCGGGTGTTGTTTGTTGTATCTCAGTCCATTCAGCGACGAAATCAACCAGAGCCTAAGACTTGATCGCCGCGTGTGGGACGAAGTCGATAGTGTGAGATCCCAGCTCGACCGCCCATTTGGAAATTTGCCCGATCACGTCTCGGTTGTGAAGAATGTCGCCGATTGAATAAGATGTGACTACAACAACTCGGTGAGCGTCGAAGTAGTGGCGCAGCTTGTGAGATGCGATCAAGATAGCATATAACAACTTCTCGACCTGGGGGTAGTGTACTTTTGATTCTGTGAGCACCTTGCAGGTGAAGTAGACGGGCCTCTGTACTTTAAATACATGGCAGGCTTCCTCCTGCTCGACTACAATTGCGGTGCTCACCACATGGGTTGTGGCTGCAATGTAGAGGAGCGGTGGTTCCTGATCAGCTGGTGGAGTAAGAACTGGTGGTGTTCGGAGGAAGGTCTTGCGGTCTTCAAACGCCGCATCAGCTTCCGCAGTCCATACGTACTTGTCCTGCTTCTTGAGGAGCCTGAAAAAAGGCAATCCTCTGTCACCGAGTCTTGAGATGAATCTGTTGAGGGCCGCCATACACCTTGTCAACTTCTGGACATCTTTGAGAGACTTGGGAGGCTTCATGGATGTGATGGCAGTGATCTTCTTGGGATTGGCCTCAATCCCACGGTGGTTGACTATGAAACCCAGCAATTTGCCTGCGGGCTTGCCAAACACACATTTGGTTGGGTTAAGCTTCTATTGGAATTCCCTGAGATGTGAGAAAGTCTTGGACAAGTCGGTGATGAAACTGTCTGGGTTCTTTGTCTTGACTACGACGTCATTGTGGGATATGGGTACCCCGGGCCCATTACCGACAGGTAATCAGTCGGCCTGGGCCCACATCTGACAGTGGTGTGGACCGACTCAGGGCCGGCCCACGAGGATCTCTGGAATTGATGGACAAGATTGATGAAGACTTAGCCCGCAAGGCGTGCGGCGAGATACTTGGATTTCACCCGAGGATCATGGAGATTATGTTGTAACCAACCCAGATTAGTTTCCTAGTTGTAGCCAGACACAATTAGAGATAACCGACTTGTAAACCCTAGGCCGTCGGCCTATATAAGGCGGCCTAGGTCGATCCCTTTAGATCATTAAAAACTCCGAGCCATTTAGTCCTCCACCATCTGATCCTACGCCATTCGCCTCACTTCATTGTAACCACAAAACTCGCCATTGTTCTCTGGAGCATTGCCGAGCAAAGCAATACAACGCCTCCGAGCACAGGACGTAGGGTGTTATACTTCCGGGTAGCCCGAACCTGTATAAACCCTGCGCCCTTGTGTTACCTCGAGCTCCCTAGTCTCACGATTGCCCTTTGCCTACAAATTAACCACTTGGGTACCCCCTTGTGGACTACCGGTCAATAGATCCGACAGTCATCAATGTAGGCTTCAACATTGCGGCCAATCTGAGCCTTCAAACAATTCTGAATTGCGCGCTGATATGTTGTCCCTGCGTTCTTGATTCCGAAGGACATTATTGTGTAGCAGTAGGCGCCGAATGGAGTGATGAACGCCGTCTTGATTTGGTCTTCTTCTTGCAGGCTAATTTGATGATAGCCCGAGTAGCAGTCTAGGTAACAGAGTAATGAGCATCCAACTGTTGAGTCCACCACTTGATCAATGTGGGGTAGCCCGAAAGAATCCTTAGGACAGTGCTTGTTCAAGTTAGTGTAGTCGACACACATCCTCCACTCGTTGTTGTTCTTCTTTCGCACCAGGACATGATTAGCAAGCTAGTCAGGGTGAAACACCTCTATGATGAATCGGGTTGCTAGTAGTTTCGCCAGCTCCGTACGGATGGCTTCTTTCTTGACCTGGGCGAAGCGTTGCAGGTGTTGTTTCTTCGGTTTGGCAGCTGGATTGACATTAAGTTTGTGCTCAGCCAACTCCCTTGGGACTCCCAGCATGTCAGAAGACTTCCATGCAAAGATGTCACGGTTGTCCCGTAAGAAGCTAGTGAGCGCGCTTTCCTATTTGATAGATAGGTCAGCGCTAATTAGCATCGTCTTGGAGGGGTCGCCCATCCCTAGGTCGATCGTCTTGATAGGAACTTCCTGGGAGGGCTT
Source organism: Alloteropsis semialata (assembly GCA_004135705.1). Taxonomy (NCBI): domain Eukaryota; kingdom Viridiplantae; phylum Streptophyta; class Magnoliopsida; order Poales; family Poaceae; genus Alloteropsis; species Alloteropsis semialata. Next base: position 40,291,894 of record CM014277.1, read on the forward strand.
CATGGTTGACGTGGCTGGCTTTTTCAGTGGATGTCCAACTCTGCCTCATCGAGTTGTTTCTCCATTGCTGCTACGATTGCTACCTGCCTCGGTTGCTGCAGACTTGCAGCAATCGTCACTGCCTCGGTGTCATAATCGTAGGAGGTCTTAAAGTCGTCCTTCAGGTAAATGATCCCCTTAGGGCCTGGCATCTTCAAGATGAGGTAGGTGTAGTGCGGTATCGCCATGAATTTCGCCAGAGCAGGTCTCCCCAGGATGGCGTGGTACGATGATTCGAAGTCGGTGACCTCAAATAATGTAATGTACTCGGTCCTGTAGTTAGCCTCGGCACCAAATGTAACTGTGGAACAATGCCGTAGAAGGGTGAATCAGTGGGCTTGAGGAGGTTGGAGATGTCCAAGCCCATCTTCTTCAGTGTTTTGGCGAAAAGGATGTTGAGTCCACTTCCACCGTCGATCAGCGTCCTTGTGAGCCGCACGCGTGCCACCATCGGGTCGAGCACCAGAGGGTATCTTCCCGGGATCTTGATGTTGGTCCACTAGTCGTCGCGGGAGAAGCTGATCGGGATCTCCGAACACTTTAGGAAGGTGGGGATAGCTGGCTCGATACACCCAATCTCACGATGGATCAGCTTTTGCTTACGCTTCGAGTCCGTCTGAGCTATTCCTCCGAAGATGACATTGACCACCTTGTCGGCTTGTTGATAGCCAGTGTCTTTGTCACCCTTGCCTCCTCCGTTGTTGTCGGCTTCGTCGGCTTTGGGAGCACCTCTAGTGCCGAAAGCTTTCTTGAGCCCGATGCACTTCCTGCTAGAGTGTTTGTCCTTCAGATGGAAATGACATTGCTTGTCGAGTAGTTTCTCAAACTTTTTGTGTGAGGGACCCTTTTCAGCAATGTTGACTGAATCTTTAGGCTTGTGCTTCTTGTCATTGAAGTCGTGCTTGCCGCTATTCTTAGCCTGCTTGCCCTTGTTGCGATCATTGTTGTTGTTGCAGTCGCCCCCCGACTTGTTTTGTTTGAACCTCTCACGTTGCATGTCTTCAGCATCGGCCCAACGGTTGATGAGGTCGTGCATGGCTTCCATCGTCTTTGGCCTGTTTCTTCCGAAGTCAAGATGCAGCATGGGGTCAGTGAGACCACTGTGAAAGCAGTTGATGATGTCTTGGTCCGTGAGGCCCACACATGTTGCACGCTTCTCCCAGAATCGGCGGTTGTAGCTTTGGAGGTACTCGTTTTGGCCCTGTTTGCGCTAGGCGAGGTCAAAGAAAATACCCAGCTTCTGCCACGAGCCCTGGAAGTTGTTGATGAAGACCTTGCAGAGTTCATCCCAGGAGTCGATGGAGCCAGGTTTTAGTCCTTCCAACCAAGTCAGCGGAGCTTGATCGAGGACTACTGGGAAATAGGTGCACATGGCATCTGTATCGCCCTTTGCCGCCTTGATTGCCGAGTAGTAGATGCGGAGCCACTGCTTGGGATTGCGCTTGCCATCGTATCGTTCAGTGACGGCGGGTTTAAACTTCTCGGGCCATCCAGTAGCTCGGATGTGAGAATCCTTCATACTTGCCAAGGTTGTGATGGCCTTGGCCTGGAGGCCCGTAGATCTGGTCGTACTCCTGACGCTGCCTGCGTTCTTCTTCTTCTCGGTCACGGGCACGTGCGGAGATGACGGTGCGTGCATCTTTGCTCTGCAGCTAGTGCCGCAGACCCCTATCTTCGTCGCGGTTGTTGCGACGCCCATCTCTATCCCTATTGCCGCCATGCCCACGATTGTGGCTCTGTTCGGCAACGTGGTGGCTAGGTCCGGCGCCGTGGTTTCTACCTACAGCGTCGACTACCATGCTGCCCGCGTTGTCGTGTTCTCGGCGGTCTCTGCTTGGATGGTGAGATGGATTGCCGCGATTGCCTCCGTCAGGGTTGCGACTGCTGGCTTGGCGACTTGCTGTCTTGGACCTAGTGATTGTTCGAGCCGAGCACATCGCGTCGTGCTAAATTGCCGCTGTCTCGAGCATCTGGTCCAGAGCTTCAAGTCCTTGTTTGACAGCCAAAATGTTGGCTGCGTCATTGGCGTAGACGTCCTGGCCGGCGACTTCCACGAATCGCTCTTCAATGTTTTGCGGAGCTATTCTGCGGTTGAGTTGGCGACGTTGATCTGCACGAGCAGCGTTGCGTTGCCTGCGCCTTTCCCGATCGTCTGTGGCTTCATTGTCCACAGATGGCTCATCATTGGAAACTTGTTCTTCGTTGCCGATGATCACCATGGCTTGACGCCCTGGTGAGAAACTTCCCGTGCTTGAAGTTGCGAGGACGGTGGAGCCGCGTTCTTCTGAAGAGTCCAGCATCTCGCCGTGTTGGAAGGGTAGTGGATCAATGCACACTATGATGCAAGACATGTCCAAGTCCTCTTGAGGTGTAGCTCCCAACTTTGGCTTGCGTCCAGACCAGTGGACGAATCTGCCTTCAAGAGTTGCGGTGATGACGAGTCCGACTTGTTTCCCGCCCAGGGGAAATTCGTCGAATTTGACCAGAGAGCGGAGTGGCTTTGATAACGCCGTCTGCTAGACGGAGGCGATTCCCGCGAGGCCAAAGGGAATCTGGCTCGGGGTATTGGCCTCACGCCTAGCAGTGGCTGAGCTCCTCTTCTTCTGGGTCTTGGATCGATTGGATTTTGGCGATGTCAATGGTCCGACTCAGACTGCCTAGTCCGCTTGGAAAAACTCTCAGTCCGAGTTAGAGTCAAACTGAGACTTGGAGTTCCCCGAGTCTGGGTCGAGGTCGGGCTCGGGGGCGTGATCTCGTCAAGCTTGTTAGCGAGTTGCTTTGGAGTCGTCGGCTTGAGGACACGATTGAAGTTGCCCGCGCCGTCCGCTGTGCAGACCCAGGAGTCGAAGACGAAAGTGGCGCCCTTCTCGAACGCCATGTCGCCGTTGCAGGAGATGATGACTGATGCCATCGAGCTTGCTTGACGATTCTCAACGAGAGCCCCTACCTGGTGCGTCAGCTGTCGATTTTTTTATACTTGAGTAGTCGAGTTGTTCGCGAGGGCCTCGCCGGAACCAGAAGCATGATAGTGAACACGAGATGATTTAGACAGGTTCAGGCCGCCTCGAAAGAGAGCGTAATACCCTACATCCTGTATGGTGGATCACTTCGTATTGATGGTAATGATTTTACAAGGGGTTCCTGCCTCACCTTATATACTCGGGAGACAGGGTCTACAAGACAAATAATACAGATTCCTAGTCGGATACTATACGCAGAGTCCTAACATGAGTAGGCCAGGTTGTTTCCTAGTAGCCGACTAGTTCCCTTAATGTAACACTACTGTGTTAACTAAGCTTCTAAATACTGTTTTGGATGATCTTGAAAGTCATTAAGGGTTAATCAGTGATTAGTGAGGTTAAATCCCAAAAAGGAGAAAAAGGGATTTTGGAAGAAAGGTTTGAGTTTGAATTTTTGGACCAAATTAAAGGCTTTGTAGTTTCCAATTTAAGCAAAATTAGCAAACTAGTGTATAAGAGAAATTTAAGCTTAATGTACCAGCAACAAGAGTTACATTGGGAGTTATAAAAGTTTACATGTGAAATATGGAGAAAAAGGGACTTGATGGTGGCTGTTTCGAAGGGATGCCTTAGCTGAATCTTTTCTGAAAATGGCCGGTTGAATGGGACCAGGTTTAGGGCAGCATAACTTAAGATCTAGGTAGATTCAGTTCAAGGCCATATTAGAGAAAGTGAAGGTCTATATACAGGCTACAACTTTTGTATTTGAAGATTTGAAAGTTTACATTCAAAATGTGGAGAAAAATCGGGTTGAATCTGCTAGTTTTCACGAGGTTCAGCAAATGTCGGAATTAGGGCTGATATTCAATGGTCCATATCTCAAAATTTGTTGAGATTTAGACCAAAGTCATATTAGGGAAAATGTAGCCTGATGTTTGGGCTACAACTTTTGTGTTTTGAGCTCCAAGGTTTTACATTTGAAATTCAAAGAAAAAAGGCGATTTAATCAGCTGGTTTGGACGAGTTTCAAAGGGAGTTTCAGTTTTAATCTACCGAATGGTGGATGTTCAGGGCTGCGAATCTTTTGATTCATTAAGTTTGAGCTCTGAGGACTTACAGAATTTGGGAGATTCAAGATTGGGCTACACTTTTGGTATTTGGATCACAGAAAGTTTGTATTTGGATTTGAAAGTAATTCGAGAGGAAAGAAGGAGGATTTGGGGGAAATTCAGCAGCAGACACAGTCCGAGACGGACTGTAGGGGCCGGCCGGCACGGCAGTGGTGCCACGCACCTGCTTGCCGCCGTGCCGAGCTCGGTGCCACGCGCCGGCGTGGGCAGGGGCCAGCGCCAAGGCAGCAAGCAGCTGCTGGCGCCCGCGTCGTCCGGGATTGGATGAGGCCGAGCCGAGGCCGGTTTCGTTCTATCCCTTGCCGTTTCGCTCTCGTCGCCGCTGCCACCAATTCGCCGCCGTCGCCACGTCCCCATCCAATTCCTCTCACCCACGCTTGTCGTAGCCCATCCGCCTGCCACCCCGTCCGTTCTTGCATAGTGTCGTCGCCCGCAACCCCTGTTCGCCGCTGCCGCCGCCCATAATCCGCCGCCGTCGCTCAAGCCACTCGGTGAGCTCCATCCTCCGACCGTTTTCGTCATCGTCCGACCCCGTAGTTAGGTTCTTGTGGTTCTGGCGCAGCTTGCCATGATGCTTTTAGCCGTAGTTGGGGGCAGGGTTGACCGGAGTGCCGCCACGCCGCCGCGGGCGCCGCCCAGCTGGTCACTGCGTGGGGAAATCGAGGGGCGCGTTCGCTAGAGCCTGAGCTAGCGTGAGCTTGGTGTGTTCTAGTATGCGTAGAAGCTGTGTGTGTCGTTTGTTGTCCTAGGGGAGGTGTTCCTGGGGTGCTCATGGAGCGCCGTCGCCGAGTTCCGGTGCTGCAGTTGCCGCTGTCGTGTTCCTCATCGCCCGGTCATCTTCGGTTTTGCAAGTGCGGGAGGGTCAGGAACGTCCGGACGTGGGGTTGTTGAGGTCGAGGTTCCGTTCCCGCCGCCGTTTGCCGCCGTGGGTAGCGCCGCCGCGGTCGGTCCGGAGGACCGAGCGCAAGCGCGGGCGTCTGGTGGAAAGAAAAGGGAGAGAGCGGTGGTGGGCTGGGCCTGAAAGTTGGCCCGAAGGAGGGAGTAGCCGAGCCGGGCCCGTGAGGAAAGGGAGGGAGAGTTGGGCCGGGCCCGCGGGTCGACCCAGTAGAGGAAAGGAGGGGCTGCGGGTAGAGTTAAGGGAAAAGCTAGGGGGTTTTGGGTAAAAGGGTTTAGGATTTTCTGTTTTAGGTTTTAAGATTTTTAGAAAATGCATTTCAATAGGAATAATACTTAGAAATTGCATATGTTTTTGTAGGAAACTCTAAAATTAATGAAGTAAATTTTATTGCAATAGTTGCATTTTTCTTTATACATTTAGATTATTATTTAGTATATTAGATGCTTTTATAGTTATTATCCTTGATTTTAGGATGGATTTAAGGGTTTAATTAATTAAAATATAGGCTTTTAATTAGTTATTCTCTTGTTTATAATCCTTGAATATGTTAATTAATTCTT
>CM014277.1:40305295-40328561 GCA_004135705.1 Alloteropsis semialata
GTTTTCTCGGTCACCCCGGCTACGCGGTGGCGGCGGCCCTCCCTCCCCCTCGTGGGCCATCGCTGCCAGATCTGGAGTCCTCCGCGTGCCGTGTCTCTCCGTCTGTCGCAGTCTTCTCCACCAGGTCTTCGTCTGACATGGTTTCTTCGTCGTCTTCACCGAGGTTGCCACTTTTGTCTTCTAGGTCGTCGCCGGCTGTCGCTCAAGGATGTCTTCGTCATTGCTTCGGGTTCTCCATTTCTGTCGTTTTGGTCGTCTCGTTAGGCATGGGGTGGAGCAGTTCTTCCTTCCTTCTCTTGCTAGGGGTCGTTTTGACGTGCTCGTCGATCGGTCTTCTTCAATAAAGACGTGCTTGCGGAGCCGCGGTTTTTCTTGTTTGTAGTAGTTGTCCTAGTTTGATGCCTTGTGTTGTTGGTGTTGTTGTTATGTTTTTTTCCTTTTGTGTGTGTTGGTCGTGTTTGTAATGATCCTTTTTCTCTTAATGAAATACGTGCTAAGCATGTTCTCTAAAAAAGTTTGGAGATTCTCGTGGACCGGTCCTGGGTCGGCCCACATCACTGCCAGACGTAGGCCCAGGGCGACTGGCTACCTAGTTGGTAGATGGCCCAGGGGTACCCATATCCCATAGTCAGGTTCTGCAAAATGGTGTATATGTTCAAGCATCATATTCTGGAAGTATGACCATTTTGCTACATTTAATGTGAACAAGCACCCGCATCGCTCCGTATTGGGCCGTGCCTTTGGCAGCGGGCTCGGGCTTGAAGACAGAAAAATCACGGTGTGGAAACAAAGCAAAAGCCAGAGAAGCGTTGGATGCTTGGGCGACGGTGGATTGAAGCACTACCTCTCTCTATCGTAGTTGTCCCAACATCAGAGGATCCGGTTGGAGGATTGGAGGCTGGTTGGATCTATTTTTTGGCCTTTTAGCTTTCAAATCCTTCAAGTAGGATCACTATTGAAGTTGCTCTTGTATTACGCAAAATCAAGAAGAATTGCACATCTCTACCATCGTCTAGGTATCTTTCTCCCAAATGTTGCGTCAAGTTTTATAAATTTCTAGAGTTAGAGGTGACTAGCTCCATTGACTTTAGAACATAATTTGCTTTTCATCTATTGCACTGAAATATCTGCAGTTTTCATAAAATTCAGAATTTTGAAAAAATAAATCTTAGGATGTCAGATTTCCTCATCGGGCGGCAGCCAAGCAATCGCCGCCACATGCCCCACGCCACCCCACTTCCCTATCACCACAAGCGCGGAGCACAGCAGCCGCTCGTGGTTTGACGGAGCGCATCCCCGCACCGCCCTGCCCTGTGCTGAGCCGCTGACTCTCCCGACGTTATCCAACTCCTACCCCTCACCTCCCCTGCCCAGTGCCCACCACCTGCTCCACCCCCGTCCCACCACCACTCCCGGCATGGCCGCCCTCCACCCACGCGCCGCCGCCGCCGCCGTAGCCACTGACCTTCGGCCGGCGGTCCGGCGAGGTGCCTGTCGCGCTTCAGCGGCGGCGTTCCGCCGTTACCCCTGCTGGCAACTGCAGGTTTTTGAACTCGCCTTCTGTTTTTCTCCCTGTTCTTTCACTGCTCAGACAGGCGCTGAAATTGAAAGGGGTTTTACTGAATTCGTGTAGGGTCAGGAGGGGTTGTTGCTTTTTTGGGGCATAGGAACGCTGTGTTTGGATTGCTTGTGTTCTTGGTTAGTTTGGTACTCTGGTGCATGGAAGTACCGGTGGTTCTTGAGCAGTTGAACCTGGAAAATGTTTCACGCTAGTGTTCAATTTAGCTAAACAGTAGAGGGATTACTTGATTTTTTCTTGAGATAGAGATTAACTGAATTTAGGTGGCTTTTAGATATTATCTTGCAAATCGTAGTTACTCCACTTCATTTAACGGCAACTGGCTTATAAACACTTCATCTTCATTTTTAGATAGATTAGTTCATAGACATGATGGTTACTTGGGACCAATTTCCTGTTACAATTATATGATCTTAGGAATTAAAATTACCATTCTTCAAACTGGATCCTGATGGTAATTAACAGACCTTTAATTGTATCTAAGTCACTTCATCAGGACAATGGAATTGCTAAAAGTCTGGGACATCTGTATGCAACTACAGCAATGTTGCAGATGAGTTGATGCCCTAAGCATCCAATGCTCAGACATCCAATGCCTATTCACAGCCTTTTCCCAAAATAAGCCGATACTCTGCTATTGCCTAATAAAATTTTCTCTAAACTAGGCCATTTGAAACATAACAGAAACTCTTCACCTGATTTATGCAGTGACAAAGAATTGTTTCAACTGAAGTGTAATCATGTTATTTTTTTTGCGTGCGGTTAAACGATACAATTGCCCTAGCATGCATCTTAAATAGAAGTTTGGGAAATTGTAATCTGAGAAAAATCATTGTGTAGATGACAATGATTCAGAAGAAAAATTAGATCTTACAATAAGAGCATCTCCAGCAGCTTACCTAAATCCATTTGCTATACCTAAAAACTACCAAAAGCCTAAAAAAAACAGCTCCAGCAGATTTGCTATATGGATTGCTATCCCTATATTTTTTAGGCTATGACCTAAACTTCTCTCTCCAATATGCAAATATACCAATTCAACGCTGGATTGGTAAAACTCACGCTGCTCACGCGGGAAAGTCAACTGCTCTGCTCGGACTCTTCCACCCCTACACGTCGGCGTCGACGAAGAGGGAGCGGAGCGAGCCGAGCAGCGACTCGAGACGGCCGCACGCGAACTCGCATGTCTGCGAGTGGACTTCGCCGCGCATGGGCGAGCTCGAGCCTCATGCGGAGGTCATCGCTGCCCATGTCAAGAAGCTCGATTCGACGCCGTGATTTGCCGAGGTGGATTTCGGGCTTGATTTGATTCGCTCGCTTCCTGCGATGAGCCTCCACTGCTCTGCGATGACCGATGAGCCTTCGCTGCTCGTCAACACCCGCGATTGGGGAACTCCGACCTGCAGGCGACGACCAGATCGGGTCGGGTGGGCGGAGCTCGAGGGGAAGCAACTCGATTTGGCCCAATCGCTGGGGAAGCGCCTCCTGGATGACCACGTGATGGGGATGGGGATGGAGATCCCAGCGGGCTTCGCTGCAAGTAGGTGGAATCGGACAGGGGAAGGGCAGGAGAAGGGCGGCGGCGGGCGCAAGGATGCAGTGAAGACGAACGCATCCTGTGCAAAGCAAACATGGTTTTTTACAAAAAGACCATCGATAAAACATATAATTTCTAGGAGTATTTCTGTCTCTGGGCCTTTTTACGAAGAGACCCTAAAACTTCATAATATTTCTAGAAAGAATTATAGGTATCCAGTTTTAGAAAAGCTATTGGAGAGGAGCACATGAGCTTCTTCAAAATCTTTTCTCTCCTATATGTAAAATAAGTTTTAGGTTTCCAGTTTTACATATGCTGTTGGAGATGCTCTAATGCAGGTATAAGATTATGTGAAGTTTATACTGTTTTATATCTTCTACAGTAGTTTCAGTAGAGCCATCGTATTTGGAATCTGCAACTTTGATTGTTTAATATGCATGTAGTAGCATCAAATACCTCATAAACTTTTAAATGCAGGGGAATATGTTGAATTGGAGATCCAAATTTGCACCTAAAAAGTTATTGAGTACAGTAGCATGTGCAAAGCCTGATGATTCTGAATTTGAAAGCGTGGATGCACCTCTTGAGCCGGAAACATGGGAAGGAAGTTTCTTGTGTGGTCTGTTGAAGAACCTTCCACATATATTTCTAGCAGCAGCAGCAAAGCAACTGCAAGAATTGTCTAACCAAAGAGAAGACACCTTGAACCGCTGGGAACATAGTATTGGTTCTAAAGAGGACCGCCTTCACAGGTTGGTAATTACTTTCTGATTTAAATGTTAGGAAACATGTACTCTCAGGAGTTGTGTTTTTAACTTTCATTTTAAGGTATCATATACTGCCAATAATAATTTTGATAACAAAGAATAATGCTCTTGTGCGAACATGTAAACTCTTTTCATTTGAATGGGTACTTTATCTTGTATTGCTTATTCACTTATGAAGAACAGTTGTTAGATGAACCCTCCATGCAGTGGCGGAACATGGTCCAGCATCAAGGGGGGGCCAATCACTGCCACATCGTTGATTGCTGCCGTTGCTGCTTCTTGCTGCACTCCTAATCACTTGTATTATTTGCATTAGCTAATAGCAGGCTTCAAAATTGTCTACCTCAAGGGGGGGCCGGTGCCCAGTTTGGCCCCCAAGGATGTCCGCCACTGCCTCCATGTATAATTCTATATGCTACTTGTCTTTTGAGGAGTAGTATGACACCATTAGCATTACTTGATAAATTAAATAGGAATAGTATGGCACCATTAGCAATTACTCAGATAGATTAAGTAAATGCGTAAAATTGAGGTTGGGCAACACAAGGGTATACATCTGGGTGCTGTACTGCTGTAAGTTGCAACTGAGACTAATATTCAGATTAGGATCCTGTTACTGGGAGTTCAGTCACGAGAGGAAACTGGATCAATCTGAGAACATGTTGCCTAGATGTCTTTCATGTGTTTGACCTATAGAATCCTAGACTTATGATGTATCTAATATAGTAGACCTAATGAAGAGTGTGGACTGTGGACTCGAATATGATTGCGGCAACTTAGCTGATGTGTGTATTTAATGTTCTTTCAAGAGTATCATTGCAAGAATACACGAAATCTTGCTCACAATATTCATTAAGGATCATACAAAGCAGTGCCCTAATACGCCAAACACTATAGAATCTGAAAATGCTTCATAGAATATTTATTAAATTGGTGTGTTTTTGCCTTTTTGTAATGTAATTTTTTTTTATAACTAACTGGTTTCTGGAACCCTGACAAATAGGAGGATTGCTGAACTGAAGGAACAAGAGTGTCAAACAGCTATTGAGGACATCATGTACATGCTGATTGTTTATAAGTTTTTTAAGATTGAAGTCCCGATGATTCCAAATTTGTCAAAGCTCATCAGCAACAGAAGATTGCAGTTATGGCCACCAAGGGAGACAGATCTTGAGTCCATTCATGGACCTGAGGTACTAGAACTAATTAGGGAACACTTGACCAGCATTATCAGATGGGTGCACAGAAATGGTCCCAAGATCAATCGCTCAACACTTCGCATTAAAAGACTGCAATTTGGTCGGATATATTCCGCTTCAATAATGTATGGATACTTCCTGAAATCTGTCAGCATCAGGCATCGTTTGGAGCTGACTCTCACACGCTCAGAAGAATTTCCTCCTCCAATACAATTTCTGAATGCTCAATTTACAAATAAACAAGAGCAGGAAGAGACCGTTGGAGGCTCTGGGGAAGTGTCATCTTCTTCAAAACCAAGTTCTGTTGTCAACCCGCATGACCTGAAGGGTTACATGATGGGATTTGACCCGATGACCTTGCAGCTTTGTGCGAAGCTGCGCTCTTGTGAAGCTGCTAATCTCATCGAGAGGCATAGCTGGGCTCTTTTTGGAGGGAACATGGAACTCGCCCATGCGAATGATGAGGCAATTATACTTGACCCTTCGTCCCTAAAAAGACTGCTGCTTGAAGCCATTGCCTTTGGTTCCTTCCTTTGGGATGTTGAAGATTATGTGGATGAGATTTATAAATTGTCGGATAGCTGAAGAAAGTGCTGCAGCAAGCTCCTGCAGCTTTGTAGATGCCAACCGGAAGAAGAGCTGCATAAGTTCTTCCTGGAGCCTTGTATATATGAACTAGCTGTTTTGTCATGTATATATATGTCCTCATCTAAGGTTGCTTTATTCTGAGGGTTTGCCTGGATGTGTCCTAAAATCTTTACCTGTACAAAGTTTTGATCTAAAGTGATGCCATCTATTTTATTTTTTTTTGAATTAATTCTATTTTGTATGTTGTATTCACATGTAAATCACCATTCACCATGATCTAGATTTCAAAAGCATTTTCGTGTCAACAATGTGGACACCTGACATAATTTCAGAGCATTGCATACCTAGCCATAGCCATCCAAAGCTTTTGCTGCGGCCAGGCAGGCAACTTGAGGGGGTGTTCAATTCCGTGAAAAAATTTTGGTGAAAAATTTTGCAAGAGAATTTACTATTTAGGAGTACTAAATGTAGACTAATAATAAAACTAATTATAGATCTCGCATGGAAATCGCGAGACGAATCTAATGATGGTAATTAATCTATGATTAGTGAATGTTTAGCGGATGGTTACTGTAGCATCACTGTTGCAAATCATGGCTTAATTAGGCTCGTTAGATTCGTCTCGCAAAGTTACCTGGGGTTATGGAATGGGTTTTGTCATTAACACACGTTTACTGCTCCATTCATGTAAGATTCTTTTGGAAAAAATTTTGATGAAAAATTTGTTGAGGGGAATTGAACACCCCCTGACATCTCGTGACCACATGAGCTGCCAAGGACTCATGGACTCATGGTGGCCCCTGATCACAGGGGGCCGAATTCTGACCCATCTGTTGTCTATCACAAAGTCAGATTTCTAAGACCTCTCTCTGGATTAAAAGTTCCAGCAAAAGATACAAAACCTGATGGTCTATAGACTCTAGATGAAACTTTAGAGGAATAATATTAAATGAATAATAGCACTAGAGAAATTATTCTCCCTAGCATTTGTACATTCTTTCCCTTGTAAACATAGCAAACCTCAACCTCTCCCCCTTTCGATATTTCCTCGCTCGCTCCATGCAGGACACAGCGGCAGTTGCCTACAACTAGCTGTCCAGCACTGCATTTAAGGCCACCCACCGCTACCTTACTAGTTACTCCTCACAAAACAAGGGAGAGAGAAAGCCCAGCAGCCCTCCTTCAAAAAAACAGCGAAGATCCAGTGCAGAGAGAGAGACTCCATGACACTCTGAACAAGAAAGATAGGGAGAGATCTCAGTCAGTCTTCCACAATGCCGGCAACCACCAAGCTGATCTTATCCACACTGCTGCTGCTAATGCTTGCCCTCCATGGAAGGGGAGGCCACTGCGTCAGCCTTAGCATGGATGCGGAGATGGAGATGGACTCGGAGGCGCACCGGCGGCTGCTCTGGGAGGCGACCACCGGCCGGCGGTACATCAGCTACGACGCGCTGAGGGGCGACGTGGTGCCGTGCTCCAGGACCGGGGTGCCGTACTACAACTGCAGGATCTCCACCACCGCCAACCCCTACACCCGAGGCTGCGAGAGCATCACCAGGTGCAGGGACGCAGGTCCCTAGATGACAAAGCTCTTGCTTGAAAGGGCAGGGTTGGAGGGCTCCTGCAACTCAATTGCAATGTCTTGCTAATCATGTGTAATCTTTTTTCTGTTTTTCTCTCTCTCTTTTTTTGTCCTTCCTCCTTTGCTGGAATATTAGTATAAGGAAGGATTAATGGATGAGTTTCATGTTTGAGGATGCCCTTGGATTTCTCCTGACCTCAATTGTTTTGCTGAATGTTTGTATATATCTAACTATGTGAGAGTAGATTGGGGCTACACGGAGATGTCTGTAGCAGTTTAATCATGTACCGCTGCAAGATGCTATATGAGAAAAGGGAAAAGGACAGAGAGCTAATCTGTTTGAGAATATGCTGCTAATTTTCTTCCCCTCTTTTTAGCATTTCGCTCACCTCAAATAGCCAAATTGGTTTAGTGCGGAGGGTAATCGGCACGGTCAGATACTCAGTCTTTCATGGTATTTTCTAGTGGGGCGTTTAAAAATAATGACCTAGTATTGTAGGAGGGAAAGTGGATTTTGGTAAAATAAAAGCATGACTTCATTTTCCCCATGCGTTGTGCTGTATAAACCCCCGTCAAGACATGTCAGCGCGGTGCCTTAGAGCATAGCTGGGAGCCTGGGCCTGAAAAATGGCCTGAAAAAAAACAGGAAATTTTGGTGAAGTAAAAGCCTCACTCCATTCTCCCAATGTGTTGTGCTGAATGAACCACCTCAGGAAATGTCAGCGCGCTATCCCTTTCAGCATCGTAGCTCCAGGGTTTTTCCTTCAATTCTAATCTTAATTTTATTTTTTCGAACTGCCAGAGAGCACGCTCAGTTGGGTCCGGGTCCCTGACAAGAAATTTACTGTTCACTGTGAAGTGGAGCATAGGTCAACTATCATGTGGCTGTTGCCGACATGCTCGGCCACGGAAGCTCTTTATTAGCGATCAGCAGTTGCTTCAAACTCATGCTTACACTGTGGCTCCCCTAGTTAGTGCGATTTTTCATATCTGTCATAGAACGTGTAGCGTTTCAAGCTCAAGGTTTGCAAAAAAAAAAATCTGATTTATTCTGGATGCAGTCTGATCACGGAGGCACGTACGATGCGCTCCGCTGATGTGATCCTCTCGTGTCATCCCCGCCATGCTCAAGTGTTGCAGCGACCAGCGAGCACCGACGCATCGCAATTATGGGCTCCGGCCCGGTGGATGCCACCTGCACCAACCGGGCGATAGAGGTCGCCGTACAACCAAGCAGAGCACGAGCAGAGACGGGGCCGGCGCAAAGGCATGCCGAACGCATTACACACCCAGATCCAGGCGGTACACTTTCATCATGGCACTGAACTCAGCAAGAGAAGAGCAACGTCAAAGACCTTCCAAACTTCAACCACAATACAATCAATCGCAGCCAGCCAGCGCAGGATTTCCAAATTCCAAACTTAATTCGCCCATGAAGGGCCTGTTTAGTTGGGGTGAAAGGGTGAAAAGTGGTGAAAAGTTTATGCATTGGGTCGCGTGCCCAGAGAGAAGAAATAAACTGACACGGTTCTCAAGGTGGAAAGAGAATGGAGAGTTGGAGGAATTAAACAGGGCCGAAGATGAGCAATCGACCATTGACAGCGACATCAAGATGATACGAAGGAAGGGGGAATGGTTATGTGTTCATGACGAGAGCAAGGGGAGCAGAAACCACCGAATTGGTATTCGCAAAACACTAGAATCACATTCTCATATGATTCCGAGCGAAACAGCTCACTCCTAGAAGAAGAAAACATGAAAAACCTTGAGGAAGGAGACCAGACCAGAGAAACACAGGGGGCACTTACGAGCCTATCCTGCTTACGGGGTAGACAAAAACCATAAGGCGAGCGTGGCAACGCGACACCCTACGCCGCGGCGATGTATTGAAAGACATGGCCTTGCCTTGCCACACAGAGGAGGCATCTACTCCTTGTACTTCATGCTCTCAAGCGTGAACCCGGGCATGTCAAAGGAGTCGGCGAACTTCTCCACCTCCGCCTTTAGGTTTTCAATGTCCTTGTTGTTTACTAGGCCCTTGTTGAAGTCCTTGGGGAGCTTGCCCTACTCCTACTGGATGTTCAGGCAGATGGTAACGGCCTGATGGAGGAACTCGCCAATCTGCTCAAAGTCTTTCTCCACCAAACCCCTCGAGGTCATCGCGGGGGCACCTGAAAACCATACCAACAAATATATGAGAAATATTGTTTAAGCATTCCAGTAAAATTGTAGAATTGTGGAATTAGGCACTAATAACAGATGTTGGGGATGCAGTATTGTACTGTATGACATCGCTTTTCAGTAGAGTTGTTTGCTGTGTTAAGTGTTCACATGCATTTTCAGGGTAAAGTATTAGCTGAAGGATGATACTGCACTCAAGGTCCAAGCACAAAATGGATCACATATGCAGGCCATGGAGTTTATGAGATCAACAAATCAAGGATTGCATCTTGACAACCAACTCATCAACATCTGCAAGAGCTACACTTCTTTTGTGTAGGAAAATGTGAAGAGTCAAGTGAAATGGAACCAAAACTATTAATTTACCTGCAAAACTTTAAGAGATTGAATGGTCCCTAGGGACCATAGGCACCCTTCACATGGAACAACGACCAAGAGAAGGCACAAGTACCAAACACTCGTGGATTTTGTGACAATGGTGCAATACAATATACTTGCAATGCATAATATAAAAATGTCACTTGGCAAAATAGAGCATGTGAACCAGGCATCTGATGCATCGTGGACAAATGTCTGAAAACATTGAAAGCTTACCACTTTTGGAAACCATTTTGGAGCTGTTTGGTTTAGGTCAAATTTTCTATGGGGAGGCC
This sequence comes from Alloteropsis semialata, assembly GCA_004135705.1. Taxonomy (NCBI): domain Eukaryota; kingdom Viridiplantae; phylum Streptophyta; class Magnoliopsida; order Poales; family Poaceae; genus Alloteropsis; species Alloteropsis semialata. The sequence continues at coordinate 40,315,385 of CM014277.1, forward strand.
GAGTTAAATTTTGGCATGTCAGAATCAGGATATTTGGTGGCCTATTGGCCACCAGTCCAACAAAATGAATTAGGTGACCAGATGAGAGTGCTGCCAAGCCACATTTTGGCAGCCAATCAAATAGGGGCTAATTTGGCCAAATTAGCCAAAATTTACCAGACTGAAGTTCAATATGAATCTTTTGGGACCATGCAACACTTGGGTCAAACACGTTTAAGAACTTTCTAAACATATCACCCCTTCACTAAGAGAGGATACCAAACGATTACCATCCCAATTTCTCAAACTGCCATGTGAACAACAATGCTGTATAATTTATCGACAGTACCATAACAGAAGTAATAAACAAATTAAATGATACTAACCTATGCGGACACCACCCGGAGCCAACGCGCTGCTGTCACCGAAGACAGCATTCTTGTTCAGTGTTATGTGGCAAAGGTCACAGAGCTTTTCAACCTTGTTTCCTGCAGACATAAGCCAACATTAGAACAAGTTACAATGTGTCCACTAGAAAACAAAGCCCAATTAGATTGCCAATTTGCATACCAGTCAAGCCGAGAGGGCGGAGATCCCAGAGGACAAGGTGGTTCTCAGTTCCATCGGTCACCATCTTGTAGCCCTTGCTCATGAGATAGTTTCCAAAGCTCTAGTCTAGGTTGTTGTTGGCTATGATATGATAAGACTTGAGTTACCTTAAGATCTTACCAAGCAAGACTTGATGACCAGAGTTTTCTTTTAGAAAAAATAAAATAAAGAGTTCCTTATGGTGATTCCTACCAAAGCTCATATTGTTTAAACCACTACAAAATCTACTTGTTAATTGCATTGAGTTTTGTCAAGGTCATTGTGATTCTTAAAGATTTACTTCATGCTTTAAAGCCAAGATCACGCTCACGCCACCATATGCATGTTACACTTCTACTCTGGAAGTAAGCATGACACCCATCCATCCACCAAATAAAAGCTCTGCAGAAAGTATGGTACTTTTCCCTAAGACTTTATTGCAAAAGGAGGCATGGGCTATCGGAAAAAAAATGAACACATGAAGGTCCAAGTATATAAAGAGAGAGAGAGAGAGAGCACATGAAGGCTCTTTGATCAAAAAGGGGAGGCCCACTAGGAGCCCAACAAGGAAGCAAGAACTGGGAGCGAGGCGAGAGAGCTTTTTACTGGAGGAAGCCGGTGCGCGTGGCGTCGACGAAGGAGATGTCCTCGATGGGGGAGGTGGAGACCCACATGGCGTCCGTGTACTGCCGGATCTCGAACCCGTTGGCGCTGTCCACCACCTCATACGCCGGGCACTCGATGCGCTCGCACGACGGCGGCACCACGGCGGTCGCGGCGACGGCGAGCAGCGCCACGGCGGCGGCGGGGATGAGGAGCAAGCTGATGCTTCGGCGCGCCATGGTTGCCTTCTCGCTCGCGCCTCTGGCTGCTGCTGATGAACCTGGGGGGTCATGGAGTGGGATGGGGTTGGGTGCTCGTCTAAACCCAAGGATTTCACAAATCAAAGATAAAGGATTCTGGAACAAGTAAACACGATTTTCAACTGTCTCAACAATAGAATTAGATCAGAATAAGGAATAAAAGTAAATTTGTTCGAGATGAGATAAAGAAAAGAGTTTAGAGATGACTCAAAAAATTTTGAAGGGTTTTTCTTTTGAAGTCTGTCAGTCAAAATTAGCCAACTTGAGTCATGAGTATAAATGAAATTTGTTTTTTCTTTTCTTTAAGGAAATTTATGCAAGTCATAATCTAATTTCTATCTACTTTTATTATAGACAGAAATTAGAATCATTTTCTTGAGCCGGAGCACCTCATATTACTTCCAGGGCATATGATAGTTTGATTATCTGTGGACGATTTCTTTCTCGTTCAATGCCCTTTTTCAATGGTCTCGAAGATAGAAATTTTGCATTTTTATCTATGGGGTCAAAACCAAGGTCGTAGTAAATCCATGAATTTCATTCAATTCATTTTTCTTATACTATAGAAATAAAGAAATAAACATTTGAATTCAGCATTATTCCATGATTCCTATTTCAAAGCCTATCTTTTAAGGAAAAAATTTCTTTTATCATTCGCCCTTATTGCATGGGTGGAAGAATAGAAATAGGATTCTGAAAAAAAGAAAGATATTGAAAAGAAAAATTGACTTTTGAAACCCTTTTTATGTGTAACGGAAAAGAGTTGCGATTTCTTCAGGAAATTGACAGCTAGGATCCTATTTGATCGATCGCTCAGCCTCTGTAGTCCACTCTTTCAATATACGAAGTAGAGAAAAGGATGCAAGCCCAAAGTCTAGGAAAAGCATATCATTTCCTAGCAAAAAAGCAATCCACTGTGTCGAGGAAGGGAAGAAAGGCTCTGCTTTTGGTATTCATTTGTCTAAGAAAGACACATTTAAGCGAGCGTGGCAAGGGACTAAGCTTTTGTTGTCGCGGGATAGTAAAAAGCATTGGCGGATGCTAGCTAGGCATATTTATTAGTTTAGTTTGTTTACAAGTAGGAATTCAAAGATAGCTATTTTAGAGAAAGACCGGAATAGGCAGTCACATATGTAAGTTTTTGAAGTTTTAGAAGCAGGTAAGGTTTATGCACGACGAGATATGCTAGCTAGAGCTACTTGGTAGTAGAAGAGGAATATCTTGTGCAACAGCATTCGCCTTCACTTGCTTTGCATAGGCCTTAAAGCCAGGTGTCATAGTTTGCTGCAGAGCAACGGCAAGTGCAGCAATCTGGTGGTTGTGAGGGCCACCTTGCAGAGATGGGAACACCGCAAAGTTGATCTTGTCTTCATAGTCATACACAACACCTTCAGGCTGGCCCTTCTTGTGGGGGCTTAGGGCCTTTCCTGTAGAAGATCATGCCCGCCCTTGGCCCACGGAGAGACTTGTGTGTGGTAGTGGTAACCACATCCCAATACTCAAAAGGATTTGCGGCTTCCTGAAATGGAGGAAGGCAAATGATGAGATTGTTTCAGAACACAGATTATTCAACTAATAAGCATTTGTAGTGAATAATCTCTTCAGATTTCCTCAAGTACTCAAAGAATGATGATATGCAAGTATTAGACAAATAATATAACCTTTTGCATTATGTCCCTCAAATAGTGCATTAGCTAAGTCTATAAATTAAATGAAAGAGCCCTGGTTCGATGAGTTAGCCTATATATGTTTGATCATTGCAAACAAAATTAGACAAAAAAAAATATGAATGCATTCAAATGTGTGGACACGCATGAGCCAGAATTTTGATTAGCGGTAATGTTCACAGGGACGCGCTATGTAGTTTGCACAAGCACAACAATGTACTAGAGCAGTCCTGCAATGGTTCGGTGAGAATTTGAGTGCCCTTCCGCTAAAGCAGGATCAGATCCATTGAGAGTACTCCAAAACATGAAAATAGATGGCATATCAGATCCATCAACATCAAAGGAACTTATTCAGACAAAATAAAGCAGGCAAAATTTCAATTTCCACTATTACAGTACACACTTATACTATTTATAAAACAAGACAAGGCACAAAACAACAAACATCAAGCATCCATGTATTTCTTTTCCTAAAATCAGTACACATGCAAAAGACTCAGATCAAATAATCCAACATTTCTATCAACATCAGCCCAAATTGATTGATATTAGATCCCAAGTAGAATCCAAACGACCACATCTCTTAGATCCAAATAATTGCCATTTGAACGGAAATGCAAAATGAAATATCATGAAAGCAACTAGCTAATCCAGGACAAATTTATCAGCAATTGTTGTACCTGAGCGGTGACGAGACCGCTGATGTGCGCCATGTCGCCGAGCAGCAACGCCCCGACCTTGTCGGCGACGGCCCTGAGCCTGGCATAGTCCCAGTCTCTCGGATACGCGCTGCCACCACAGATGATGAGCTTGGGGCGGAAGTCGAGTGCCTTCTCCTCGAGCTTCTCGTAGTCGATGTATCCGGTGGTGGCGCTCACCTTGTACGGCAGGCTCTCGAAGTAGATCGAGGTGGCGGAGATCTTCTTCCCGCCGGCGGTGTAGTAGCCATGGGTGAGGTGTCCACCGGAGGGGAGATCGAGGCCCATGATCCGGTCGTGCGGGTTGAGCAGGGCGGTGTAGGCGGCGAAGTTGGTGGGGGAGCCCGAGTAGGGCTGCACGTTGACGCCCCAAGCGGCAGGGTCGAGGCGGAAGGAGGTGAGCGCGCGGGAGTGGCAGAGGTTCTCGATCTCGTCGATGACGTCGTTGCCGCCATAGTAGCGGGCGCCGGGCATGCCCTCGGAGTACTTGTTGGTGAGCGGGGAGCCGAGCGCCTCCATGACGGCGAAGGAGGTGAAGTTCTCGGAGGCGATGAGCTCGATGCCGCGCCGCTGACGCCGCTTCTCGCGCTCCAGGAGGTCGTAGATCTCCGGGTCGGCGGCGGCGAGCGGGGTAGACGGGAGCAGTGGCGGCGGGGAGGCGATGACGGCGGAGGCAAAGGGGAGGATGTTACCAGCAGCACCGGCCCAGACACAGCCCATCCAGCTGGTGGACGACCGCAGCGAAGGCCCAGGCCCAATACTCATGTCACCGGCCCAGAATGGGCGTGAGCTTGGCGTGCGTGTGTGCGTATATACCATGGCATCGCCTGTGATGCAAGTATGAACGATTCTGTAACCGAAAAAGGAGAAGAACAAGCTATCCTCACTCCCCTTCGCCTCTGTTCTTCCTCTTCCTGATCTCCTCTTGCTACCCGTTCCCTAACAACCTGGTATCAGATTCTTCGATTCTGGAGCCCCCTCATCCCCACTTCACCAGATTCCAAGGTCGCCGCGGAGTCATGGATCCCAACACAAAACTTATCCTCGATGAGATGCACAAGCAGTTCACCGAGTTCGACACCAAGTGGAAGCCCGATTCGGCGATCTGGACGCCAAGCAATCTCTGAAGGATGATCGAGTTCAAGCGCTGGAGACGTCCATGGAGGCCGCGACCGCGGAGTTCGACACCTGGAAGCCATAAGTCGATTCGGCCGTCTCCGACCTCAAGATTGAAGTCTCCAAGCTGAACAAGCACCTGGATCGCGCGATGTTGGATCGACCCACGGATTCCGGCCTCCTCGATCCGCCCGTGTCGGCGTCCGTGCGCCCACCTGCCGGATCCATCGCCGACGGCCCTAATGGGCACCGCTCACCACAAGATAACTGGGATCATGAGTTTGGCACAGTGTTCACCCATACTCATATCCTGGCCAAGGGTACGATCCCAACCAAATTTCCCCATCCCCCTCCCCCTAGATTTACTGCTGCTAGTCCAGATCGATGGGATTCGCGGGCTTTCACTTCTGATCGTAATGTCATTGGTCGCCTACCTAAGCTTAATTTCCCTGAATTCCACGGCGAGAATCCCAAACTCTGGATTTCGCGATGTGAGAATTATTTCGAGATGTATTTTGTTCCTCCTGAGATGTGGATTAAGGTAGCCTCCATGAGTTGTCTAGGTTCCTCTGCCCATTGGCTTCTGTCTATTGATTCTAGGCTCAACACCTGCACTTGGTCAGAGTTTCGTGATTTACTAGTTGACCGTCTTGGCCGTGATGAGCATGATCTCTTGATACGCCAACTCTTGCGTATTAAGCAAACTGGTTCTGTGACTGAGTATATCACACAATTCACTGAACTTATAGACCAGTTAGCTGCATATGAAACACCCACTGATACTAAGCACTACACCATGAAATTCATTGAGGGTTTGCATCCTGATATTAGGTCCATAGTACTTTTACAGCGTCCCAAAGATCTCGATACTGCTTGTGTGTTGGCATCCTTGCAGGAAGAAGTGGGTGATTCATATAAACCCAAAGAAGTGAAGCGCTCGGCATTTTCACCTTATACTGCAAGCATTCAGAAGGGGCCTCATCCATTAGCCCAACCACCTGTTTCTGACAAGCAAAAGCATAATGCTCCTTCTACACAAGATGGGAAGTCTACTGTCTCCAGTAAAGGGAATTCTGATCAAGATAAGCTCTCAACCTTTAGAGCTTATAGAAAGGCTTTAGGCCAATGCTACAAATGTGGAGAAAAATGGTCCAGGGGACATGTCTGCTCTTCTACTGTACAACTACATGTGGTTCAACAATTATGGGAACTTTTGCAGCTGGACACTGAGGATGTTCCACCTTCTACTGACAGTGATATTGAACTCAATGCAGTGGTTTCTAAGGATGCAGTTTTAGGCAAGCAGACATCAGAAACACTTAAGTACAAAGGCAGCATTCAAGGCCATGATATTCTCATACTGATTGACTTTGGCAGTTCCCATTCCTTTTGTCAGTATTGAGCTTGCTTCCAGATTACTAGGTACCAGTGCTATTCCAAGGCCCTTCACTGTTCAAGTGGCCAATGGGGAAAGTTGACTTGTGCCCAAGAAATTTTATCAGCAGTCTGGACTGTAGAACAGTGTGATTTCACATCCAACCTCAAGGTTCTTCCTCTGAAACATTATGATATGATTATTGGCATGGACTGGCTAGAACAATTTTCCCCCATGCAAGTCCATTGGAAGCACAAGTGGATGCTTGTTCCTTATAATGATTCACTTGTCAGACTGCAAGGTGAATTGCCAATGCATTTTGAAGTGGCAGTAGTTGAACTTGCTGCTGTTACAGAGGAGACTACATCAGAGCCTATCCCATACCAAATTCAAAGTCTGCTGGATAAGTACAATACAGTGTTATCCAACCCACAAGGGCTGCCTCCTTCAAGAGCGTGTGATCATGCTATTCCACTCATTGCTGGAGCTCAATCCTTTGTCATCAGACCCTATAGATACCCACCAACACTGAAGTCTGAAATTGAAGCACAAGTTAGCACAATGCTCCAGGAAGGTATTATTCGACCCAGTACCAGTCCTTTCTCCTCCTCTGTTGTGATGACAAAGAAAAAAGATGGCACATGGCGGTTTTGCATTGATTATAGGTTCTTGAATGCGCTCACCATCAAAGGAAAATTTCCCTTGCCTTTCATCGATGAATTCCTGGATGAACTTGCTCAGGCTAGTTGGTTTACCAAACTGGACCTCAAATCTGGGTTCATCAAATTTTGCTCAAGAGTGGAGAGGAATATAAAACTGCATTTTCCACACATCAAGGCCAGTATGAGTTTCTGGTTATGCCCTTTGGAGTCACTGGAGGTCCTGGTACCTTCCAGTCAGTTATGAATGTTACACTGGCACCATTACTCAGAAAATGTGTTCTTGTATTCTTGGATGACATCTTGATATACAGTGCTACATTTGAGCAACATCTCATTGATATAGAAGCTGTTCTTCAATTGCTGCAATAGGATGCTTGGAAGGTTAAACATAGTAAGTGTACTTTTGCTCAGCGAAGTATTGCTTACTTAGGACATATTATCAGTGCTCAGGGTGTTTCTACTGATCCATCTAAAATCAAGGCAATCCAAGATTGGCCCTCTCCTACATCAGTGAAAGAACTCCGCATTTTCATGGGTTTGTCGGGCTATTACAGGAAGTTTGTTAAAAATTATGGCATCATTAGCAAACCCCTGACCAATTTTCTTCGCAAATATTCATTGTTCATTTGGACTATGGACACAGAGCATGCTTTTCAACTGTTGAAACACTCACTGGTCACAGCCCCAGTCTTGGCTCTGCCTGATTTTACCAAGCACTTTTGTGTGGAAACTGATGCATGTAATGATGGTATAGGAGCAGTTTTATCTCAGGAAGGTCATCCATTGGCATATGTTAGTAAGGCTCTGGGTCCCAAAACAAAAGGCCTTTCAACATATGAGAAAGAATACATGGCTATTGTTTTAGCAATAGAACAGTGGAGGTCATATCTACAATATTCAGAGTTTATCATCTATACTGACCAGCAGAGTTTAGCACAACTGAATACTCAGAGATTGCATACAGCTTGGAAACAAAAAGTATTCACTAAACTACTGGGCTTCCAATACAAAGTGGTGTACAAGAAAGGCATTACTAACACAGTAGCTAATGCCTTATCCAGACATCCTACCCCCACAGAACATATCTTGGCTATTTCTACTGCTATTCCCCAATGGCTCACTACTGTTACAGATGCCTACACTACTGATGTGCAAGCACTGCAGTTGCTCACCCAGTTAGCTGTATCACCTTCTATGGATGGTCACTACACCCTGCAACAAGGCATCATCAGATATAAAGGAAGAATTTGGCTGGGTTCCTTCACTGCTTTACATGAGCAAGTGTTTCATTCCCTGCATACCAGTGCTATTGGTGGCCACTCCGGATTTTCTGTTACTTATGCTCGCATTAAACAGTTATTTTATTGGCCCAAGATGAAATTGATGATCAAGCAATGGGTTCAAGCTTGTACTGTGTGCAATCAAGCTAAGCCGGACAGACACAAATACCCTGGGTTACTACAGCCTCCGCCTCTACCTGACCAAGCATGGCAAATGATAACCATGGATTTCATAGAAGGGCTGCCCAAGTCTAAGTCTTTCAACTGCATTCTTGTTGTGGTGGATAAGTTCTCTCGGTATGCTCACTTTATTCCACTCACTCATCCATTCACTGCATTCACAGTTGCCACTGCTTTCATGGACAACATATATAAATTGCATGGCATGCCACTGTCTATAGTCACAGATAGAGATCGCATTTTCACAAGTAACCTTTGGAAAGAGCTGTTCCATCTGTCTGGTACTAAATTACGCATGAGCTCCTCCTACCACCCACAAACAGACGGTCAAACGGAACGTGTCAATCAATGCTTGGAAACATACCTCCGTTGCTTTGTTCATGCTTGCCCATCTCACTGGTCTCACTGGTTATCACTCTCGGAATACTGAGTACAATACATGTTTTCACTCAGCCTTAAACATGACTCCATTCCAAGCATTGTATGGACATCACCCTCATCATTTTGGGTTGGTGCCCGAATCTACATCCACTATACCAGAACTCTCTTCTTGGCTGGATCAGAGGAACATCATGAATGACTTACTGCACCAGCATCTGCTCCGCGCACTACTACGCATGAAACAGCAAGCTGTCGGATGTTTGGACCCGGCAGTCCACACAGGGTAGCCTACGTGGTTGATTTGTTGAGGGACAGATCGAGGATCAGAAGCCAGCAGCGTCGACCTAGCTGCCACGGCGACGTCTCTCTCCTTAAGTTGGCACAAAAAATTTTTTTACAACCCTCAGCTATGGGCAGACGAATTCAGTTTTCCATTGTCAACTGAAAAAACCGTTCACTTTTTAATGGTCAACTGTTGAAACCACTCACCTTTTGACCTTGGTGAGGGCTAAAATAGTTTTTGCAATTCTAAAATTGAAAAATATTTTAAATTTGTTGTCTAAAAATCATTTCAAACTGAATTTCTAAATTAAATATCAATTCTCAGACGATGAAGATTCTATAACCTAAACATACCTTTTACATTTGATAGAGTATAATTTGTCTAAAAATCATTTAAAACTGAATTTCTAAATTAAATATCAATTCTCTCCAAAAAAATTGATCTGAATTGTTTAAACCCATATATGCACAATTGATCTGAATTGTTTAAACCCATATATGCACAATTGATCTGAATTGATACTCGTATATGTACAATTGTTTAAAGCCGTATACTGATATCAAAACTGAGGCATGGTTTCTGAATTTTTGGGAAATATGAAACGAATACAAATGACTTTTGAAAAGTTTTAGCTGGACACATATGATTATTCAGATTCTAAGGCCCTATTTGGATCCGCCCTAGCTAAAATTTAGCCAGCTGGATGGAGCTGTTTGGATCATCTAGCTAATTGTACCATGTTGTCTTTACTTTTTTGAGCCCGATATGGACATAGAAAAACAGAGGGCCAATTTCATCTTTAACACATGTTTTAGCTCGGTTTAGTTGGATTGGAAATAGGTAAAGGGGTTGGGAATATTTTGGCCTCCAGCTTACTGAGTTTTAGCTAACCCTTTGGATCCCTAGCATCTTTTAGCAAAAGTTTAGCTGATAGATCCAAATATGGCCAATTTACTGTGGAACGAACTAAATTGTAGCCAACATTATGCAAATGGTTTATTAGTTTAGTTTTGAACACTATCCTATTGTACTTTATTCAAACATGGCTTTGAAAATCAGTAAGCGGCCAGTTTGGCCTTGGGGCACTGCAGCCTCTCATGTCTGATTCCGCTACGACAACGTACAAAGTCCCTAGGAAACATCCAGCACGTGGTAAAAAGAAAACGGACATACCTAATGAGAACAAATAAAGTCATCAAATGTCAGAAAATTAAAAGAAAAAAGAATCCCTGGCACAAGTGTTCCGACTACTTTCGATTCACCAAAAGAGCTTTAATTTCTAAATTTCTTCCACCGTCCAAGTTGGCATGCATGTCGAAATGCAGCGAGAACACGTCAGACTGACTAGGGAGTTGAACAAATAAAGCGCTTTATTTTTCGGTGCAAAAGAAAGCGCTTTAGTTATAGTTTCACCGCAAGTGATGATGAATGAACATACGGCGATGTGAGAGCAGGAAAACGATTGCAGATCCAACGTGAGCTTTGGACCGGAGGAAGAGGCAGCCACTGTTACGGTTTCAACCATTTGGAAAACAGTAAAGCTGACTAAGCACTAGATGTACGTTGCAGATATACGTATATAATAAATATATAGATCGTCACAACGTAACCTGCTAAAGTGCCGTGGCATGGCTCGTTTGGGACGTGCATTTCGACGTGCTTGCACTAGTTTTTTAGACCTTAAAGCCGAGCTAGCCACGTTTTTATTAGCTTGCAGCTGCTACGTATTAGTATGTTATTTTGTTGGCTAACATATTAGCTATAGTAAACTAAACATCGATGTTCAGGCCAATATAATGAAGGAATGCATGCTCTAACTTTTGCAGAAAAGAAAAAGACGATTAGATCTGTCATGCCTGAAGCTTTATTCATTTCTGATTTTCGGTGACATGGTAGATCAAGTCCGAGCAAAGATAGGCACGAGAGCAGAGGCCCGTTCCAAATTGGCAATTTTGGGCGCCACCGTTGTCCCCCTTTGCACGGCGACCAACCACCGTGCTCGCTTTCCACGCCACGGTACGGTCGTGGCGGGCCCCGCGCGCAGGGGCCGCGCTCACCTGTCCGCTTTGCTGTGCTTCGCTTTGCTTTGCAAGCGTCCCGTCTCCTCTTTCTCGCTGCACCTGGTCGCCGTCGTCTCGTCGAGCCGGACGGGGGGCATGGCTGATGGGCAGCTGGTGGCTGGTGCTTTCCGCCTGGACCGTGCACTACACCCCTCATGGCCATGTGTCGCGCGGCGGCCGCGCGCGTCGTCCTTTTCTCGCCGCCACCGGCCGGAAGCCAAATCATTGGCCGCGGCGTGTCAGCGTCTCACTGACGGCCGGACCCGTCTGGCGTCTGCCGACTCACGGCCGTCGTCGAGGCACAGGCCCGAAAGGGAAAGGGACCGACCAGATCGACCAGCTCCACTGAGAGTTGAGTACTAGATAAACGAGGGACGACTGGAGGCTAGCTAACGATTTGCATCAACAGATCCGAAGGACGGTCTAAAAAAAAAAGATCCGAAGGGCAGCCATCTTGTCGGTTCGCACCTCATTTTTAACCCTGATTACCATGTTTCTTTGGTGGGTTGAAATTTAATTTGGACAACAACAATTTGAACCTTTTTCTTATAAAGGAACTATAGTTTTAGTTTAATTAAGCAGGAACTCTAAAACCAATAGCAGAGAGATGTCTTGTAAATAGCCTATACTGTATTTTTCGATGTTTAGTAGGGTAGTGATGAGCCTGAAAGTATATAAATATCTAATATATTCCCTTACGAGGAGGGCATCCGATTCCGGAGTGGTAATTTGGTTAAGACCGATGCCGGTCTTTTCTTTTTTTTGAGGGAATACCGATGCCGGTCTTAAAGTGCCCCCACCAATTTTGAACTAACTCAGCGAAAAATGTGTTAACCAAATTGATCAACAATGCAATGGTTTAAGGTTTCTAAGATTTCTTTTGTATTAGCTACACCTTATGATATTTTCACAAAAAATACCCCTCCTGAATTAAATCAAGGATATTTGTAATGGCCAGAAGCCATAAGATTAGGCATGGCACATTGGCACACATGTATCATGGACTGATGAGTTTTTTTTATGAGAAATAGAAAAAAAATAGTGGCTAATCATGAGAGTAAAACAAGAACGGAGGCAGCTGTTAACTTGTAAAATAACTTGTGGAATCAAGCTGGCCTGCTGAGCCAACCAATGGGTGCCCACAGAACCACTCTGGGTTCAGACGTCGAAGGTTGAAATAGCAAGTGTACTTTTTAGCTGCATCCCTGCCCATTAACATTTTGGAACGTGGTGTATAGTGGATATATAGCTAATAATTGAGTTCCATTACAGCTACTGCTGGATTAACGTGGAATAAACCATACGCCGATTACCAGTTCTGAGAAAAAAAAAACACATATGGAGTAAACTTGGTACCACACGCAAGCATATATTGTTGCCAACTGAACCCAAATAAATACTACCTCCGTATCAAAATATTTGTCGCCGTTGACTTTTTGTCACGATTTTGACCATTCGTCTTATTCAAAATATCATGTCTATATCATTTGTTTTGTTTGTAATTTATTTTATCATTATGTGTACTTTAAGTGAGACTTATCTTTTTGTAATTTTGCATAAATTTTTTAAATAAAACGAAAGGTCAAACGTTTCAGAAAAAATCAACGGCGACAAATATTTTGATACGAAGTAGTACAATTTTGAATCCTCAACGGCGACAAATATTTTGATACGAAGTAGTACAATTTTGAATCCTAAAACAGAAAGAATATACACTAGTGAATTCTCAAAGCCTAGACTAGTATTCCAGTCATTTTCTCACCCCATATTTGTATCGACCTTTCCTTTTCCTTAAACCATTGTGTCCGTAGTAGTTAGGTTGACCTGAGAGCATCCGTGACCGTGAGTTCGTCCATATCCAGTGAGAGCGTCAGGCCGGTAAACAATTCGCCCGAGCCGTGTTTAGATTGAGGCTGTGAAATTTTTCAGGGTATTAAATGCATCTTTGACCACTAATTAGGGGTATTAAATAATGTCAGTTTACAAAACTACCTCCACAACCTCTAGTAAATTTCCGAGAAGAATCTAATGAGGCCTTTGACCGC
>CM014277.1:40329561-40341277 GCA_004135705.1 Alloteropsis semialata
AGTTGGAGTTTAGGCTGGCCTGCGAGCCTTATAGCCTAGGGCCGGCGCCCTTGTATGCCCAGACTTGATTTTTGTTGTGTTTTTGCTCGTGGCTTCGTCCAGAGGAAACCCTAGAAGGAGGGCATCCTTTCTTCCTTACCTTGCTGCCGATCCAAATTGGATTGTGAAGGAGGACGTGATCAGGTTCATGCTGCCTGGGTACGTGCTTGATTTCTTCAGAGATCCCCTCTTCTGATCGTGGGTCTTGCTGCTCACGGGTGGGAGATTTACTTAGGGTATGGTTTGCAATCTTGTAAGCTGATCCCCTATATCTATCTTTTGGATGATTGATTAAGAGTTACCTTGCTGATCGTGTTGCTTGAAACCAATTGATTAATTGGTTTTGTTCCTGCTGTATTTGGTGTATCTATCGTGTTTGAGTATTATTGTTCAGATCTGAAATCATGTTGTTCTAAGTACCGTGAAAGATTGGGACAAATCTCGGGCACCGTAGGCGTGTCCTCATCATTTGGTATCAGATTTCAGGTTGCTCACGGTACATTTTGAAAGCTTTGCTGCTGTTTGGTTATAATGGTTGATTATAGCTTCGCCGAGGAAATTAAGTTTTTGCCCAAACTTTATTCAACAACTTTCCAATCTGAATATTATGAGTGGGTATATGGTATGGCTGATTTCTTGTGGGGTCGAGGATTGGAATCCCGTATGAAGGTATATTTTGCACGTCGGACATTTTCTAAGCAAGTCTCAAAGTGGTGGTTAAACTTGCAGCAACGACACATTGAGAGAGGTGAGGATCCATGTAGGACATGGACAGCAATGAAGGAGGTATTACGGCATCGTTTTGATCCACAAGTTGACAAATCTTCTTATGCAAAGAAGAATGCATCAACTTGCTGTACAAATACTATTGAGATCAAGAAGCGTGATATGAGTTCAGCATGGGCTGCATCAATTGTTGGAGATGAGTACCCAACAGTGACAAAATCAGCTAATACGGTTGATAAATATGATGTTGATGTTGCTCCAAAAGTACAAGTTCTACCTCCATGTAAGGGAATTGTCTGCAAGAAAGAAAAGACTATTTCGCATTCTGGAAATCAGCATATGGTGCATCCCAAGAACATGAAGGTTGTAGTTTCTGGTAATGCTTCATCTCCTAAAGTGCATAAGATGGAATCTGCTAATATCAATAATGTGCAAAAACTGAATATGTGTGCTGCAATTTCTTTGACATCGGGACCACAGATTGTGGAATCTTATCTTGATGATCAGAGTGAACCTTCCATTGATGTTGATGATGGTCTGAATGGCCTATCTTTGATGTCTCAAGAACGTGATGGAACGAATGCTAATGTTAAGGGGCAGCGCAGCAATATCTTTCAATCTGAATGTAAAATTCGGGACAAGGTATGCAAGCTCATTACTGATGGTGGTAGCTTCACAAATGCTATTAGTTCAGATTTGGTGCACTCCTTATCTTTGCCTATGAGGCGGCTTCCAACACCACGTTATATGCAATGGATGAATCAAAGTGGTACGTTGAAAGTTACTCACAAGGTGAGAGTGAAATTTACTATTGGGAATTATGTTGACACCGTAGATTGTGATGTAGTTCCATTGAGTGCTTGCCATTTGTTGTTGGGTAGACTATGGCAATTTGATCTTGATGCAACACATGGAGGCCGTTCTAATAGTTATTCATTTGTGCATAAGGGTGTTGCTCATGTGCTGAAATCAATGCATGATAGTGACATTATAGCTGCAATATTTGCTAGTGCCAAGAAACTGAAAGCTGGTCCAAAATCCATGCCAAAGCCAAGGACGGCTTTGCTTCAAGAGGGGGAGAATGTTGAGGATAATATGAAGGGAGAAAGTGCATTTATTGATACAAATATGGACATGTTTTCTGTTGTAAAAGAGTTGTCCAAGAATGCCTCAAAGAAAAGGATGTCATTGCCTCATGGTGGAGAGGATGATGTGGATAGTCAATATTCAGGTTACTTAGCTGATGCAATGTGTACCAGTTCTATTGTGTCATTCGGTCTCTCCAAAAATTCTGGCATGAAGTCACAATCACAATTATCGTCTTTGAAATTTGGTTCATTTCCTAATGTGTTCATTCAGCAGCAAGAGGACAATATATCTGAAGTTGTGACTAGCAAATACACATCTCAGGGTGCTAATTTGAAGGTTGTGGATGATAAGAATTCACTTTCCAACAAGGGAATCTTCTGTGATAATTTGTCAAAGTCGAGGATGGCTTTGTTTCAAAGAGGAGAGGATGATGAGCCATTGCCTCCTCAAAGTACATGTGTTGAACATTCAAGTGTCATTCTTGACATAAAATCTGGAATTCATCAGAAGGGATCAATTCAAGGAGACAAAACAATGGTTGTTGCTGCGCAATATAAATCTTCAATTGATGGTATTGATTTGCAAAGTATTGTAGCTCCATCTATGTCAAAGCTGAGGACATCTTTGTTTCAAGGAGGAGAGGATGATGAGCCCATTGCCTCTCAAATTACTCCATCGGCTACTTTTGGAAGGAAGTGCAAGGCTTCACATATTTCAGCCCTCAATAATACTATGGGAACACCTTTTATGCAGTTTGGTTCTCTTGGTGCAAGGCAACGTGATATGACTGATGGGGTTGTTTATGATATTAACACCAATTCAACAAAAACCATATTTGTTGGGGGCTAATCTGTGCAAAAGTATAATAGAAAGGACTTCCTTTTTCGAGTATGGTAAGACTTTGGTTCGGATCAAACAAGGAGTTTAAAGATAGGAAGGTTTGAACTCAATTCGGATTGCCACGTCACCGTTTTACAAGCCCAGACTAAATTGGCCATATCTCCCTCATATGAAGTCCGTTTTTATTGTTTAAGTACTTGATGGAAAGAAAATTTCACCATGGTTCCAACGGATCCAGGCCCATTGTCAGATTCAACTTGTACGAGTCATGGTCGTCGAAACAAGTGACGGGTTGTGTTGAGTCCGAGTCAGTTTTGACTCGTGGTCGAGTTACAGTTGGAGTTTAGGCTGGCCTGCGAGCCTTATAGCCTAGGGCCGGCGCCCTTGTATGCCCAGACTTGATTTTTGTTGTGTTTTTGCTCGTGGCTTCGTCCAGAGGAAACCCTAGAAGGAGGGCATCCTTTCTTCCTTACCTTGCTGCCGATCCAAATTGGATTGTGAAGGAGGACGTGATCAGGTTCATGCTGCCTGGGTACGTGCTTGATTTCTTCAGAGATCCCCTCTTCTGATCGTGGGTCTTGCTGCTCACGGGTGGGAGATTTACTTAGGGTATGGTTTGCAATCTTGTAAGCTGATCCCCTATATCTATCTTTTGGATGATTGATTAAGAGTTACCTTGCTGATCGTGTTGCTTGAAACCAATTGATTAATTGGTTTTGTTCCTGCTGTATTTGGTGTATCTATCGTGTTTGAGTATTATTGTTCAGATCTGAAATCATGTTGTTCTAAGTACCGTGAAAGATTGGGACAAATCTCGGGCACCGTAGGCGTGTCCTCATCATTTGGTATCAGATTTCAGGTTGCTCACGGTACATTTTGAAAGCTTTGCTGCTGTTTGGTTATAATGGTTGATTATAGCTTCGCCGAGGAAATTAAGTTTTTGCCCAAACTTTATTCAACAACTTTCCAATCTGAATATTATGAGTGGGTATATGGTATGGCTGATTTCTTGTGGGGTCGAGGATTGGAATCCCGTATGAAGGTATATTTTGCACGTCGGACATTTTCTAAGCAAGTCTCAAAGTGGTGGTTAAACATGCAGCAACGACACATTGAGAGAGGTGAGGATCCATGTAGGACATGGACAGCAATGAAGGAGGTATTACGGCATCGTTTTGATCCACAAGTTGACAAATCTTCTTATGCAAAGAAGAATGCATCAACTTGCTGTACAAATACTATTGAGATCAAGAAGCGTGATATGAGTTCAGCATGGGCTGCATCAATTGTTGGAGATGAGTACCCAACAGTGACAAAATCAGCTAATACGGTTGATAAATATGATGTTGATGTTGCTCCAAAAGAACAAGTTCTACCTCCATGTAAGGGAATTGTCTGCAAGAAAGAAAAGACTATTTCGCATTCTGGAAATCAGCATATGGTGCATCCCAAGAACATGAAGGTTGTAGTTTCTGGTAATGCTTCATCTCCTAAAGTGCATAAGATGGAATCTGCTAATATCAATAATGTGCAAAAACTGAATATGTGTGCTGCAATTTCTTTGACATCGGGACCACAGATTGTGGAATCTTATCTTGATGATCAGAGTGAACCTTCCATTGATGTTGATGATGGTCTGAATGGCCTATCTTTGATGTCTCAAGAACGTGATGGAACGAATGCTAATGTTAAGGGGCAGCGCAGCAATATCTTTCAATCTGAATGTAAAATTCGGGACAAGGTATGCAAGCTCATTATTGATGGTGGTAGCTTCAAAAATGCTATTAGTTCAGATTTGGTGCACTCCTTATCTTTGCCTATGAGGCGGCTTCCAACACCACGTTATATGCAATGGATGAATCAAAGTGGTACGTTGAAAGTTACTCACAAGGTGAGAGTGAAATTTACTATTGGGAATTATGTTGACACCGTAGATTGTGATGTAGTTCCATTGAGTGCTTGCCATTTGTTGTTGGGTAGACTATGGCAATTTGATCTTGATGCAACACATGGAGGCCGTTCTAATAGTTATTCATTTGTGCATAAGGGTGTTGCTCATGTGCTGAAATCAATGCATGATAGTGACATTATAGCTGCAATATTTGCTAGTGCCAAGAAACTGAAAGCTGGTCCAAAATCCATGCCAAAGCCGAGGACGGCTTTGCTTCAAGAGGGGGAGAATGTTGAGGATAATATGAAGGGAGAAAGTGCATTTATTGATACAAATATGGACATGTTTTCTGTTGTATTGTGAAGGAGGACGTGCCGATCCAAATTGGATTGTGAAGGAGGACGTGATCAGGTTCATGCTGCCTGGGTACGTGCTTGATTTCTTCAGAGATCCCCTCTTCTGATCGTGGGTCTTGCTGCTCACGGGTGGGAGATTTACTTAGGGTTTGGTTTGCAATCTTGTAAGCTGATCCCCTATATCTATCTTTTGGATGATTGATTAAGAGTTACCTTGCTGATCGTGTTGCTTGAAACCAATCGATTGATTGGTTTTGTTCCTGTTGTATTTGGTGTATCTATCGTGTTTGAGTATTATTGTTCAGATCTGAAATCGTGTTGTTCTAAGTACCGTGAAAGATTGGGACAAATCTTGGGCACCGTAGGCGTGTCCTCATCAGATATGTTGTGCGAATGGACCTGGACGAAGGCCTTGGATAGCTGCAAACTTAGCAGCTTCATCAGGGATATGGGGAGCCTGAGCCCTTAGGCCTACAAATCTGCAAAAGTAGTCTTCCAGTGGCTCCTTCGGCTGCTGGTGTAGTGTAAGTTCGGCATATGAGAGTGATTGATCTCCCATAATGCTGAAATTTTTGATGAGCTCTCTCTTCAGGTCATACCAGCTGTTGATGGATAGCCCAGGTAGCTTTGTATACCAATTCATTGCTGTGCCATTGCAAACAATGATGAAGGATTTTGCTAGCATGACATCGTCTCCCCCTGCCGAAGCTATTGCAGCTTCATAACTCATGAGAAATTGTTTGGGGTCGGTGAGGCAATTATATCTTGGTAGAGAGATGGGCTTGTACGAAGGCGGCCATCTTGCCAATTGCAGGCTTTCTGATAGAGGGCATGTATGGTCAATGGGACGAGTATGCAGCACTTGGAAGCCAGTTTCTGATGTGGAAATACGGTTTGGCTCATTGAGTTCTGCTTGGAGCTCAGCAACCTGCTTTTTGCCTTTCTCGAGTTCTTCTTGACGCTTTGCGGCTCTGGAATTTGTGTTGTTCAACCTTCGTTGCTTCGCTTGCCTCAACTCCTCCAACTGCTTCCTGACCTGCAACAGTTGGCATTGTTGTTCTTGTTCTTCTTCTTGCATTTGTTGTTGTAGCTCAAGCTGAGCGGCTTCGAGCTCTCTCTATTGCTCCAATAGCCGAAGGCGGATCCTCTCCTCCACCCTGTGTAGCTTGTCAGCGGTGGTAAGTGTGTCCTCATCAATTTCTAGTTCCTCAGTGACAGCTTCGATTATGGGTGGTAAGGTGCTTGGTGGGATTATGGCTTGAGGATCAGTTTCGTCATCCGAGGTTGTGTTTTCGGTGTTGTTTTTTGGGTTTTTGGGTATTCTCTTCGGTGGTGGCATGGTGGTGTTCGTGGGTTTCCTTCGTGCACAGCACAAGCGGTGGGCGCCAGTTGTTGGGTTACTGACCGAAGCCAATAAGCCCAGACAATAGCTAAGACAGAGAAATAGAGACAAGCAACAATATATTACTTATCAACAGTGTTCTCAGGAATTAGCCCTTTACACATTGGCCTAGGGTCCCCTTTTATAGGGAGGCCAAGGGGCACTTTTACATTCCTCATATGCCCCTGAAAACCAAGCATCATCCTCTAGACTATACAACTTAGATGTTTCAGGGACATAATTGTACATTCGCAATCATCAGTATGAATGCGTAGACTAGTTACATCGTGTTTGACTCGGTTTGGACTTGGTCTCCCTGGGCTTCGCCGGCGTGAGAGGAGGCGCAATCACCTTCGTTACCTGCTTCTGCCAGCAGCTGAGGCGACCTTGCTCCACCGGTATCCGAAGCTGTTAGCTCCACTCCAATCCTGCATTAAAGCCACAGACGAAGCAGACCAGAGCCCTGCCCATCACTTTTAGCACTCAACAATATCTCTGTTTTGCCAAAGCAACTGCAGAAGCCGTTCTACGGTCGTATTTAACGTTTCTCCCCTTCTCGGACACGAAGCCGTTTTCGGGATGACATGGGGAGATGAAGCCAAAGATGGTCTCTCCCTTTACAGACAAAGCCAGCGCGCCTGTTATGTTGCTCGAAACTTATTTGAAGGTGTTTCTTGGCAGGCCAATCCCCCAACAGAGATCACGGTGCAACTGACTCAGATTACTTCCCTAGTTCTAGCCGGATGATAATTAGAGATAATCGACTTGTAAACCCTAGGCCGTCAGCCTATATAAAGCGGCCTAGGTCGACCTCGTCATTCATTGAACTTTTAGTCACCAGATCCCTCATTGTAACCAAGAACTCGTCGCTGTTCTCCGGAACATCGCCGAGCAGAGCAATACGACACCACCGAGCACAGGACGTAGGGTATTATACCTCTGGGTAGCCCGAACCTGTATAATCCCTATGTCCCTATATTACCTCGAGCTCCCTAGCCTCGCGATTGCCCTTTGCCTACAAATCAACCACTTGGGTACCCCCGGGTGGACTGCCGGACGATAACTCCGACAGTTGGCGCGCCAGGTAGGGGTAATCGCGGGGCATTACAGCTAGCTCGATGACAGATCATCATGGCGTCATCTACCCCGAGAGCCTCAAAGACTGCCCCACGCATCTTGAAGGCATCAGCTTCTTTGCCGAGATTCACCCCACCGCCTCTGACTCCGATGCGTCGCTTCTTGCCGTTACGCCGACCAGCTTCGTGCTGCCGGCCTCGCCGGTTTTGTCATCGACCATCATCCCGCTCCAACAGCGGCTCAACGCAATCACGCTCTGTGACCGAGCTCCAAGCCCGGCCACCCGCTCAAGGCTCCCGGCCCTGGGCGAGCTCCTCGCGCGGGTTGGATCGTGTCCAGGACATCATCGCCGAATGCATTGCCATGTCGGAGGAGGCCCTGCGCCGACCTCGCGATCAGCTTCCCATGGGGTTGTGCAACACCTCAACGATCTACTCGGCTCAACTCCAGAAGGACATGTCTCTGATCCGATCTGAGATCCCGCCCAAGCCCACCCATTCCCCGTACTGCAAGGAGTTTCAAGTCGCCACAAGCGTGCTCCTGCCGGCTCCGGCCGATCCAAGCGATGACTCAAGCTACGCCACGCCTCCGGGGCATGAATTCTTCGTTTCCGAGGACCAAGTCACCCAGGATGGGGAAACCAACTCGGACAGAGACTGCCGCCAGGAGCACAACGCCGACCTAGCTCACCGGCGCAACCAAGAAGCCCTACCGCCCCAGGCAGCGGTTGGAGACGGGGCAACTGCTGCAGCCGCGGCGGCACCCGAGGAGATCCCTCCTGGGGCACCATTAAGGCAGCACCCCCCCCGTCGGCGCCCTCGTAGAGTACAGCTGGTCAATCATGATGGGGCATTTGCTCGGGTACCCTTCCGTACGCCTCGGGCCGACATTGCAGCCGCTTTCGTCGAGCTAGAGCACCTGGCCGACACCCCTGAGGTGCAACGAGTCCGAGCTCGCCTGGAAGCTGCTCAAGAACAAGTCGAGCGGTCATATCGCGCCAGATCCCGATTTGGTCGGACCAACTCGGCTCGCTCTGCAATCTACCGCTCTCCCCATAGCAGATCGAATAGGGGTCAACCTCGCCAGATGTCGGATGTTTGGACCCGGCAGTCCACACAGGGTAGCCTACGTGGTTGATTTGTTGAGGGACAGATCGAGGATCAGAAGCCGATGGTAACACAAGACGCAAGGATTGAACAGGTTTGGGCCGTCGAGATGACGTAATACCCTACGTCCTGTGTTGGGGGTGATTGTATTGCTGTGTTTGAAGTTCCTGAAGGATCTCCGTAGTTGGGTTCTGTCCTAGGTTGAACGATTGCTCGTAATGTCGTGTTCTGGAGGGGGTCTCAAGGCGCCTTATATAGTCCGGCTGCCTTGAGTTACAAGTCGGCTAGAGATCGTAACCTACCCGAAATACAAGGATGCGATCCTATAACGATTACAGATATCTTTCCCTATAATTCCGGCTAGTTTATCTTGATCTCCGAGCTTCTTGCGGGATACGCCGTCTGCTTCCTTGCCGCGCGGGCCGTCGCGCCCATCCGGCTCGTCCGACTGGTGGGCCTCCCAACTGGTGGGCCACCCAGTCTGACAAACCGATCCAGTTGCACTCGGATTGGGCCGCCCCTTGCTGGTTGGGCCAATCCGCCTTCTGGGTACCCCTGGGGGTCTACCCCCGACAAGCCCCCGAGTAGTACGTGGTTGAGAGACAAGTCGGCGAGGTCGTGCTGTCTGATGAGCGTCGAGCCTGCTGCAGTTGGAAGCGAAACCGCGTGATACTGGAGAGGAAAGAGCCGTCTGCAACGGATGCGCCGCGAGGTGCGTCCGTTGGCCGTAGCCCCCGAGCCTTGAAGCGATTCCGAAGGAATCGGTCCAAGGGTTAGTAGCCTTCTTCTGAGGTCACCGAACGATCAACGGATGCACCGCGAGGTGCGTCCGTTGGCCGTAGCCCCCGAGCCTTGAAGCGATTCCGAAGGAATCGGTCCAAGGTTAGTCAAGGATCATCTGGCCAAATCATCCGGCGTTAATTTCGGCGTCCAGCCCCCGAGTGTGAGGGCCGGCGGAATCCTGAGAGACACGCCGAGTGGTCGTCCCGGCGCCAGCCCCCGAGCGTGAGGGCTGAGCACGCCGAGTAGTCGTCCCGGCGCCAGCCCCCGAGCGTGAGGGCTGAGCACGCCGAGTAGTCGTCCCGGCGCTAGCCCCCGAGCGTGAGGGCTGAGCACGCCGAGTAGTCGTCCCGGCGCCAGCCCCCGAGCGTGAGGGCTGAGCACGCCGAGTAGTCGTCCCGGCGCCAGCCCCCGAGCGTGAGGGCTGAGTACGCCGAGTGTCGTCCCGGCGCCAGCCCCCGAGCGTGAGGGCCGAGCACGCCGAGTGGTCGTCCCGGCGCCAGCCCCCGAGCGTGAGGGCCGAGCACGCCGAGTGGTCGTCCCGGCGCCAGCCCCCGAGCGTGAGGGCTGAGCACGCCGAGTAGTCGTCCCGGCGCCAGCCCCCGAGCGTGAGGGCCGAGCACGCCGAGTGGTCGTCCCGGCGCCAGCCCCCGAGCGTGAGGGCCGAGTACGCCGAGTGGTCGTCCCGGCGCCAGCCCCCGAGCGTGAGGGCTGAGCACGCCGAGTGGTCTCCCATACCCTGCAACAAAGTAAAAATTCGAGAGGAGAAAGCATTCGGCGATATGTAATGTTAACGAACTCCGCTTCCTGCTTTTAAGTCTTTTGATTTCTCCGAGGAGTTGGCCTGTTACGTTTATGCACCTGATCCCCGATAGCCATAGTCCATAGCGCAGGGAGCTAGGCCGCGTGCACGCGTAGGAGCGTAGGCGTACGGAAGAGCCGAGGTTTCACGGATTAAGGCGTGTGCTCCCCGAGTACTTTAGCAACTTTTTAAAGCTCGCGGAATTGACGAAGTTAATCGATTGATACTTATCTTGGCGAAAGGTTCGAGTCCCGGAGGATTCCTTCTCTGTCAGGTATGCCAAAGGAGAGGCAGGCAAAGCGGCGTCGTATCTGAGACGCGGCACCAGGAATAGTGTTTCCGTGATTGCACAGGGCGCTCCCGTGGTCGAGTGGAGCCAAAGGCGATAAGGGTGACCTGTGCATTTCGGGCTGAAGGGGAGACGCGTGGCGCGTAGTCCGCGCTCGTCATCGTGGAGGAAGTCTCTCGTCCTCCGGTGGCCAGGGGCTATAAATTCCCGCCAGGGAGCCTGAGCAGCTACCCAAGAGCGAATAGATATAGGATCCTTGCAGTCAATATGCCGGGGGCTCATTGTTGGGTTCATCCACCGGGGAGAGTTCATGGAGTCAGCATGATATGGTGCTAGAAGAGTGCTTGCGAAGGACCTGAGGCGTTGATCAGCATGTGAGTGCTGTCCCGTTCACCCCCGTATTCCCATGTGAGGAGGGACATGTGGGGTGAAATGCTTCGTAGAGCAAGGGATAGCCGAAGGCTTTCGCTATCAGCCCTCCGCCGGCGCTGTCCCGTAAACGGCTGCAGTGGTGCTACAAGAGAGCTTGCGAGGAGCTCATGTGAACCAAGCTTGCTCCGGATGTAGCACTAGGCGCAGGGACGAGTGCCCCAGGCCGTCATCTTGACGGTTGATGTGTTTGATGTTTGTAACCGGCGCAAGTCCGGCTCCGTTGTAACTGTATTTCCTGCAAAAGGATTGCATTTTTTGTCTGTCACAATTTGTTCGCAGCGTCAGTTCCCGAGCGTTTCGGGGCTGATCGAGCCCGCATGGCGCGCTGCTTTTGATGTGGCGCCAGCCCCCGAGTCCGAGTGCCGGTCGAACCTTAGCGGTACGCCTTCAGTTCTGCAGTGTTGGCTTCCGAGTGGTTCGGAGCCAATCGAGCCCGAGAGGCACACTGTCTTCAATGTGGCGTCAGCCCCCGAGCATGGGAGCTGTTCGAGCCTTAGCGGCACACCACTGGGTTTGCAGTGTTGGCTCCCGAGTAGTTCGGGGCCAATCGAGCCCGAGAGGCACACTGTCTTCAATGTGGCGTCAGCCCCCGAGCGTGGGAGCTGTTCGAGCCTTAGCGGCACACCACTGGGTTTGCAGTGTTGGCTCCCGAGTAGTTCGGGGCCAATCGAGCCCGAGGGGCACACTGGCTTTGTTGCGGCGCCAGCCCCCGAGCGTGGGAGCTGTTCGAGCCTTGGCGGCACGCCGACTTCTTTGTCTTGCTCGAGTGCTTTGGAGCCGTTTTTTACCGTTGACGCCCGGCGCGTAACGGAAGGCGAAGCGCCCAACGGCTCTTTTTACCGTTTCGCCCGCCCCCGCTAATCGCGTTATCTCGCGGTAATTTCGGGCATCAAGGCACGCGCTATAAA
>CM014277.1:40343311-40392949 GCA_004135705.1 Alloteropsis semialata
TTGTTGATCTTTTCTTTTTCTTTATTGGCTTTCTGAGTTCTTCGCCTTTTCGGACGGTCGTAGAAATTGGCCACGCTCCGGCAGTCGCGCCTTGCGCAGACTCAGGACGCGGAGTCGGCGCTCCAGCGTGCGGCGAAGGCGGAAGCAGAGCTCAAACGGGTCAAGCGTCAGCGTGACGCTGCCAAGAAGAGCTTGAACGACGCTATCGTGGAGCATCGAAACAGTCTTCATCGTAAGGCCCTCTCCTTGTAGCTCCCGAGGAGTTGCTGAACTGTGGGACTTTACCGTGTTGTCTTCATCCTGACCGAGTGCTTCCTTGCCTTTCCAGAGAAAGAGATGGAGAGGGACCGTCACATCAATGAGCTGAAGGAGCTGCGATTTGCGAACGCAACTCTGCAGCAGTCGGAGGAGGTGATGGCGGGCAAGTTGAAGCAGGAGCAGGACTTCCGGAAAGGTGCGGACATGACGATGCTCCAGGCCATGTATACAATTCAGAATAACTCTCAAATCATAACAGGCTTGGAGCAAGATCTGACATCGGCGCATCTGGCCCTGACGGAGGTCAACGAGGCGGCGAGGGACCTGCTGGACTCCGTGGCCCCGGAGGAGGGTGAGCCGACTGCCTTAGTCGCGCGTCTTCAAGCTGCGCCAATCCGCATCACTGAGCTGGTCAAGGAATCGGCCGTTGTGTGTGCGAACGACGCCTTGGCGCGTGTTCGGACACTATACCCGCGGATTGACCTTGCACCGGTTGGCGATGGGGTGGCGGCGGACGCCACGGCGGAGCAGGTTGATGCGGCGATGGCTGAAACTCGCCCAATCGCCGAGAAAGTTGGCGAGGCTCTCAAGTTTGAGTAGAGTCCTGTATTCTGTAGCAGAGTGATGTAAACTTTTGTATATACAAGTAGTCAGAAACAAGTAAAACAAGAGTGTTGGATACTTTGTTTTATGTTTTAATGTTGCCCGAGTAGCTTTTGGCTGAAATGTGCTTTTCCCTTTGCTTCACTTATCCTAAGTTCATAACGTCGAGAGCAGATCTCGTGCACGTGTAGAAGGCTTAGGCGTCGTTCCAGGCCCGGTTACACAGCATTTAGTTAAGAACTACTCGGAACGGAGTGATTCCGAGAGGTTTTGCAAGGAGAACAAATATACGAAGGAAAAAGCATATTCTATTATTGAACTTTGTGATACATAGCTTTTCATGGGTAGAATCGGCGTAAATGCTCTATGTTCCACGGGTGTGGGACCTCGGTGCCATCCTCATATTGGAGACGAAAAGTACCCGGACATATGACCTGAGTCACGATGAACGGGCCTTCCCATGGGGCGGAGAGTTTGTGAACCCCTGCTGTGGATTGCACTCGGCGTAGGACGAGGTCACCAATGTTGAAGTCCCGTTGCTGGACGTTCTTGTCGTGGTAGCGTCGGAGTTGTTGCTGGTAGCGCGCGTGTTGTATGAACGCGTTAACTCGGTGTTCTTCGATGGAGTCTAGGTCCACCTCGCGAGCTGCCTCTGCTTCGCCTTCATCGTAGTTATCGATGCGCGGTGATCCAAAAGCAATGTCGGTGGGGAGGATTGCCTCGGAGCCGTAGACGAGGAAGAATGGAGTATGACCTATTGCACGACTCGGCTGAGTCCTGAGTCCCCAGATGACTTGTGGTAGCTCTTGGTGCCACCGTCCGGCGAATTTCTTCAATGGGTCGAAGACTCTTGCTTTTAGTCCTTGGAGTATCATGGCGTTGGCTTGTTCCACCTGTCCATTACATCTGGGATGGGGGACGGAGGCGTAGTATACATCGATACAGCTTCTCTCGCAAAAGTCCCAGAAGGCGGACCCGGTGAACCGTGTCCCCAAGTCGGTGATGATCCTGTTAGGGACTTCGAACCGGTGTGTGATTTCTTCGATGAAGGTGGCGGCTTGCTTTGACGTTGGAGTTCCGACGATGGCCTTGTATTCTATTCATTTGGAGAATTTATCGATGGCGACGAGGATGTGTGTGTGTAACCTCCCGGGGCTGCTCTGAATGGTCCCACCATGTCCAACCCCCAACAAGCGAATGGCCACGAAGGCGGGATGGTGCGTAGAGCTTGGGCCGGGAGGTGTTTCTGCTTGGCGAAGAATTGGCACCCCTGGCATCGGCGGACGAGTGCTTTGGCGTCGGAGACAGCGGTGGGCCAAAAGAACCCGGCTCGGTATGCTTTCCCGACTAGAGTTCCTGCGGCGGCGTGGCTTCCACAGACTCCCGAGTGGATGTCATCAAGGATCTGGAGGCCGACTTCTTTCGTGACGCATTTGATGAATACTTGATTTGTGGCGGCTCGTCTGTACAAGGCGCCACCGACCACCACGTAGTTTTTGCTTCGGCGTTCCAGGATCTTTCGCTCCGTGGGGTCCTTTGGCACCTTGTTGTATGCGAGGAAATCTATGAACTCGACCATCCAGTCTTCTTCTTCGGCGTTAATGGCCAGCACCTCGCAGAGTTCCGGGGCAGGCTCTGGCTCGTCGCCCAACTCTTTAACCGAGGGTTTGAAGAGGCCTTGCACGAACACTCCCCCTGGAACTTCTGCGCGGGTGGATCCCAGCTTGGCGAGTGCATCAGCGGCGAGGTTGTTTTCCGTGGGACGTGGTGGTACTCAACTCCGTAGAATTTCCCCTCCTGCTTATGCACTGCCTCGCAATAGGCGTTCATCCGCTCGCTGTGGCGATCCCACTCTTTGTTCACCTGGTTTATAACGACAGCAGAGTCGCCATAGACCAGGAGCCTCTTTATGCCTAGTGAGGTGGCGATGCGGAGCCCGTGGAGAATTGCTTCGTACTCGACGGCGTTGTTGGTGACAGGAAAACGAATTTGGAGGACGTATCGGAGCTGTTCCCCTTTCGGCGAGATGAAGAGTACCCCGGCCCCTCCTCCGTCGATCATCAGGGAGCCGTCAAAGTACATCTACCAGTGTTCGCCGCTGGTGTCTTCTTTCGCGTCCTGGCTCTCGGTCCATTCGGCGACGAAGTCGGCGAGGATCTGTGACCTGATGGCGGTGCGCGGGACAAAGTCTATGATGAAGGAGGCGAGCTCAACGGACCACTTGATGATTCGCCCCGTGACGTCTCTGTTGTGGAGGATTTCCCCGAGTGAAAATTGCGTGACCACCTTGATGCGATGCGCTTGGAAGTAATGCCGGAGTTTTCTTGACGTGATCAGCAGTGCGTAGAGTAGCTTCTGCACCTGGGGATAGCGAGACTTGGATTCGCTGAGTACTTCGCTCACGTAGTAGACTGGTCGCTGCACTCGTTGCACCTTTCCTTCTTCCTCCCTTTCCACGACGATGACGGTGCTCACCACGTTGGTCGTGGCAGCAATGTACAGGAGTAGCGTTTCGTCGTTATGCGGAGCGGCGAGTACTGGTGGATTGGAGAGGTAGTTCTTGAGGTCGGTGAAAGCTTGCTGCGCCTCTTGGTTTCACTCGAACCTGTCGGTTTTCTTGAGGATCTTGAAGAACGGCAAGCCCCTATCCCCCAGCCGGGAGATGAATCTGTTCAAGGCCGCCATGCAACCAGTCAGCTTTTGGATCTCTTTCTTCCCAGTCGGCGGTTTCATCCTCCGGATGGTGTCTATCTTCTCTGGGTTGGCTTGAATGCCTCTGTTGCTGACGATAAAACCGAGTAGTTTCCCTTTGGGTACACCGAAGACGCACTTAGTCGGGTTCAGCCTCCAGTTGAGCCTGCGGAGATTGTTAAACGTTTCGGAGAGGTCGGCGATGAACTCGGCTTCGATCTTTGTCTTGATGACTATGT
Organism: Alloteropsis semialata; assembly: GCA_004135705.1. Classification (NCBI taxonomy): domain Eukaryota; kingdom Viridiplantae; phylum Streptophyta; class Magnoliopsida; order Poales; family Poaceae; genus Alloteropsis; species Alloteropsis semialata. The sequence goes on from CM014277.1 coordinate 40,347,103, forward strand.
CGTCGACGTAGGCCTCGGCGTTGCGGCCGATCTGAGTGCCCAGGGTCAAGTAATGGCCCTCTGGTAGGTGGCTCCGGCGTTGCGGAGGCCAAACGTCATCTTGGTGTAGCAGTAGGCGCCGATCGGAGTTATGAAGGACGTCTTCTCCTGGTCTTCTTCTTTCAAGGCGATCTGGTGGTAGCCGGAGTAACAATCAAGGAAGCATAAGAGTACGCATCCGGCGGTGGAGTCAACGACTTGGTCGATGCGGGGTAGGACGAAGGGGTCCTTAGGGCAGTGCTTGTTGAGATCCGTGTAGTCAACACACATTCTCCATTCATTATTCTTTTTTCTTACAAGGACTGGGTTAGCGAGCCAGTCAGGGTAAAAGACTTCTCTAATGAACCCGGCGGCTAACAGCCTTGTAATCTCTGCCCTAATGGCCTCCTTGCGGTCCTGCGCGAAGCGTCGGAGCTTTTGGCGAACTGGCTTGGCGTTCGCGTCAACCTTCAAGGAGTGCTCGACCACCTCCCTCGGAACACCCGGCATATCTGATGGAGTCCATGCAAATATATCGGCGTTGTCCCGGAGGAAGGCGACGAGCGCGCTTTCCTATTTGGGGTCGAGCCCTGATCCGATCAGGGCGGTTTTGGAGGAGTCGGAGAGCCCAAGTGAGATAGGGCGCACTTCTTCAGCCGGCTGCATTGTGGTCGGTGCGGCTCTTCGCTTGGAGGACTCGGGGATGGAGCCCGGGTCTCCTTGGAAGGTTCTTGCCTCGTGGACCACCTCCATCTGCAGCACGCTGCGTTCGATGCCGGTGCAGAGGTGGAGCCCTTCTTTGTCGCAGCGCTTGGAGATGTGGACGTCGCTGCGGATGGAGAGGACGCCATTTGGTGCTGGCATCATCATCAGCAGATATGTGTAGTTGGGGATCGCCATGAATTTGGTGAGCGCTGGTCTCCCCAGTATGGCGTGGTAGGCGGTGGTGAAGTCGGCGACCTGGAAGTTGAGGTACTCGGTCCTGAAGTTGTCCTGATCGCCGAAGGTGACGGGCAGAGCAATCTGCCCAAGTGGTTTGGAGCCCTTGCCTGGGATCAGCCCGTAGAATGGGTGGAGTGAAGGAGTCAGGGCGTCGAGGCCGATGCCCATGTCCCTCAGCGTCTGGACGAAGATGATGTTGAGCCCGCTCCCACCGTCGACGAGTACTTTGGTGAGGCGGGCGTTGTGCACGATCGGGCTGAGCACCAGCGGGTACTCGCCCACGTCGGAGACCTGAAACCACTGGTCCTCCCTGGAGAAGGTGATCGGCTGCTCGGACCAGCGGAGTGGTTGGATCGGCGATGTGTAGCAGGAGAATATCTCCCGGTCACGTACTTTCTCCCGGCGCTTGTCATCTACGGGCGGTGGTCCACCGAGGATGAAGTTCACCTGCCTGTCGACATTCGGGAAAGCAGGGTTCGTGGGAGCCCCTTTTCCCTTGTCGCCTTTGTCGTCGTCTCGTGGCGGCAGCTTCCCCTCCTTTTTCTTGTAGGCGTCGGCGAGCCCCATGCAGTCGATCATGCGATGCTTGGACTGCTTGTGGATGGGGCAGGGTCCTTGGAGCATCTTCTCGAAGTCAGCGCTGAAGTTGGACCGCGGGCGAGGGCCGCTACGATCCATGGCGGCGACGGTGAAGTCTCTCGAGCGCTTCCGGTCATCCCTCCTGCTTGGTTCAGGCCGGGGGCGGCGTGTGTCCTCCTTCTTCGGGCGGTCTTCTCGGCGGGGGGGACGATCATCGTCCCGAGTGCTTTTCTTGCCGTAGTGGAGGCGGACAGCCTCCTTGGCGTTCGCCATCTTGTTCACCCGGCCAAAGAACTCGCCGGAAGTCTTTGGCATGTCCTCGCAGAGGCGCTCGAAGACGACGGAGTCGGCAAGGCCATCGAGGAAGTAGCTGATGATCTCGGACTCGGAGTAACCGGGAACTAAGTTTCGGTTCTCCATATACCGATCGGTGTAGTCGCGGAGGCTCTCCCCGCGGTTCTGCTTCACCTTGCCCAAGTCCCAGGCGGAGTGGACGAAGCAGTCGGCGGTATAGGAGAAAGCGTGTTCCCCTCGGATGGCGGGAGAACGACGCCGGCCGTCGCGGTCGCCGAGTTGTTGGCGATGGTTGGCGACGGAGCGGTGATGGTGACGATCCCGTCTGGCGTAGCGTCAAGTCGCGGCGCTGTCTCCTCTGGGGTGGCGTCACGGGTGAAGGAGAGCTCTCCCTCGGGTCCGGCGGTGAAGACCATGGATCCGAAGAAGAACATAGCCCCCTCAGCGATGGAAATCTTCACGGATGCCGGCGTGATGACAGTGGAAGTGGATGCCATCAAGCTTGCAGATTGATCTCGTCGATCAACCCCTACCTGGCGCGCCAACTGTCGGATGTTTGGACCCGGCAGTCCACACAGGGTAGCCTACGTGGTTGATTTGTTGAGGGACAGATCGAGGATCAGAAACCGATGGTAACACAAGACGCAAGGATTGAACAGGTTCGGGCCGTCGAGATGACGTAATACCCTACGTCCTGTGTTGGGGGTGATTGTATTGCTGTGTTTAAAGTTCCTGAAGGATCTCCGTAGTTGGGTTCTGTCCTAGGTTGAACGATTGCTCGTAATGTCGTGTTCTGGAGGGGGGTCTCAAGGCGCCTTATATAGTCCGGCTGCCTTGAGTTACAAGTCGGCTAGAGATCGTAACCTACCCGAAATACAAGGATGCGATCCTATAACGATTACAGATATCTTTCCCTATAATTTCTGGCTAGTTTATCTTGATCTCCGAGCTTTTTGCGGGATACGCCGTCTGCTTCCTTGCCGCGCGGGCCGTCGCGCCCATCCGGCTCGTCCGACTGGTGGGCCTCCCGACTGGTGGGCCACCCAGTCTGACAAACCGATCCAGTTGCACTCGGATTGGGCCGCCCCTTGCTGGTTGGGCCAATCCGCCTTCTGGGTACCCCTGGGGGTCTACCCCCGACACAAGCCGATAAGAACAGAACTGAAAGGGACTTTGCTGTTGGGGACCTTGTCTACCTGAAATTACAACCTTATGTTCAAAGTTCAGTAATGCGCCGCTCTAGTAACAAGCTATGCTTCAAATACTTTGGCCCTTATGAGATTTTGGACAAAGTGGGTGCAGTAGCATACAAGCTGCAACTTCCGGCTGATAGTGCCATTCATCCGGTGTTTCACGTGTCCCAACTAAAGAAGGCCCCTACACCAAGTCTTCAGGTACTTCCTGACTTACCACCAGATGATACGTCCTTGCAAGTCCCTCTCCATATATTGCAGCGTCGCCTGGCTCCAAGAGGTTCCACTTCTGTCAACCAAGTTCTTGTGCATTGATCCGACTTGCCTGCTTCTTTGGCCACTTGGGAAGATGAAGCATGTCTGAAGCAGAAGTTTCCCAGGGCACCTGCTTGGGGGCAGCAGGTTCACAAGATCGGGGGAGTGTTACCAGCAGCACCGGCCCAGACACAGCACATCCAGCTGGTGGACGACCGCAGCGAAGCCCCAGGCCCAATACTCTGTCGCCGGCCCAGAATGGGCGTGAGCTTGGCGTGCGTGTGTGCGTATATACCATGGCATCGCCTGTGATGCAAGTATGAACAATTCTGTAACCGAAAAAGAAGAAGAACAAGCTGTCCTCGCTCCCCTTCGCCTCTATTCTTCCTCTTCCTGATCTCCTCTTGCTATCCGTTCCCTAACAGAGGACAGGGCAGGGAGTGGACGAAGGGGCCGCGGCGGTATATAGCGGTGGTGGACGAGAGGAGGGCGCGTGTGCAAATGTAGGAGGTGCGATCGTGCGGCTGTGCGAGTGCGGGCGAGGTGTTTCGACGGAATGCGCGCACCGGCGAGGGGTTCTGGTGGAGCAGCGCGCGCGGCCGGAGTGCGAGCGCGAGTATGGGCGGCCTGGCCCTAGCCCGGCATGGCCCGATGATCACAGTCCCTGGGCTGGCTCGGCCGACACGGGCACAAGCTCGACGTGAGATTTGGAATTTTTTGAAGTTTTTTTTACGATCTTGAAACCGCCGTTTCAAATGGCTGTCGCCATATGAAACGGTGGCTAGAGGGGCTAACCGCTGTATGACAAGGCGGTAAAAGAAATCGCTATTTGAATTAGCTGTTTATTTTAAAAAAAATATTTTCGCGTCAGATGGCCATGCTAACCGCTGTTTGGTCTGGCGGTGTCAGCACCTGGGCCTGAGCCACCTAACCGCCAGATGAAACGGCGGTAGGGGGCGGCAGGGGCATTCCACACCGTTTGATTCGGCGGGAAGGCTACCCGCCGTTGGATCAACGGTGGCAGCCCCCTACCACCTAATGAAGTGGCGGTTAGGTCCCTCAGGCCTATAAAACCCCAAAATCAGATAGAAATCTTATTCTAAATAAGAAAAAAAAACTAGGGTTAGAGTGAGGGAGTGAGGGAGAGGGAGATTCAGCGGCGAAGCCCTGCCGGTTCTGCGCGTCGGTTTCAGGTAAAATCCGAACTCGTAGTTGTAACTTCAATTTCATAGATGTATTAGCTTGTATTTATTTTAGTAATTAGTTTAGACATTGTGATATTGTAGTATTATTTTTGAGTTAGTGATATTAGAGATAGTTACTGAAATTAGTTTTAGTGATATCAGATTTAGTGATATTAGTTTTAGTGACATTAGAGATAGTTATAGTCATTAATTTTAGTGATATTAGATTTACTGATATTAGAGTTGTTATTAGAGTTAGTAATATTAGACATATTGATATTAGATGTAGTGATATTAAAGTTAGTTATATTAGACAGGGATATTACAGTTAGTTAGTCATATTTTAGTCAGCGATATTAGAGATATTGGAATTAGATCTAGTATTATACTAGATGCCTACGTATTAGTATATGACATTTATGCATATATCTTTTTATGAATAGAAAGTCGTACTAATTATTCAAATTGTCTTGTGCTGGTGTTAGACATGTCTGAACCCTTATGGTTCCAATTGTACTATGGATCAGGGAAAGTTAGATATGGTCCTGAAGAGGTAGATTTGTCAAAATTTAGTTCCACAAAAAAAATAGCTAGGGCGGCAGAGAGAAATTGGATTTCAATACGAAAGTGGCTTTATTATTCATTTGGACTTGATGAGGAGCAACATGACCTGTCCGTGAAGGCAGTGATGAACAGAAGTCCAACTCTGTATTGGGAACTTATGCCGCTTGAAGGAACCCAGAATTGGAGCTCATTTGTGGCACTTGGTACCCTGCACGGTATGCCGCTGGTGTTGCTTGTCCGAGCTTTCCACAAGGGTGGGTCCAGTAGTGAAGTGCACGAAGAAGTTGAAGATGCTGCACGGGAAAACCTTGAAGATGCTACGCAGGAGGAAGGTGAAGAAGTGGATGAAGGGTCAGCCGGAGAAGATTATGATGCACCCCTTGAACCATCCGTGGAGCTTGATGAAGCTGTATATTTCCCTGAGATGGTTTTAGAGGCAGAGAGGGAGGGCGAAGAGCACGAACATTACATGGAGGAGGACTCGTCGGATGATGACGACGACGAGGAGGTGCAAGTGCCAAGAAACTAGGACAACTATGACTTCTCACAGCTTAGGATAAATGAAGGCGATCAAGTCCTCTGGGAGTACAAGTGCAACGAGGTTTGGCTCGGTTCGTGCTACAAGACTGAAGAAGAAATGAAGGATGCGGTCCACTTTGTGTTTGCAAAGGGAGTTCAGGGTAGTTACGAGCAGCAGACAAGTCTATGACATATGCTGCGTCACAGAAGAGTGTCCTTTTTGGGTTCACGCATTCTTTGAGAAGTGGAAGAATTACCGAGAGGTGACCAGAATCGAGGATCACACATGTGTGCTTGAGCAGTTGGACACAGACCACCGGAACCTCACATCCAGTTTTGTGGCTAACTTCATGTATGCACAGGTCATTGATAATCCAAGCTACGAGCCCAAGTCTATAATATGTGCCATCGAGGAGAAATTCAAGTACAAAATTAGTTACAACAAGGCATATAGAGTGAGACAGAAGGCATTGGAGATGAAGTGGGGGACTTTTGAAGCATCATATGATAGCCTTCCAGATTTGCTCCACGCCATATGCCAGCGAAATGATGGGAGCTTCTATGACCTAAAGACTTTTCCCTCCGTACGAAAGCTAGGGAAGCAAGTGATGCAACGGTCATTCCTGGCATTGGGGCCGTGCATTAAGTCTTTCCAACAATGCAGGCTAGTCATATGCATAGATGGGACCTTCCTGATAGGAAGGTGCAAAGGAACAATCCTCATCGCCGTTGCTGGCGACGGTAACAATCAATTGTTGTCTTTGGCCATTGCTTTTGTGGAGAAAGAGAGCGGAGACACCTGGTATTGGTTTCTGGAGAGGCTGAAGAGTATGGTTGTGGGGGACGTGCCGAACATGTGTGTCATACACGATAGGCACAAAGGTATTTTGCAGGCAATTGAAGAAATGAAGAATGGCAACACTGAGCGTCATACTTTACCACTTTGACTCGACATCGTGAGCAGGTGGTGCATGCACCACATGGGGGCAAATTTTCATAGCCAGTTCAAGAATAAGGCACTGATGAAGTTGTTCAAGCGCTTATGCAGCCAGAATCAAGAGAGAAAGTTCAAACAAATATGGAAGAAACTAGATAACCTTACAAAGAAACAATCAGAAGAGCTCACGAAGAAACCCGTGACTGATGAACCAGATGAGCCAAAGTCTCATGAGAATGTGGAGTTGGACACTAGCCTTACTAGAAGGAGAAGGGGTCGTGTAGTTAAAACTTTCAGCTAGTGGATGGAGAATGAGTCAAAATAAAAATGGGCATTGATCTATGATGAAGGAGGTGCTCGGCATGGTATAATGACTACAAACTATACCGATGTTTACAATTGGGTGTTGCGTGGTGCTAGGGGCCTCCCCCTAGTGGGAATCGTCGAGTTCTTCCTGTACCGCACAATCAAATATTTCCATGAGCGGTATGCAAAGGCTGTGGAGGATGTGGCAAACAACTAGTTGATGTACGACTACAAGATGACTGAGTATATGGACGATAAGCAAAAGAATACTCTATTGCACCATGCGTATCCTTGTGGTTCAGCTGAACGGTGGTTCGAGGTTCTTTGCAAGGACAAAGGGCGGACGGTGGCCGGACGGGAAAGGATCAAACAAGAGTGTGTTCTCCGAAATGATATATGCATTTGCTCGTTGTTGGCGTCTGTTAAGTCATGAATATCTTGTAACGCCAACATGGTAAAATAAAATAAACTAGCAATGATCAGTAGGATTTAGTTTCAAATAACATAGTTCCACTTGTACATGGAGATTATTTGGTTCCAGGAGTTATGGGCCAAAAGATGAAGCAAAACAGAACTAAGTCCAGGTCGCCTGACCTGCCTTGGTCGGCCGACCTAGCCTGGTGTCCAATTAAGCCCAAGTTTGGCCATGCAGAAGAAGCACAAGTGCATATCATCCAGAGCGTTGAATCAATGACGGTTACATCCAAGGGATGACAAGGAGGATAAGGAGAAGCACATGGATTGATGGGCCCACATGAGAATCAAGAGTTACCCCGAGGATTCATACCCAGCATCCTCGATGATCAGGGTCCACATTCCAGTCACATAGACGAAGACCGAGGCGGTGTGAGCCTGGACCAGGTTGGCCGACCTGGCCAGGTCGGCCGACCCAGTCTAGCGGCCGTTGCGGCCCTCCTTTCTCGAGCGTATCCACACCGCCTTCAGGACCAAATCTGCACCGTGGAACAGTTCCGTCGGTTCATCTGACGATCGGGCGATGTCTCTACATCGGCCGACTCGGGGGCGGGCCCACTTGTCCTCAATCACCTTATACCAGCCCTGAACCGCCTCCCAGTGCAATAAATAGATGACCATCGCCTCCTGTACAACACACACCAGATGGAAGAGCTCCAATTGCTACAAGTCATAGTCTTAGTTAGTAGAGAAGTAGTTCTAGGAGTTGAGCTTCTACGGGTTTCCGAAGGAGTCTTGGTAAGCCTAGAGCTCAGTTATCTTTTATCCTTTGCTTATTTGTAAGATTTAGAGCCTTAATGGAGATGCTATCTTGCTTATGTTACTTGACTTATAGTCTTGTGTGTTCATCATATGAGTTGTATGTCTTGCACCTTAGTGTAGATGATGCATGTTATGGCAATGGCCCAATGAATCTTTATGATTGTTCTTTACCTTTCCGTACAATTGGTAAAGATGTATTTCATATTACAAACGTGGTGTTTGGGTTATGGAATACCGTTGGGAATACCCCACCCCACGTATTCAGAGGTAGCCCCCGGGTGGTGACAGCCCCGCTGGGCCTTTGTAATCCTCGCCGTTCGGGTTTGGGCGTTTGCAGGCCTTCGTGATAAACATAGTGACAGTACCCTTGGACGAGGGGATCCCACGACTCCTTGATTTGCCCTCTAATATGCGTCTCTTGCAGAGCTTGTATAGGATACACTTGTAATGAATGTAACCCATAAGTAAGAAGTACATAGAATCCCTAGTTCTCTCTTAGGACCTTCATATTAACTAGACTTACATAATGAGCAGTGAAACCTTCTGTGTATCACCATACCCAACTCTTCATATCATGCTATCCCCTGTTCTAGTCTTGGTATATTGATTGTGATATAGTTGATGCATTGGAAAACATATTACTTCGCCATACGCTTTCCCTGAGAAAATAAATACGATACTCTAGAATACTCCCGGCTGAAATGCTACAATGTATTTCTATGCATTTGCAGAACTTATGTAACGCTAAGATTTATATTAAGGCATCTCTAGTGCCATCACTCATGTAGTGGTGACGCTAAGAAATGCCAACACTCGTGCCAAAAGCCGAAGCTGCTGCACAAGCCTAGCTCCCATGTGATTGCTACCTGCTATGAAGCTGGGGAACTGCAGCCCTGTATGTTTGTCCCTCCCTACTTGTTCAAGCAAACCATTATGGCTACTTGGAGTTGTGAGGTGTATGGCTATGAGATTTTTGGTTCCTTCACCAACAAACTAGGGAAAATGCAACTTATATCCCAGATCCAGATCCAGAAATGTTCCAAGGCCATGGGCGATGGAAGAAGAAGCGCATTAGGAATAACATGGATCGATCTGAAGCTAGTCCGGACATGCGTATCTGCTCTATGTGCCATGAGGCTGGGCACATATACAAGAAGTGCATTGTGATGTCTTATTATGATCCAACCACAGCCGGAGGGTCATCAAATGTGGTCTCAAAACCTCCAGCATGGGGCACTAGTCGTCGTGGGCGAGGCACCAATGAGGGCCTCATTTGATAGTAGTGTAGCATTGTTCAGTTTAGTGGACTATAATATTACTACTTTGATATTGTGTTGTATTATTACTACTGTAATATTACTACTTTGATATTGTGTAGTATTATTAGTGGACTGTAATATTAATAATATAATATTACTACTTTATAATAGTTTAACTTTACTTTTATTTTTGCATGTCTATGTTTACTTTATTCTGCAATATTTTGCACTAAATTCCCTGCAGCTATGGCGGAGCCTTCTGCAGGAGCGTATGTGACTCCAGAGTTGCTCGACAGTCGAGTCGACCAGCAGCACCGTTCCTACTTCTCTGCCGTGCTGGGGTCGACGTCGGGGGCACCTTTCGGTCACGTGTCGGCATGAACTACATGCCGCTATAGTCGTGCTTTCTTCCCAGGTATGCCATCACTTTAAATTGTCAACATATTTCATATCTTGTAAATTTATATTTAATGAAAGCACTACTTTGCGGTGCAGGTTACGCACAGTAGGCCTTCTGCCTCTCACGCGTTTGGTGGAGGGCTACATGGACCGGTCGCAGCTTCCAGTAGCGGACCGGACGACGTGCTTCCAGTTCGACTACTCTTTGCTGGCGGCTCTCCTCAACAGGTGGCGGCCAGAGACGCACACCTTCCACCTGATCGTGGGGGAGATGGCGCCCACTCTGCAGGACGTCTCCTTCCTGCTTGGCCTGCCGATAGCAGGCGACGCGGTGGGTGTGATTGATGCTCCGCCCACTTGGTGGCGGGTCCTCCTCGACAGGTTCGCGCATGTTCAGCGGAACGAGCGCGCGGTGGGCTACACCGAGTTCACCAGCACGCACGGACCCACCAAGAGGTGGTTGCTTCAGTTCAGCGTAAGTACCTACACACTTCCTTACACGTTTCTCCTTTGAGTAATTGCAACAATTGAGTAATTGAGTCACTTCTTGCAGGCCGAGTACATGAGGGCAGACGCTGACGATGAGACTGTCCAGTGTCACTTGGAGGCGTACTTCTCTGGCTCTTTGGGTGGGTCATGTTCTACAGCTCACAGGGGGACTCGTGTCCCAAGGTCCTCGTCCCTTATGCCATGGCCATCGCGAGTGTCCCGCTCGAGCAGATGCCCCAGATCAGCTCGGGCTCAGCGGTGTTGGCCGCCACGTACAGGGGCCTCTGCTCGGGCGTGCACAAGGTTAGGAAGGGAGAGCCTATCTTTGTCGGTTGTCCCTTGCTTCTACAGCTATGGTCATACGAGCGCTTCCCAGTGGGCAGGCCAGCGATAAGCCCCGACCCGTACGACTGGATGCCAGCTGGCACGGACCCGCGTGACTTGCCCACCATGGGGTCTTTGTGGTGCCTCCAGAAGGTATGTGTTCAAACATATTTTGTTCGTAACATCCTTTTGTTGTTGAGATAACTTGTTGAGCCTAGCTGGGTCGGCCATCAGATGAGGAAGTCGTACGCAAACTTCGTCGGCCAGTTCGATGGGCTTGTGGACGCAGACGTGCATTGGACTCCCTACTCGCCTGACGTGGTCCACGCTCGGGCACCGCAGGGCCTGTCCTCCTTGTGCCTGCGCGACCAGGAGTACTGGATGACGAGGAAGCCCGTGGTGTATGACATCCACGTGGAGGAGTACGCGGTGTACCGGGTGATGACACAGTTCCACCTGTACTAGGAGTCACCCTTGCTGGTCGTCCACACCGTCCCCGGCGATCCACCACAGGTACGTCTGTCATTTTTCTGTGCCGCAAGTTATGTATATTTCTTAACTACGTGGTCAATCGTTGAATAGGTGGATGAGGAAGGGACACACAGCTGGCACACTGTGGGAGGCCTCGGTGGCTCCCTACGTGGCGAGTTGGGCGCAGGCGTTAGATGACCTTGTGGACGAGCAAAGACCGCACTCGGACGAGGCCTTCGCAGCATACCTGCAGCGGTACTGGCCGCGGACCCGCGTTCGGGTCCTCCGCGTTCCGCCCCAGCCTACTTCCCCCCAGCGGAGGTGACGAGTACGTACCCAGTACGCCGCGATCAGAACTATGGGATTGTGGTATGTACTTGCTTCTTACTTCTATCACTCATTCATATGATACAAAATTTAATTAACAAAGTTGAACAGTACGACGTGCTCGCGGAGATTGACGCTACAGCTGCGCGGAGCCGAGCAAGGGCAGATTTCAAGACCGCCGGCGAGCACGTGGTGATGAACGACAAGATTCTTAACCTGCTTATGAGGTTCAGGCAGGCGGTTTCATGCCGTCACGATGACGTTCCTGCGATTCCACGCCACCCCGCCTCGTCCTCGAGCTTTGCGTCCACTGGACATTCGTACCACGCCCCATCCAGCTCCTCGTGACCACTCTTCCCTCCTATGGGAGCAGGTCCGTCGACGCTACCCCCTGTTCTGAACACTCCTCCCCCGGTTCAGAGCACTCCCTCGGGGATACCCACGTACACCCCGAGGCCAGCAGCCGTCTACAGCATAGGTACACCATAGTATCCGTGTTTTGTTCGTAACATCCTAGCATTGTGTAATTACATTCTCGACTAACGTGTTATGTGACAGGGCAACCAGCGATGACCACAGGCGGCGGGTCCATGTCGGCTGCGCACGCCTTCCATGGCTTAGGTATGTCCGTAATTGGCCAAACCAAATGACTACATACTTTTACTTACTTACTAACATGATTGCGTATCATGCAGTGTACGCTTCAAGCGGGACACCCGACGACATAGTCAAGGAGGAGCACCCAGCACCAACCCATTGGATGGTCCCTTCCGACGTGGACCGGTGGTTTCGACAGGGTCACGCATCGCAGGACAAGATTGGTGGATCGCAGTTAGTTGGCGCCCCCGTACTTGCTACACAGTTCTCCCTGCCACCGTTCGCGACACCCCCTCCTGCGGATGCCGAGCGGCCGAGTCGGCAGGTGCCGCCACCTGACCCCCTTACATACTCTGCGCACCACACGAGGATCGCGCAGCAGGCGGCCAGGAAGGGTATGGCAAAGGTGGCCAAGCGAGGCCGCATTTAGTTTTTTACTTTGTATGCTCGTGTCATTAGATATCGTACTGCATTTTGTATTATACTCTTCATGTTTACTTCTTTATTTTGTGTGATATTTTGCCATTCCATGTTCTTATAATTTCCCTTAATTTACAGTCATAATCCCAATTATAAAAAATTTAATAACCTATAACAAATTACGGAATTTTTCAATACAAAAATGATATTAAAATTGAAAAAAATGTAAACCGCCATTTCATTTGGCGGTTTTAAATACTGCCACCACAGACTAGTGGCGATTTTTTCCTAGTGAAAAACCGCCGGTTCATCTGGCGATTTAATAAATCGCCAGTTCATAAGGCGGTTGAACCTAACCGCCATTTTGTATGGCGGTTGAACCTAACCGCTATTTCGTTTGGCGGTTGGCGGCCTTGGAAAATTTGTCACCCAAACGTTGTTTTTGCAAAATCGTAAAAAAATAAAATAATTCTGAGATTTGAGCTGGCACGAGGACGATCTATTTATCTTTTAGCCCAAGTGCCTACACTGTAATTCTTTCCTCTGATGCCCTCTCTCCTCATTTTCTCTTTCCAGCCCTCTTTCCCACTTCCTCTCGGCTCTTGTGGACCATGCGCTGGCCACCGGCCTTGCTGCCGCCGATCGCTCACCTTGGCATGAGGAGCAGCCGACCGCTGTCCGTCGCCCCCCTCAGCACAAGGAATGCCCTTGTTGCCACTCTTCGCGCCCAGCTGCTCACTCGCCGCCCCTCATGCCGTGTTGGTGGCGGCCCTAGCACGGCCCGGCCCAACCAGGCCATCATGCCCCCCACGACATTAGGATGTAAGCGCAGGGCCATGTCTGGGCAAGGACAATTTTTTTCTTTAGGATCATCACCACACTTTATTCTACACCGCGAGTGATACAAACGCCATCTTGTATCTTTTTTTTCGTTTTGTTGCAAAAAAAAAAGAAGATACAAACGCCATCTGTAGCACCATAAACCATACATGACAACCAACACTACTATATACATAGAACTTCTAGCTAATATATGAGCAAGGACTATTAGGGTCGTGCCATTCGGACCGGGCTACTTAGTGCTAGGGCATCATGCCTATTAGAGTCATGTCGTTCGGGCTGGGCCACTTAGTGCTAGGGCATCATGTCTATTAGGGCCGAGCGATCCATTGGGTCGAGCTGGCTTTCATGAACCCGGCTGGGTGTGCCAGCTTAAGAGATGAGACCAAGCCCAAAGGTCCTATTGACGTCAAAAAAAGTCAGGTGTTGACTTTCTGGAAACAACACTGTGGCCTGGAAGATTTGCTTCACTTCAGTGCAGGTCCAAAATCTTGAGGTTTGTGACGTGTCAGTCAATTGACCTGAAATTGACAAGGTAAAATTTAATCAGTAACTTCAAAGGAACTCATCAGCCAAAGCCCCGATTCATTCCAGCAATCGGATCAACATAGAAAGGAGTTCGATGCGAGCATGAACCGTCGGCCTTAAGTCCGATTTGTGATGATATGACATGTAATGAAATAAGCCATCGACTATAAGAACCGAATTGATGATTAATTGGATCTAATCATGCTCTCTATTACAAATATTTCTAAAAGCTTGAATAAACTGAAATCAATATCACTAACAATTGGATCGGACCTAACCGAGACAACGTTGATAGCAGTGCACCGATTTAGCCTATTCACTCCAATAGATTTATATGCTTTAAAGAACTTGCTTAAATCTAATCTATTTGTGACTTGATAATTGAATCTAAATCAGCTTTATAAGCAGTAAACTAAGCAGACCTATTGCAAAATAAATAATAAAATATGAAATAAACAGATGTAGATAGATCTTGAACAGATGTAAGCCGATAAGATAAAACAAAAAGCCATGGTAAGGGGTGAGCGATCTAAACGAAGAAGAGCAATACGCTTCAATCCAAAGCTTAGAACAACTCGGTAAATTGGTGAATTATCTAAACGAAGAAGGACGATATGCCCCAATCTGAAGCCTAGAATAATTCGATAGGTGTCGCACTTACAGACAAACCGAAGATCAAGATGATGCAGCCCTGCTTGCTGAAGAACTCGACAAAAAGGGGTTTGTTGGCGCGGGGCCGAAAAGAGAGTTGTATTGATTGGTTGTGTCAACGTTCTTTACAATGGCGCAGGGTTTATATTTATACCCTGGAAATCTAACTAATCCCTATCAGATACGACTATATCTATAATTTATTTAAAGAAAATCTAATCTAAACAACCAAAAAAATTACAACTGCCACAAAACTAGGCCTTGGAGAAGCTTCCAGACACGCGTCTTCCTCGTAGTCGTAAATGCTTCGGCCCCATGTCGCCGTGTCCTATCAAGACTCTTCAGCATACCCTTAATCAGAATTGGACTCGCCAAAAAATCAGAATTGGATTCGGTCACATCATCAGAATCGTATCGGCTACAACCTTGCTTCCGCCACCATCGGCTTCATCAGAGATCAACATTTTTCTCTTCGTCAGCGGAGTCAAAATCTGGTGTCAACCTATGCCCCCCAATTTTGGTATAAAATATTATTTTGTTCCAAAATTTTTCAAGCAATGATGACCTCTGTAGTGAACAGTTTATAGAAACCCGTGCTTCTTTCACTGTTGAAATCCTCGATCCCCGCACGGGTGCGGTGCCTCAATCTCGGGGCGGTTCCTTCCCCCATAAGACTTATAAATACCAAACACAGATCGTCTTCTTCCGTTCGCATCTGCTAACACGCTTGAGCTCTCCGCCGCCACCGTTCCTCAAATCTTCATGCAGCAATCCTGAATCACCATTTACAAAGCTTTCACCACAATCTTGGTAAGGACTTCATCCGCATATGATTCATGCCCCGCATCTGAGTTATCATTGGTCTTTTCTGATTCTTTTTCGAACTTTCTAATCTCGGGTCACTGTTCCTTTTAGATCTATCAATGGCGGCCGAAGATAGAGCCACAAGCACTCATGTCCCTGAGGTAAGAAATCACCACTGATCCCTGTATTTCCTTTCCAAGATCCATTATTTCATTCTTTTACTTGCATTTTCCTCGTCGAGATTCTTTGCTCCGCTATGTCTACATTAGTTATTTTCTCTGCATGTAGAACCTTAAAGATAACATCATCATACCAGTTTCTCATCTCCCATCGGCCTACTACCTGGGTTTGATGGGTAACATCGATCCGGCCGACTTCTTTAACTTGGAATCGGAGAGGATCCCTTTCAGAGGGTCAAATCTGCAAACCTCCGATTGGACAAACTCTTTCCGATCGTGGCCAAGCAGCATTCTAGGATGGCGAGACTGGCTTCTTAGGGCCCGCGTAGCCAAATCAACTTTTTGGGACAGGAAAGATATAATTCAATGCATTACTTTGTCTCTCGCCGACATGGCTAAAGATGAAAACCTTCTAGCTTCCACATCATTATTCTAGTCTGATGCTCTGAATGCTTATCTCTTTGGCCATGCCCCGATGCCCCCAACCTTGATGGATGTTCACATGTTGACTGGTCTTAACACCACCTCTGATTCCAACCCAAGGAAACTATTGGGCCAACTTGAGCACCGATTGGTCAGTTCCGGATCTAAAAGGTGGAAGAAGTATATCGCTGACCATTGCAAGACCGGCTCAGTTGATGACAGAGAACACGCAGCATTTCTGAACATGTGGCTTGAATGGTTTGTCTTTTGTGGCGCCACCTCGGAACAACAGCCAACATGCAGCCGATAGCAGAGTGTCTAGCTCGTGGCCATGTGATCCCCCTTGGCTGCCTTCTCCTCAGAGCCGCCTATCATCTTCTTCACCAAACAGCAGTCAAGCTACCATCGGGTCAAACTGTTGGTCACATCGGACTGCAGATTCAAGCAACAATCTGAGAAATAACATTCTGTTACAATTTGGGTCATTATTATTTAAGGTGAAGCCTAACAATGATCCTAACAAGAATTTCTTGATGGCAGATGCTACGCCATGTAAGAAAATATTCATTGGTGCTAATCTACTGTGCAAAGGAGATGGTTTGCGCAAGAAAGGAAATAAACAAGAAACCAACGAGGTGTCTGGCTAGTAAAATTGTGGTAATCCAATGACGCTAGTAGTATTGGCATCCTGGCCGCATTATTTAATATTTCCTAAACAAGAGTCCTATTAGTTGTGTTATTAGTTGGTAAATTTGGCGAGACAAAGTTTCTCTCTTTCTGTGAAATTATGGTTTCAGAGATTGCAGTCGGAACAACATGGTGAGGATCATTGTACTTCTTGGTATGAGATGAAGGAGGTATTACGACACCGATTTGCTCCTGCTCTTGAGCCAAAGAAGCATATATTATCCATCGGTGGAAGTTTTTCGTTGGATGCTTCTGAATTTTCTGGTTCCAAACAATTTGAGAAGAATGCTTCTACTGAGAGCCCAGTTGAAATGGTGTTACCTAGTGTTTCTTTTACAGCCACATCCATTGTTGAAACTGGTGTTCAAGTGAGAGATAGTGTTTCTGATCTTTCTTCTACACCAGAGCAGCAAGTTTGTGGGTCTTCTTGCGATGATCATGTGGAAGCTTTAATTACAACTATTGTTGCAGTTGTGGACTCTTCTATTGATTCTTCTGCCGAGCCATCCCTTGATGTTCATATGGGAAGTGGGCTATCTCTCATGTCACATGAGGTGCACAGTGATGGCACGATCTCTGCCGTGAAAGGGCAGCGTTCCAATATTTTTCAATCAGAGTGCAAAATACAAGACAAGGTATGCAAATTAATTATTGATGGCGGTAGTTTCACCAATGCTATCAGCTTAGATATGGTGCGTGCATTATCTTTGTCTACATGGCGGCTTCCCACGCCTCGCTATATGCAATGGATGAACACCAGTGGTACTCTTAAAATTACTCACAAGGCACGAGTTAAATTTTCTGTTGGAGATTATGTGGATAGTGTAGACTGTGATGTAGCACCGATGAGTGCATGTCACTTGTTGTTGGGTCGACCATGGTAGTTTGATCTTGGTGCAACACATGGTGGTCGTACCAACCATTACTCATTTGTGCTCAAGGGGGTTCGTCATGTGCTCAAACCGATGCCAGAAAATGCTATAAAGGCTGAGGTGTTCCCTTGTGTAAAAAAGAAGAAAGAGCTTTGTGCAATTATGCCAAAGCCGAGGACAGCTTTGCCTCGAGAGGGAGAGAATGATGTGAGTGCTCCTGCTCCAATAGCTACTGCTAGTAGCATTGATGCTCCAACTGTTATAGCTAGTGTTAATAAGGAAAGGGATAAGCTAGATGTTACTGAACTCATGACATGCAAGGCCTCAAAAGAAATACCAGAGACTATTGATGTTTTATTTGATGGAGGCAAGGATGATATGGTTACCAGTCCTCCAATTATTGCATCAGAAACTTTATATGAGTCAAATATTTTGGTCAGTAATTCTTTGAATCCTTGTGCAAATCAGATTGGTTACATTGCTGTTGACCTGAAAGAGGATCAGAAACTCTTGGTCGACAATGTTGTGCAGTACAGACCAACAATGTGTGCAATTGGTCATCCGGAGATTGAAGAAGCTACTGAATTTGTATCAAAGCCGAGGATGGCTTTGTTTGAAGAGGGGGAGAATGATGAGCCCATGGCTCATCAAATTATTCAAACTCAGTTTACTGCAGATTCAAGCAACAATCTAAGAAATAACATTCTGTTACAATTTGGGTCATTATTATTTAAGGTGAAGCCTAACAATGATCCTAACAAGAATTTCTTGATGGCAGATGCTACGCCATGTAAGAAAATATTCATTGGTGCTAATCTACTGTGCAAAGGAGATGGTTTGCGCAAGAAAGGAAATAAACAAGAAACCAACGAGGTGTCAGGCTAGTAAAATTGTGGTAATCCAATGACGCTAGTAGTATTTGCATCCTGGCCGCATTATTTAATATTTCCTAAACAAGAGCCCTATTAGTTGTGTTATTAGTTGGTAACTTATATACGTGTGTGTGTTTTGGTCGGGTCAAGTCAAACTTGGGTCTGGTCCAGTAAGTCATGCCTGCGTGCGTTATATTGGCCAGGAGTCGGCCCTATAAGGGGGATGAGATTTGTTCGTGAGTTTTGTTTGGTTGAGGTTTTCTTCTCCTCCGGAATGAAACGGCGGCGCTGCTTCCTTGCCGTGGTGACGGCTGCCGATCCATTCAAGGATTGTGAAGAATTGTGTGCTCAGAGTCCCCTAGGTGCGCTGGTTCGATCTCGTCGAGGTCTCATCTTCTGATCGTGGTTCCTTGTGACCGTGGGTGGAAGACCTATCTAGGGTTTGGTCTGCAATCTTGTAAGCTGATCCCTATTTATCTATCTTTGCTACTGCTATACGGATTATTGAGGGATATATTTGAGTTGTTTATCCGTTCGGTGGTGTATTGCTCTGGTTATTTTACTGGAGTTTTGACGTGAGGAATATTTGTGCTGCAGGCCTCACCTAATTACATTGCAAGTTTCGAGTTTGTGTGGTACTGCATCTGCTGTTCCTATTCAGTTCGGTTACCCTTATATTGCCGAGATATCTTGCTGCACTGGAATTTAATATCTCGTGGTTTCATTATTTGGGTATTAAATTATTGGTTGCTAAGTGCTATTATCATACGTCCCCATATTCAAGAGCTTGCATTGGTCGGCTGTTGCATGTGATCGTGTTGCCAATAAATATAGTCAAATTTCTATTTCTGCAAGATTCAGGGAAATATTGTTATCTGCTTATTGTGAGTATTGTGAAAGATTGGAAAAAATCTTGGACATCATAAGTGTGTCCTTATCATTTGGTATCAGTTTAGCTAGGTTGCTCACGGTGCTTTCTATTGATTTGTGGTGATGGCTTACTGTTTTGACATTTACCTTGAGTTTGTGCCGATGCTATATGCAACAACTTCTTCTTCTGAGTATTACGAGTGGGAGAATGCTATAATAAATTGTTATATGACTGGTGAATTGCCATTAAATCATTTGGCATCAAAGCTGGGCCCTTGTTAAGGGGGTGGGAATGATGAGGACATCTTCCTCCACTATTACCCGCTGGCAAAGACGCAACAAAATGGGCCAAGTGGCCCAGTTGTAGTCGGGCGGCGACCGTGTGAGCCTCTGAATAATCCCACCTTGCTTAGCTTGGGAGGAGGACGCCACCTTAAAAGGGAGAGCCACCTTCCCCTATCAGACTAGTCTTTTAGAGAGATTGGGCCTTTTTCGGAGTGGGTATGCCTAAGAACTGTTGGGGGCCGGGCAACCTTAATTTATTGGGCCTCGGCCAACCCCCGCCTAGGCCGGATGTATCACATGGTGGTTCATCCAACTATGGCTGCAGACACAGTTCCGATTGGCCTTGCATCGGAATTTCAAGGACCATCAATTTCCAGCCTTCTACGCAGAAGAAGAAGAAGCAACCATGCGCCGATGCATGTCTTTCGGGGAAGCGGCATCGACCTGCCCAGGGTCAAAACTTGAGCCAAACACTTTGGCCAATTTCTCCGAGAGTTTCTATTGTGGCATCTTGCGCTACTTGCCAAACGAGGATGTCGATCGGGAGTATGAGCTAGCTCTTTACAATATCCTCAACGAGCTCGAATCGGTCATCCCTATGCTCAAATCATTCATTACTCCCTCTTGGGAGTAATATATCACATGGTCGCAAGAGCTGCTTGTATGAGTTCTATAATCTATCGGTTGCAGCTTGTCAACTGGGATTTGGTCAATTGCCAATTGGTCTGTATTTTGCTGTCAAAATAAAACACTGAGAAGCAATAACAACCGATTTGGAGATGGACCGAGTCTTAGCGCTGGCTCCCGAAGCTGATTATGAAACCACTGAATGGCTCTGCACTAGTTTTCAATACAAGCTCTTCAAGACTTGGTGGAGAGAATGGGCTACACATCTCTTCAGAGTGCCGTCATTTACCTACTGAAGCCTCATTGACCCAAACTTTCAAGTGTTGGATAATCCTGTAAGTTTTTCCAATCGGCATTCCTTTCTATCCTTTTATTCCTTTTATAAAATTCTCACTTTATTTTATACCAGCCGGCTGAAGCGGACATCCCAACCATCAGCCGAAGCGAAAAGCCAATCTAGTATGCATCAAACACTCCTTTCCCACGAATTGGCTCCGACGTGCCTTCTCTGACTGACATCATGAATGGCAACCTTAAAAGGAAACCATCTTCCAGCAAGATTCTCGCCTCAAAGAAGAAGAAAACAGACCACACCCCGGTACGATCTGATTCCTATTTCAATTTCTTCAATCGTAAGATGAAAAACTAACACTTATCACACAGACTATCGGTGTGAGAGGAAAAATCTTGGGCCAATCAACTTCAAGAGCTGCCGAAGAACAAGCCGCCCGTGCTGCACAATGCTTATCAGTGCAGTAGCGGTAACGATTTGATTGCTTCTCTTCCAATTTTCCAATTTAAACAATTCTTAACGCAAATCTTCCAGGAAACAAATGTTCCTCTCCCTGACCCACAATCAGTGCAAACTCTAGAGATGCACATTGAATTAGCTCAACAGGTCGTCTTCGTACCAAAAAATTAATTTCCAATTATTATAATCCACATACTAACCGATTCAACTGTAGATTTCTCCTCGTGCTACCCTTCAACCTATTATCAAAGAATCATTCAGAGATACAAAATCGGAGGCAGGCATCAGTCAATCTGATCAGCCAATCATCCAGCCAGCTATCTCTTCTTCGATGGCACCAATGCCTCACCAAACACCTCAAGTCGAACAACCTGGCACGACCCCTATTGCACCGATGACAGAAGTAATCCCCGATTACATTCGGGAGGGACAATTCAAATTGGTATCCACCGATCCATTGTGTCAACATTTTCCATATTGATAACTTGTATTTATTCAACATTTTATTTCAGGCACAAGATTCACCGGCGGTCAGCTTCACGCCAATCTATTTAGACGCTTCGATCGGAGATGAAGAAATAAGCTCTGTGCAACTTGCTGAAGGCATCTCCGATCAAGTCAAGGCGAAACTTCGAGACATGCCGATTCATCTGAATAAGAGTATTGCCATCCTAGTGAAAGACGTCGAACCGATTCATCAACTATTCAAAGAACTAAAAGGCCATTTTCCATCAGAGCTAGAAAGCGCTATCATCCCAGCTGCGTTCATCGAAGGCCATCAGCCTCAAGTGGTCGCTGCTCGTCATCGGATATCGGAGCGGTCCACTCAGCAGGACCTCATCAAAAAGAGGGATGAGGGCAAATAAAGCCTCAAAACAATGCAATCCCAAATAAAATCCTTAGGGGCCAAACCAATTTAGCTAAAGGATCATATTCAACAGCTACAAATTGTTGAAGCCGATTTGGTCAAGAAACTTGAGGAGATGCGCCAAGAGATCTCCAACACCCAGAACGAACTCAGTTCGATTCTGGCAGTCATCGCCTCGGCTAAGGAAGAGATGAAGAAACATCTAGCCGAAGTGCGCCAAGTCATAAGAGCATCAAAACCGTGCCTGGCTCCGATGTGGCTGATTTGCAAGCAATCCAAAACATTGATGATATTCGCCTGGCATTTGTGATCATTGTAATCATTCAAATTCTGCCGGCAATACTGGTCCGATCCAATGACTTCTATCATCGATAAACTTGTATAAATTGTAAATATTTTTGCACTAGAGGCGATACATATTATATCGGCTACCTTTAGTCGACATCGTCTAAGATCATCAGCTTTATGAATGGATCCAAATGCTTGGGTAATATTGCTTCAAATATTTTCCATTAAGCACCTTAGGAAATTCTTCTCCTTCCAATGTTTTCAAAATATATGGATTACCAGGGACGCACTGATTCACGCGATAGGGTCCTTCCCAATTAGGTGACCATTTCCTAAACTTAAGACTTTTAGTCCCTATCGGCAAAATCAGTTTCTAAACCAACTCCCTTTGAACAAACTCTTTGGGTTTAACCTTTTTATCATAATGCCTGGCAACTCTTGCTTTATTATTCTCAATATTTTCCAATGCTCTCAAACGAATTTCAGCCAAATCATCCAACTCAAAATTCATTAAAATTTTATACTCATCGGCAGTCAGGTTGTCCTGTTCCGATATGCGCCTTGATCCGATTTTGACTTCCCAAGGCAAATGTCCTGTTCCGATATGCGCCTTGATCCGATTTTGACTTCCCAAGGCAAAACAATCTTATGTCCATAGACCAAATGATACAGGGATAACTTAGTAGAACCATGACACGCCATCCGATAAGCTCATAACGATTCGGTCAATGTCAAATGCCATCGTCTTGGTTGCTCATCAATCTTTCATTTAATGATCTTGATAACACTTTTATTTGATGCTTCTGCTTGACCATTGGCTTGCGCATAATAAGGAGAAGAATGTAATAATTTAATCCCCATACTGGTAGCAAATCCTTGAAACTCGTCAGACATAAACATAATGATATGTACCGGTATGAATTGGAATAAGGATGGCCCGATCTTCACGACAGTAGGTTTACGAACAAAGGTAACTTGCTGAAATCAGCAGGATAACTAGCTTTACACCTGACCAAGGTTGGATGCTACCAAGCGACAGGGAGAGAGGCACCGAAACCTTGAGGACTTCGACTCGATCTCCGAACGACCGCAGAACCACAATCCAGAACTAATCCACACAAAACGGTGCAGCCGTACTGGAAACCGTAAAGCACGAAGTAGCGGATCCCAGAGGGATCTCTTCACAAGTTCAAGATGAACAAGGAAGAACAAGGGTGTGCAAGGCACTCAGCAGCGTCGCTGCAAAACCATATGAGGTTATCTGTATATCAATATTCAACTAGCATTTTCAAAAGTACATAGGGGATATTTATACTAGCAACAACCCTCCTAGAAGAGTTTAAGATAGGTGTGAACTGAAGGCACCACGTTGGGAAGTGGAGAGCCAAGTGGTGGAACCATTTATTAAGTCCTCTTCAGTTCACGCGCGTCTCCTGGGCTGCTGCGCAGTCTTCAAAGAAATGGTCATTACTATTAATTGGGAATTCCAAATGACATGCTGTCTATTGCATTAGAAACTAGACTTGGAGCATTTTCCAACCATGTATATAATGTCCCCTGTTCCTTCCCGAGATGGTACAGTTTTTCATGGGAACTTGAACCTGGATAAATTCTCGAGCAGACTCTTGATCTTCTGACATGTCTTCAATAATCTGGTCAAACTTCATAAGTGGAATTTCAAAATTACTCAGAACTTGATGGTGTTGTAAATTAGACTTGACACGCTTTCCATCAAGTTCTTGATGGCCTTCATAGCCTTCGGGAGTCAAGAGAAAAAGTACTCGGACGAAGATCCAAAGTACTGGAATGGGTATCCAAAGAATTTGGACAAGTTGCATCTTCATGAGTGAACCTGAGTAGAAGTAGAGTACACGATTTAGGTAGTATAACATTCTCAATAATATCTAAGTGTAATTCAGAGAGGAAAGCATGCACCTCTTGTTGAAGTTGTTTTGCTCGGCTACGGGTAATTGGTCTTTCATACACTTGTGCTGTTGGAGCTCTGGCTGGGATGTCCTCATCATCCTCCCCCTCTTGACAAGGAGTCGTCCTCGACTCTTCCAATCCAAAGAATGGAGATAGATTGGTGATATTGAAGCTGGTACTAACACCATATGTACTTGGAAGATCAATTTCATATGCATTATCATTGATCTTTTGAAGCACTTTGAACGGACCATTGGCTCGTGGCTGCAACTTGCTCTTGTGGTGGTCAGGAAAACGATCCTTGCACAAATACTCCCAAACTAAGTCTCCTTGTTCAAACAACATTTTCTTGCGTCCCTTATTGGCGTGTTTCTCATACAGCTTGGTTATCTTCTCAATATTGGCTCGAGCTTGATCATGAAGTTTCTTGACAAACTCAGCACGCTTGCTTGTATCAAAGTTCACATGTTCCTGCATAGATAAAGACAAAAGATCGATGGGAGCAGTAGGTTTGAAGCCAAAAACAATCTCAAATGGAGAAAATTTTGTTGTGGAATGTATTGCCCTGTTATATGCAAATTCCACATAAGGCAAGATTTCTTCCCAAAGCTGCAAGTTCTTCTTGAGGACAGCTCGCAGCAATATTGACAAGTTGCGGTTCACAACTTCGGTTTGTCCATCAGTTTGCGGGTGACATGTGGTGGAGAACAGCAATCTTGTCCCAAGTTTTCCCCACAATGTCTTCCAAAAGTAGCTCAAAAACTTCATGTCATGATCTGAAACAATTGTCGTGGCACACCATGTAGGCGCACAATTTCCCTAAAAAACAATTCAGCAATGTGTGAAGGATTATCACTCTTATGACAAGGAATAAAATGAGACATTTTGCTAAATCGATCAACCACAACAAATATTGAATCCCTCCCCCTCTTGGTTCGAGGTAAACAAAGAACAAAGTCCATAGAAATGTCTTCCCATGGGACATGAGGAATAGGCAAAGGAGTGTATAGACCATGAGGGTTCAAGCGTGACTTAGCTTTGTGACATGTTACGCAGCGTAGGACGTATCGCTTCACATCTCTCCTCATCTTAGGCCAAAAGAAGTGGCCAGCCAGCACTTGTTCTGTTTTCTTAGGATCAAAATGGCCCATCAGTCCACAACATGGGCTTCTTGCAAAAGCAAAAGACGAACAGAACAATTTGGAATGCAAAGTTTATTAGCCCGAAAATCCATCATGCATATGGAATTTTTCCCAACCCTTGCCATCACAACATTTGGAAAAAGGTTCAGCAAAGTATGAATCAGTAGTATATAAATCTTTAACACTTTCCAAACCAAGAATTTTTGCATCAAGTTGAGACTGCAAAACATGACGTCCGGACAAAGCATCAGCAATGACATTATCTTTCCCTTTCTTGTACTTGACAATGTAAGGAAAAGATTCAATAAATTCACTCCTTTTAGCATGTCTTTTGTTTAGTTTTAATTGACCCTTAAGATGTTTCAATGATTCATGTTCTGAATGTATCAAAAAAAATTTAGGCAAAAGGTAGTGCTGCCAAGTTTCCAAACTCCTCACAAGAGCATAAAGTTCTGTATCATAAACTGAATAATTGAGAGTTGGACCACTTAGCTTTTCACTGAAGTATGCAATGGGCCTTCCTTCTTGCATGAGTACACCTCCAATCCCTATACCACTTGCATCACATTCAATTTCAAAAGTCTTACCAAAATCTGGAAGTGCAAGGAGTGGAGCTATCGTCAATTTCATTTTCAGCTTTTCAAATGCCTTGTCTTGTGCTGCACCCCAATGGAATGGAGCTTCCTTCTTTGTCAACTCATTGATTGGGGCAGCAATGGTACTGAAATCTTTCACAAACCAATGGTAGAAACTGGCAAGTCCGAGGAAGCTTCGTACTTGGCTCACATTTTGTGGAGGTAACCACTCACATACAACTTTGATCTTCTCCTCATCCACCTCCACACCTTGACCTAAAACAACAAAGCCAAGAATGACTACCTTGTCGATGCAAAAGGTGCACTTAGCAAGGTTAGCGTACAAGCATTCCTTCCTCAAAATAGCAAGGACACATTTTATATGTTCAACATGTTCTGCAAGAGACTTGCTGGAAATCAGGATATCATCAAAGTAGACAACAACAAATTTGCCAATGAAAGCTCTTTGCACATGGTTCATTAATCTCATGAATGTACTAGGCGCATTGGTCAATCCAAAAGGCATTACCAACCATTCATACAAGCCAAATTTGGTTTTAAAAGCTGTTTTCCACTCATCCCCTTCTCTCATTCGGATTTGGTGGTAGCCACTTCTCAAATCAATTTTTGTAAAAAAGGATAGCACCACTAAGCTAATCAAGCATTTCATCAAGCCTTGGTGTTGACGGTCCTTAAATGCCAATTTTGACCATCAACTCCTACAGAGAATATGTCAAATATAATCACCAACCATAATGATAGGGTTTATATCTAATCAATTCCACAAGTCTTGGTGAATATGTGAATGCAGGGATTAATTGGCAAAAGAGGAGGACATTTGGGCTCAGGGCCAGGTCGCCCAACCCCTCTAGGTTGACCGATCTGGGCCCAAGCCCAATGGAGCCCATATTTGGCCGCAGCAAAGAAGCGCACTCCAGGACCATGATAGCCGTTGATTCCATGATGGTTGGATCCAAGAGATGGGAATGGTCCAAGGGGAGGTCACATGGATTGAGGGGCCCACCAACACATCTAAACGTACTCAAATTGGGCCACCCACCTAGAACCGTCATAAGGACCCACTCTATAGTCACCCAGGCGACGATGGGCCCAAGAGGAGCCGGTGCCAGGTTGGCCGACCTAGCCGCGTCGCCCAACCTGGCATTCGCGCCAAACTCGCTCAGCTTTGACGGGGTGCTTCCCACCGCATCCAGGAGTCCATCTCGGCCGTGCATCACTCAAGTCGGTGCATCCTAGGGTCGGCCGACCTAGGGGGATCGGCCGACCTGGTCCTGGGGCCAAACGGCCTCAACCACCTCGAGCTGCCTCTCCACCGCTGTTGACGCTCGTTAGCGACACACTTTTAGTGCCATTTAAGTAGTGTTTTGGGACCAATTCATATACTAACCCGCCACTTGGCATTTGAAATAACCCCATTTTAGCATATGCATGTATTTTTGGAAGACTTTGGTTTACACAGGTTTTTAAGCTATAAATGAGCACTTTTGGACAAAGACCAAGATCATGCATAGAGCAGAGGAATGAAGGCCACGTGACTCAGATTTCGTTCGCTCTCATCTATGGTGAACCAACCTCCAAGAATGAGGAAGGGCAAAGACTTGAAGATAAGATCGGATGACTTCGGGATCAAGGCAAATCAGGCAGACATATGGAAGGATATCAAGACCCAATCTTATCCTGAAGCAACCGACGTCAAATACCCACATGCATTGGCAAATCAACTCCTGGAGGTTCTAGAAGCTTGCATGCAAAAGATGGGGCCAAGGGGCTGCAAAACAGCCTAGGCCGGCCGGCCCAGGGGGTCCATGCCAGCCGGCCTAGGGTGTTTTTGCACCGCCTCGACCTCCCCTTCGAGCTAGGGTTTCCTCGGACTATTTATAGCCCCGATGCCCAGAGCCACGAACATCCATCTAATGCTAGGTTAGACTATATAGCATACTCTATGTAATCGTGGCGATTAGATCTAGTATGTTGACCCTTCATGATATCTAGACACGTTCACTTGTGGACGTGCCCTTGCACTAACCACGCCGATAGGGAGCATCGTGACAGGGTGTGATCCTGTGTAAGGTGGTGCGTTCTCGGGAGGTTGACCGGAGGTAAGGGTTTAAACATGGCTTTAGATGAGATGCATGATGTGCTTATTCTTATTTGCTAGAACTACAACTAGAAGACGATAGACCCGTTTATCCTTTGGTTGCTCTTTACCCCCGCCTATGTTATGGATGTGATCAACCTATATACTCCACTCAAATCTTATAGGTTTTACCCCTTTATATGCAATCAAAGCTTAATGCTAGGAATAGATCCGTTAGATTAGATGGAAAACCCTAGGTAGTTTATTGTCGATCCACAGATTGATAAACCTTGGATGAATACTCTAAGGGAAAGCTACGATGATCCGTGCGCTTGCGGTTAACAATTGGCGCATTTAAGGACCGTCAACAAGCTTTTCTGGCGCCGTTGCCGGGGATCGGCAACTCGAACCCTAGGGAGATCTATCTAATTTCTCGGACTAACCCTAATTTTATTATTGCATATATCCTGTGTTTCTTGTTTGTGTCCTTGAATGCAGGTAAAATCCTAGACACAAAGTGATCGAGAAGTTCTCGACATCCGGACTTCGACAAGTCCAAAACTCGCTCTCACAAGTTGATGGCTACGTGAAGATCTACTCTTTAGTGGTAGGTGCTAACTTTTGTTAGTGGCCCATCATCCGCTATCGAGCCCACACCCAAAACAACCAAAGATGAACAAGGTATGCCGCCGTGTCAATTAATTTTAGGACTAATGTTTCTTGAAGATTTGTTTGTCCAAGCTATAGGTGATGAATCGTGCCCTAAAGAAGTTGTGAGATCCAATCATCAACATCTCCGGAAGGTTGCTGTTGAGACTAGTTTTTTTTCTATGATCAGAGAAGTACCATTGAGAAAAATTAGAAAATATGAAGCTCCATCAAGTCTTCTTTCCAACGCATCAAGAATTGTAAATTTTGGAGATCGATGCAAGGAGTTATAGTAAAATCTTTCAACACTACGCGTTCTGAAAATCTGTTCAGGACAGAACATAGTGCCGGAGTAAAACAAGCATAACTTTTTTATCCAGAGTCCATTGGGAGTGAATAAGCACTCGTTGGAAAGGGAATTTGATGCACATCGCAATGAAGCAGAAATTTGGTACATGTTCTGCACTGGGTGAAGAGAAATTCAATGAAGAATAGGCAGCAGCAAACAACGGAGAAGCTGATGATGATGTCAAGGGATGATTGGAGGACCTCGAGCACAAAAGATGATGATTTGAAGTAGATCAAGACTGGAGGCAATAAGATTAGAAGCACCACACCACTATGAATCTTCTCCAGTAGGATGCTCAAGAAGCTTCTAATTGAGTGATGCGACCAACGAAGGAAACCGCTCAAATCATCGACATAAAGAGCAAGAGCCCCCTACGATCCCGACACCTTGTGTAAAGCAAGGACTATGGAGAAGACTCATCATTGGAGCCATGCTACTTGCTGGTGAATCAATGGTGATGACCTTGAGTCCTAAGGATGGACAACACGACGCTCCAAAGACCACAAGATCAAGATCATCAACATCTCCGGATCAATTCACAAGAAGGTACTGTTCATAACAAAGTCTGTGCAACCTCTGAAGAAAATAGTAGAATATTTTTGGATATTTAAAAGCCCCACGAAGTTCTGGTTCCAATGAAACAAGAATCAAGTCAATTGGAGATTCCTACAAGTGGTTATGATCAAAACATCGAAGGTCGTGCATTATGAAATTTTCTGGACAGCATGCAGCGCTGAAGTAAAATTGGCATAACTCTCTTATTTGAACTCCGTTTAAGATGAATGACTACTCGTTGGAAAGGTAATTTCATAAACTTTTCAATAGAGCTATACTTTGGTATATGTTCTTTTCTGTATATAGGGGAAAATCTACGAAGAAGAGGCAGGAGCGACTTGATGAGAACAAGGTAGAGGAGATAACGATGACAACAATGAAGAGGAGCTTGGGCAATGCTTTCATCAAGTGTACATGATCAAATTCAGAAGCTTAGAAAAAAAGAAAGATCTCCAAGAACATTGGCATATGAAGACACAAAAAGGTGACATTCAATTCATGTAGATGTTTAAAGCAAACCACGATGGATTATACAAGGGCAAAATCAAGATGCATGGATACTTCGGATTCTCACACGAAAGACCATGGCTTCGCATAAAAATAATCAAGGTGAGAAGTCTAGCTCTATGACTTTAAATGAAGCGCTTTGCAGGAGGCAACCCGATCTTTTGTTTATTATCTATATAAGATGACGGTCTATATTGTGCTCTTTAATCGAATCATCAAGTAACATTGTACCATTGCTCTAATAAATGCCACAACTTTATGTTGTATGATCTAAATGTTATTGAGGGAGCACTTTGTTATTTGATCTTGGAAAACTTGTAGACCTTTTTGTGTGCCTATTAGTGCTTAGAGTCTTTTTCTTTATGTTTTTTAGAGAGAAATATGAGGTATGACACCACCCTTAGACTCTAAACTTGTGGCTAGTTGACTTAGGCTAACTTTTGTTTTGTTTTTAGACCACCACATCATGTCATGTCATTTTGTTTACCCACCTCATGTTGCACTTCATGCCATGTTGTTCTCACCCTTGCATTGCATTGCTTGTTTTGTTTTGACCTAACTTTTTGTTAAACCCACCTAAGCCTTCCTATAACCCCCGACAAAAACCGGAGCCAACAAGGGTAGGATTGACTTGTGTTGATTTTCTTGCAGCTCCATTTGGATTAGCCAAGTCAATCTCTATTCTTTGTTCTAACTGAAAACTTTGACTAGCCTACCCACGAGATCCTAAACCCTTAGAAAATCTCTCATACCCATAGCCATCCTAAAACCATAAGTTTTGTTTTCCACCCAATAAAACAACATTTGTTTTTCTTTTTGTTTTCAACCACCTTAGGTAGATTTTCTAAACTTGACTTCTCTCTTCAAAATTCTTGTTTTAAGCCAAAAATTTAGGATACCCATGAACCTTCCCCTAAACCTCGTTAGCTAGGTTGTTTGGTTCTTTTCGATGAATGATTTTCTTGTCGACAATGCTTCACTTCTTATGAAGTGGCCGGCCAAGCTTTGTCGCTCTAAGCAATTACTTTTTGAATGAATTGATTGCGGAACAACATTGAAAGACCTTTCAAATCTTGCTAACTCTTGTTTTCGCTAACTCTTTGCATGTGCATTTTGCATCCATTCCATCGTTCCATCATGCATTTGTTAGCTTGGCTCTCTCACAAAACTTTATGATGAATGCTTTCATATCCACATTAATGCTCCATGGGCATTTTCCATTTGCAATCTTGTGTAAACATGGTGTTTAGACATCGCGGACCATCATCATTTAGTTTTGAGAACCATGTTAGCATTTGCATTGCATCGGTTGGTTTATAAGCTTTGCAATGCGCTTTATTTTTCTTGCGCTATAAGGAATTATTGACCTTGGGATAGACATGGTGTTTTGACCTTGGTTAACAAATCTTTATGACTATGGAGAAAATTGGCAATCTAGTTGTAAACATGGTGTTTAGAACTAGGTGTAAACATTGTCTTGGTTTATATGCTTTCCTCTCATTTGCATACTCACTTTGCACACACGCGCACCCATTAGGTTTTTATCTTTCTCTTTTACTAGGTTAATTATGCCACAAGTTAAGTTCTTAGGGATGTCATTGGTTGTTGGCATTTGCTTATACTCCCGATCGTCACCCCGGTGGTAGTGTGTGCGTTTCAAGTGTTTTGTAGGCATGACGAAGGAATCCCATAAATTCGTGATCAGAGTTACAACCAAGACCGTTAACATCTCCGAAGATTGAAAGGGACGCTGCTGTTTTCATCAAAACATTACACATGTTCAGAGATGTAAAAGAAAGGAAAAGTTGATATTCAGAAGCTCCATCAAATTCTCATTCCAACGCATCCAAGATCAATCAATTTAAAGACACATACAAGGAGATACGACAAAAACATTGGGCGCTGCGCGTTCTGAAATCAGCTCGGGACAGATTGCTGTGCTGGACTAAAAAAGGCATAACTTTTTTGTTCAGAATCCGGTTTGGGCAAATGATGGCTCGTTGGAAAGAGAAATTTGTGCACTTTGCAATGGAGCAAGGGGTTAATACATGTTCTGTTCTGGAAGTAAAAGAAAAATTCATGGAAGATGAAGCATCAATGAGGACAACAAGCAAGGAGGTGATAACGGTGCGAAGAATGATTGGGACCATGGCTTAGTGACAATGGGAAGTGATTGAAGAAAAGTTAAGGTAACAAAGGTGAAGAAACATAAAGATAATCTCCAAACACATGACGAAAGGACTTCAAGAATCACATGACGGTTCACCATCTTTTTCCACGCTTAGCAACATGCTAAGCATGGGAGAGGACTTGTTGGACAAGAAGGAAAGGCCATATGGAGTACAATGATTGTGTTCACCACAAGATGCTCAAGATTCTTCTTCCATGCTAAGCACAATGCTTAAGCATGGGGGAAGCCGCGCTACACTCCACTACAAGCATCGAAAGACGGTAACTCTCCCTCAACCTTCTCTTTGTTCATTTACTTCTAAATGCTTGTATATATGTATGCCATCGACCATAGGTTAGAAACCTTTGTATATCTCTCTTGTTAATAACATGGCTACTAGGAGGACAACCTAGTTTTTTTGTTTTCAATAAGTAGTTATCACCATCACATTTCCGCTTACCACAATGATATCATTTGTGTATGCTTTGCTTATGGAAAAGTGATGAAAATTGCCGCTTTGTTCTACCTACATGATGTTGTATATGACTTGACTATTTGCTCTCAATTAAATGATCTTAAATTGACTAAGTACCGGCTCTTTTATTTGTGGAGGCTAAATGACTAAATTCTAGACCCACATATTCTTTATGTTGCTCTTTGATTTAAGTTTACCGATGACCTTATGCCTTGTATTGTTTTATTTAAAACTTGATTCATTTGCTATCTACATTTGTGAATCTCTTGCAAAGTTATACCTACCAAAGCCTTAACATATACATGATCTTTCACGATGAAACCCTTAGATTTGCAAACTTATATTTTGATGAGTTGGATTAAGATTGATTTCTATGGTTCGAGACTAAGAAGCTGGCCATTCCATTTTGCGTACCTTCCTTTTGCTAGCCTTTCTATCCATGCATTATGAGTTTCTACACTGGAAACTTTGCAAACTTCGCTGGATATCCACCCTAAACCCAAATATCTTTTTGTGATGGTTACCCTCCTTGACCACAACCCACAATTGAGTATGGATCATTTTCTCGATGGAAATCCACAAGAATCGAGAGATTAATTTAGAGAACATCAATTTGGGAGGCATCGAAGAAACTCCCCGAAGATTCAAGTGTTTTTCTAGGAGATCAAGATGGACTTTGTGTACTTACTTTAGCAATTGTCAACCCTCACTTCTATGCTCGAGGACGAGCAATCGTTTAAGCATGGGGGGAGGATGCTAAGTAAGTACTATGTTGCCAAAGGTTCTAAGGAGCAAAAAGAAAGAAAAAATAAAGAAAAAGAAAAAAAAGAAAGAAAAGAAACAAAGATGAAAGGAAAAATGAAAGAAAAAGAAAAAAGAGAAATAATGCTCCTTAGTTCTTTTAACTTCATCAAATTCCAAGTGCTTTCAAGACAATTCCATACTCAATTTTCCAACCATGTGCAATCCGATAACGAGGACTTCATTTGTGCCTCGGGATCATCCACTTGCCACTTGCACATGTCCACCTATCTAAATGTGTGTGTTCCATCCCTCTCCCTTTTCAACATTTATTCTCCATGGTCTTTTTGACTAGTCTCGGTAATTCCAATAGATCTCTCTCTTAGTTTGACAATATTTCATATATAATGTTTTGCTAGGATTGTTTTTACCTACCAAGCTCCACATAAGCCTTCCACTTTCATATATGAGTAGAATAGGTTGAAAATAATCTAGTATAGGCTTGAGCGACTTGATGAGATGAGTGTTCCCATGAGCTTTTGCAAGAGAATCTCACTTATGTTGGACATGCATCTTTTTGAAAACTCTTCAAGATGGAACAAGGTAAAGGTCTAAAGTTCGCTTAAGTTCAAGAGCATTGCATTTATTATTATTGTGGCTTGTTCTTTATTGCTAGTCTATCTTCCATAATGAAAAGTAGCCGGTCACAACTTGAACATTAAATGCTAAACACTTGAGAGCAATATGTCTTGTTGTGTATGACTAAGTGCAGGGAAAACATTGAAGGGCAATGCTGATTTCCTTGTTAAGCAAAGATCTTGGACTTACTCGAGGACGAGCAAGGTTTAAGCATGGGGGGATTGTTGACGCTCGTTAGCGACACACTTTTAGTGTCATTTAAGTGGTGTTTGGGGACCAATTCATATACTAACCCGCCACTTGGCACTTGAAATAACCCCATTTTGGCATATGCATGTATTTTTGGAAGACTTTGGTTTACGCAGGTTTTTGAGCTATAAATGAGCACTTTTGGACAAATACCAAGATCATGCATAGAGCGGAGGAATGAAGGCCACGTGACTCGGATTTCGTTCGCTCTCATCTATGGTGAACCAACCTCCAAGAATGAGGACGGGCAAAGACTTGAAGATAAGATTGGATGACTTCGGGATCAAGGCGAATCAGGCAGACATATAGAAGGATATCAAAACCCAATCTTATCCCGAAGCAACCGACGTCAAATACCCACATGCATTGGCAAATCAACTCCTAGAGGTTCTAGAAGCTTGCATGCAAAAGATGGGGCCAAGAGGCTGCAAAAACAGCCCAGGCCGGCCGGCCCAGGGGGTCCATGCCGGCCGGCCCAGGGTGTTTTTGCGCTGCCTCGACCTCCCCTTCGAGCTAGGGTTTTCTCGGACTATTTATAGCCCCGATGCCCAGAGCAACGAACATCCATCCACTAGAACTCGGCGAAACCTAGGGCATACACCAAAAGGAGACGACGGCCGCCGCAAGTCCTCGAAGTTGTCTAGGGATGGCTTAGGCCTAACCTAGCCACCATGGCCTCCCTGCGTGGTTGTGCCATGGTGGAGTTCATGAGCAAGTTGGAGTCATCAATGGTATGTATTCGGTGGTGATGATCCAAACACATCTATTATATGAGTATTGTTTTTTATGTCATCCGATCTCTTAGCGACTCGATGCCTCTTTCTATGCTTTCTACCTATCATGAATAAGATTGATTCTTAGTCTAATGCTAGGTTAGACTATATAGCATACTCTATGTAATCGTGGCGATTAGATCTAGTATGTTGACCCTTCATGATATCTAGACACGTTTACTTGTGGACATGCCCTTGCACTAACCACGCCGATAGGGAGCATCGTGACAGGGTGTGATCCTATGTAAGGTGGCGTTCTCGGGAGGTTGACCGGAGGTAAGGGTTTAAAGATGGCTTTAGATGAGATGCATGATGCGCTTATTCTTATTTGCTAGAACTACAACTAGAAGACGATAGGCCCATTTATCCTTTGGTTGCTCTTTACCCCCGCCTATGTTATGGATGTGATCAACCTATACATTCCACTCAAATCTTATAGGTTTTACCCCTTTATATGCAATCAACGCTTAATGCTAGGAATAGATCTGTTAGATTAGATGGAAAACCCTAGGTAGTTCATTGTCGATCCACGGATTGATAAACCTTGGATGAATACTCTAAGGGAAAAGCTACGATGATTCGTGCGCTTGCGGTTAACAATTGGCACATTTAAGGACCATCAACAACTGCCCTACCATGCTATAAAAAGTTGTGCTCGGCTCCTGTTCAACACACACCAGAAGAGAGAGCTCCCATTGTATCCTTGTTAGGCTTAGTCTAGTAGTGAAGTAGTTCTAGTAGCAGATCTTCTGAAGGGTCTCCGGCGAAGTCTCGGTAAGCTTAAGTCTTAGTCTTGTACTACTTATCTTATCTTACTTGTAAGACTTTGAGCTTCAAAGGAAATACCTTCTCTCTTATGTTATATGCCTCAGCTCTGTCTTACTTGTTTAGTATATAAGATATATGCCTTGCACCTTAGTTCAGCTGACGCATGTTATGGCATTGGCCAAATGTGCCGCAAGGTTGCTCTATTTATGTGGACGATAGACAGAGTTGTATTTCATATTGCAAGCATGGTGTTTGGAATATGAAATATCATTGGGGGTATCGCTACCCCACGGATTAGTAGAGGTAGGCGGCAGGTGGTGACAACCCTGTCCGTCCTTTGTAATCCTCCACGTTCGGGAGATGATATTAGACCTTTATGATAAGACGTCCTGCTATCGTCCCTTGATGAGGGAACCACAGGATACCTCGATATGCCCTCTAACATGTATCCCTTTACTGAGCTTGTACAGCGTATAATCTTTTATGCTTGAGACCCATGAGAGAAGTAAATAGAATCCCTTGTTCTCTTCTAGGATCTTCATGCTAGCTAAGTCTTATATATCGTGAGCAATGAATCTTCTATGTGTCACACTACCCCCATTATCAATGTTTACTCCTTGCTAGATTTTGGTATATTAATAGTGTTATGATTGAGTGCAATGGATAACTACTCGATTCAACCACCGCTTTCCCTATGGATTCGATACCCTGAATACTTCCGGGTGAAAGCTACAGTGGTATCCGTGAGCTTGTGGATTTATCTGCGACTGTAAGAAATACCAACACTTGGTATGGGATGTCTATACCTTATTGTAATGTTATTTATGGCTCGGCAATCAACACGCATTCTCCATGACCCATCATTCTTTGGAACTAAAAGAACAGGAACTGCACAAGGTGAGAGACTTTCCTTTACATACCCTTTGTCGATGAGCTCTTGCACTTGGCACTGAATTTCTTTTGTCTCCTCCAGGTTGGTACGGTATGGTGCACGGTTGGGAAGTGAAGCACCAGGAACAAGATCAATTTGATGCTCAATGCCTCTCTTTGGTGGCTGCCCAGGTGGTACTTCCTCGGGGAACACATCTTCGAATTTCTGTAACACATTAAAAACAACACTTGGCAAAGTAGAGGGTAAGTCATTAGTCGAAAGAAAATTGTCTTTGTACAACAATACAAAGAACATGGCAGTGGGTTCACTCAATTCTTTTAAATCCTCTTTCCTAGCCATCATAACTAAGCCCACTTTTCCCTTTGGCTCGGTTCTTTGTAGCTGTGGAGTTCTATTTGGCTTTGGAGACACTGCCTCACTATGTTTGTGGGTCACTCTCAACTGGTTCTCACTCTCTCACTATTTTCTCTTGATGTCATCCATCAAAATTTTCTCCGGTGATGAAGGAAGCAAAGTAATTCGCTCTCCTTTGTACATGAGAACAAGCTTATTGGCTCGACCAAAAATCTAAGCATCATGATCATATAACCAAGGTCTTCCCAACAACAGTTGGCATGCTTGCATGGGCATAACATCACATTCCACATGATCATTGTATTTCCCAATAGAGAAAGGAATTGTCACAATGTTGGTTACACGTAGCGCACCGCAATCATTAAGCCATTGCATCTTGTATGGAGAAGGATGGCGCCACTGTTTTAATCTCATTCTATCAACCAATTCTTGACTTACAATATTATTGCAGCTGCCATTATCAACAATAATTGTACACAACTTTTCCTTGAGCATGCCTCAGGTGTGAAAAAGATTGTGCCGCTGTCCATTCTCCTCTTTTACAGCTATAACACTAAGCACTTGACGAGAAATGAAGCTATCACCTTCATCGGGTTGGATTTCATTTTCATCCATAAAACTTCCTTCATCATATTTTGGATCTTCATCTTCAGGTTCACTTTCAAATTCCCATTCACCTTGCTCATTCACAATCATCATCCTCCTACTGGGACATTCAGCAGCAATGTGTCCACGGCCTTGGCACATGTGACACACAATGCCTCGGGTATGTGAAGATGATGCAACAACATATGTAGCAGAGGGAGCTGCTGTTGTTGTTGAAGCAGGGCATCGATTTTCTCACTGAATTGCAGGTGAAGAAGCAGTGGAAACCATTGTCTTTGCAGCACCAATGGATGGAGAAGGCCTAACTGCAACACCTTGAGATCGACCACCACCAACAGAGGTACCGGGCTGCTGCCGGCACCATGGAGTTGAGATAGATCGACCCCCATAGGACCGACCACGTCCCTCTTGCTGATTTTCCCTCTCAATGCGCATGGCTTGATCAACAAGACCTAGCAGATTATGATATGGAAACATCTCAACAAAATCAGAAATTTCAGCACTGAGACCATGCAAAAATCTAGCCATTTTTTGACTCATCATCTTCTCTAATTCCAGATCGAATCAAGAGCAACTCCATCTCCTTGTAATAATCATCAATCGATTTGGATCCTTGTCTCAATGTTTGTAACCTATTGCTAAGGTCACGTTCATAGCTTGAGGGAGCAAAGTGTCATCTCATTACTCTCTTCATCTCATCTCAGGTGTTGATATAATCACGCCCCAACACAACCTGATTTGCTTGCATTTGATTCCACCAAGTGAGAGCATAACCAGAGAATTCAACAGAAGCAAGATTAACACGCCTCTGGTCAGAGAGATTATGCACTCTAAAAATCTGATCACATTGCTCCCCACTCAAGGTATGCATCTGCATCTTTCTTTCCTGAAAATTTTGGAATACTTAACTTGACATGAGCAATGCTGTCTGGATCATCTCTATTGTGATGATGATGATATTCACCATCATGGGCAGTACCACGACAGCGATCATGGCGATGTTCTAAGTGCCGATGATCTGCAAAAGGGTTCTCATCTTCATAAAAATCATCATTATAATTATCATGTACCTCCTCTTCATCATCAAAGTGCACACAGTGGCCATGGCCACGCCTATGAGCTCCTCCTCTTCGTTGATCATCATGACCAGCACGCCTACCACCACCACGGCCACCACGACCATCTCCAAAATGGTCACAAAAACCATTTCCATGCCCTGAATTTTCGCCTTCAAATTCTTCATCATCATGATGTGGAGCCCTTCTACCCGCTGCAGGGAGACATTCATTGAACATCCTCTCCATGCCCTCCAACAACGAGTTCCCAAGTTGGCGTAACTCGGCTTGCGCAACCGGGGGTTCTTCTTCTCCATGATTGCTACCGTGAACACTTGAATCAGATCCTACCATGTTAGAACAGTGGAAGAAAATGTGGAATAGGTAAAATTTGTGGAATCACACAACCTCACCTCTTGATTACCAAAGCTCTTACCCGTTCTTCTGGACTGTGAGTATGCAAAAAGTGATAGTAACCCAGCTGTGATTAAGCAGTTGAAAGGATTACGAGTCGA
Source organism: Alloteropsis semialata (assembly GCA_004135705.1). Taxonomy (NCBI): domain Eukaryota; kingdom Viridiplantae; phylum Streptophyta; class Magnoliopsida; order Poales; family Poaceae; genus Alloteropsis; species Alloteropsis semialata. The sequence continues at coordinate 40,385,998 of CM014277.1, forward strand.
GAGGTCCGGTTTACGACTTTTTGTAGAGCTATAGGTGGCTGTCCAAGGAAGGCTATGGTACTGTAACCCATGTGTTGCCATTTAAAAAAAAGTAAGCGCTGCTGTCAAATGCACCACAAACTTGATATTACAAATCTGAAACTTTGGGTTACACAACTTAGTGTTACGGCTGTAAAAGAGGAGAATGAACAGCGGCACAATCTTTTTCACACCCGAGGCATGATCAAGGAAAAGTTGTGCAAAATTATTGTTGATAATGGCAGCTGCAATAACATTGCAAGTCAAGAATTGGTTGACAGAATGAGATTAAAATAGTGGCGCCATCCTTCTCCATACAAGATGCAATGGCTTAATGATTGCGGTGCGCTACGTGTTGGGAAAACCTTGGGTCGAGCCAATAAGCTTGTTCTCATGTACAAATCTGAAACTTTGGGTTACACAACTTAATGATTGCAATGGTTATATAATCGTGATGTTCATATTTTTGGTCGAGCCAATAAGCTTGTTCTCATGTACAAAGGAGAGCGAATTACTTTACTTCCTTTATCACCAGAGGAAATTGTGAAGGATGACATCAAGAGAAAACATTGAGAAAGTGAGAACTACTTGAGAGTGACCCACATACATAGTGAGGGAGTGTCTCCAAAGCCAAATAAAACTCCACAGCTACAAAAAGCCGAGCCAAAGGGAAAGAGGGCTTAGTTATGATGGCTAGAAAAGGGGATTTAAAAGAATTGAGTGAACCCAACGCCATGTTCTTTGTACTGCTGTACAAAGACAATTTTCTTTCGACTAACGACTTACCCTCTACTTTGCCAAGTGTTGTTTTTGATGTGTTACAGAAATTCGAAGATGTGTTCCTCGAGGAAGTACCACCTGGGCTGCCACCAAAGAGAGGCATTGAGCATCAAATTGACCTTTGTTGACGGTCCATAGGCGCGCCAATTGTGAACCTCAAGCGCACGGATCATCGTAGCTTTTCCCTCAGAGTATTCATCCAAGGTTTATCAATCCGTGGATCGACAATGAACTACCTACGATATTCCATCAAACCTAATGGATCTAATCCTAGCATGAAGCGTTGATTTCATATAAAGGATAAAACCTACTGAAAGATATGAGTGGTGTGTAGGTTGATCGCACCCAAGAACATAGGCAAAGATTGAGCGCAACCAAAAGGGTAAACGAGCCTATCGCCTTCTAGTTGTAGTTCTAGCCAATTAGAGCAAGTGCATCATGCATCTCATCCAAAGCCGTCTTTAAACTACTATCCTCCGGTCAAACCCCTGAAAGCCCCACCGTACACGGGATCACACCCTGTCACGATGCTCCCTGTCGGCGTGGGTAACTTAAGAGCACGTTCACGAAGAACGTGTTGAACCTCTTGGTAGATCCGGTATGAACCTCTAGCCACCATGACTACAAGATCACCCCGTGCAATCTATCTCGATAATAGATTGCAAGCAAAGCAAACCCAAGAAAAGCATAAGATCATTGGAGGAATCGAGTCACTAAAAGATCAGATGACATGAATAACATTACTCAAATAATAGATGTGTTTGAATCATCACCACCGAGCGCATACCATTGATGACTCCAACTAGCTCTTGAACTCCACCATGGCACAACCATGCAGGGAGGCCATGGTGGCTAGGGCTGGCCTAAGCCATCCCTAGACAACTTCGAGGACTTGCGGCGGCCGTCGTCTCCTTTTGGTGTATGCCCTAGGTTTCACCGAGTTCTGGTGGATGGATGTGTGTGGCTCCGGGCATCGGGGCTATAAATAGTCCGAGGAAACCCTAGCTCGAAGGGAAGGTTGAGGCGGCGCAGGACCAACCCAGGCCGGCCAGCCTAGGCCCTCTGGGCCGGCTGGCCCAGGGCTTTTCTGTGGCCCCTCGGTCCCATCTTTCGCGTGCAAGCTTCTAGATCCTCCAGAGTTGTTTTGCCAATGCATGTGGGTATTTGACGTCTGTTGCTTCGGGATAAGATTGGGTCTTGATGTCTTTCCATATGTCTGCCTGATTCGCCTTGATCCTGAAGTCATCCGACCTTATCTTCAAGTCTTTGCCCTTCCATATTCTTGGAGGTTGGTTCACCATAGATGAGAGTGAACGAAATCCGAGTCACATGGCCTTCATTCCTCCGCTTTACGCATGATCTCGGTCTTTGTCCAAAAGTGCTCATTTATAGCTCAAAAACCTGCGTAAACCAAAATCCTCCAAAAATACATGCATATGCGAAAATGGGGTTATTTCAAGTGCCAAGTGGCGGGTTAGTATATGAATTGGTCTCAAAACACCACTTAAATAGCACTAAAAGTGTGTCGCTAATGAGCGTCTACAATCCCCACATGCTTAAATCTTGTTCATCCTCGAGTAAGTCCAAGATCTTTTCTTAACAAGATAAGCAGCATTGCCCTTCAATGTTTTCCCTGCACTTAGTCATATACAACAAGACACATTGCTCTCAAGTGTTTAGCATTTGAAGTTCAAGTTGTGACCGACTACTTTTCATTATGGAAGATAGACTAGCAATAAAGAACAAGCCACAATAATAAATGCAATGCTCTTGAACTTAAGCGAACTTTAAACCTTTACCTTGTTGCATCGTGAAGAGTTTTCAAAAAGATGCATATCCAACATAAGTGAGATTCTCTTGCAAAAGCTCATGGAAACACTCATCTCATCAAATCGCTCAAGCCTACACTAGATTATTTTCAACCTATTCTACTCATATATGAAAGTGGAAGGCTTATGTGGAGCTTGATAGGTAAAAACAATCCTAGCAAAACATTATATTTGAAATATTGTCAAACTAAGAGAGAGAGATCTATTGGAATTACCGAGACTAGTCAAAAAGGCCATGGAAAATAAATTTTGGAGAGGGAGAGGGATGGAACACACACATTTAGATAGGTGGACATGTGCAAGTGTCAAGTGGATGATCCCGAGGCACAAATGAAGTCCTTGTTATCGGATTGACATGGTTGGAATATTTGAGTATGGAATAATCTTTAAGGCACTATGGAATTTAATGAAGCAAAAAGAACTAAGGAGCATTTATTTTCACATCTTTTTTTTTTCTTTCCTTTCTTCATTTTTCAACACATATTTTTTCTTTTTTTTCTTTTTTCTTTCTTTATGCTCCTTAGAACTTCTAGCAATCATTAGTACTTACTCAGCATCTCCCCCCATGCTTAAACGATTGCTCGTCCTCGAGCAAAGAAGTGGTGGCTAATGCTAGAGTAAGTATCCATCTCAATCTTTTGGAAAATGGTTTGAATCTTCAGGGAGTATCTTCTCATTGAATATTGAAGCCATTGGAGGAGGATAGGGGGTAGGTCGGTCGGCTCATGGTGTTGAAGCCGGCCGACCCACTTATTGTGGACCTCCATTTCTTCTAATCTTTCTTCTATGCACTCTTTGATGCCTCCCGAATATATGTTCCTTGTGTCAAGCTCTTGATTCTCTAGATTTTCCTCGAGATGATAATCCATACTCAAATTGGGTTGTGGTCAAGGAGGTAATCAGTGGATATCCAGCCAAGTTTGCGAAGTTTCTGGTGTAGAAACTCACAATGCATGGATAGAAAGGCTAGCAAAGGGAAGGTATGCAAAATGGAATGGCCAGCTTCTTAGTCTCGAACCATAGAAATCAATCTTAATCCAACTCATCAAAATATAAGTTAGCAAATCTAAGGGTTTCATCGTGAAAGATCATGTATATGCAAAGGCTTTGGTAGGTAGAACTTTGCAAGAGATTCACGAATGTAGATAGCATGAGAATCAAGTTTTTAATAAAATAATACAAGGCATAAGGTCATCGGTAAACTTAAATCAAAAAGCAATATAAGGAGTATGTGGGTCTAGAATTTAGTCATTTAACCTCCACAAACAAAAGAGCCGGTATTTATATCGATTTAAGTTCATTTTATAGAGAGCAAATAGTCAAGTCATATAAAACATCATGTAGGTAGAACACGGCGGCAACTTTCATCACTTTTCCATAAGCAAAGGCATTCAAAATATTGCATCGTGGTGAGCACAAAGTGGTAGTTATCATTATTTATTGAAAACAAAAACAAAACTAGGTTGTCCTCCTAGAAGCCATGTTATTAACAAGAGAGATATACAAAGGTTTCTAACCTGTGGTCGATGGCATATATATGTACAAGCATTAAGAAGTAGATAAACAAAGAGAAGGTTGAGGGAGAGTTACCGTCTTTCGATGCTTGTAGTGGAGTGTAGCGCGGCTTCCCCCATGCTTAAGCATTGTGCTTAGCATGGAAGAAGAGAAATGAGCATCTTATGGTGAACACGATCGTTGTACTCCATATGGCCTTTTCCTTTTCGTCCACCAACTCCTCCCCCATGCTTAGCATGTTGCTAAGCGTGGAAAAAGATGGTGAACCGTCATGTGATTTTTGAAGTCCTTCCACCGCGTGTTTGGAGATTATCTTTATGCTTCTTCACCTTTGTTTAACTTTCTTCAACCTCTTCTTGTCATCAAGCCATGGTCCCAATCATTCTTCATATCATTATCACCTCCTTGCATGTTGTCTTCATTGCTGCTTCATCTTCTATGAATTTTTCCTTTATATCTAGAACAGAACATGTACTGAATCCTTGCTCCATTGGAAAGTGCATAAATTTCTCTTTCGAACGAGTCATCATTTGCCCAAAATGGATTCCGAACAAAAGAGTTATGCCCTTTTTATTCCAGCGCTACAATCTGTCCCGAGCTGATTTCAGAACGCGCAGCGCCCAATGTTTTGTCGTATCTCCTTGTATGGGTCTTCAAATTCATTGATTTTAGATGCGTTGGAACGAGAATTTGATGGAGCTTCTGAATATCAACTTTTTGTTCCTTGTACATCTCTGAACGGTGTGCAGATTTTTGATGAAAACAGCAGCGTCCCTTTCAATCTTCAGAGATGTTAACCGGTCTTGGTTGTAACTTTGATTATGAATTCATGGGATTCCTTCGTCATGCCTGCAAAATATTGAGACGCACAAACTACCCCCGGGGTGACGGTCGGGAGTGTAAGCAAATGCGAACAACCAATGACATCCCTAAGACCTTAGCTTGTGGCATAATTAACCTAGTGAAAGAGAAAAATAAAAACCTAATGGGTGTGCGTGTGTGCGAAGTGAATGCAAATGAGAGGAAGACATATAAACTAAGAAAATGTTTACACCTAGTTCTAAACACCATGTTTACAACTAGGTTGCCGAATTTCTCCATAGTCATAAAGATCTATTAACCAAGGTTAAAACAACATGTCTATCCCAAGATCAATATTTCCTTATAGCACAAGAAAAATAAGGTGCATTGCAAAGCTTATAAACCAACCAATGCAACATAAATGCTAACAAGGTTCTCAAAACTAAATGATGATGGTCCGCGATCATATCTAAACACCATGTTTACACAAGATTGCAAAGGGAGAATGCCGTACTAGCATTAACATGGCTGTGAAAGCATTCATCATGAAGTTTTGTGAGAGAACCGAGCTAACAAATGCATGATGGAACGATGGAAAGAATGCAAAATGCAAATGCAAAGAGTCAGCGAAAACATGAGTTATCAAGGTATAAAAGGTCTTTCAATGTTGTTCCGCAATCAATTCATTCAAAAAGTAATTGCTTAGAGCGACAAAGCTTGGCCAACCACCTCATAAGAAGTGAAGCATTGTCAACAAGAAAATCATTCATCGAAAAGAACTGAACAACCTAGCTAACGAGGTTTAGGGGAAGGCTCATGGGTATCCTATATTTTTGGCTTAAAACAAGAATTTTGAAGAGAGAAGTCAAGATTAGAAAATCTACCTAAGGTGGTTGAAAACAATATTGAAAAACAAAGGTTGTTTCATTTGGTGGAAAACAAAACCTATGGTTTTAGGATGGCTATAGGTATGAGAGATTTTCCTAAGGGTTTAGGATCTCGTAGGAGGGCTAGTCAAAGTTTTCAGTTAGAACAAGGAATAGAGATAGACTTGGCTAATCCGAATGGTGACGGCAAGCAAATCAACACAAGTCGATCCTATCCTTGTTGGTTCTGGTTTTTGGCGGGGGTGATAGGAAGGCTTAGGTGGGTTTGACAAAAGGTTAGATCAAAACAAGACATGCAATGCAATGCAAGGGTGAAAACGACATGGCATGGAGTGCAACACGAGGTGGATGAACAAAATGATAAGACATGATGTGGTGGTCTAAAAACAAAACAAAAGTCAGCCTAAGTCAACTAGCCACAAGTTTAGAATCAAAGGGTGGTGTCATACCTCATATTTCTCTCTAAAAAGACTCAAAGAAAAAGACTCTAAACACTAGTAGGCACACAAAAGGATCTACAAGTTTTCTAAGATCAAATGACAAAGTGCTCCCTCAATAACATTTAGATCATACATCAGAAAGATGTGGCATTTATTAGAGCAATAGTACAATGTTGCTTGATGATTCGATTAAAGAACACAATATAGACCGTCATCTTATATAGATAATAAACAAAAGATCGGGTTGCCTCCTGCAAAGAGCTTCATTTAAAGTCATAGAGATAGACATTCTCACCTCGATTATTTTCATGCGAAGCCATGGTCTTTGTGCGAGAATCCATAGTGTCCATGGAGCTTGATGTCACCTTTTGTAATCCATCGTGATTCGCTTCTAACATCTTCATGAATTGAATGTCGCCTTATTGTGTCTTTATATGCCAATGTTCCGGAGGTCTTTGTTTTATTCTAAGCTTCTAAATTTGATCTTGTATGCTTGATGAAAAGATTGCCCAAGCTCCTCTTCATTGTTGTCATCGTTATCTCATCTACCTTGTTCTCATCACGTTGCTCCTGCCTCTTCTTTGTGGATTTTCCCCTGTGTCCAGAACAGCACATATACCAAATATAGATCTATTAAAAATTTTGTGAAATTAACTTTCCAATGAGTGGTCATTCATCTTAA